>CM073312.1:561008-1161008 GCA_037043255.1 Diadegma fenestrale
CTCCCGATCACGGTAGCCTTGGTTTTATCCGCGTTTAGCTCAAGGTGATTAGCAAGAGACCAAGCCGTGACTCTGTCGACGTCTGCTTGCAGACGTGCTAGCGTTTCCGCTAGGCCCGAGGGGCAGCAGTGTTGGTAGAGCACCAGGTCGTCGGCATAGAAAATGTGTTGGCTTGTGCGCAGCTCTGACGGCAGATCGCTGACGAAGAGAGAGAAGAGTAGCGGCCCGAGGACGCTCCCCTGAGGGACGCCAGAGGGCACCGTATGCCAGGGTGACAAGGACCCAGCGTCACCTAGGACAGCCTGGCGCCGACCGGTGAGGTAGGATCGAAACCAATGTACTGCATGTTGAGAGAGGCCGATCGCTCGTAGTTTGTAGAGGAGCCGGTCATGATGCACGGTGTCAAATGCCTTCGAGAAATCGAAGAAAATGATGACCGTCAGACGCCTCTTGTCCATTGCCACTCTGCAGTTATCGGTAAGCTTAACGAGGGCTGTTTGGGTGCTGTGACCCTTGCGGAAACCAGTTTGCAGCGGGTCTAGGAGGTTACGCTTGGATAGATAAGCCTGGAGTTGGAGGAACACAAGCTTTTCGACAGCCTTCGAGAGGCAGCAGAGCAGAGAGATCGGCCGGTAGTCCCTAGCTCCAGACGGGCAGCGGACCTTGTTGATAGGGCGGATGAATGATTCCTTCCAGGCTTCAGGGAAGACCGCGTGGCCGAGCGAAAGATTAACGAGGTCTAGGAGTGCAGAGAGCATGAACGGAAGGAAGATTTTCAGAAGCTTGGCTGAAATGCAGTCCGGACCGGTTGCATTGGAGGTGAGGCCCAGGATTACTCTATGCAGCTGTCCAGGAAGGATATGCCCAAAATAAAAGTCCTCATCGTTGAAAGCGAGGGGAGCGCCGGGCGTAACGCTGGGGAGAGACACTGGCAGAGACGCGGGATCCACGAGGGCGGCTGCGAAGTGGGTGCTTAGCTCGTTGAGGGAGCAGACCAAGCCTGAATGGTGGCGGGGTTTGATCAGACCCAAGCGTCTGAGCTCGCTCCAGGCAAGTTGACCGTGAGTGGGGACTAGTCTTGACTCGTAATACTCTGAGCGAGCTCGGGAAATAGCCCATTGTACCGAGTTACGGAGGAGCCTGTAGGCCTCCCAGTCAGCCGAGGCGTGAGAGCGCAGGAAACGTCGGTGGGCGTGGTTGCGATCACTCATTTGCTGACGGAGGTTGGGTGTAAGCAAAGGGGCAGGAAAAGAGCGGAGGATCTTTGTCCTCGCGGGCGCCAGTTTGTCCGCAACGCTGAGCATCGCAGAGTTCAGGAACCGGAGCTGGAGGTTAACATCCGATGCGCTGAAGAAGGAACCCCAGTCGAGGGCAGCAAGCTCTCGAAGAACCAAGGGCTCGGACAGGAGCCGAAGGTCACGAGTCCGAACGACACGAGGCTCGAAGGCTGCGAGGCTGCGGGAGAACGGTGGGGGTGCCTTGGTGGCCCCAGAGGACCTCGCTGCTTTAGAACCGGACCCGACCCTAGGAGGATCGGCGGATGATGGAGCTGAGGTGGCAGAGGCAGTGGAGGAAGCCCTGGAGAGCGGCTGCTTGCCCTGTGAGGCGCGCGTGCACGAGGCGGGGGCAGGGCCAGTGGTCGGAAGAGGTTTAGAAGCCTTGGAGGATGTAGTCTTGGCCTTGGGTTCGGCTGGAGCATAGGGCGGCGGAGCCTCAGGCTGTCTCAGATCGTCTGTATGGGGAGAGGAAGCACGAGCACGGCAGACGATACGGTGACCATCGCCGTCGTAAATAATCCTGAGGCCTTGCTCTCCATTCGCCTGGCATTGGGCCATTTCGGCACGGACTCGCTTATAATCGGCTGATTGAGCTGGAGTTCGATCAGGGTTCAGAGAGACATCCCTGTAGAGGGAGTTCCCCCTGAGCCGGCCGCCCGAGGTCCTCAGCCGCAGGGCGATATCCCGAGAAGGGCAGACAACCTTAGTTAAGCGAGGCCGAGCGTTTGGTTCGCCGCGCTTGCCTAACCAGGAGATAGTCAGCTGACCGACGTCAAGGTCAGGCTGTAAGACAGAAAAGAGGTCACGGACAGCTGAAGAGTCGCCGTCGATTCCATCCTCGTGCTCGGTGATACCGGAGATAATAATATTGGCCGCTCTCTTGTCGCGCTCTCTGAGCTTGTGCGAGACCGAGTTTATAAAGGTGGTCTTCTCGAGGGGGGAGGAGGCAGGTTGGGAGGCGCGGGCGGACTCGACTTCCTCGAGTCTGGAGCCAAGGTCAGAGCAGCGGGCCTCGACGGAGTCGACTCGCAGGTTGGTGTTGTCCACGGCTAGACCAATTTCCTCGACCCTTTCAGCGACGCTGTCGATCCTGATGTCAAGGTCAGCCTTGAGCGAGCGCAGCTCGGCGCGCATCTCGCGAAGCTCACTGAGAATGTCCGCATTGCTGACGACGCTTCGCGAGGGGGCAGTTACCACTGAGGGGGGGGGGGGGGTGGTGAGTGCACGTCGAGCCCAGGAGGGTTAGCGTAGGGCTCTTCAGGCTCGTCCTGGGGGGGGCTTAGGTCGGCGCAGGACAGATCGGCGCATATAGTGCAGAGAAAAGAGTCTGCTTCCTCCAGGACCTCGTCCAGAGGCACTGCAGTGCTTCGATGGATGCAGTTGGCATGAAAGCGTCGGTTGCAAGCGCCTGTGCAACTAACGTCGGGCGGAACGGGTCCGATGCTCCGACAGAGTAAGCACGATTTTGCGCTGGACTTCGACATTGCTGAGATCGGTCGGGGTAACAAAGGAATCCTGTGGCTGACAATTTCGGACCCGTAGTCGACGATGTAGGGAGAAAGTAGGCCGGTAGTCGGTAAGGTGGAGGAGCGATCGATAATCAGTGGTCGAGCCGAAGGAGGATCTCACGCGCATGCGCCGTGCCAAGAAAGAGATCCACGTGCAGCCAAAGACGTAAAGCAGACAAATAGGTTAGAAAGCAGAGACTCACTTAATCCAGGAAAACAGGAAAGATATGCCAGCTCCCGCAGGAACCAATAGCTCCAGCAGGAAAGGCAAAGATTTGCGTGCCAGAAACCTGCAATCAAGAGGCCCGAGGGCAAGAGACAGCAGAAAAAATCCCCGTGGAAAAGCGGAGCAGAAAACGAAGCGACTATTCGTACTCACTGTGTATGTGTATACCATGATGTACGACGCCTCAGTGTCGTCTGTCATAGGGGCTAAAACGGGGCTCCCGCTCGCATTCAGAGCGAACATTTTTGTCGATTGTTTTGAAGGCAATGTCATACGACACGACTTTCGCTCGAAAAGAATCTGTCGGTGGTGTGACGTTGGTGCTGTGTTGTGACCGGCACGATGACATAGCCTCTGCATTTTTGGAAATTCAATGTGAATGAATGAATGAATGAATGAATGAATGGATGCATTATCCAGAGACTCGGCAGAGTCTCGGGCCGAGTACATTCGACAGCGTCGTCTGCTGGCGCGAGACTCACTCGAGTATATTATCTCTGAGAAAAGCGATTCGGCCGGTGGGGGTAAACACTTTCTTAAAATACAAAGCTTAGGGGTTATTTCATGATCTGAAATTTGAATTAGAGACTAATTACGTTATCCCCCCTCGTTTAAGCCATAAATCAACCGGATTGATGCTGCAATTGCTGAGAAAAAACTTTGCACGGGTAAAATTATGCCATGATCGAAGTGTGCGTGCGTGTATGTATACGACACAGCCCGTGGCTAGCCTTTTTCTGATTGGTCGCGACGGTTAGGAGTGTCGCGGTGGTTAGGAGTGACGCGATGGTTTCAGTTACGTCCGTTACGTCTCTACTGTGTATTGACATTTTGCCCGCTAGGTACACACGTTTTCTTCTGTACCGAGCGGGCGCGAATCACCGAATGTACTTGGCCAAGCCTTTTTCCCCGGGAGGAGATTTTTGGCTAGGTTTTATTATGCCCTGATAAAATCGTGGGCAAAGGTTGGAGAAAACAAGAGATTACAAAATACTTAAAACTAAGAGAGTAGGCGAACTTACAAGCTAAAGAGAACTTACAAGCTAGCAAAAGTAACAATAAGAATAAATGAGGAAAAAGAATATATAGTAAAGTAAAATAGAATACAAATGAAAAAATAAAAGTAGAAATAGAATAGAAAGCGTATAGAGAGACCGAGCGCACACGAAAAATGACGTGGGCAAGGCCCGGGATGCGAAGCGGTGAGGAGGAAGTAGTAAAATCTCAGCGAGAGACAGTTTGGGCCGAGACAGCCCGTTGAGAATCGAGAAGAAAATCGCGAAGAGTGCGTTTGAAAGAGGAAAGGCAGTCGGAGGAAGTGATGTGAGCTGGTAAGGAGTGCCAAAAGTAACAAGAATTGAGTACGAGAGATTTTTGTAGGGTGGAGGTATGATGAGGTGGAATGAGGGAGGTTAGAGGTGAAGGAAGCCGGGACGGACGAATTGGGTGGGGTGCCAAGCGATAGAGGTCAGAGATATAGGAGGGAACAGAGTGATGGAGGAGCTTAAAGATAAATATTCCCATGAAGAATTTCCTGCGGTTCTCCACGGTCAACCGAGAGAGGCTATTACGAAAGGGTGATATATGCACATCTCGACGAAGATTGAAGATAAAACGGATGCATTTATTAATCAACCGCTCGAGAACCAGATTCAGTTCACCAGAGAGATCGTTATACACGAGGCAGCAATAGTCGATGAGTGGAAACACAAGAGCAGAGATAAGAAGTATGCGAAGTTCCTGATGTTGCGCCCAGTTTCGCAACCAAATCCTACAAATCATGAACCGATCGTCAGCCAACAGGCTATCGACCTTCTAAGTGCAAATCATGCACATTCCCCATCAAAGTGGAACGAACCTCGAGCTCGTGCGCCGAGCGAGGCTACAACAAATGCTGACGATCACATTTTGCAATCGACCGTCCCGATCCACCTAAACTCCGGGCAACAACCCCAAGACAATCGGAACGATCGATTGCCCAATCATTACCATTTCCACTAATTAATCCGACTTCCAATAATTACCACCTCCCTTAATTATTGTAAAACCCCAAATGCCATAAAACCAACAACAACCTGCATTTCCAGCAGTCTGCGATCCGACACTGAACGTATCTGATCATCATCGCACATATTGGTCTTAAGGGTCATAACCCGATTGTAACAAACACTTTGAATAAACTTAGAGTTAAACTGAAAGTATTGAGTTGGAGATTGACTCGACCTTGGCAACATCCCGAACTATTCTCGCCCTTGGCAAACTCGTCCCCACGTGACGATTTGCGGGCACAACATTGGTGGCAGCGGTGGGATTGCCACAACTCAAGAACTCGACTACACTCTGAGGTGAAAAGGAATTTTCACGCACCGCCAGAAGGACGACATCTATCAAGTATCCGAGGATCAACCGAACGAGGACAACGGGCGCCCAAAGCTGTTCAAATTCGACAACCCGGAGAACGATAACCGTTTACCCAAAGAGCGGACCAATCGACCAATCGACCAAGCAGATTCACCATTTCGAGAGGAAATCAGCTAGCGGATCAACAGCATCAGCAGCATGCAGATCTACCAGATCATCATCCTGTAAGTGACGGAACAATTTCTTTTGTAACCCGCCAAAACCAGTCGCGGAAAAACAGCGAATCAAACAGTTACGTATGTCCAACGACGATTTTGTAAACCGTCTAAAATTACCAGGCGTACGCGCAATATCTCGATCCCTAGACTCATTTTTCGATCGGAATCTCACTTTTACGCGTTCCCCAAAAACAGAATATTCAGTCAAGTCAGAACAGTCAGTCGAAAATATCAAGCGCAGTCAAAGCACAGAAACCCTAAACCAATCTCTTGACTCAGAAGAATCTTTCCGAGACGCGGAAGAAACCGAAAGTTTCAATAAAACCGACTTGCCAGATCTCTCTTTGTCTATTATCTCACACAACGACATTATGCCGGACCAATCCGTACTCGTAATCGACCCACCCGCAGGTGACGGTTCTGGTACAACCAACGGTTCCCCTCAATCTCCTCCAAGGAGATCAAGAGGCATGCCTTTAAACGAGGCACGAGCTTTAATTCCCGTTTTCGACGGAGAAAATCCTAGACGCGCAAAAAGTTTACTCGACGCGTACGAAATAGCTCATAGTTTAGTAGACGAGAGTGACAGACCAATCCTTTTAAAACTCGTACTTGCGACAAAACTGACAGACGACGCACGGGAAGACGTCCGTTATAAAAAAATAGAAACATTCAAACAATTCCAACAACACTTAACGGAACGATATGGGACAAAACGAACCGTAGAAGCTCTACAAGTAGAGATGCACACGTGCAGACAAAATCACAATGAAAGCATAGCCGATTTTGGAAAAAGGTTACAAACCCTTACAATGGAGCTAATAGAAGCAAGCATAGAATCTGAATCTTCCGTACCAGACAAACTCGCGGTAGAACGCTACGTAAGAAAACTAGCGTTATCAAATTTCGAACGGGGACTCAAAAAAGAGTATCAACTCCTCGTCAAAGCCAAAGGGTACCCAGATTTAACTTCTGGAATAAAAGGGGCCCAAAACGAAGAAACAGTCCTGCAAGGCTATGAATCCGTAGCAAAACAGACGCACCCCGAGAGGCGTCACGAATTTTGCCAAAAGTGCGAAAAACCAGGTCATTCGGCCAAAGACTGCCGAAGCTCGAATTCCAACGGACGAAGCAATTACCCGTCCCGACAGGTAACATAGGGGCAATAACCTGCACCTACTGCAAAAAACGAGGACATCACTGGAAAGAATGTCGCAGTAGGCTGAGACAGCATAATCAGAGTCAAAACAACTCTGGTCAACGCCAAAATAACTCGCAACGAGGTTTCGGACGAAACCAGGGAAACTACAACGGACGAGCAGGTTACAACAACCGTAACAACAACAACGGCAACAACAACAACAACCGTAATAACAACGGTCCCCGCGCTTCAACAAGTGAGAACGCAAGCGACCAGAATAAGACCACAGTGGGGTCATTCACGGTCAACGGAATCGAGGCTCACGAAAGTTTCACCGTCAGCACAATTTCCGAGCAGCGAGCTACAGGTCAGCTCAAAAGTACTGGGTCAACCGCAAACCCAGCAAGCGTTCAAATACACGCTTTAAATCCTGAAGATTCAGCAAGCGATTTCTACATCGCATCACCGCAGGCAACTGAAAAAATTCTTACATTAAAAGGCGACACAGGAGCACAATGCTGCTTAATCAAAAAAAGTGCCATCCACCCGGATACCAAGGCGTACAACGAGACGCTGGAGCTGAAAGGGGTAGGAGGAAAAACTTTCCACGCTTTATGCAAAGTGGAACTGGTGTTGGAAACACCAGCTGTCAACGTCCGCCATGGATTCTTCGTCATCGACGACGGGATCGGGATCAATACCGATGGAATCCTAGGAATGGACTTCATAAAAAGGCACAATGTGGACATATTAGGTGGCCGTTCGATCAAAATTTACGGACACACCGAGCCACTAATAACCGGAGACGGGAAATTAAAATTGCCAGCCCGCTCCGAGAGCGTGCACTACGCCAAAACCAAAAAACCAAAAAAGGTAGGTTGCGTAGTAGCCTCGGAAATATCGCCAGGCATCACAATAGGCGGAAATATCGCCGCAACAGGACTCGCATGCCCGATTATCCTGAGGAATTCCCTGGAAGAAGAGGTCGTAATAAACCGACCCACCGTGGAAATAGAGGAATTCCAAAACGAGCCCGAAACGGACTCTAAATCAGAAGAAAAAACTCCAGCGATCAACACGATCAGCAAAGAGGAAAGACAAGAAAAACTGTAGAAAGAACTGGGAAGCCAAGCGCATCTCAACCAGGAGGAGGAAGGATTCCTAAGAGAATTCAGCAAGGAATATTCTGACGTATTTCATCTCGAGGGAGAAACACTCGGAACCACAGATCTTGTGAAACACCGTATACACATACGGGAAGGCACCGTGCCGGTAAATATACGGCCATATCGGTTGCCAGAAACGCAGAAAACCGAAGTGATGAGCCAAGCACAACAGATGCTCAAGGACGGAATTATACGTCCAAGCAAAAGTCCATGGAATGCTCCGCTACTGGTCGTTCCAAAAAAGGCCGACGCCGAGGGCAACATCAAAAAGAGAGTCGTAGTGGACTTTCGAAAGCTAAACGAGGTTACAGAAGGAGACTCATATCCACTGCCCAACATTGCCGAAATATTGGACCAGCTGGGCCGAGCCAAGTACTTCACGACGCTCGACCTTGCCTCTGGATTCCATCAGATCCAGATGGCTGAGGAAGACAAACCAAAAACAGCCTTTTCAACACCTATGGGCCACTACGAGTATAACCGAATGCCCTTCGGATTAAAAAACGCTCCACCCACGTTCCAACGATTAATGGACGCAGTTCTGGCCGGACTTCAAGGATTGAAATGTTACGTCTACTTAGACGACATCGTCATCCACGGCTCGTCCTTCGAAGAGCACAACAAACGATTACGAGAAGTATTCGACCGGCTGAGAGAAGCCAATTTAAAGGTCCAGCCGAAAAAATGCCATTTCTTACGAAAAGAAACTCAATATTTGGGTCACATCATCACCGAGGTGGGAGTGAAACCCGATCCAGAAAAAATAAAGGCAGTAAAATCATTCCCTGTTCCAAAAAACGTCAAAGAACTACAATCATTCTTGGGACTGGCAGGCTATTATCGCAAGTTCATACAGGACTTCGCAAAGTTAGCAAAACCACTCACCGAACTTATAAAAAAGGAGAAAAAATTCTAGTGGACAGAGAGCACACAGCAAGCTTTCGAACAATTACAAGAAACGCTGAGCACAGCACCTATATTGCAATATCCCGATTTTACCAAGCCATTCGTGATTACCACGGATGCTTCGGACAAAGCAATTGGAGCCATCCTTTCACAAGGAAAAATAGGAGACGATTTACCTATTTGCTACGCCAGCCGAACCCTAAACAAGGCAGAAAGGAACTACTCCACGACAGAAAGAGAAATGCTAGCCATCGTATGGGCCGTCGCGCAATTTCGCCCATACATATACGGTACGAAATTCATTACCGTAACCGACCATAAACCCCTCACCTGGCTTTTCAATGTAAAGGACCCAGGATCAAGGTTAATGAGATGGAGAATCAAACTCGAGGAATACACATATGAAATCGAGTATAAAGCCGGAAAAAAGAATACCAATGCGGATGCACTCAGCAGAATCTACGCGATAATGCTGACTCAGGCCGAGCAACGCAACTCGACCGAAAAACGAGGACGGGGAAGGCCGCGCAAGGTCGCGCGAACGCCGCCATCATTCGCAACAGGCCCCGCCCCACAAGGCGCTCCGCCATCACTCGCTACAGGGCCCGCCTCACAAGACGCTCCGACTACAAAACAAGGACAGAGCGAAAACAAACGAGAAAAACAGCCGTCAGCAGAAAATGCAACTCCGGACACGAGCGAAGGAGAAAGCGAGAGCGAAGACGAGTCATCCGACTCCGAACGAAAACGAACGTGCCCGAGCGAGACAGAGAGAAAAATAATATTAAAAGAGTATCACGACGCACCACTCGGTGGACACCCAGCCCAGAAAAGAATGACAGAGAGAATAAAAGAAAAATACAAGTGGCCGGGAATGGTAAAGGAGATACGAGAATACGTATCAGCGTGCGATAAATGTCAGCGAAACAAATTAACGCGAACGAAAAATGCACCGATGATAATTACCGACACCCCAGAAAAAGCGTTCGAAAAATGTGCAGTAGATATAGTAGGGCCTTTACCCGAAACAGAGAGAGGAAACAAATACGTCCTCACCTTTCAAAACTCGCTTACAAAATACAGCGCAGCCGTGCCTTTAAAAAATCAAGAGGCTAAGGAAGTAGCAAAGGGCTTAATAACCGAAATAATTTGCAAATTCGGTACCCCAAAAACAATCCTGTCCGACCAAGGAACCAATTTCCTCAGCGATCTGTTCAAGGAGATGTGCAAACTCCTCCAAATAAAAAAGATTCAAACAACGGCATACCATCCGCAATCGAATGGAGCCCTTGAACGATCTCATCGCACTTTAGCGGAATACCTGAAAAATTTCATTCAGGAAGACCAAGCGGATTGGGATGAATGGTTGCCGTACGCGATGTTCACGTACAACACCACCCCTCACACCGCAACCAAGTACTCCCCGCACGAACTCGTTTTCGGAAAACGAGCGGACTTACCGACAGCCCTCAAACAACCCCCTGGTACAACGTACACATACGACGACTACGTCGCCGAATTGAGGGAACGATTACGCGCCACTTGGCAGGTAGCGAGGGAACAATTGATGAAAGGAAAGGAAAAAACGAAAGAATACAAGGATAAAGTCGCCGGTAAAACAGAATACCGTGTTGGCGACAAAGTTCTGCTGCACGATCCCACCGTACGTCGAGGTAGATCGGCTAAACTGACCCCCAAGTGGACGGGGCCTTACACGGTGCAAAGCAAGGATTCGGCAGTGAACTACAGTATCGGCCGCGGACGACGTACGATGCGAGTGCACGTGGACCGCATCAAGCCATACGTCACCCACTAACAAACATGGCCGCCGATACCCCCGACGATCATGGCCGCCGACACCCCGCACCACAAGCCGCCGACGCACAAAGAATGGAGAGCAAAAAAAAAAAAAAAAAAAAAGCGCAGAAATAACATAATAAAGAAATATATAAAATATAATAATCAAAAAATATAAAACGCGGAAAATAAACGCCAAAAAGTGGAAAATAAAATAATAAAATAATAAAACAAAGAAAATAATAAAAGAAAATAAAGAAAATAATAAATTGAAATACGAAAACTCAAAATAAAAAGATATACAAATTATACCAAGAAAACAATAAAGCAAAAAAAAAAAAAAAAAAACCAAACAGAAAAAAATGAAAAACGAAATAAACTGAAGTAAATAATAAACGAATCAAATAAATAATAAATAAATAAGGGAATCTTAAACACAGGAAAAGGGTCAAGGAACGGCGAAAATAAAGCGAATAGACACACAATTTAAATTTCCGTACATATATTGGTACATTCAAAAAATTGTTCAAAAAAAATAATAATAATAATAATAATAATTTCATAAATTCATACAATAAATAAATTCAGAAAAAAAAAATAATAATAATAATAATATTATGATCACACACGACGACGACGACGACGATGAAGAGATCGACGATAAAAGTCGGGACCCCACAGCTCCCAAAGCTCGTCGTCAAAGGGGCCCCCCACTGGGCCCGGAAACGCTGGCATACAGAATAGCCGGCGCAGCCCCAAAACGTCCCCGGGAATCTCATCAGGATTCCAGAGGTCAACTTCCCGCGACCACGGGTCCTCTCGCCATAAGCGAGCCCATGCCATGGCGCACTCCAGACGTCGCGCCCTTGCGACCTTCGCCGCCGCGACAAAAGGCGCCATCCAGAGCTGACTGATCGGCCCGTGACAGGCCGTCCTGAGCACCTTCTAGAAGACAGAAAAGGGAAACAAAACAAATTAGTACGAGTATCAGAAAAAAGAAATAAAACAAAACAAAATAGGTAAACAAAACTTACCATCCAATAAAATTTCCCACCGGTCCAACAATGGGCCACCGGCCCAAAAGCGACTGAATGGTTCCTCTTTCCGAATCCAGACATTGTCTGGAACAAAAGAAAAAAAAACACAACAAAATGAAATAAAATAAAATGAAATAATAATAAATAAGAAATTTCAAAAAAAAAAAAAAAAAGAAAGAAGAAATTCCAATAGAAAAAAAGAAAAGAAGATGAAATAAAATAAAATAATAAAAGGTCCAAATCGAAAAAACTCACCTTTATTAAACTCCCGAACGATGTGACAGCAACGATGAAAACTGGTATAATAAAACTGTCGAACGAAAACGTCCGATTTCATAGAAAAAATCAGCAGCGACAAAGAGAGAAACAGAAAGAAGGAGACAACTCCCGATTTCAAGCACTAAAGAAAAAGACAGACGTACTTACGACTCAAAGTAACCGTCCAGGGCAACGCACCCCAGCGATACCGCATCAGCAAAAAACTCAGCTAACGAATGCGCCATTTACAGGTGCATGACCGTGCTGGCTCCGACAACCGGGGAAGAACAATTCCACGTGGAAAAATTACGAACCACGCCCGGAATTTACTATGAAGAAATAGGAACATTGCACACAATCAAAGAAGTTTGGAAATTGGCAATCCAATTGGATCTAGGACCAATTCAACTCCGAGAATCTACGCTGGAAAAAACCACAGCAGCTCTAAAACAAATGTGCAACAACACGCAACAAGACACCCTATGCTCAACACTATCCACCACCATGGAACCAATGATAGAATTATTGAAAACTGAGCTACAAACCATCCACGACCTCGTCGGAAAAGAAAAACCGAGAGTGAAAAGAGGCCTAATAAACGGCCTAGGATCAATAATAAAATCTATTACGGGAAATTTGGACGCAGACGACGCCCAAAAAATAGAAGAAAAAATACAACAAATAAGTAACAGACAGGCAACAGACGAAAAAATACTAAAAGAAAACTTGCAAATTTTAAAATCAACGACAAATCTTTTCCAATACGCTAAGGCACAAACCATTGCAAACATGGACGCTCTAAATAAAGCAATAAAAAACATAGAAAAAGCGTTCAACCAACAGACAGACCTAGTACAACAAAGAGAAAACCTAGACGAAAACATAGACGCAATCGGTTTCATATTAACACCGTTACTAAACGATGTACGAAGAATCTCAAACTTTCTAGTCGGAATCCCAAAAAGAATAGTAGACCCGACTATTATTTCACCTAGACAACTGATAGACTATTTAACAAAAGCGCGCGTAAGCATCCCTCCAGGATTAAGTTTCCCAGTCGAAATAACACCCGAAAAAGTTCAGGATATACTAAAAACATCCGAACTAGGTGCTTACAGCAGCGAATCACGAGTAGTGATCGTAGTAAAAATCCCACTAGTAGAAAATACCGCATTTTCAATAAACAAAGTTTACCCGTTACCGGTAAGAGCAAATTTAAACACATTTCAATTCCTAGAAACGAAAGAAAAAATCATTACGGTAGACACGGAAAACAGAAACTATCTCTCACTATCAGAAGAGAATCTAAAAGAATGTGAAAGACTAGGAAAACAGTACTATTGCCAACCAAAACAGGCAACGCAAGTTATAGGGAAATCAACCCCCTGCGAAATATCTGTCTACCTCGGCAGCAAACCAGAGAAAAGTAACTGTACGCCAAGAATAGTAAAACTAGAAGACATTATGATAATAACACTAGAACAGCCAGGAAGATGGCTTTACGTAGCCCCAAACCCGGAATCACTCACGATAAAATGCAAGAATGAAAAAACTGCGTACACGACGATTATCGATACTGGAATACTGGTTTTGGACGGGAAATGTTCCGTCACTGCCGCCGATTTTAAACTAACAACTATAATAGAAAATACCCAACAAGAAACTGTAAACTTTATACCACCACACAACCTAACCTTCGAGATCGGAGCACCACTCGTTAAACATTTAAATTTGAATCTCAATACTCCAAACAAAACTGTTACAAATCCTCTCGAAGTAAATAAGCTAGGCGAAAGAATCGAAAATCTGCAAAACAAATTAAATGAAGAACCAGACCTTTGGTCAGGTCAATACCTTCACATTCTGGGAAATTATTCCCTTCACGGTATAACAATAACGGTACTCATAATTTCCGCAATAATAATTGCAATTCGGAAATTTAACAGAGGTCGGTGCGCTCGGACAATTTCCGACGTCGAGCGGCCGACAGCAATTTCGTCAACGCAAGCAAAAAGAGAAATTCAAGCTACGGATTTGAAAGTTATATACTCACCGTCACCGAGACCAATTAACACGGATACCCTATAAATACATGTAAATATCTATAACAATTTTCAAAAAACGTAAACAAATACCAACAGAACTATGTAAACAAAAAATTGTAAACCCAAAGACCAATTCCGGAACATATTCCAATTCCAATTTATAGAATTTGGATCGCTCAAATTTGAAAAGTCGAAACCAAGTTTCGTCTCCCCAAGGGGGGAGGATTGTTGCGCCCAGTTTCGCAACCAAATCCTACAAATCATGAACCGATCGTCAGCCAACAGGCTATCGACCTTCTAAGTGCAAATCATGCACATTCCCCATCAAAGTGGAACGAACCTCGAGCTCGTGCGCCGAGCGAGGCTACAACAAATGCTGACGATCACATTTTGCAATCGACCGTCCCGATCCACCTAAACTCCGGGCAACAACCCCAAGACAATCGGAACGATCGATTGCCCAATCATTACCATTTCCACTAATTAATCCCACTTCCAATAATTACCACCTCCCTTAATTATTGTAAAACCCCAAATGCCATAAAACCAACAACAACCTGCATTTCCAGCAGTCTGCGATCCGACACTGAACGTATCTGATCATCATCGCACATATTGGTCTTAAGGGTCATAACCCGATTGTAACAAACACTTTGAATAAACTTAGAGTTAAACTGAAAGTATTGAGTTGGAGATTGACTCGACCTTGGCAACATCCCGAACTATTCTCGCCCTTGGCAAACTCGTCCCCACGTGACGATTTGCGGGCACAACACTGACATAGAAGATTTTTATTGAATTTAAGGCGATATAGGGTGAAGTTGATCTTCGACGAGATGTGCAAGACGTGACGATGCCATGACAGGTTCGATTGCATGATTACACCCAGATTTCGCACATGGCTGACAAAGGGAAGCTCAATATTGTTGACCGAAAGACGAGGGAGAACAGCAAAATCAATCCGATTAATGTACGCACCACTGCCCAGTACCATCACCTTCGACTTTGTGACATTGAGTTTGAGACCATTGGATGAAGCGTAGTCGGCTATATAGTTTACGTCAGAGTTCAGATCGATCAGCGCACGAGCCAGATCACCAGGAGCACAGGTTGAATAGATTTGAGTATCGTCAGCGTAAGTGAGGTACCGGGAGAAACGAAGGCCAGAGCCAATGTCGTGAATGAAGAGAGAAAAAAGGAGAGGACCCAAGACCGAGCCCTGAGGGACGCCGATATTGGTGGAGCGCCAAGGAGAGCGAACGCCCCTGTCTTCGACGACAGCTTGCATTCTGTAAGATAGGTAAAAGCCAAGGAGCCGGAGTTTATGTAATAGCGAATGGAGCGGCACGGTGTCAAAGGCCTTACTGAAGTCGAAGAGAACAAGTATTGTTAGTTTCCGATCATCGACCGCCTGTCGGATATCCTGATTTAATTTAATCAGGGCCGTTTGAGTGCTGAAGCCCCGCCTGAATCCAGATTGGAGAGGATCGCCGAGAGCGTGTATTGTAAGGAACTGCGTAATTTGTTTGGAGACGAGACGTTCAAGGGCCTTGGACAGTTCAGAGAGGTTCGCGATCGGTCTGGTATCAGATGGAGAAGATGGTGGAACGTTCTTGAGTAGCGGACGTATAAGAGCGCGTTTCCAGAGTGAGGGGAAGAAGGAGAGACGTAGGCTAGAGTTGAAGATGACCAGTAAGTGGTTAAGCAGGAGGGGGGCGGCTTTCAAAATGGCAAACAAGGAGAGCGAGTCAGGGCCTTGGGTAAGGGATAGAGAGTGTGAAGAAAAAAGGACGGTCTGCAGCGACTCAATGGTGATGTCGGAGAAATGAAAAGAAGGCCGATCCGGGGGCAAGGGGGGGAGGTTGAGTTGTGATAGTGAATCAGGAAGGGAGACTGAGGAGGTGGAGATGGCAGCGTAGAAGGCATTGAGCTCGTCTGGAGAAAAGAAGGCAAAGGGGGAGGAACCTCGCGGCTTAACAAGCGATAAAAATGATAGCTCCTTCCAGATTTTAGCGGGATCGGTAATTTTCGAGATACGGTTACAATAAAAATTGTCTCTGGCAGCGCGTAGTTCAAGTGAAAGAGCATTGCGAGTGTTCCGGTAGATAGACATGGATAAGAGATCACCAGAACGCCTGGCCAGATGATAAAGCCTGTTCCTGTGCTTGATCTTAGCCCGTAGCGCGTCGGTGAGCCACGGGGCAGAGGTTCGACGGATTGTCCAACGAGTTGAAGGAGCATGCAAGTCAAACGAGCTAATAATTGCTGAAGAGAGACTGTCGACGGAATCGTCAAGAAGTATGGTTGAGGAAAAAGACGTAGAGGAGGTATTTAATCTTGGCAGCAAAGATGAGAGCGAGGTTAGATAGTCAGCTTCGACGAAGTGCGAGAGATCTCGTCGGGCAATGGTGAGCGGAGGACGGCGATCAAGCTGGAATTTATAGGTGAGTGTAAGAAGATCATGACCGGCGATGAATGGGGCAGCGGATTTAGTGAAAGAAAGGATTTTTGCAGCACTATCGACGATAAATAGGTCGAGTAAGGAATGAGAAGAGTTTGTATGGTGCGTGGCTTCGGACTCCACTATATGTAGCGCTTGAGAGTGGGCAAAATCACGGAGATAATTAGATTCGAAGTTAGTTTTTAGAAGGTCGCAGTTGAGATCACCAGTGATTATAATATTATTGTAATGAATAGAGAGACCAGAGAGAATGTCAGCGAAATTGTTGAGCAAGATCCCCTTGGGGCGACGATAGACGGTAGCAAATAATACAGTTTGATCCTGAGCATTACGAATCTCACCAATAATAAACTCCGGCGCATTGGAGAATTCGGGCGCGGAAACAGCCAATAGCTTGAAACGAAGAGATGAATCAATGTAACACGCAACCCCACCACCACGTTTCCCAACTCGATCATTGCGGATTAGAAAATAATCAGATAAAGCAACCAGATCATCCGGGACGCGGTCATGAAGCCAGGTTTCAGTGACAGCGATGACATGAGAGAAATTATCAGCTACATGAGCAGAGAAAAGAGGGAAGTGACCAAGCAGAGAATTGGCATTGAAAGAAATGATTTTTAACGAGGAAGTCGGATGCACATTTACCGAAATACTGGCTGGGTTCATTCTCACGCCCCGGAAGTCAGACGAACTGATCGAGATCGGTCTCAGAGCGCAACACAATGACATCGGAAGAGCCCTCCCTCCTGACCTTAACGACACCGTGATTGGCCCAAACTCGAGTGAGTTTAGGAGCACGCGCTCTTGATTTGGCGAGTAAAAGTAGTTTATGTCACGGTCGTCACGGTCAAGAGAGAAAGCATCTCGAACAGTCAGTATCCTCCTTGCAAAAGCCTTTTCGAGAACAAAATCACGAGTGACCTGCGACTTCATGAGGCAGAGGAAGGATGATTTGGCGTTACTCGAAGGGGCGGCGGTGGCGACGGTGGTAGTAGGTTTCGGAATCATGAAGCGCGAATGGAAGACCTCGTCGGAGAGGTTGGCAACACCGAGAGCTGAAAAAATCGAGCTGATGATGTCGGAGTCGGACAGCGAGAGATCAGCAGGTAAGCCTTTGATGACAAGTCCCGCAGAATTAGAGTAGGAAGAAGACGAAGAAGCTTGGGATGCAGATGGTGCTGGCGAGGCAGTTGAAGTGGTTGTGCTGATGGAGGAGGATAGACGAGAGCAAGTCTGCTTGAGAGACTCAATCTCATCCAGATGACGCTGCTTAATCACTGAAACTTCAGCGGCAGTTTCGCGTGCGATGGATTCCGTATCATCAAATCGATGGCGAAGGTCGTGATGATCTGCCGATAGGTTGGTAAATTCACCACGTAGTAATGAAACCGACTCCACAACCCCAGCCATGGTGTTACGAAGCTCGGAGTATTGTTGAAGCAAATCAGACTTCAGATCCTCAATCTTGTTATCGAGCTTCAGGTCGAAAGCGGCTGCGTTGGTCTGAAGTTGACGCATCACATCGTCAATAGTGAAGCGAGGCACAGGTGTAGTTGGATCAATCACAATGGACGTCTCGATACGAGATTGCTCCGAGGATGTTTCCGGGGAGTGAACCAAGAGTGTGGATCGACGTCTCAAGCATTGCTCGCAGCGAAAAGAGGCCGAGCCATGTTCCAGCGGATCGAAGTTGGAAGAGGATTTAACACAAGCAAGATGAAAATCACGCGAGCAAATGCCGGTGCAAGAGACCAAGGAATCCTTGCGCTTGATAGAGGCAGTGCAGATACCGCAATTCATAGTGACAATATCGCGTCGGAATTAATAAAGAATAGATACGGTGGCCTGGGACGGAGATGCTGGTGATACCAGCAGTCAATAATGCAAAGCAGTAGGTGCGGTCTAAGAATGGTGATAAGGCGGTAACGCTGGATCCTGTTAGATGGCGGCAAGAAATAGATCGAGGAGAAGAATCAATTGGGAGGAGATAACGTGCAGTTAATGAAGAAGGCAAGAAACAGATCGAGGAGAAGAATCAATTGGGAGGAGATAATGTGCAGTTAATGAAGAGAACGAGGAGAGTATTAAGGGAAAAAAGTTGATGAACATAATCGAGCAAATTGACAGAGCAATTTTGTTGGGGGCTCCTCTCCCGAATGCTCCTCATCTTATGACCGAAATCGGTCATATTTTGACCATATCGGTCAATTTTACAGGGAGATTTTCGAGCCTAAATCTCCGGCCTTGCTCGAAAATGAGTGTCCGGCTCGATCCAGTATCGATCCAGCAATATTAAACATAATAAAAAATTAATTGAATAAATAAAATAATTGAAAAATAATTGAATTTTCGTTCGACTTTGTGTTGGACAATAATAATGAAAAAAAATAATAAAACGACATTTTTCGTTTGGCTTGACACTGAGTCGACAATCTCTTAAGTTTAACTTTTTTTTCCTTAAGCTACGGTTAAGCTACGGTCATAGAACGGTTCAATCGATGGAACGAGTGAACTTTGACCAAAAAACTCATGAATCCAACCTTGGGGTTGATGGTATCTACGAAGCAACCATGTTTCGAACCCGGTCCACCAGCTTCTACGATTGGATTCATCTGGATATCGATGGAACGCTGCTCGATAACAGATTAGCACTCATTTCCAATAGAAACGAACGAAAAAGCACTTTTCCTGCTTATCCAGATGAATCCAGGATGGATAATGGTATCCCGCAGCTACTTGGGCCGTTCTCTTTCGAAAATGACTTCAGGAATTGGTGGAATCACCGGGCCAAGGTCATCGGGAATAATGTAATTGCTCCAAAGGTCATAGAACGGTTCAATCGATGGAACGAGTGAACTTTGACCAAAAAACTCATGAATCCAATCTCGGGGTTGATGGTATCAACGAAGCAACCATGTTTCGAACCCGGTCCACCAGCTTCTACGATTGGATTCATCTGGATATCGACGGAACGCTACTCGATAACAGATTACCACTCATTTCCAATAGACACGAACGAGAAAGCACTTTTCCTGCTCATCCAGATGAATCCAGGATGGATAATAGTATCCCGCAGCTACTTGGGCCGTTCTCTTTCGAAAATAACTTCAGAAATTGATGGAATCACCTGGCCAAGGTCACCGCGAATAATGTCTTTGCTCCAAAGCTCGTAGACCGGTTCAATCAATGGAACGAGTGAACTTTGACCAAAAAACTCATGAATCCAACCTCGGGGTTGATCTTATCTACGAAGCAACCATGTTTCGAACCCGGTCCACCAGCTTCTACGATTGGATTCATCTGGATATCGATGGAACGCTGCTCGATAACAGATTAGCACTCATTTCCAATAGAAACGAACGAAAAAGCACTTTTCCTGCTTATCCAGATAAATCCAGGATGGATAATGGTATCCCGCAGCTACTTGGGCCGTTCTCGTTCGAAAATAACTTCAGGAATTGATGGAATCACCTGACCAAGGTCATCGCGAATAATGTCTTTGCTCCAAAGCTCGTAGACCGGTTCAATCGATGGAACGAGTGAACTTTGACCAAAAAACTCATGAATCCAATCTCGGGGTTGATGGTATCAACGAAGCAACCATGTTTCGAACCCGGTCCACCAGCTTCTACGATTGGATTCATCTGGATATCGACGGAACGCTACTCGATAACAGATTACCACTCATTTCCAATAGACACGAACGAGAAAGCACTTTTCCTGCTCATCCAGATGAATCCAGGATGGATAATAGTATCCCGCAGCTACTTGGGCCGTTCTCTTTCGAAAATAACTTCAGAAATTGATGGAATCACCTGGCCAAGGTCACCGCGAATAATGTCTTTGCTCCAAAGCTCGTAGACCGGTTCAATCAATGGAACGAGTGAACTTTGACCAAAAAACTCATGAATCCAACCTCGGGGTTGATCTTATCTACGAAGCAACCATGTTTCGAACCCGGTCCACCAGCTTCTACGATTGGATTCATCTGGATATCGATGGAACGCTGCTCGATAACAGATTAGCACTCATTTCCAATAGAAACGAACGAAAAAGCACTTTTCCTGCTTATCCAGATAAATCCAGGATGGATAATGGTATCCCGCAGCTACTTGGGCCGTTCTCGTTCGAAAATAACTTCAGGAATTGATGGAATCACCTGACCAAGGTCATCGCGAATAATGTCTTTGCTCCAAAGCTCGTAGACCGGTTCAATCGATGAAACGAATGAACTTTGACCAAAAATCTCATCAATCCAACCTCGAGGTTCATGATTTCTACGAAGCAACCATGTTTCGAACCTGGTCCACCAGCTTCTACGATTGGATTCATCTGGATAAACAGGAAAACTGCTTTCTCGTTCGTGACCATTGGAAGTGAGTGGTAATCTGTTATCGAGTGGCGTTCCATCGATATCCAGATGAATCCAATCGTAGAAGCTGGTGGACCAGGTTCGAAACATGGTTGCTCCGTAGAAACCATTAACCCCAAGGTTGGATTCATGTGGTTTTTGGCCAAAGTTCACTCGTTTCATCGATTGAACCGTTCTACGAGCTTTGGAGCAATGACATTGTTCGGGATGACCTTAGCCAGATGATTCCATCAATTCCCGAAGTAATTTCTGAAAGAAAACGGCCCAAGTAGCTGCGGGATACCATCATCCATCCTGGATTCATCTGAATAAGCAGGAAAAGTGCTTTCTCGTTCGTGTTCATTGGAAATGAGTGGTAATCTGTTATCGAGTAGCGTTCCGTCGATATCCAGATGAATCCAATCGTAGAAGATGGTGGACCAGGTTCGAAACATGGTTGCTTCGTTGATACCATCAACCCCGAGATTGGATTCATGAGTTTTTTGGTCAAAGTTCACTCGTTCCATCGATTGAATCGGTCTACGAGCTTTGGAGCAATTACATTATTCGCGATGACTTTAGCCAGGTGATTCCATCAATTTCTGAAGTAATTTTCGAAAGAGAATGGCCCAAGTAGCTGCGAGATACCATCATCCATCCTGGATTCATCTGGATTAGCCGGAAAAGTACTTTCTCGTTCGTGTCTATTGGAAATGAGTGGTAATCTGTTATCGAGTAGCGTTCCATCGATATCCAGATGAATCGAATCGTAGAAGCTGGTGGACCAGGTTCGAAACATGGTTGCTTCGTAGAAATCATCAACCTCGAGGTTGGATTGATGAGTTTTTTAGTCAAAGTTCATTCGTTTCATCGATTGAACCGGTCTACGACCTTTGGAGCAAAGACATTATTCGCGATGACCTTGGCCAGGTGATTCCATCAATTCCTGAAGTTATTTTCAAAAGAGAACGGCCCAAGTAGCTGCGGGATACCATTATCCATCCTGGATTCATCTGGATAAGCAGGAAAAGTGCTTTTTCGTTCGTTTCTATTGGAAATGAGTGCTAATCTGTTATCGAGCAGCGTTCCATCGATATCCAGATGAATCCAATCGTAGAAGCTGGTGGACCGGGTTCGAAACATGGTTGCTTCGTAGATAAGATCAACCCCGAGGTTGGATTCATGAGTTTTTTGGTCAAAGTTCACTCGTTCCATTGATTGAACCGGTCTACGAGCTTTGGAGCAAAGACATTATTCGCGATGACCTTGGCCAGGTGATTCCACCAATTCCTGAAGTCATTTTCGAAAGAGAACGGCCCAAGTAGCTGCGGGATACCATTATCCATCCTGGATTCATCTGGATAAGCAGGAAAAGTGCTTTTTCGTTCGTTTCTATTGGAAAAGAGTGCTAATCTGTTATCGAGCAGCGTTCCATCGATATCCAGATGAATCCAATCGTAGAAGCTGGTGGACCGGGTTCGAAACATGGTTGCTTCGTAGATACCATCAACCCCAAGGTTGGATTCATGAGTTTTTTGGTCAAAGTTCACTCGTTGCATCGATTGAACCGTTCTATGACCGTAGCTTAACCGTAGCTTAAGGAAAAGAAAGTTAAACTTAAGAGATTGTCGACTCAGTGTCAAGCCAAACGAAAAATGTCGTTTTATTATTTTTTTTCATTATTATTGTCCAACACAAAGTCGAACGAAAATTCAATTATTTTATTTATTCAATTAATTTTTTATTATGTTTAATATTGCTGGATCGATACTGGATCGAGCCGGACACTCATTTTCGAGCAAAGCCGGAGATTTAGGCTCGAAAATCTCCCTGTTAAATTGACCGATATGGTCAAAATATGACCGATTTCGGTCATAAGATGAGGAGCATTCGGGAGAGGAGCCCCCAACAAAATTGCTCTGTCAATTTGCTCGATTATGTTCATCAACTTTTTTCCCTTAATACTCTCCTCGTTCTCTTCATTAACTGCACATTGAATTTCCAAAAATGCAGAGGCTATGTCATCGTGCCTGTCACAACACAGCACCAACGTCACACCACTGACAGATTCTTTTTGAGCGAAAGTCGTGTCGTGTGACATTGCCTTCAAAACAATCGACAAAAATGTTCGCTCTGAATGCGAGCGGGAGCCCCGTTTTAGCCCCTATGACAGACGACACTGAGGCGTCGTACATCATGGCGGCAAGCGACCTTCTCATTGGCTGAAAAAGCTTAAATTCGATTGCCTGCCATTTGAAAACTACCTTAAATTTTTCAAAACGGCTAAGTAGGAATTCTTAGAATATCGTCCCGAACCCGAGGTTACCCGGACGGGAAGTCTTTCTGAATCACCCTGTATATCCGAGGTATTCGATTTTTCTTTTTAAGAATTGACATTTTTTCCAGTTTATTTTCAAACCGTGTTCACTGGCCATCTGCAGTACTGATTTCAGTTTCATTAAGCCTTCTTCTTCGTTTTGGGATGGTATGATCAAATCGTCCATGTAGATTAATACAGTTCCATTGGTAATCAGATCTCTGAAAATTGTGTTGATGAATCTTTGAAAAACCGCTGGGGAATTACACAATCCGAAAAGTGTTTTTAAAAACTCGAATTGCCCGTCAGGTACGATGAAAGCGGTGTACTGTATACTTTCCTCACTGATTGGTACATGGAAAAATCCGTTTTTCAAATCCAATGTGCTAAACACGATTGCACCTTACAGTCGATCTATTTGGTCTTCTATCAATGGAAGTAGGTAACGGTCCTTTATTATTTTTCTGTTGAGATTTCTATAGTCCACACAGATTCTTGAATCTCCGTTTTTTTTTTAACAATTACGATTGGGCTGGCGTATCCCGATCTACTTGGCCGAGCAATTCCATTTTCGATCCATGATTGAATTTGTCTGTTTACTTCTGTTTTTTCATCGACTGATAATCTTCTGGCACGCTGATAAACACGTTTTTCGTCTTGCAATACGATTTCCATTTTAATTCCGACATCTTTTGTTTTTTGAGGTTTGTATGATTCGGCTATTTCTTCAAGTTCCTTTTTTATAAATTCAGATTCAATTTCGATTGTGTCAATTTGATTTGGTTTATCCATTTCTTTTGTATCGAGTTCCGAGACATTTATTTGAAAAACATCCGGTATTTCCTCGTTACTGAAATTGTTTTTTTCTTCACACCTCAACTTAATAATGCTCGCGTTTCCTTCTTTTATGATGATCTCAGTGCCTTTCAGAATTTCTGCTCCCAACAAGAATTCATATTTCAAATATTTTTCTGACACGACGTGTATTTTCATGTTGAATGTTTCATTGTCTGTTTTCACTTTTGCATGAAAACTTCCGAGAGATGGAGTTTCGCATGAAACTTTATTTTTCGTCCATCTAGTTTTGGTGCTCCGATTTTTTCATATTGGTCCATTCTTATCAGATGCAAATCACTGCCCGTGTTTAATAACGCAACCATCGCTCGTCCTTCGATCGAAACTGCTTTGAAAATTTTACTTTCGCCAGCAATCGTTATATTGCAGCTTTTTCCCGAGTCAGTTACGTTTTTGTTCTCGCATTTTGGAGCTATGTGGCCAAATTCACCGCATTCAAAACATTTGGTTCCTTTGTCTTTTGATGGACAATTTGGGCTTATATGATCAGATGATCCGCAATTGAAGCAATGAATTCTCTTGTCAGGTGGATTTTTTAGATCACGTGATGAGTTTGCTTCGAACTGATTTTTTCCAAAGACGCGTCTGAAGTTATTTTTGTCCTCGGTATTCTCAAATGTTTTTGTATTCGTGCCGATTTGAGTTTGCAACGAAATTTCTCCAAATGCTATTATCAGATCTTCTTTTGTCATGAACCGATGTGTACGCGCCACGTTTTGTAAATTTTTATCAGGAATACTATCGACGATATATTCTAATAATTCATCTTCTGGAATAGTGACTCGATTTGCCAAAATGATTTTATCATGGACGTATTCACAAAATTTCTGTTCTCTTCCATTGTCGTTCTTCGAATCGTCGTTTCAAAAAGATTTTGTTAGTACGAATGAAAAACATACTGCGTAGATTGGCCAGTAATTCATTAATTGACATTCGTATATATTCTGGTCTTGAATGAAACCATTCCAAAGCTTTTCCTTTCAGCCGCATTCCGATGAGAATTTTCGTCATGGATTCGTCTAATTCATAAGAATCTTTCAAAAACAATACCTGTTTTTCCCATGTTTTGAATTTTTCTGTGTCTCCATCGGAAAAGTTCAGAAGATCAGCTATGGCTGTCACTGATACTTTTCTCGGATTTTGGAGAAAAGGTTCTGGAGGTAACATGCCTGCGGGTTGATTTGTGTTTCCATCGTTTGAAATTCGAGTTCCACGGGCGATTTTTAATTCTCGTCTCGTAATGGCGAGTTCCTGTTCAGCTAAATCTCTTTCTCTTTTAAATAAATCTATCATGCGTTGTGCCGATTCATTTTCGTCGTTGTTGTCTCTGGATGTTCCAGCTTCTCCGTCGATTTGTGCCATCGATGATACGCTGGTTTCCTCCGTTTCGCCTATTCTTTTTCTTTTTGTTCTTGGATGAGCCAGTCTTCTCTCTTGAGTTGGATTCATATTTGTACTTTATTCCTTTGTCGTCGTTCGCCTTTCGTCTTAATATTCTTGAATTATTTCGTCTTTAAAGAATTCGTCGTTTTCACAATTGAGTTCTTCGATTTTCTCGTGAGTTCATGTGGAAAGAATTTCACTATTATGTATCGTGAATATTTTATTGACGAGCCCCCAAAATTGTAGGATCCGATACGATGAATGTGGAAAATCTTTTTATTTGAACTTTACGAACTTTTGAACAAACTTTTTTCTTAAATATATAAATCGTTTCTTTTAATCACGATCTTCTTCTACCGATCGCCACAACCAACTGTCATTTTTTCTTCCGACTTCCCTTTTCTTTTTTCTTTTCGTTTTTTTGTTTTTTTATATGAGTCGCTCTTTCTATCGCTGCTTTTAACGATTCACCCTTATACTTGGTGTTCCGTTCCCACAATAATTTGATTCATGAATTAAAATTTCATAGGAAAATCACACATTTTTTAAAATTCAGTGGTAATGGGCCCGTTTCCCACCCAGCGAGCCCGGGTTCGATTCCCGCCGCCGACACCAATCGATTTTTCGAAGTGTCTCAAGCTGTACTCTCTGTGGTTCCGAACTCACGTAAAAAATGTAGGTCCACAGTGCGCAGTGGAGAAAAACAAAAACAGTGGGAATAACAGACACAAATAGTGGAAATAAAGAAAAAATAGAGGAAATACGAAAAAGCATACCATGTAAAAACCCGACAAAGGTATGCATGTAAAACTCCACTACTACTACTACTACTACTACTACTACTACTACTACTACTACTACTACTACTACTACATTTTTCTAAATTAAAATATTACGATTATGAAATAGTCTGATAAATCAATGCAAATTAAATGGAAAATAATACATTTTTTGAAAACAATCAACAATTTAATCAATCGATTGAAATTTATTAAAAAACTGTTTATTTTTATGAAGAATTACTTTTAATTATTTTTTTAATTAAAAAAATGTCTTTTTTTGATGGAATTTTCATTTATCAATCAATTTATGTCAGAATCAATTAATTTCAAATTAAAATCAAAATCTCAATAAATTTTTATTGCAAATTTAATATTTCAAAATAATAAAATCGATTTTCATTCGAAAATGGATGATTTTTTTTTCCTCTTTCCTTTACGCAGCCCATACGGGTTTCGTAAAGGAAAGAGGAATAGAAGTTGCGGAATCCGAGTTACGGATTCCACCAGCCCAGCTGGTGGATATGTGGGACTCCCGAAGCCTACCCACTAAACCGCCATCTCCTTTTCGTCCTCCCCCAATCAGGAACTACGTTAGTATTACTTCTAACTGGGGGATCTTTCTGTGTACGTCTGATTATTCTGTATATCCGTTGTTTCTCACGTCAGTGCGTCGGTTGCGTCATGTGAGGCAGCCGTCTGCGTTCTTCCGTCTTAGTATCGTTTCTGTGTAGGTGGCAACCAATTGCCACCACTCTGTCTTGTGGAGCATCACCTGTATGATGCCTGTTGTCCGGGCTGATGCTGTCTACGGTCGTCTCCAGTTCGAGTTTCAGTCTTGTCCAGCGGGTACACCCGAAAAACGTGTGTTCCGCGTCGTCTTGTTCGTGTCCGCAGTACTTACAGTCTGGCGTCTGTACTCTGTTCATTCTGTGGAGGTATCGTCGAAAGTAGCCGTGTCCCGTCAAGAGCTGGGTAATGTAAAAATTTACTTCCCCAAACTTCCTTTCGGTCCACGGTCTCAGGTCTTTAATCAGTCGTCTCGTCCAGTTACCTGTCCGTTCTTCTGTCCATCGTTGTTGCCATGCCTGTATCGTTCTGTCGCGTTCGATGGTTGCCGCGTCCTTACGTCGTATGTCCGCGCTGCTCTCATGGATCCTCTTACGCTCGAAAGCCAGGAGGTCCACGGGAATTACGCCCGCTACCACCAGGACCGCTTGTGCAGAGACAGTCCGGTAGGAACAGGCGATCCTCAGCGCTCCCTGTCTCTGTACCATAGTCATGGCTTTGCGATACTTTTTTGTCTTCAGGGCATCTGCCCAAACCTCCGCGCAGTACCGGAGAATCGAGTGGGTCGTCGCCATTAACAGTCGTCGCTTCGCTGGTCGCGGTCCGTTCGTGTTTCCCATCAGGCGGCTCAAGGATGCTATCCTCTGTGCCGCCTTTCGAACCGTCTTTTGTATGTGCGGCCAGAAGGTCATCTTTGTATCTGGGGTGACCCCCAGGTACTTGACTTCCCCCCCGGCCTCGATCTCGTCCGTTCCAACCCTCATGGGCAGTCTTGTCTGTATCCGTCTTCTCGTAAAAAACGTCAGTTCCGTCTTTTCTGTCGCGAGTTGCAGTCCGTGGTCTGTCATCCATCGTCCGACTCGTCTCATTGCCTGGTTTAGCTTCAGCTGTGCCAGTTCCGGAGACCGCTCGGTGATCACCGCCGCCACGTCATCAGCGTAAGCGACGAGGAGTACACCAAGGGGCATCTCCAACCTGAGCAAGCCGTCGTATAACCCGTTCCAGAAGTCTGGTCTCAGTATTGACCCTTGGGCGACCCCCGCAGTAATCTGTTTTGTCGCCCACCCTTCAGTCGTCTCGTAAGTTATCCGTCTGTTCGTCAGGTAGTCCTCCACCACCCTGATCAAATAAGGCGGGACTCCGAAGCCGCTTTTAAGCGCCTCCAGAATGTCCACCCATCTGGCCGAGTGGAAGGCGTTCCGTATGTCGAGTGTTGCCAGCAGCACGATTGGTCGCGCCGCGTGGCAGTGTCGTTCCAGTTCCTGGAAGGTGTCGACGACTTTCTGGATTGCTCCGATCGTCGATCGACCCCTCCTGAAGCCGAACTGCCGGTCTGAGAGGCCTCCCCCGGCCTGTATCGCTTCTGTCAGTCTCGGTCTCAGTAGTTGTTCGTACAGTTTACCTGTCGTGTCCAGTAAGCTCAGCGGCCGGTGGGCCGACGGCGTGTTTGCGTCGCCCTTCCCCTTGGGGATAAGGACTAGCCTCGCCATCTTCCACCGATCACTGAATGTCCCCGACGTCAAGCACGTATTGTATAGGTCGAGAAATAACTCCGGCCTCAGGTTAACCATCAGCCGTAGGATCTCCGCCGGTACTCTGTCTGGTCCCGGCGCTTTGCCGCCCTTCATCGCGTTGGCTGCTCTCGAGAGCTCCTCCGCTGTGAATGCAGGAGCAACCGAGGTCGTCGTCTCGTACGTTACGTTGGTCCGTATCCGGTGTGTCGGGTAAAGCCCGTCAACAATCCGTCCTGTGGTTTCGGCGTCTTTGAGTTGCGGTGGCACTCGTCCCCCCAGTTTGCCGGTTACTATCTTGTAGCCTGTTCCCCAGGGGTCCACGTTCACCTCCTCGCAGAGCTTCTTCCAGCACTGTGTTTTACTGTCGCGTATGGCGTTCGTAAGTGCTTTGCGTTTTGTCTTGTAGATGGCTTGGAGGTTTTCCCTTTCGGGTGTCCCTCTCGCCCTCGTTACTCGCCGCCGGGTTGCCAGGCAGGCCCTTCGCAGTTCGGCTATTTCGTCCGTCCACCAGTATTGTGGTCGTCTGTTTCGTCTTTGTCGGCTTTTCGGCATTGTGCCGTTCTGTTAGTTTGGCCGTTTCGTCAGCCAGTCTTTCCGCCCTTCGCCGGCCAGTCAGCTCAGGGGGGACTTTCGTCATCGGTGCCGGCGCTGCCACCAGCTCCTCAGAAAATTTTTGTACGTCAAGTTTGTTAAGGTTCCACCGCGGGGGTTGCTGGGTCCTCGTACGTCTCGTTGCGTTGCGTCCTACCACTTCGAAGACGATGTACTGGTGGTCGCTGGCCGTGTAGTCCTCGACCACCCGCCACCCGCCAATCTGTGGTAGCATTCCGTCCGACGTCATCGTTACGTCAGGGATTGAGTTTCCGAACCCCGGTCTTCTGTACGTTGGTGTGGTTCCGGTATTTGCTACTACTAGGTCCAGCCTTGCAGCCATTTCCAATAGTAGCCGTCCGCGTTTGTTCGTTTGCGGCATGCCCCACTCGATTGCTCTCGCGTTGAAGTCCCCCGCAACTACGAGGTTTCCGGGCATATCCCTGATTCCGTCCTCCAGGAGGGCCACCTTCCTCTCGGTCTCAGCCACGGTGCAGTTGGGCGTCAGGTAGACGCTAACGTAAGTGACAGCGCCGACCGTGGCCCAGACGTAGTCGTCCCCGACCCCGTTGGCAGTCATCCGGGATTGAGCGGCCCCCCTAATCCAAATGGCTGTTGTCTCCGTCTCGTTCGTGATGTACGTTTGTGTCGTTCTTCTCCTGTACGGTTCGCACAGGATCAGGATGTCCGCGTCGTGTTCGTCAGCTATCTGTGGTAGGAGCATGTGCGCTGTCCTACTCCGGTTCAGGTTTCCCTGTACTATCCGGTCCGTCGTCCCGCCCGCGCCCTGCACTCCTCCAGCGCAGCCCGGAACACCGTGCACCTCCCGGATCCCGCAAGGTGCGCCGCGTCTGCATGGCCCGCCTCAGCGCACAAGGGGCAGGCTGGCTTGTTTTTGCAGTCTGTTGCGTAGTGTCCCGTTTCGCCGCATTTCCTGCAGCTTTTTGTCCGGTCCTTACTCTTACAGTCCGTCTTAATGTGTCCGTATCCCAGGCATTTGTGGCATTTCGTCACTGTCAATCGTTCTCTGACGCGGCAACGCACCCATCCGATCTTGATTCGGCCCCGTCGGAGCAGTCCGGCGGCTTCCTGCGGCTCGAGGTCGCACACCGCCATGTACTGCTCCGCCCGGTTAGGCCCGAAGATGTGGACGTTGTATTCGGCGTCTCGTCCCGTTTCCTGTTGCAGTGCCTGTTTGACGTCGTCCGCGTTTGTGACGCAGTCCAGGTCCAAGATCTCCAGTTGAGTTTCGGAGGCCACGGTCCTGACGTTGCCCGCGTCCCCGACGGCGTTTTGAATCGCGCGTCGGAACTCGTCTTGTCCGTCGGGGTTAGTCTTTATCTTTAAAAGACACAGTCCGTTCTTGGTCTTCCGCAGAGTTGTCACCTGCACGTGACTCTTCGTTGGGTCGACTTCGGTTCTTATTTTTCGGACTATGTCCGAGTACGTCTTGTCTGCCCCGGGCTTGACCAGGACGGCCGTTACCCGTTGCCTGGGTGGCGGTCTGCTCTCGCTCGCTCGGGGTGTCGCGTCTGTCCGGTCCGGTCTGTCGTTCCGTGTCTTCTTCGGTTTGTTCTTTCCTCGTGTAACCGTCTGCCAGGCTGTAGTTCCTTCCGGCCTCGGAGGTCTCTTTTGCGAAGACTCCGGGGTGGTCCCGGTGGCCGAGCGTTTCCGCTTTGTCCGTGGCGTCTCTTTTTCTTTTGTCTCCGGTTCTGTCTCTGTCATTTCGTGTTCTGTCATGCGCGACTTCGGTGCCTCTTCCGCTTGCCTGTGTAGCGCTGCGTCGGAGGCCTCGAGGATCGTTTTGATTCCGTTTTTCACCGTCATGTTCATGTTTTTTTGTATGACCGCTGCCTCGGCCATTCTCGTCGCCGTGCTCCTTATGAGGGTCAGCAGTTCCGTGACGTCTAGTCCGTCTGCCATTCTCGTCCGTCCGTTCGTGGGTTGTCCGTCGCTGTCGACAGCGGAGGTGTAGCTAGCCCCGCTGCCTGCGCTTGAAGCGCTAGCTGTTCTGTCGCGTGCGAGCAGTCGTAACGTCGGTCTGTTTCTTCCGTCCGTCTTCTTCGTCGCTGTCTTCGTCGTTAAGTCGTTGCACAAATTGCGGCCCTCAGAATCCGTGCCGCTGCCCTGGGCCACCGGAGCTTTCATCCAGTCGGAGCCCGGGGTGGATTGCCCCTGTTGGGGGGTTTCCACCTGAGGTATTTTTTCGTTTTTATCGTGCATTTTCCATTTTGTGTTGTTCCCTTATGCTACGGGTCCCTCGGGGGCGCGACTCCCCGAACCGTGCCGGAACGTAGCAGCGGTCCCTGAGGTCCCTCCCTGTGTGTGTGTGGTATCCCCGTGTATCGTGTGCGTGAAAATGAGTGCCCGTGCCAGTGGCGGGACGGCCGGTACATGCATCCATCGTCAGGAACTCCCGTTTATAGGGGTCCCGGTCATTCGCTTTTTGGAGGGCCCCGTTTATAGGGATCCCCCCAGACATTCGCTTTTTCGGGGTGACCCGTTTATGTGGTCCCCGATCATTCTCATCACCGGTGTCACTCGAGCGTGTTTGTTTAGGTGTTTGTGTAGGTGTGTGTGTATGCTGGTTTTGGTCCACCCCGAAGCACCTCGGTACCTTCGATTTCTGGAAGGCGTCCCCCTATCCGCTACCTGGGGAGGCGCCCGATGCGGGGCCAGCAACCCGTCACGAGCGAAAATGGATGATTGGAATAATTTGATTAATTAATGATCTTTTCATTAGAAATTACAAATTTTTCAAAATAAAAGAATCATTATAAGTAATTCTCCATAAAAATGAATAGTTTCTCAATAAATTTAAATCGATTGAATAAATTATTCATTGATTTGAAAAAAACTCTAATTTTCCATTCAATTTCCATTCATTCATAAAAATATTTTACAATTATTCATTTTTAGATGAAAATTGTATTTCCAACAAATTTTCATTCATAAATTCAATCATTTTGAAATGAAAAATTTGATTTCCGTTTGAAAATAAATAATTATGAAAAAGTCTGATATATCAATGCAAATTAAATGGAAAATAATACATTTTTTGAAAACAATGAACAATTTAATCAATCGATTGAAATTTATTAAAAAACTGTTTATTTTTATGAAGAATTACTTTTAATTATTCTTTTAATTTAAAAAATGTCTTTTTTCAATGGAGTTTTCATTTATCAATCAATTTATGTCAGAATTAATTAATTTCAAATTAAAATCAAATTCTCAATATATTTTTATTGCAAATTTAATATTTCAAAATAAAAAAATCGATTTCCATTCGAAAATGGATGATTGGAATAATTTGATTAATTAATGATCTTTTCATTAAAAATTACACATTTTTAAAAATAAAAGAATCATTATGAGTATCATTATAAGTATATTTTTAGATGAAAATTGTATTTCCAACATATTTTCATTCATAAATTCAATTATTTTAAAATAAAAAATTTGATTTCCGTTTGAAAATAAATGATTATGAAAAAGTCTGATATATCAATGCAAATTAAATGGAAAATAATACATTTTTTGAAAACGATGAACAATTTAATCAATCGATTTAAATTTATTAAAAAACTGTTTATTTTTATGAAGAATTACTTTTAATTATTCTTAAAATTCAAAAAATGTCTTTGTCACGGCAGCACCCTTTATATTCTTTTCCAAAACTCTTTCCCACATTCGTACCCGATACCTTACATCCGTTCTTAACTCTTTCTCACACTCAAAACTCCTAGCTCAGCATCCTAATCTTATCACCGCATTCCTCAGCACTTCTTTGTCCCACGAGCCTCAACTTCTCCTCCGCTTCACCTCCCCACTACCACTTCACCAAATCATTCTCCTTTATTCTCATCCCCGACTCCTCAGTTCATCACCATCCTTCGAACCGCTAATTACATCGTGCACTCCCTCATTATAACCACAAGTCTCAATACATTCCAGTTTAAACCGTATTCTTCAATCTTCATCATTATTATTATTATTTCACCCTCTCAAACCCCGGTCATCACATCTTTTTTTAATGCATTTTTCATTTATTAATCAAATTTTGTCAGAATCAATTAATTTCCAATTCAAATAAAATTCTCAATAAATTTTAATTGCAAATTTAATTATTTCAAAAGAAAAAAATCGATTTTCATTCGAAAATGGATGATTGGAATAATTGAGATTAATTAATGAACATTTCATTAAAAATTATACATTTTTAGCAATAAGAGAATAATCATATATTTTCTTCTTTAATGATAAACTTTTCGTAAATAGATACCGTTGAAAAACTTTCAAAAAGTAAAAAGAACGCCAAGTATCAAAAGATCGCATCCGAAGTTACAGTTCCCCTGAAAAAATGACTAAAGCAAATTTCAAAGAGACGTGAAATCCGTGGAAAAAACTTTCAAAAAGTAAAAAGAACGCATCTTGAGTTACAATTTTTTCCTTGCAGGTATCATTTTTCAAAAATGAATCAATCGCACTTACGAAAAAAAGAAATTGAATCGGAAAAAATTTCAATCCCTACAAAGGGCCACTGCAATAATTATCCAGAGAAATTCTTACGCGTCAAGTTCAAAAATTGAACGAGCAAAAAAAATTGAAATCATTGGTTTCGGTAGCAGCCAAGAATCGGACGTACCGACCATTATCGGTACTGTAACAACATATTGTAAAAGGGCACTGCAAAACCAATGCGAAAACTTGGCGTGCATGGTTAAGTGAAAAAGTTCGGCGAAGGGCTGTGTCATTGTACTTTTCAGAAACTCGCTCCATGCACACCCAAAGTAGCAGTATGACGTCATGGATTGGGAAATGAACCAATGAGAGCCCTTTTGCAGATTTGCATATTCGAGACCTCCATTCTATCCTTTCCAGCCACCTATTTATGGCTTATCCGGAATTTTCGATGTTTATTCTGGTCTTCCTCCCCGATTCGATAAACCGTGTACATCCATATGATATTTCCATATTAAATGAGAATTTCTTTTGTTTGCGCAATTCATGATAGTCTTTTCAATTGAGGAAGAGCCAGGCAAAGCGGAACAGACGGGCGAAACGGGTCACCTCACCAAAAAAAAATTATGATTTTTACGAAAAGTATCATGTTTACGAAATTTGAATTGAAAAGGTTTAGATTTTAGAGATTAATGAAAATGTAAAATAGTATATTACACACCTAGGGCAGGAAAATGAGAAAAGTCTCAGATCACACGTAATCACTGTCGGCCGAGGCGAAGCCGAGGCTGACAATCATGTGGTCTAAGGCTTTACTTTTTTCTGGGCGAGGTGTGTATAAGATTTTTCTGTCCGACGCAGCCGGAATTTCGGGCCGGAGGGCAGAAAATTTCATTTTTTTAGGCCATTGTTGTGCTGTCACTCCACCTCTCCAAGAGCCAGGCAAAGCGGAACAGACGGGCGAAACGGGTCACCCCACCAAAAAAAATTATGATTGTTACGGAAATCATCATTTTTACGAAATTTGAATTAAAAAGGTTTAGATTTTAGAGATTAATGAAAATATAAAAATTTCATTTTTTAGGCGATTATTGTGCTGTACCCGCCTCTCCGCGAAAACAGATTCTTTATCTTCCCGGGCTTTTTCACTTAACCATGCACGCCAAGTTTCCGCATTGGTTTTGCAGTGCCCTTTTACAACATGTTGTTACAGTACCGATAATGGTCGGTACGTCCGATTCTTGGCTGCTACCGAAACCAATGATTTTAATTTTTTTTGCTCGTTAAATTTTTGAACTTTACGCGTAAGAATTTCTCTGGATAATTATTGCAGTGGCCCTTTGTAGGGATTGAAATTTTTTCCGATTCAATTTCTTTTTTTCGTAAGTGCGATTGATTTATTTTTGAAAAGTGATACCTGCAAGGAAAAAATTGTAACTCAAGATGCGATCTTTCAATACTTGGCGTTCTTTTTACTTTTTGAAAGTTTTTTCCACGGATTTACTATACATCAAGTACGAAAAACCAATCCTGTAACGTACATTTTGAAAGATTGTAAAGATGAGGTGATCGCGGGAGACTTTTATGAGCAAGAGCTTCTTCGAGTCAAATACCCCGACATCTATCTTATAGAAAAAGTTTTGAGAACACGTGGGCGAAAACTGTTTGTAAAATGGCTCGGGTTCGACAATACCCACAACAGTTGGATATGTAAGAATGATTTGTAAGCAATAAAAAATGTGAAAAAAAACCCTGAATGTTTTTTTTTGTTTGACCCCGTATACCACAGCAGGTCTCTGAAAAAACTCTGATTTCTCTCATGACCTCGTAGACCACAGGACCCCAGGTCTTTCCAAAAAAAACTCTGAATGAATTTTCGCATGACCCCGTAGACCGCAGCAGGTCTCTGAAAAAAAGGAAGGAGAAAAAAGGGTGTCATTGTAGAGTAAAAAATTTTGATTCCATAGACGTCTAATTACATTGTTCCCCAACTTTCGCTCACACTTTCAAAAACGCATCACTGAGGAATTCTATGGTGACCCCATGGAAGGGTTTGTACACTTCCAGGTATAATATAACGTTTGTCGTCGTGCGGGCTAAGGGCAATTTTCGTTTCCGAAATGGTGTAAACCTGATGCAGTGAGGAACGAATGGACGATTGACAGCGTGTAACTTCAATCTCTTCATTCAAGCATTTCAGGTAGTCGTTAAAGTCAATCGTCTTTGCAACTACATTGCCCTTTACACCTTCAGCCTTTTTTACATCTTTGTTCCCCACAACGCGTGTCGCATACATTTTTGATCTTAATCCTACAAACTCGGTCATGATGGCCCCATTATTTTCATCTTTCATAAGACCGGGCACCTTTTTGTTTACAAGTGGAATATTATATACATTATCGTTAGGATAGTCGCTCGTATCGAATTTATCTAGATTTTGTTTCATATCACTATAAACATCCTTGCACTTGATATGATATATTAAACTATCAGTGTCGGTGTATGCAACCTCGCATTTATCGGGGTACATTTGCGTCATAAACTCGTGATGAAATTTGTACAGACAAGTTTTTGAAATATCTAAAATGCACATTCCAACATAAATAGGTTTGTCAAATTTGACTTCGAGATTGCGCGATTCTACAGCTACCAAGTTTTCCGCAAATATACTGCGACTGTGAAAATTTGGTTTTGCAATCAGTGCTTCAGCACCATATCTACCCGTCCATTCGGTTACCAATTTAACATTTCTTCGTTCACGCACATCTTCCATTGTTTTTCCGAAAACTGCATTGTTCATCAGCTTGTACATGGTTTTATCGAAATCATTTGTTGCACGGGTTCTCAATTGCGTGTTTAAATCAATGTACTTTGCTAACCAGGCTGATTCGGTGAACTGTAATATTCTATGAATTTTCTTCAACTTTAATCTATGTTGCAAACAATGTTGAAGAGTTCGATAGTGTATAACATAGCGTTCTTTGTCTGAAACGGTGGCAAGCAATTTCTCTTGACTCTTACCCGGAGGTTTACCGTGTTCTGGACAAAAAGGTAGATCCACATGCTTATCGTGCAAGTAAGAGGGATATTCCAGATCAACCTCAAGGACATATCCTTTTGACGGATCGGGAGAGTCAATATTGAAGCTCGAGACATCTTCAATCCATTCAAAATTTGCATATGGCAGCGGTTGACTCATCGCCCAGCCGTACAAATTATGTACATCGTAGTACATTAAGTATGATGATTCTTTCGATGAATCATAAGACTCCATATACTTGTTATTTGCGCATGCATATCTCTTTGAACATTGACTCAAACCCCCACGTACACCTCTCTCTATGAACAGCACCATGTCGATGTCAGTGAATAGTTCAAACTTGACCTGCCTGTATTTCAACATGGCATCCCAGGTATATCCCGGGAGAGTGTAGTAATAGGCTGGGTCAAGACCATAACTTTGCTTGCATTTATCTCGAAAGTTTTCGAAAATATCGGCCAACAACAACACGTCCGTCTTCAGGTAAAGATCGCTATATTCCCCAAATGTTTGCAGTGAAAACCGCTCCCACACAGTCTGAGCATGTTTATAGTCATCCTCGGAAATTGTCTCGTCGGTCAATGAACTATAGAAAGAATCCCGCGGTGGAAGCTGCGTTTCATCCAACTTTTCAAAACAGTCAATGTACTCGTAGTGAAAAACACCTTTGCGAGTTAACAGTGTGAAATCGTTTGGTTGTAGATTTTCAAATTGAGACTTTACAATTTTAAATTTGTCTGCTGAGAGAAGACATGCCAACTTATCGAGACTCGTATTCAAAAATTTAAATGAATCGATGAAACGAAGTTTAATCTGTTTTTTATAGTTTTCCGAAGAAGACTGCACCGTCTTGGTGAATGATATGTATTTTTCTTTTGTTAACAGGAGTAAATCAGTTCTCCCCTCAAACGCCGTAGCTACCTCTTCTATATATATAAAAGAGTCGCGTGACTGACTGACTGACTGACTGACTGACAGACAACGCACAGCCTAAACCAATGAAGTTAGGATCGTGAAATTGTCACGGTTACTCCTCTCGCATCGTAGACGCTCACTGAGAACGGATTTTGTTCGTTCTCTATCCAAAAAAAAGTTATCGAAATTTTTTTTTTTCAATTTTTTTTTCTTTACTCTTCTACCTCAATAAACGTTCACCGAGAACAGATTTTGGTCGTTCTCCACCAAAAAAAAATGAAAAAAAAAATTTATCAAAAAATTTTTTTCTCATCATCTATATATATATAAGAGTTGCGTGACTGACTGACTGACTGACAGTCAACGCACAGCCTAAACCAATGAAGTTAGGATCGTGAAATTTGTCACGGTTACTCCTCTCCCATCGTAGACGCTCACTAAAGACGGATTTTGTTCGTCCTCTATCCAAAAAAAAATTATCGCGAATTTTTTTTTTAGACAATTTTTAGATACATTTTTAGATAATTATCTAGATTTTTAAGATAATTTTTAGATACATTTTTAAATAATTATCTAGATTTTTTTGATAATTTTTAGATACATTTTTAGATAATTATCTAGATTTTTTAGATTATTTTTTTTTAGACAGAGGACGAACAAAATTCTAAAAAAAAAAATTTTTTTTTCAAATAAAAAAAAAATCCGTTAGAGAAATTGAGCGTTTACCATGGCAACGGTTACCATGGCAACGGTTACCATGGCAACGGTTGCCATAGGAATCGTTTCCTTAGCAACCACTGCCATGGTAATCATCTATCTATATTAGGGTGCTTTTTTTTTTGGCGACATTTTTTTTTCCACTCCCATCTCGCATTTTTATAGGGAATACCTTAAAGAAAATTTCCTGAAAATTTGAGCCCTTAATATTAATTTTAAGTACTCGCCCAAGGCGTCCAATGATTTCCCCTTTAAAATACACGTAAAGTTCGATTTTTCTTCTTAAAAGTTCTACAGATCAGAGGCATTTAAAGGTACGATCTTGGTCGACGAACCGATTTATTCATAATTGAATGCTCTACAAAAGTGTCCATTGTGACGTGATTGCAACTCGAACTGGCGAGGTCGTACGGGTCACTAAACCCAATTTTTTCATGAAATTCTCGTTTTTTTATCTCTATCTCGTAAATGACAAGAGCTACAGGAAAAATAGAAATGACAAACTTGAAGGAAATTCAATTTCCTACAAAAAAAGTGTTCAAGCACTAAATCGCTAACATTGATATTTCTTGAGATATTGGGCTTTTAAGTTGAGGTAGTATGGAATTTTCGTGGATTATTGAGCTAAATTGTATAAGTTGTTAATTTATGATTCTTTATTGTCATTCAAATCATCAAACATTTATTTGTTGAGTTTCAAATGATTGAAAAGTTAAATAACTGAACGTTTTGAAACTGAAATTCGAGAAAAAAACACATTTTCAAAGTGCCCAAAATGGTTTTTTTTTACTTTTCACGAATTTTTCGATGGATGTTCCCCTGATTATTCTAATTTACTTACCAGTAATTAAATACCTATACATTTCTAGTTAGAAATATGTTGTAAATTTACAAAAATTTTGTAAAATTTGTAAATTTCTAGTTGAAAATTTTGTAAATTTACAACATATTTTCAACTAGAAATTCATAGGTATTCAATTACTGGTAAGTAAATTAGAAGAATCGGGAGAAAATCAATTGAAAAATTCGTGAAAAGTGAAAAAAATAATTTTAAGCACTTTGAAAATGTGTTTTTTCTCGAATTTCAGTTTCAAAACGTTCAATTATTCAACTTTCCAATCATTTGCAACTTAACGAATAAATATTTGATGATTTAAATGACAATAAAGAATAATAAATTAACAACTTATACAGTTTAGCTCAATAATCCATGAAAATTACATACTACCTCAACTTAAAAGCCCAATATCTCAAGAGACATCGATGTTAGCGATTTGGTGCTTCAATACTTTTTTTGTAGAAAATTGAATTTCCTCCAAGTTTGTCATTCTTATTTTTTCTGTAGCCCTTGTCATTTACGAAATAGAGGTAAAAAAACGAGAATTTCATGAAAAAATTGGGTTTAGTGACCCGTACGACCTCGCCAGTTCGAGTTACAATCACGTCACAATGGACACTTTTGTAGAGCATTCAATTATGAATAAATTGGTTCGTCGACCAAGATCGTACCTTTAAATGCCTCTGATCTGTAGAACTTTTAAGAAGAAAAATCGAACTTTACGTGTATTTTAAAGGGGAAATCATTGGACGCCTTGGGCGAGTACTTAAAATTAATATTAAGGGCTCAAATTTTCAGGGAATTTTCTTTAAGGTATTCCCCACAAAAATGTGAGATGGGAGTGAAAAAAAAAGTCGCCAAAAAAAAGCACCCTAAACTATATATATAAAAGAGTTGCGTGACTGACTGACTGACTGACTGACTGACAACGCACAGCCTAAACCAATGAAGTTAGGATCGTGAAATTTGTCATGGTTACTCCTCTCCCATCGTAGACGCTCACTAAGAACGGATTTCGTTCGTTCTCTATCCAAAAAAAAATTATCGAATTTTTTTTTTTTTTTTCAATTCTTTTTTCATTTTCTATACTCCTCTCCCATCATGGACGCTCACTAAGAACAGATTTTGTTCGTTCTCTACCCAAAAAAAAATTATTGCAAAAATTTTTTTTTCATCATTTTACATATAACTATTGCGTGATTGACTGACTGACTGACTGAGTGAGTGACTGATTGATTGACAGACAACGCACACTCTAAACCACTAAGGATAGGATCGTGAAATTTGTCACGGTTATGAAATTTGTCACAAATACTTCTCTCCCATCGTAGACGCTCACTAAGAAAGGATTTCGTTCGTTCTTTATCCAAAAAAAAATGTTCGCAATTTTTTTTTCCGACTGTTGCGTGACTGACTCACTGACTGACACACAAAAAAAATGACTGGCTGACTGGAAGGACTGGCTGGCACCATGATCCTATCTTCAGTGGTTTAGGGTGTTCGTTGTCAATCAGTCAGTCAGTCAGTAAGTCAAATTTCCAAATTTGATCATATAGACCCCAATGAAAAAATCATTTTCATTGGGGTCCCAGTGTCATTGGAGACCATTGTGTGCCCAGCGAAGCGGGCGTACCCAAGGCTAGTTTATAATAAAATGGGCGTCGTATCCGGATAAATTGTGAAAAATAATTGGAATGGAAAAATAATGTTGGAAATTTAGATTACATTTGGAATGAGCTGGACCTCTGTACTGTCCCGTTAGATGACAGTAATCACGCACACGATCTGCATTGATTTCAAACGGTCTCTCGCAAATATGGCAGTCTTTAGCCTCTCGGAAAGTCTTCCACTCCTGCTGCGTCAATTCCTTCATGGGCACATTTTTTAGTAATATTTCCTTCACGTTCAACGCCAACGTCTCGAGCTCCTTCGCGAACCATTCTACGCAGTCCTTTCCACGGTAGGTATGGTAGCCCGACAAAGAATGGTCGTACGAACAACTCACATAATAACCCACGCTGAAAACTCGATGGTGCTGGTGTTTATTCTTTTCGCGTTCTTTCTCATTTGTTTTCTCCAAAACGCACTCGAGATCGGCGTAAACGACGAACGGAAGGCGCTCCTTTCGATAGAAGTTTTTGAATTCCAGCCATTTGTTGTTTACAGCCGGCAACGTTATCGCGCAGTCGTTCATCTGCCAACAGTCTACCTCGTGGGACTGCAGCTTTCCCACCGTGTAGAAATAGTGCAGACACCTATGATTTTGAATTTTATTAACTTCTTATATTTAATTTTACATTAATTTAGATTAATTTGTAATCAACTCACCGATCGCAAATGAATACTCGTCTCTTGCCGTTCTGCAGTTGGGAGCTCACGAGACGTGACAAATCCACGACGTTAATGCACACAAAATCCGCGACGTTATTTCCCGCCTGTTGTTCTTCAATCAGCAATAAATTGACGTGCTTTGCTTTTTTATTTTTGCTGACGCGAATCGGTCGAATATTGTCTTTCTCCAGTGCATACACATTTATCGAAACATTGTTCAATTTTTCAAACTTTTTTATTTGATTGAGTGTCATGGGAAAAATTAGACCTTGAACATTTAGCACGGTTGCATAATGTGGATATGATGACTGTCGCTGACTGTGACTTCCTGCTGGGTATAGCGCAGCAACCACCGCCCAAGCGCAACATGCATTATCATTTGATTTTACATTTACTGTGGCTCGTTTTGATATTATTTTTCGCGGTAATTTAACATTACAGCCTGCGCTCATGGGATTATATTTATTTATATTGATAGTTTAATTGGCGATTGAGATTAATGTCCAGCCACTATCACGATCTTGGAACTCATCAAGCGAAGCTAACGTTGGATCAATCACTCGCTCTTCGTACCACTCATTAAGATCTGACGTTTTGAACAGTTCCACATTTGCTGTATTGAAACTTTTATGTGCACGCTGATCACCTACCGCAAACTCTGTATTCACTTTGACACTATTATATTTCTCGATACAGTTTGTTACATGTTTTATAACTAATTCACTCGCATCTTGTAAAAATTCACGTGGAATAATGTGACTTTGATTAATTACTGCACCAGTGCATACACGATTAACGAATGCAGTGTCAATTTTTCGCCACGTCAATTTTGAATTGTTCATTTCCCCACCAATGTGTATAAATCGTCGTCTCGTAGCCAGCTCCAAACCTTCCAAACGTATTATTTGAGCATTCATCGAGTGACGATACCCTATACTCAGTCGGATACGTTTTGATGACGCCTGCTCCTCCAAACTATCAATTAATTCATCACACTGTTGCTCCCACGAGAAATATTCTCCCCAGTTCTTCAATAAGACTGCCTGCTCACGCAGCACTTCTTCAGCAGCAATGATTGTAGGACGCGACATGGTTCGATGTGAACTCTCACGTATCTTTACTCAAAATATATCGATTTTCGAAATGCATTGGGAACTCATTGGGTTTTTATATGTTGTGGGAGGGGATGTGTGGTATAGGAAAATTCCTAGAATTTCATTTTTGGGGAAAATTCTAACGAATTTTCCAAAATGCGGGTGGGCCCCGATCAAACGAACCGAATGTTTGAGACCCAAAATGTATGCGTGGGCTGATAACAATGGGCCCACTAGTAACAATACATCGGCTAACAATAGACTACCATAAATTATCTCGACAACAATAGAGCAGGTGTTATAACAATAGAGCAGGTGTTCCATCCCCTCCCCTCCCCTTTTCCAATATCAAAAGGATGCCGACATTCTTAAACTACCTCCCCCACTATGTGGGTGGGCCGATAACAATGGGCCTACTAACTTCGGATAACAATAGACTCGATAACAATGGACCGGATGTCATAAATTATCTCGACAACAATAGACCCCCCACATCGCATGACAATAGACCCCCATAAATTATCCCAATAACAATAGCACAGCAGGTGTTCCCTCCCCTCCCCTTTCCAACATCAAAGGGATGCCGACACAATAGACATCCCCACTCCTTTCCAACATCAAAGGATGCCGACCCCCCCAAATTACCTCCCCCACTTTCACTCCAATTCCTGGAAGTGGATTGAAACCCTCATAGCCTATATACTCGAGAGATAGATTTTTACGCCTTTCGACGCTTGTCTATCACAAGCAATTCTTTTTGACTTCTATCTCTGAGCGATGTGTGTATATTTCCTATTTATTTATTGTGAATCTATTTTGTTTCGAACGTAAGGTCTCTCGACAATGTGTATGTGTGAGTATAGATGGATGAAACGCGGAAAATGTGACGCATCGCACGGTGTTGTTGAGTGTAAAAATGAATTATGTTCTCTCACGATCGTATGCCTCCCTCACTCTCGTGAAAAGGGGGGAAATTGGAAGATCTTAAAACCAAACGTTATTATTATTATTATTACGATCCCACCATATTCGGGGAGGGATTATGATAGTTCGTTGAATTGGTCAAAGGAGGGGGGAAGCCGGCGCCCTACTCCAAAAATCACTTCGACAACAAGAATGTTAAAATTCGAGATCGATCTCGTTCTCTTGGCCCCGGGACGTCAACGCGAATGGTTCTAACAACATCTCCAAGACAACGTGCTCAAAGGGAAAAACTGGTCAGCCCAAATCGAGACGATCGTCCTCTTTTCGGAGTATTTCTCATCGAAAGAACTTTCCAGTCCCGGGGAGAGAGCCACCGAGGGATCGTAGACTATTCGATAAGTAAATTTTGAGATATAAAAGTTACTCCAAAAAACTCGATTCGAAAAGCTTTATGAAACGGTCCTCAAAAAACGAGCGTGAATTGCGAGCTAACAATTATAAAATCCATTTCTTATAACTGCGATTGATTGAAGTGTGTATATGTGTATGTGTACGTGTACGTGTGTGATTTTGTAAAAATAAATATAACGTAAAGAAATAATAAAATCTTACAGCATCTGTCACGTGCCGATATGGCACGGCCGTATTTTTCCTTTTTTCTACCCCTTTTTATTCAAAATTATTTTATTTGCTGAGGTATCGTCGCGACCGCATCCGGTGCTGCGAACCGACATGCAGTTGCGACGATCTTCGCGGGAGCGAGATTAGAGGATTCGACAGAAAACGCTGACCGGACGTGGGAACGTCTCTGGTTGCGTTTTCTCGCGAATGGGAGACGGTCTCTTGATTCCTGGACGTTCGCGAACGTCCAGCGTGAATTATCCTTGACAGTCTTTGTCGAGCATTAAAAGCGAGAGCTTCTCCCAAAGTTACCTCCTGATCAAGTGCCCGCATAGCGTCCCGAAAAACTCCATTAAATCCGCTATCACACAACTCGATCCAGTAGGACGAAGTGATAGAAAGGCGCATTGGAGAGTGTCGCGTCGCGGTGGTAAATCTTACGTTCAGTTAGATTAGTGTCTTACCCTTAGCCACGAACTATACCAGTCGTGTACAATTAAGTTAATAAATAGTTCTTTAGTGTAACGTTCGTGTAATAGTGTGTTGTACGAGTGTGTGTATGCGAGAGTGTGTGAGAGAGAGAATTGTGACTCGCGATCTGTTAATTTAAGGCAATAATCGCGACCCGTCGGCAACGCGTTGCTAAATCCGGACGACGACGAGTAAGTAAATTTTGTATCGCACTGTAGCGCGAACACGAGAGTCTCCACAGCTCCTCTCGTTTCCACGCTACCGATATTGTAAAATAAACCGCCAGTTTGATTGTTAACCGTCGAACATTTATTTCCCCCTGACAAATTCCTGACTCCAGAATCGTCCTGTAGAGGACGAGACCAGAAAAAACCCACATAAAATAAATAAAAACCGCTTGCGCTTCTCGCAAGCGGGTTAACAAACACGTGCGCACCGCTCCGCACGTAACACATCAATAACCATGGAGCCGTGGACCTAGGCATCGAAAACCATGGGGAAATATACCTAGACATCAAAACCATGAAGAAATATACCTAGACATCATAAATCATGGAGCCGTGGACCTAGGCATCAAAAACCATAGAGCCGTGAACCTAGACATCGAAAACCATGGAGAAATATACCTAGACATCAAAAACCATGAAGAAATATACCTAGAGATCAAAAACCATGGAGCCGTGGACCTAGACACCGAAAACCATGAAGCCGTCGACCTAGACATCGAAAACCATGAAGAAATATACCTAGGAATCAAAAACCATGGAGCCGTGGACCTAGACACTGAAAACCATGGAGAAATATACAGAGACATGAAAAACCATGGAGCCGTGGACCTAGACACCGAAAACCATGGAGAAATATACAGAGGCAACGAAAACCATGGAGAAATATACCTACACATCGAAAACCCTGGAAAAATATACCTTACACATCGAAAACCCTGGAGAAATATGCCTAGACAACAAAAACCATGGAGCCGTGTACCTTGACAACGAAAACCATGGTAGCTAGACAACGAAAACCATACGGAAAGAGAGGCCCGATATATCTGTCTCTCTCGCTCAGTGGCGCGCGAAGAGTGGGGATACCGCGTTCAGCGGAGCGGGTGACGTCACAGGCCGAAAATGTCCACCAGTCTCGCAAAAGACGTATGTCCAAGCGCCTGCGCAGACTACTTACGCTTTTCTGACTCCATGAAACAGAAAGGATCCCAAACCTCGCGTCCAAAATCTTCAATGTTAGATTTCTCTGGATTGGCTCAATGGATTTTGTTCTACCAAAGAACATTCGAAAGATAAAAAATCATAGAAAATTCAAATCTAATATGAGATTTTTCCCTCAACCCGTTCTCCTGTGAGAACGATTTAAAGTTGCTGTGACGTCATAAAACGCCTATTTTACTGTATATAAGAGTAGGGCTGGCTCGCGCGCTACGCTTTTCTTTTAATACTTGGCGTCGAGCCGCTGCCGCGTCTCTTGATGAGCAATACACAAATGTCACTAAACTAATACATTCAAATGAATTAGTACAAATTTAAAGTTTTCTCTCAATTTGATATACAATTAATTAATTCAATCATTTGCGCAATATTTTACACAAGTATGGATACGTAGAAAAATAACAACTGATCACTTATTAAGGTGGAGCAAAATATTATATCAAATGACCCGTAATGCGTCATGTTGCGCCCAGTTTCGCAACCAAATCCTGCAAATCATACCAATCGTCAGCCAACACAGGCTATCGACCTTTTAACTGCAAATCACGCACATTCCCCATCAACGTTGATTGAACCTCGAGCTCGTGCGCCGAGCGAGGCTACAACAAATGCTGACGATCAATTTCGCAATCGACCATCCCGATCCACCTAAACTCCGGACAACAACCCCAAGACATCGGAACGATCGATTGCCCAATTATTACCATTTCCACTAATCAATTACCACTTCTAATAATTACCACCTCCCTTAATTATTGTAAAACCCCTAATGCCATAAAAGCAACGACAACCTGCATTTCGGCAGTCTGCGATCCGACACTGAACGTATCTGATCATCATCGCTCATATTGGTCTTAAGGGTCCTAACCCGATTGTAACAAACACCTTTAATAAACTTAGAGTAAGACTGAAAGTATTGAGTTGGAGATTGACTCAACCTTGGCAACATCCCGAACTATTCTCGTCCTTGGCAAACTCGTGACGCAACAACAACAACAACAACCGTAGTAACAACGGTCCCCACGTGACGATTTGCGGGCACAACATTGGTGGCAGCGGTGGGATTGCCACAACTCAAGAACTCGACTACACTCTGAGGTGAAAAGGAATTTTCACACACCGCCAGAAGGACGACATCTGTCAAGTATCCGAGGATCAACCGAACGAGGACAACGGGCGCCCGAAGCTGTTCAAATTCGACACCCGGAGAACGACAACCGTCTACCCGAAGAGCGGACCAATCAAGCAAGCAGATTCACCATTTCGAGAAAAAACCAGCTAGGGGATCAACAACCAGCATGCAGATCTACCAGATCATCCTACTGTAAGTGACGGAACAATTTCTTTTGTAACTCGCCCAAAACCAGTCGCGAAAATAGCGAACCAAACACCTACGCATGTCCGACGACGAGCTCGTAAATCGTCTAAGATTACCAGGCGTACGTACAGTATCTCGATCCCTAGACTCGTTTTTCAATCGTAATCTCATTTTTACGCGTCCCCCAAAAGTAGAATATCCCCAGTCAGTCAAAAATATCAAGCGCAGTCGAAGCACAGAGTCACTAAACCAATCCCTTGATTCAGAAGAATCTTTTCGAGACGCGGAAGAAACCGAAAGTTTCAATAGAACCGATTTGCCAGATCTCTCTTTGTCCATTATCCCACATCATAACGACGATATGCCGGACCAATCTGTACTTGAAATCGACCCACCCGCCGGTGGTCCTGGTACCTCAAATAACGATCCCGCTCACCCTCCTCCAAGGAGATCAAGAGGCATGCCTTTAAACGAGGCACGAGCTTTAATTCCCGTTTTCGACGGAGAAAATACTAGACGCGCAAAAAGTTTACTCGACGCGTACGAAATAGCTCATAGCTTAGTAGACGAGTGTGACAGACCAATCCTTTTAAAACTCGTACTTGCGCCTAAACTGACAGACGACGCACGGGAAGACGTCCGTTATAAAACAATAGAAACATTCAAACAATTCCAACAACACTTAACGGAACGATATGGGACAAAACGAACCGTAGAAGCTCTACAAGTAGAGATGCATACGTGCAGACAAAATCACAACGAAAGGATAGCCGATTTTGGAAAAAGATTGCAAGTTCTTACAATGGAACTAGTAGAAGCAAGTATAGAATCCGAATCTTCACCAGTGGAAAAACTCGCGGTAGAACGTTACGTAAGAAAACTAGCGTTATCCAATTTCGAACGAGGACTCGAAAAGGAATATCAAGTTCTCGTTAAAGCTAAAGGGTACCCAGATTTAACTGTGGCAATAAAAGGGGCCCAAAACGAAGAAACAGTCTTAAAAGGCTACGAATCGGTAGCGAAACAGACGCACCCCGAGAGGCGTCAAGAATTTCGCCAAAAGTGCAAAAAACCAGGTCATTCGGCCAAAAACTGCCGAAGCTCGAATTCCAACGGACGAAGCAACTTACCCGTTCCGACAGGTAACATAGGGGCAATAACCTGCACCTACTGCAAAAAACGAGGACATCACTGGAAAGAATGTCGCAGTAGGCTGAGACAGCAAAATCAGGGTCAAAACAACTCTGGTCAACGCCAAAATAACTCGCAACGAGGTTCCGGACGAAACCAGGGAAACTTCAACGGACGAGCAGGTTACAACAACCGTAACAACAATAACAACAACAACAACAACAACAACAACAACAACAACCGTAGTAACAACGGTCCCCGCGCTTCAACAGGTGAGAACACAAGCGACCAGAATAAGACCACAGTGGGGTCATTCTCGGTCAACGCAATCGAAGCTCACCAGAATTTCACCGTCAGCACAATTTTCGAGCAGCGAGCTACAGGTCAGCTCAAAAGTACTGGGTCAACCGCAAACCTAGCAAGCGTTCAAATAAACGCATTGAATCCCGAAGATTCAGCAAGCGATTTCTACATCGCATCACCGCAGGCAACTGAAAAAATTCTCACTTTAAAAGGCGACACAGGAGCGCAATGCTGCTTAATCAAAAAAAGTGCCATCCACCCGGATACCAAGGCGTACAACGAGACGCTGGAGCTGAAAGGGGTAGGAGGAAAAACTTTCCACGCTTTATGCAAAGTGGAACTGGTGTTGGAAACACCAGCTGTCAACGTCCGCCATGGATTCTTCGTCATCGACGACGGGATCGGGATCAATACCGATGGAATCCTGGCCATGGATTTCATGAAAAGGCACAATGTGGACATATTAGGAGGCCGTTCAATCAAAATTTACGGACACACCGAGCCACTAATCACCGGAGACGGGAAATAAAAACTGCCAGCCCGCTCCGAGAGCGTGCACTACGCCAAAACCAAAAAACCTAAAAAGGTAGGTTGCGTAGTAGCCACGGAAATATCGCCAGGCATCACAATAGGTGGAAATATCGCCGCAACCGGACTCGCATGCCCAATTATCCTGAGGAATTCCCTGGAAGAAGAGGTCGTAATAAACTGACCCACCGTGGAAATAGAGGAATTCCAAAACGAGCCCGAAACAGACTCTAAAGCAGAAGAAAAAACTCCAGCGATCAACACGATCAGCAAAGAGGAAAGACAAGAAAAATTGTGGAAAGAACTGAGAAGCCAAGCGCATCTCAACCAGGAAGAAGAAGAATTCCTAAGAGAATTCAGCAAGGAATATTCTGACGTATTTCATCTCGAGGGAACCACAGATCTTATGAAACACCGTATACACATACGGGAAGACACCGTGCCGGTAAATATACGGCCATATCGGTTGCCAGAAACGCAGAAAACCAAAGTGATGAGCCAAGCACAACAGATGCTCAAGGACGGAATTATACGTCCAAGCAAAAGTCCATGGAATGCTCCACTACTGGTCGTTCTAAAAAAGGCCGACGCCGAGGGCAACATCAAAAAGAGAGTCGTAGTGGACTTTCGGAAGCTAAACGAGGTTACAGGAGGAGACTCATATACACTGCCCAACATTGCCGAAATATTGGACCAGCTGGGCCGAGCCAAGTACTTCACGACGCTCGACCTTGCCTCTGGATTCCATCAGATCCAGATGGCTGAGGAAGACAAACCAAAAACAGCCTTCTCAACACCTATGGACCACTACGAGTATAACCGAATGCCCTTCGGATTAAAAAACGCTCCACCCACATTCCAACGATTAATGGACGCAGTTCTGGCCGGACTTCGAGGATTAAAATGTTACGTCTACCTAGACGACATCGTCATCCACGGCTCGTCCTTCGAAGAGCACAATAAACGATTACGAGAAGTATTCGACCGGCTAAGGGAAGCCAATTTAAAGGTTCAGCCGAAAAAATGCCATTTCCTACGGAAGGAAACTCAATATTTGGGTCACATCATCACCGAGGTGGGAGTGAAACCCGATCCAGAAAAGATAAAGGCAGTAAAGTCATTCCCTGTTCCAAAAAACGTCAAAGAATTGCAATCATTCTTGGGACTGGCAGGCTATTATCGCAAGTTCATACAGGACTTCGCAAAATTAGCAAAACCACTCACCGAACTAATAACAAAAGGAGAAAAAATTCGAGTGGACAGAGAGCACACAACGAGCTTTCGAACAACTGCAAGAAACGCTGAGCACAGCACCGATATTGCAATATCCCGATTTTACCAAGCCATTCGTGATTACCACGGATGCTTCGGATGAAGCAATTGGAGCCATCCTTTCACAAGGAAAAATAGGAGACGATTCACCTATTTGCTACGCCAGCCGAACCCTAAACAAGGCGGAAAGGAACTACTCCACGACGGAAAGGGAAATGCTAGCCATCGTATGGGCCGTCGCGCAATTTCGCCCATACATATACGGCACGAAATTCATTATCGTAACCGACCATAAACCCCTCACCTGGCTTTTCAATGTAAAGGACCCAGGATCAAGGTTAATGAGATGGAGAATCAAACTCGAGGAATACACATATGAAATCGAGTATAAAGCCGGAAAAAATAATACCAATGCGGATGCACTCAGCAGAATCTACGCGATAATGCTGACTCAGGCCGAGCAACGCGACTCGACCGAGAAACGAGGACGGGGAAGGCCGCGCAAGGTCGCACGAACGCCGCCATCATTCGCAACAGGCCCCGCCCCACAAGGCGCTCCACCATTACTCGCTACAGGGCCCGCCTCACAAGACGCTCCGACTACAAAACAAGGACAGAGCGAAAACAAACGAGAAAAACAGCCGTCAGCAGAAAATGCAACTCCGGACACGAGCGAAGGAGAAAGCGAGAGCGAAGACGAGTCATCCGACTCCGAACGAAGACGAACGTGCCCGAGTGAGACAGAGAAAAATAATATTAAAAGAATACCACGACTCACCACTCGGTGGACACCCAGGCCAAAAAAGGATGACAGAGTGAATAAAAGAAAAATACAAGTGGCCGGGAATGGTAAAGGAGATACGAGAATACGTATCGGCATGCGATGAATGCCAGCGAAACAAATTAACGCGAACGAATAATGCACCTATGATAATTACCGACACCCCAGAAAAAGCGTTCGAAAAATGTGCAGTAGATATAGTAGGGCCTTTACCCGAAACCGAAAGAGGAAACAAATACGTCCTCACTTTTTAAGATGCGCTTACCAAATACAGCGCCGCCGTGCCTTTAAAAAATCAAGAGGCAAAGGAGGTAGCAAAGGGCCTAATAACCGAAATAATTTGCAAATTCGGTACCCCAAAAACAATCCTGTCAGATCAAGGAACCAATTTCCTCAGCGACCTATTCAAGGAAATATGCAAACTCCTGCAAATAAAAAAGATCCAAAAAACAGCATACCATCCGCAATCGAACGGAGCCCTTGAAAGATCTCACCGCACTTTAGCGGAATACCTGAAAAATTTCATTCAGGAAGATCACACGGATTGGGATGAATGGTTGCCGTACGCGATGTTCACGTGGAACACCACCCCTCACACCGCAACCAAATACTCCCCGCATGAACTCGTTTTCGACAAACAAGCGGACTTACCGACAGCCCTCAAACAACCCCCTCGTACAACGTACACATACGACGACTACGTCGCCGAATTGAGGGAACGATTACGAGCTACTTGGCAGGTAGCGAGAGAACAATTGATGAAAGAAAAGGAAAAAGCGAAAGAATGCAAGGATGAAGCCGCCGGTAAACCAGAATGCCGTGTTGGCGACAAAGTTTTGCTGCACGATCCCACCGTACGTCGAGGTAGATCGGCGAAACTGACCTCCAAGTGGACGGGGCCTTACACGGTGCAAAGTAAAGATCCGGCAGTGAACTACACTATCGGCCGCGGACGACGTACGATGCGAGTGTATGTGGACCGTATCAAACCATACGTCACTCACTGACAAATATGGCCGCCAATGCCACCGACAAAAATGGTCGACGGCACCCCGCACCCCGCAAGAACGTACGAAAATACAACGAACGAAGAAAAAATGCCGACATACGACGAAACCGCAACGAAAAAAGAAAAAACAAACAAAAACGCTGACGCCCACCACGGAAGCCTCGACATTCCCGGATAATGAAACGAGAAGAATATCGAAACGAAAAAAAACGCAAAATAAATGAAGAAATATATAAAATATATAAAATTGAAATACAAAAACCCCAAAAGAGGAAAAGAAAATAATAAAATAACAAAATAAAGAAAACAAAAAAAATAACGAATGGAAATAAAGAAAATAACAAATTGAAATACGAAACTGAAATTGAATACCATACGAAATACAAAAAAAAACCGATTTTTTTTTTTAATAAACTAACGAAATAGAGGGTGGAAAAAAGGGAAAGGAACAACGAAAAAAAAAATTTTTTTCTCAAAACAAATTCCATTAAAATTCCGATATATATTTCGATTTCCATAAAAATATAGCAAACAACAAAATATACATATATAACAAAAAAAAATTATTATCATAAATAAAAATAAAAAATCGATTGTCACAACCCACGCTTAAATTTTTCTATTAATATATAAAATAGATCTACAAGTTTTCCTTTTCGAGAATTCTTCGAACAACACTTAAGTGTTCGGCCATAAATTATGACACGCGACACAAGCTTCAGAGTTTAGGGCTAAATTTGTAACCGAAACACTTGTAACTAAACGAGTAAAGACGGATCTAGCTTCCGCTATACTTCCGGACTGCACTATGGACTATACGACGCTTCCGCTCATCCAATTCGGTCACTACGATCTTATTTACAGGAAAACCCATAAACCCCTACTATTTTTCCATATTTTGGCCCTATAAAAAGGCCATGTCTCTCCACAATCAGGGCATTCTGTTCGCACCTAGCGTCGCGTCTATACGGTTAGCCGTAGTTCAGTCTGTCATTGTGAAGAAACTCTCTTCAACCACCGAATTTTAACGTACAAGTTAACTCATTAAAGTCAAAGAATATCTTAACTCTTTACGCCGACGAATAGAACAAGTAAGACTACCAAAGGACACCTCTCCGGTAATATAATTCTATCATATCATATCAAGTTTGTATTTCACCCTTTATATTTTACTAATACCTTGTTTTCATTAAAAGTGCATAAAGAAACTCTAAATCTCTTTTCTCATAAATACCCCGAATCCCTCTCCTAGTCGCAACCATTCAGAAGGGCAAGACTTCTCGAGGTCTATCGGCGTGCGCCCACCATACTCTTAGGGGTATATCTATATACACGCGTAGCGTATAGACATCTGGACAGAAAAGCCTATGGAACATAGTGTTTACCGCTCGACACTTAAATATCAAACTTTTCTTTCACGCCATTCGGACGTGACACGATAATAAATTACACATTAAATAAAGATAAAAAACGGAGGAAAACAGAATAAAATAAAGAAAAAATAATAAAATAAAATAAACAACTAACGAAATAAAATAACGAAATAAAAAAATTAAAAAAAAAAAATCGATAATAACTTAAACAAATAGAAGATAAAGACGCAGGAAAAGGGAATAAGGGAAATAAAGTTTAAAACACGATTTGAATTTTAGTACATGTATTGTTACAAAATTAAAAAGTCAAAATAATGTCAAATTAATATTATAAATTAATATAATAAATCAATAACGTCAAAATAATATGTCAAACGTACAAAAAAAAACACTATTCACAACGACGACGGAGATAAAAATGGGGACCCCACAACTCCCAAAGTTCGTCGTCGACGGGGCCCCCCACTGGACCCCTAAACGCCGGCATATCGAAGAGCCGGCGCAGCCCCAATACGTCCCCGGGAATCTCATCGGGATTCCACAGGTCGACTTCCCTCGACCACGGGTCTTCCCGCCACAAACGCGCCCACGCCATGGCGCACTCGAGACGTCGCGCCACCTTTGCCGCCGCGACAAAAGGCGCCAGCCAAAGCTGGCCGATCGGCCCGTGATAGGCCGTCCTGAGAACTTTCTAGAGAAACAGAAAAATGACATCAAACAAATTAATACGAATATCAAAGAAAAAAAAAGAATAAAAACAAAACAAATTAGGTAAACAAAACTTACCATCCAATAAAATTTCCCGCCGGTCCAACAATGGGCCACCGGCCCAAAAGCGACGGAATGATTCCTTTTTCCGAATCCAGACATTATCTAGAAAAAAAAACACACAACAAAATGAAATAAAATAAAATGAAATAATAATAAATAAGAAATTTGAATAGAAAAAAGAAAGAAGAAAAATTTCTTCAAAAATTTGAAAGAAAAATTTGAATAGAAAAAGAAAGAAGAAATTTCAATAGAAAAAAGAAAAGAAGACGAAATAAAATAAAATAATAAACGGTTCAAATAAAAAAACTCACCTTTATTAAAAACACGAACGACGTGACAGCAACGACGAAAACTGATATAATAAAACTGACGAACGAGAACGTCAGATTTTATAGAAAAAATCAGCAGTGACAAAGAAAGGAATACAAAGAAAAAGACAACTCCCGAGTCCAAGCACTACAGAAAAAGACAGACGGACTTACGACTCAAAAGCAACCGTCCAAGGCAACGCACCCCAGCGATGCCACATCAGCAAAAAAAACCCCACTAATGCACGCGCCATTTACAGGTGCATGACCGTGCTGGCCCCGACATCCGGGAAAGAACAATTCCACGTGGAAAAATTACGAACCACGCCTGGAATTTACTATGAAGAAATAGGAACATTACACACAATCAAAGAAGTTTGGAAATTGGCAATCCAATTGGATCTAGGACCAATCCAACTCCGAGAATCTACGCTGGAAAAAACCATGGCAGCTCTAAAACAAATATGCAACAACACGCAACAAGACACCCTGGGCTCGACACTATCCACCACCATGGATCCAATGATAGAATCATTGAAAACCGAGCTACAAACCATCCACGACCTCGTCGGAAAAGAAAAACCGAGAGTAAAAAAAGGCCTGATAAACGGTTTAGAATCAATAATAAAATCAATTACGGGAAATTTGGACGCAGATGACGCCCAAAACATAGAAGAATAAATACAACAAATAAGTAACAGACAGGCAACAGACGAAAAAATACTAAAAGAAAACTTGCAAATTTTGAAATCAACGACAAACCTTTTCCAATACGCTAAGGCACAAACCATCGCAAACATGGACGCTCTAAATAAAGCAATAAAAAACATAGAAAAAGCATTCAACCAACAGACAGACCTAGTACAACAAAGAGAAAACCTAGACGAAAACATAGACGCAATCGGTTTCGTATTAACACCGTTACTAAACGATGTACGAAGAATCTCAAACTTTCTAGTAGGGATCCCAAAAGAAATAGTAGACCCGACTGTTATTTCACCTAGCCAATTGATAGACTATTTAAGAAAAGCGCGCGTAAGCATCCCCCCAGGATTAAGCTTCCCAGTCGAAATAACACCCGAAAAAGTTCAGGATATACTAAAAACATCCGAACTAGGTGCTTACAGCAGCGAATCACGAGTAGTGATCGTAGTAAAAATTCCACTAGTAGAAAACACCGTGTTCGGGATTCCGCCTCGCCTTACAAGCGGGCGAGCTTCCCGAGCAGCTCACGGCGCGGCAGCACCTCGTGGACGCTCTCGCTTCGCCTCAGCGCGCATGCGCGGCCCGACTCACGCTGGCCGGCGACCGAGAGCGGTCATGATTAATTGCTATCTCGCTTCTTGACCGCGCTACGAACAACATCGTCGTATCGCGTCCAAGTTTTTCTTTGCCTTTTGTCCACCCGCACCCGCAGTGTAATTTAATGTACCGCTAATTTGTGCCTTCTGCACTCATTAACCCCGCTCGATTGGCGCATTAGGCGCAATCGACCCGCGTTCGTCTACATCGCATAATTAACTTTCTTTTCTCACTGCGTGGCGGGCCGAGCCACATGTGTCATAAGCTTTTCCACTGGCCCCGCAACTACGTCGCGATCCTCGCCTCAAATCAATCGATTCAGTGCGCGAAATCCGACAATTGTACACCGCTTCGTGCAAGCTACATCGCTATCACTATCATTTTGTAACTTATCGCTGTAAATAAATCTTTGACAAGCGGATCCCCGCGCTAACATTTTCGCGTCTTAAAACAAGTTTATTTTCCAGCGTCGGCACGATCCTTAACACCCGGCATCCTTAAACAACGCAATTCCTGAACACACCGCATTTTCAATAAACAAAGTCTACCCGTTACCGGTAAGAGCAAATTCAAACACATTTCAATCCCTAGAAACGAAAGAAAAAATCATTACGGTAGATACGGAAAACAGAAACTATCTCTCACTATCAGAAGAGAATCTAAAAAAATGTAAAAGACTAGAAAAACAGTACTATTGCCAACCAAAACAGGCAACGCAAGTTATAGGGAAATCTACCCCCTGCGAAATATCTGTCTACCTCGGCAGCAAACCAGAGAAAAGTAATTGTACGCCAAGAATAGTAAAATTAGAAGACATTATGATAATAACATTAGAACAACCAGGAAGATGGCTTTACGTAGCCCCAAACCCGGAATCTCTCACGATAAAATGCAAGAATGAAAAAACTGCGTACACAACGATTATCGATACTGGAATACTGGTTTTGGACGGGAAATGTTCCGTCACTGCCGCCGATTTTAAACTAACAACTATAATAGAAAATACCCAGCAAGAAACTGTAAACTTTATACCACCACACAACCTAACCTTCGAGATCGGAGCACCACTCGTTAAACATTTAAATTTGAATCTCAATACTCCGAATAAAACTGTTACAAATCCGCTCGAAGTAAATAAGCTAGGCGAAAGAATCGAAAATTTGGAAAACAAATTAAATGAAGAACCAGACCTTTGGTCAGGTCAATACCTTCCCATCCTGGGAAATTACTCCCTTCACGGTATAACAATAACAGTTCTCATTCTTTCCGCAATAATAATTGCAATTCGGAAATTTAGCAGAGGTCGGTGCGCTCGGACAATTTCCGACGTCGAGCGGCCGACAGCAATTTCGCCAACGCAAGCAGAAAGAAAAATTCAAGCTACAGATTTAAAAGTTATATACTCACCGTCACCGAGACCAATTAACACGGATACCCTATAAATACATGTAAATCTATAACAATTTTCAAAAAAAAAATGTTAAGCAAAAACAAAAAAATGTAAGCGAAACAATTCCCAACCGAATTATGTAAACAAAAAAAAAATTTTTTTGTAAACCCAAAGACCAATTTTACAGAATTTGGATCGCTCAAATTTGGAAAGTCGAAACCAAGTTTCGTCTCCCCAAGGCGGGAGGATTGTTGCGCCCAGTTTCGCAACCAAATCCTGCAAATCATACCAATCGTCAGCCAACACAGGCCTATCGACCATATCCATATCAGACCATATCGACCTTTTCACTGCAAATCACGCACATTCCCCATCAAAGTTGATTGAACCTCGAGCTCGTGCGCCGAGCGAGGCTACAACAAATGCTGACGATCAATTTCGCAATCGACCATCCCGATCCACCTAAACTCCGGACAACAACCCCAAGACATCGGAACGATCGATTGCCCAATTATTACCATTTCCACTAATCAATTACCACTTCTAATAATTACCACCTCCCTTAATTATTGTAAAACCCCTAATGCCATAAAAGCAACGACAACCTGCATTTCGGCAGTCTGCGATCCGACACTGAACGTATCTGATCATCATCGCTCATATTGGTCTTAAGGGTCCTAACCCGATTGTAACAAACACCTTTAATAAACTTAGAGTAAGACTGAAAGTATTGAGTTGGAGGTTGACTCAACCTTGGCAACATCCCGAACTATTCTCGTCCTTGGCAAACTCGTCCCCACGTGACGATTTGCGGGCACAACAGTCGGAAAAAATTGCACTTCTAGCAATTTTTTGTATTACTAGCTTGAAATATAAATCGTTTTATGAGAGAACCTTGATTGACTCAAGATTTTCGCCAAGCTTTCGCGTGTTTTTTCTAAGAATATTTCTGAGACCAAACAATTACGTTATGTCAAGATTAACCAAGCTGAGCACATTAATTCAAAATTTCGGGCCGGCCAAGTACTCTGTGCGCATACGCTCAACATATGATGTCAAACTTTAGTTTTGTATTTTTGTTTGAAGTTTTTCTGTCGATTCGCCATTTTGTATTTAGGGGTTCCTTTTTTGAGACGTGTCTTTTTGGAAGATTTTCTTTTTTCTCGTTAATTGATTTTCGAACATCAACATGATTTTCAGACAGGGAATACTTGTCCTTTTATAGATATCAGAATTTTTTATGCTGAGCGAATACCATGAATTTTTTTCTACCATTCTCGCATTTTTCTCAATCTCCTTGAATTTGTTTTTGGGGGTTTTCTCAAATTCTTTATTTTGTTGGCGTTTCCAATTTTTTTCAAGGGGGGATTAGATTTTTCTGTGAAAACAAATGGAAATAGGGATCACCAACAAAAGTACTTGTCCAAGCTTTTTTCCCCGGGAGGGGATTTTTGGCTAGGATATCACCTTTCAAAAATGAATCAATCGCACTTTCGAATAAAAGGAATTGAATCGGAAGAAAATTCCAAGTCCCTCCTTAAAACAATTCTATTTTCGAAGAAAAAAACAGACTTGAACAAAAAAATCCAATCCCTACAAATGGCCACTGCAATAATTATCCAGGGAAATTCTTACGCGTTAAATTCAAGAATTGAACGAGCAAAAAAAATTGAAATGATTGGTTTCGGTAGCAGCCAAGAATCGGACGTACCGACCATTATCGGTACTGTAACAACATGTTGTCAAAGGGCACTGCAATACCAATGCGAAAACTTGGCGTCCATGGTTAGCTGAAAAAGTTCGGCGAAGGGCCGTCTCATTTTACTTTTCAGAAACTCGCTCCATGCACGCCAAAAGTAGCAGTATGACATCATGGATTGTGAAATGAACTATCACGAGCCCTTTTGCAGATTTGCATATTCGAGATCTCCATTTTATCCTTTCCAGCCACCTATTTATGGCTTATCCGGAATGTTCGGTGTTTATTCTGGTCTCCTCCCCGATTCGATAAACCGTATAGCTCCATCAAGAGACTCGGCAGAGTCTCGGGACAAGTACATTTGAAAACAGCTGTGCGTCGTCTGCTTGTCGAGAGCGCTCGCCGAGTCTATACTTTCTCGTAGTAAAACGATTCGCGGTGGTGGGAAAAAAAATTTCGATGACATTTCAGCTAACTGTGAAGCCCAGGAGTCGTCTAGCGACCTGAAAATTGACATGGAGACTAATTACGCGATACCCTTTCGATAAAGCTCAAATTCGATACGATTGATTAAGTAATTGCTGAGAAAAAACTTTGCACGGGCTTAGTCCTATCTCAGCCTGCGTCAGAACCACGCTACATCGAAGGATTTGACGTGTCTGTATATGGCCGCCCGACAACACATTCAAAGGGGTCTGTGCGCCCATCTTAGCCAATCCCGGGCTGCGAAATTCCTGATTGGTCGAGGCTGCGATGATTCCAATGGATCCGTCGTGTGCACACGACAGTGCAGAACGAGCGAGCGAAAATGTCAGCTGATATTTCGAAGGGCCATTTTGACGTGAATGTGAGAGAGAGAGATAGCTGAAATAAGTTCATATTTTTCTTTTCCGCCCTTGATATTTTCGAGAAAATAACTGTTACAATTGTTCCTTGTCGAACAACGAACGTATGCTAACCATTTATTTTCTTGAGGATGCAAGGTTATGGGAGAAGAATGTGTTGCTGGTTTTTCGTTACTGAGTCTGAACCAATGCTGTGAAACAGCTTTGACAGCTCGTCATAACCTCACAATTTCGAATTTTCAGCTGCCATATTACCGACATGCTCTGATGACGAGAGAATATGCTTCATGAATGAATATGCTCCACATCTTTTGACCCTTTCCTACTCCCACCATTTTATTCATTTACAGCATGACTTATACATAATAATTCTCAGCGATATAAAAAAATCTTGTCGCTGATGCGAGCCACATAAAAATCTTTTCGCGGAGGCGCATGAAAATCTTGTCGCTGCAAGTTATCTAATAGCTCCGGATAACTCTCAGTGACATCAAGATCTTGTCGCTGAGCCACATGAAGATTAATCGCTGAGCAATAATATCTCTCAGCGAAACAAAAATCTTGTCGCTAAGACAAATAAAAATCTTTTTGCTGAGGCAAATGAAAATCTTGTCGCTGCGAGGGCTCAGTGACATGGAAATCTTGTCGCTGAGGCAAATGAAAATCTTGTCACTGCGAGGGCTCAGTGACATAAAAATCTTGTCGCTGAGCGACATGAAAATCTTATCGCTGAGCAACATGAAAATCTTGTCGCTAAGGCAAATCAAAATATTGTTGCTGCGAGGGCTCAGTGACATAAAAATCTTGTCGCTGCGAAGGCTCAGTGACATAAAAATCTTGTCGCTGCGAGGACTCAGGGACATAAAAATCATGTCGCTCGGCCACAAGAAAAAATTGTACATTTGTTCCTTTCTGCCAAAATTCTCATGAAGCCAAGGAGAAAAATTCTTCACTACAACTTTATGCTAAAATATTGATTTTTTCCAACTCGTGGTCAAAAGTCGAAAATTTAATTCTCGCGATAAATTGAGACTTTGGCACGTGTTCCCTCTTAGTTTCAGCGTATCTAACCGAGTGGCTGGAAAAAATCATAAATTATACGATTTGTACTCGGAGAAGCGCGATTCTCGTTTGAAAATTGTCGAAAAAACGTCCTTTTCAAGCAAAAATCATGGTAATGGGCAAAAAATCATATCTCGATGAAAAATTGAGATAGAGACATAATTCTGGGCTTGAATTGAGCTCCACAGAGTCTAGTTGCTGGGAAAAAATCAGCATTTCATCCTCATGAAGCCGAGAAGAAAACTTCTTCGCTACAACTTCATGGTCAAATATTGATTTTTCTAACTCGTGGCTAAAAGTCGAAAAATGAATTCTCGCGATAAATTGAGACTTTGGCACGTGTTTTTTCTTTGTTTCAGCGTATCAAACCGAGTGGCTGGAAAAAAAATCATAATTTTACCATTTTGGCTCGGAGAAGAGCGATTTTCGTTTGGAAACTGTCGAAAAATCGTCATTTTCAAGCTAAAATCATGGGTAATGGGCAAAAAATCATTTCTCAATGAACAATTGAGATAAAGACATAATTCTGGGCTTGAATTGAGCTCCGCAGGGTCTAGTTACAGGGAAAAAATCAGCATTTTTTTCTCATGGAGCCAAGAAGATAAATTCTTGGCGACAACTTCATGCTAAAATATTGATTTTTTCCAACTCGTGGTCAAAAGTCGAAAATTTAATTCTCGCAATAAATTGAGACTTTGGCACGTCTTCCCTCTTTGTTTCAGCGTATCAAACCGAGTGGCTGGAAAAAAATCATAAATTATACGATTTTTACTCGGAGAAGCGCGATTTTCGTTTGAAAATTGTCGAAAAATCGTCATTTTCAAGCAAAAATCATGGTAATGGGAATAAAATCATATCTCGATGAAAAATAGAGATAGAGACATAATTCTGGGCTTGAATTGAGCTCCACAGAGTCTAGTTGCTGGGAAACAATCAGCATTCTATTCTCATGGAGCCAAGAAAAAACATTCTTTGCTAGAACTTCATGTTCAAATATTGATTTTTTCAACTCGTGGGAAAAAGTCGAAAATTTAATTGTCGCGATGAATTGAGACTTTGGCACGTGTTTCCTCTTTGTTTCAGCGTATCCAATCGAGTGGCTAGAAAAAAAATCATCATTTATACGATTTTTACTCGGAGAAGCGCGATTTTCGTTTGAAAATTGTCGAAAAATCGTCCTCTTCAAGCAAAAACCATGGTGATGGGCAAAAAAATCATATCTGGATGAAAAATTGAGATAGAGACATAATTCTGGGTTTGAATTAAGGTCTACAGAGTATACTTCTAGGGAAAAAATTAGCTTTTTATGTTCATGGAGCCAAACAAATAAATTCTTCGCTCCTAAGTGATGTAAAAATGTCGTTTTTTTGTAAGCTGATGGTGAAAAGGCAAAAATACCATTCTCGAGCAAATTCAAGATTATGGCACGCGTTCACGTTTCCTTTCAGCTCAACAAATTATGTGGCTTGAAAAAAAATCAAAATTTATACTATTTTCACTGGGAGAAGAGCGATTTTCGTTTGAAAATTGATGAAAAATCGTCATTTTCAAGCAAAAATCGTGGTAATGGGCAAAAATTCATATCTCGGTGGGAAATGGAGATATAGATATGATTCTTGGCTTAAATTGAGCTCCACAGAGTATATTTTTGGGGAAAAAAACAGCAATTTATTCCCATAAACCCAACTAACCAAAATCTTCGCTCCCAAGTCATGTAAAAATGTCGTTTTTTTCTAAGCTGATAGTGGAAATGCAAAAATACAATTCCCGAGAAAAATTAAGATTATGGCGTGCGTTGATGTTTCCTTCCAACTTAACAAACCATGTGGACAAAAACATGATTTTACCGTCGTTGCTCGGAGAACAGCGATTTTCGTTTGAAAATTTATGAAAAATCGTCATTTTCGAGCAAAAATCATGGAAATGGGCCAAAATCATGTATCGGTGAAAAATTGAGATAGAGATATGATTCTTGGCTTAAAATGAGCTCCACAGAGTACATTTCTAGGGAAAAATCAATAAATTATACCCACCGGACTGAAAAAATTGGAGACTTTCGATCAGAAAAAATAAGTGATATCCTAGCCGAAAATCCCCTCCCGGGGAAAAAAGCTTGGACAAGCTCTGTGCGCATACGCTCAACATATGATGGCAAACTTTAGTTTTGTATTTTTTTATGAAGTTTTTCTGTCGCTTCGCCACGTTGTATTTAGGGGTTCCTTTTTTTGAGACGTGTCTTTGGAAGATTTTTTTTTTCTCGTTAATTGATTTTCGAACATCAACATGATTTTCAGACAGGGAATACTTGTCCTTTTATAGATATCAGAATTTTTTATGCTGAGCGAATACCATTAATTTTTTTCTACCATTCTCGCATTTCTCGCATTTTTCTCAATCTTCTTGGACTTTTGGTTTTTCGGGTTTTCTTAAATTCTTTATTTTGTTGGCGTTTCCAATTTTTTTCAAGGGGGGATTAGATTTTTCTGTGAAAACAAATGGAAATGGGGAGCACCAACAAATGTACTTGTCCAAGCTTTTTTCCCCGGGAGGGGATTTTTGGCTAGTATGATATATCCATATTAAATGAAAATTTCTTTTGTTTGCGCAATTCATGATAGTCTTTTCAATTGAGGAAGAGTCAGGCAAAGCGGAACACACGGGCGGAACGGGTCACCTCATCGAAAAAAAAGTTATGGTTTTTACGAGAATTATCATTTTTACGAAATTTGAATTGAAAAGGCTTAGATTTTAGAGATTAATAAAAATGTAAAAATTTTATTTTTTAGGCGATTGTTGTGCTGTACCCGTCTCTCCGCCAAAACAGATTCTTTATCTTCCCGGGCTTTTTCACTTAATCATGCACGCCAAGTTTTCGCATTGGTTTTGCAGTGCCCTTTGGCAACATGTTGTTACAGTACCGATAATGGTCGGTACGTCCGATTCTTGGCTGCTACCGAAACCAATGATTTCAATTTTTTCTTGCTTGTTCAATTTTTGAATTTTACGCGTAAGAATTTCTCTGGATAATTATTGCAGTGGCCATTTGTAGGGATTGGATTTTTTTGTTCAAGTCTGTTTTTTTTTCGAAAATGGAATTACTTCAAGGAGGGACTTGGAATTTTCTTCCGATTCAATTCTTTTTATTCGAAAGTGCGATTGATTTATTTTTGAAAGGTGATATCTGTAAGAAAAAATTGTAACTTACGATGCGACCTTTTAATACTTGGCGTGCTTTTTACTTTTTGGAAGTTTTTTCCACGGATTATATTATCCGGAAGAGCTTTAATGGCTTCATTGCTGATCAAATCGTTACCAGCCGCTGAATATGGTTTTAACTTTTTTATTATATTTGAAATGTCGTTAAATAAGCATGGGTGCCAGATCCCCTTAACGATATTGTTTTTGTTCCTTACTTGGAGAGTTGGGGGATATATGCTAAGGGAGGCGTCAATCTATCGATTATATTATCGAGTTCATCGTTTTTGCTCAGATTTGGTTCATCTGCTTGGTTCATATTATTATTATAGTTCGCGTTAAACATGCGAACGGTTTACCAGACCTTTTTAACAGGGGTATTCATGTCGATACTGGCTGCGAACCGTTTAAAGGCTTCTTTTTTTACTTGCTTAAGGATTTTTTTTTGTATTTTCGTCCTTTTGCATCCAAGCTTCCAAATTTGCCCTATTGGTGTGAATTTTATATTTTTTAAAAGCTTCTTTTCGTCCATCTATTGCCTTGGTGCAATCTAAGTTCTACTACGTTCTTGGTAAGTGTTTTGGCTTTGTGTTCATATTTGCATTATCGTTACATTTCGCTCCTGATTCTATGAGTGTTTGCTTAATCTCGTTGCATAAAGTGGAATAATTGTTAGCAGGGAGACTAGAGCCAAGGAGTGGACACTCAATAGGAAATAAACAGCGAATGCCGGCCCCAAAATCCCGACATTGAAGCGACCGCAAGAGGCGCTACGATCGCGATTCCCTGATGTATATAGTAATACTTGTAGCTGCAGGTTCTTGGCATGCGCACGTCAAAATCGAGGTTTGCGTGTTTTCGGCGGTGTGGATGCGAAAAGTTTCAAAAAGTGTGTCTCTCGGAAAAAAAATTGTATTTGTACGGAAGGAGATAAGCAGTTGAAGAAGGTATGTTTTTGTGATAAATTAATTGACGAATTAACAAACATGAAGAATCATCGACAAAATTCTAACCTCATACAAGTGACGTTGGACGAATTTGTCTGGATGCTTGCTGAATTTTTTTATAGTGACAAACTTGAAAGGGCTCTTGTGAGATCGAAATTTCTTCGATGATTTTTCAAATATTGAAAAGGACTTTCCAAATATTTTGTTCATTTCATCGTTTAAATAATTCATTTACTTTTTAGTATGAGAAGACTATGCTCAGTCCCTGGCTGTCAGAGCGGTCGATACAACGACGAGGCGAGAAAACGAAGGATGGGAATGCGATCAACATCGATTTTTGCAGTGCCCAAAGTAAGTTATGTTAAAACTCAACTAGGGTAGGATCATCAATTTTCAGCAGTAACATTTAAAACAATTTTTTGAAATAGAGCAACACGCGACGCCAAGAATGGAGCGAGGCCCTTGGTTTCGCTGTGGAAAAAAACCACTTTGTTTGCGAGCTTCACTTCGCAGACAAGTATATAAAAAAGAGTGATGATTTCATAATAAATGGGAAAAAGGAATCGATACCACGAGATCACTGGATGCTCTTAGACGACACCGTACCTTTCCGCAGCTGTCCGTCCACTGCGCATTGGCATGTGAGTACTTTTTTTTTCTTATTCACGACTTGAACTTCCGAGAACAAATATCCTATTGTAAAATAACCTCGTCGCAAAGTCACGTCTTCTTGGCGTATTTTCGATTATTTCTTTTCTTTTTCTTATGGTGAATTATTCAATAAAATTCCCAGAATTGCGAACCTATGGATTCCACCGCTCAACAAGTGGGACAAAATGATCGCCCCGTAGTTTTGGCAACACCCAGTTCAGAAGCTCTATCGGATATGAAAATTTCCGATGCAGGTAACAAAATAAAATCTTCGATTGCATACGAGTACACTGTTGGGATGATGAATTAATTGCGAATCTATGATTTATTGAAAACATGACGATCTACAGCTGCGTCACACGAACCGCCGCCGAATCTGGAAATGCAGGATGATCTGGATAGAGACCTTAATGCATCAGATGCAGAAGTCGATCAGCCCATTGAACAGATGCCGTTTACGCTGAAAAATTTAACAGACCACTTGAAGACCATATATTTACCCAGGCTGTGGGCTTGGAATACGGAAACTTCATCGGTCGTTTTTACCAATTTCAATCGGACGGACTACTCCATCAGAGCACATGTGATCATTGCATCCGATCTTTCTGTTAAAGTAATTTAAAAAATAAATGTTATTATAATGTGGAGGATAACAGCGAGCTTACGTCGGAATATTTGCTGTACATACTTGTGCTTTTAGATTCGGTCAAGCTCTGGACACTTGTTTGACGCTGAAAGCCGTATAGAATCCTGCGAAGACGTCCTGATGTGGTTCAGAATCATTGAGAGACAGTCGTTTTGTATCGGTACAGGAATAGACACTGAAAAGTGCGTTGATACTTTTAAGCACAGCGATAATCTAATTCGCAGATGTCTGCACACTTGATAACGCTTGCCACTGAATTCATAAATTTACTCACTTTCATCAAGAGACGTGGCAGCGGCTCGACGCCAAGTTTAAAAGAAAAGCGTAGCGCGCGAGCCGGCCGGACTCTTATATACTCGAAAATAGGCATTTTATGACGTCACACAAACTTTGAATCGTTTTAACGGGAAAACGGGTTGACAGAAAAATTTCATATTAGATGTGAATTTTCTACGATTTTTTATCTTTGAAATGATCCTTGGCTGAAGAAAATCGGTTCAGTCAATTCAGAGAAATTACACATGTAAAATTTTCGCCGCGAATTCCAGCAACTTTTCTGTTTTGTCGAGTCATGGTGGACATTTCGGCCTGTGACGTCACCCGCTCGCAGCTACCCCCATTCTCTCTACCGCCGCCCCGCCTAGAGCGCTGTCTCCCTCCCTCTACTGCGTTGGCACTACGTTCCGTCTCACTCTACCGCATCGCGCGTCAGTGCCTCGTGATCCTCTAACCGCGTCAGTGCCTCGTGCTATTATTATTATTCTTTCTCTCTCTCCCTTTCTACTCTTCACTTACTTACGCCTCAGACTACTAGCGCTTTTGTGCCTCGCGGCGTTTTTTATGACGACTTTTTCGAGATTCGTATTTCCCGCCGAACTGCATTTCACGTGTTCGTTTGTTTGTTCGTGGTTCGTGGTTCTGCGATGGGTTCAGTGCCGAAAAACCGAGTGAAATAGTGCATGTGATGTGAAAAGAAAGTGGATTAAAAAAAAAACATTAACATCGATTCGTTATGCTCGATAATAGCGACTTTCAAAGTCCCTATGAGATTGGAGAAGAAAACAGTGAGAAAAAGCTTGACAACGTCGAAACGAATACACGCTGGAAACCTTTGTCTGATTTTTACAAACACGTGATACTGCAGGTGAGTTTAGAATTAAAAAACACAGGGAAAAAATCGTTACTCACGAGGTAATTTCGTGGAAAAATTAAGAAAAATTCTGTCCTCGTTCCATTTTGCGAGACTCGGTATGGAGGGCGTGAAAATTGCCAAATACATCACGAGGGAGGCTGTGGCGACCTAAAAATGAAGAATTTAGCGTCAAAAATCTAGCAGCATGTTTGCGAATATTGGATTTTCCTAAAATGAAGTCCTGGAACGGTTTTTTTTCACAGGAACAGAGACAACAAATGTTGAACCAGCAGCCAACACCATTATTGCCAAGACCAAGGCCCAACGGTCAGATTCCTGTGCATCGTGTGGATGCGGAACCGAGACCGCTCACAGCAGCAGAATTGGAGCGTTTTTAGTACATAATACCACGAGACACACCGAGACAACAAAATCCCGCGAGACGTGAAAACGTTTTGCTTCGAGTTCGTGGAAGTTCTAGATTTCGAAATGGCCAAACAGCACCGAGACTGAGTGTAATTGATCCAGCGGTTGCACCGATTACTCTTAGGCTGGGAGAACGACGCAAAGGAATTCGGGTAAATTAAAAAATGTCTAAGCACTAAGAGCGAGAGTCTTTTCAAAAAAGGATCAAAATATCTCACGAAAAATGGCTAACGATAAATTTTTTGCTTGGAATTTGAGAAAGAATTATGAACGACAGTTTCCAATTTATTTTCAACTACAAATAACGAATGTGCACGATTCGATTTGACTAAAAAAACCGCACTATACAGATAATCCGATGCCTCGAACCTTTACTTGTCCAGCCAGATAAAATGATTTTAAATAAGTGATTAAACATTTCCCGATGAGAAAAAGAAGAAAATTAATTGAAATAATTGAAAATGGTCGGAGAATTTTTGTTTTGAGTTAATTTTGATTCTCGTATTTTCAAATTCTCCGATTGAGTCGCCTCGGCGAATAGAAACGCCTCCAGTCCCGGAGCGTACATCGCGAAATGGAACGGAGGGTAACGGAAAATCGTCGGAACGTCGTGAATCGAGAAATCTTTCGCAACGCATTAGATTCATTGATCCTTTCGGGAATCACGGGCCAATAGATTTCCGGAATCGGATCCTTGGCGATAAGGGCGTGTTTATTGTCGCGGGAAATAAATAGAAATTCTCCGGAAATAAAGAGAAGCACGGGATCGTCAACGGAGACGAATAGATTCGTGCGAGACTTGGAATCGCAGAGTCAACAGAATCGTTTTAGAGAAGCGGTGCTTCCAGGGATGTAAACAACCCTGCGCTCTCGGAATCCACTATGAATGTCACTACCACTGCAATGACCACCAGATCGTCAGAAAATGTCCTCGAATTTCTTCACGAAGTCACAATGAGTCCGATTTGCTAAGAGGACTTACGGAAACTTTACAAAACGATCCTCGGCCACGATGGTCACAAAATATCGCCGAAGAGCCCGTTTCTACTCTCGCCAGGGACGCCACTATCAATAATCCCAGAAACGATAATCAGCAACAACAATCAACTTCGCAACGTGATAACTCGGGAAATTCTCCTCCAAAGTCTCGCAGATAATATTCACAAAGTACATCGTTGAGATTGTCTCAAATTCGCATCGTTAGAGTGCAAAGAGATTACGTTTTTTTTTAAGTGTAAAGCTAAATGTATGTGACGTTTTTGATCAGAGGTCGAGGATGAGGAAGAAATTTGGTTTTGTCAGCTGTGAATTTCTCGATTCTTAATATTCTTTTTCCTGAATGTTTAGTCTTCGTTACAGAAAAATGGCGAACGTTTCATTTCTGCCGTTCAAAAATGCCTACGAAGTTTAGCTTCTCATTGAAAAAAACGAACAAGTTTCGTTGCTCTTTAACGTTGTAAACCAAACGATCGCTCGACAGGGGTTTTTCATGTTATCTGCCGTTTTTTCTTGAGAATAATAATTATTATGGTTATTCGTAGATCGTCACGTTATCGAAGTGGGTTTATTCATGTTTTTTTTCCTATTACTTGTCGGTTGTTTGAACTATACATGCATCGAGTATTTAATAAAGAAATGAACGTTTCCGCATTTCGAGTATTTTCATTGTTTTCCTCGATTGATTTACATTCCGCAACTTATTCGCAGCATTTTCACGACGTCCACCGATTTTTTCTAGTCCCGATTATTAAAAATTCCAACAAAAAAACGGAATTTCCGGTTGTAATAAGAATTATTATTCGTTGATTGCACGAATGCCAATTTCATTAAAAAAAACGTCGAAATGTCGAAATGGGAAAGGAGCCATGATCCTGAAGTTTCCATTGTTGGAATGCAACGAAATTCTGTTATTTCTTCAGCAGAGCCAACAATTATTATTGAATATTTGGTCCGGCCAATAAAACGATTCTCTCTTGTGACGAAAAAACTCAATCGACCCAAAAAATTGTCACAACTTTCAAAATTCAATAAATAATCAATAGAAAAAATGTTTTTCGTTGAATCTCAACGTTGCAAACTTCAGAGTCATAAGGGAACCCGCAGAATTCTTTCGAAAATTTTCGTACTTTGGTTCTTCGTGTAAAAATTTTAATAATTTACTGGTTGATAAGGTATTTTGTGTAAATATTCTTGACATTAAAACGAACAATTTTTCTACGAAACGAAACATTTTCTGCCGTCTAGAATTTGCGCCATTTAATTTCCAATTTTTGCGATATTTAATTTCCAATTTTCTATTTTACCCGTCTAAACGCATGTAAATTGAAGTGACGTTTCGTTAAAAAAGTTGCAAGAAAAAACAAAAGCGCGCTTCGATTTTAATCTTTACCGGACTTTATTCCTTCTTTTATTTCTTTATAGCTTTTACGAACGAAAATTAACGAGTAGTTTCTCGTAAGAGCGAGTGTTAAAAGTTGCAATTTTCAACATTAAACATTTCGATTTTTAAATGATGAAGCCTCTTAAAACTCTGCATACGCTTTTGTGTGACATCGAAGAAGGTTTATTTTCATAAAAATCGGACGTAAGTTTCATCGAAATTTTGCTTTATACAAAAAGATACAGATTACCTCGGACAATCTTGAATTTTCAGAGGTTTCACCATGTAGAAGTCGAGATATTTATTTATAAAAATCACAACTTTCAGTAGTTTCTGTTAGAATATCGTATTCGCAACGATTCTGCAGCGTACTGCGCAACTTGTCGCGCACGCGACAGATTCCCTTTTCTCCGACTCGCGACACCTGTGTGACTCACTCACGTATGATCTCGTGTCGCAAAAGTTTTTCGTAATAATGAAATAAATTTATCATTTGCATTATTCTGGTTTTCACTGCGTTTATTGACCTAATACGGTGTTTTCCTGATTCCCGAAATAACCAACAGGTTATGGGCCCAGGATAGGTCTAAATAGATTAATTAGTGAAAACCCAAGTCAAATTGAAAAGTACGTGCACGTGGAAGTTTGAGGTTATAGCCATGACAGACATATTCCGTGCGAACATAACCAAACTGAACAACGATAATTACTCGGTTTGGAAATTTAAATTGGAACTGCTCCTTATCAAGGAAGAGCTATGGAGTCAGGTTAGTACAATTAGACCTACGGATGAAGCAGCTGCAGCGGCATGGCAGAAAAAGGACGACAAGGCTCGAACTATCATAGGGCTACTTGTCGAGGACTCTCAACTCATCCACATGGGTAAAGACACAACAGCAAAAGGTGTATGGGAATCGCTAAAGAACTACCACGAGAAATCGACTTTGACAAGTAAAGTATATCTCCTAAGGCAAATTTGCAATTTAAAGTTGAACGAAACAGGCAATATGGAAGAGCACGTTACAAGAATGCAAGATTTGGTGGATAAATTGACGGCGCTCGGTGAGGAAATAAAGGACCACCTTTTTGTCGCGATGCTGCTGAGTAGTTTACCAGAAGCATACAGTACATTGATCACCGCGTTGGAAAGCCGACCGGAGGATGAATTGACGCTCGGCTTGGTCAAAGGTAAATTGATCGATGAATACAAAAGAAGAAAAGGCGTGCCGGACTCTGAGGACTCAAGTTCGGCATTGAGAGCGTCGGAAAAGAAAAATTCAAACACAGAAACCGGAAAAGTATGTTTCTTTCGTAAAAAATCCGGACACTACAAGCAAGATTGTTTCAAGTACAAGGCTTGGAAAGAAAAGAGAGAGAAAGCCAACGAAGTAAAGGATTCAGCGGGATCTGTTTGCTTCAGCATCCACGAAGCCACAGGTCAGAGGGATGCTTGGTACGTCGATTCGGGTGCCACAAGTCACATGACCAACAACGAGAGATTCTTCAATTTTCTGGAGCGAAAGAAGATGCGGGACGTGACTCTCGCCAACGGTCAAGGAGCAAAAGTACTGGGTATCGGCACAGGTGAACTGCACTGTCTCAATGAGAAAGATGAATCGATCAAAGTAAGCATTCAAGATGTATTATTTGTCCCAGACTTGACAGAAAACGTATTGTCGGTAAAAAGGCTTACAGAAACAGGTCACACAGTACAATTCAAGGGCGAACGATGCGAAATTTCTAAAAACCACATTGTGATCGCCACAGCAAGCCTGTCATCTAATATGTATGCTATGAGAATTAAAAACAGAGCATCGGCTGTCAAGGAAAGCGAACATACGCCAGATTGCCAACACACTTGGCACAGACGCTTTGGACACCGACACCCAGAGGATGTTCAAAAGCTGGTGACGAAGGAACTGGTGACGGGCCTAAAAATCAAGGATTGCGGGATTCGAGAAGTCTGCGAATGCTGTATCAAAGGAAAAATGTCAAAAACGGCAATACCGAAGGAAGCAACGACGAGGGCAACCTCCGCACTAGAACTGGTGCACACAGATCTCTGTGGACCTATGCAAAACGCAACGCCAAACGGAAAAAGGTATGCCATGACAATGATCGACGATTATAGTCGATTCACGGAGGTGTATTTTTTAAGGTACAAGTCAGAAGCGACAAAATACATCATCGATTATATCAAATACACTGAAAACAAATTCGGAAAGAAAGTCAAGGTCATCAGGTCCCGATAATGGTCGAGAATACGTCACAAAGGAACTACAGAAATTTCTCACAGATATGAGGATAAAGGTACAGTACACGGCGCCCTATTCAGCATTCCAAAATGGCGTGGCGGAACGCAAAAACAGAACTCTTATGGAAGCTGCAAGGTGCATGCTGATCGACGCCGAAATGAAGAAAAATTATTGGGCCGAAGCAGTCAACACGGCATGTTATTTACAGAATATTTCGCCGTCGAAAGCAGTCAACAAGACACCATTCGAGCTATGGAACAACAGGAAACCGGACGCAAAACATTTACACATATTCGGGTGCAAAGGGTATGTGCATGTTCCGAAGGAGAAACGAAGGAAACTGGACGACAAGGCGATATTGCTCACTTTTGTGGGATATTCAGCAGAATCGAAGGCCTACAGAATGTTGGACTTAGCAACAAATAAAATAACCATCAGTCGTGATGTGACATTCATCGAGCGCGATCTGAAGACAGAAGAAAAGAAAATCGAAGAGAAGAAATTAGAAGAAAAAAGGAAAAACATTCAAGGCGCAGGGTACGACGTAGCGATAAACGGACACGAAACGAATCACTCGGACGAAGCTGAAATGACATTGGGAGATGAATTTGAAGATAATCAATATTAAGAAGTAGATGATTCGACACAACCACTGGAAGATACGGTGGATTTAACCGACGACTCGATCCTGCAGGGATCATTCCCGGTTGGCGACGAAGAGTACAATTTTCCGGGCGTCATTGAAAATATCGATGGAACAAAAGTTCGAGTATCGGACCGACAGACGAAAGGACAACCGCCCGATAGATTTGTACCAAATGCAAGGGCCGTGATGGAATACGAAGAGCCGAAGAGCATAGCAGAAGTGCTCAACAGACCGGACAAAAATGAATGGCTCAAGGCCATGAACGAAGAAATGAAATCAATGACAGATAATTCGACTTGGGAACTCACCACATTACCGCAGCAAAGAAAGGCCATTGGATGCAAGTGGGTGTTCAAGAGAAAGAAAAATGCTGTCACAGGCGTGCTAAAATACAAAGCACGACTCGTAGCGCAGGGATTCAGCCAAAAATACGGTACCAATTACGACGAAGTGTTTGCACCAGTGGTAAGGGCAACAACTCTGCGCTTGTTGCTGATAGTAGCAACGCAACAAAAATTAAAAATACATCACTTCGATGCGAAGACGGCATTCCTCAACGGAGAATTGTCGGAAACGATTTACATGAAGCAACCGGAGGGATTCGTCAACGCAAAGAAAGAATTAGTCTGTAAACTCAACAAAAGCATTTACGGATTAAAACAGGCCGCAAAATCTTGGAACGACAAACTCCACGCAGCCCTCATCAAATTGAGTTTCAAACAGAGTACATCAGACCCTTGTCTGTATTCAAAAACCGCATCGAACACCATCCAGTATGTAGCGGTATATGTAGACGATCTCCTGATAGCAGACGAGGACGAACATAAGATACAGAATACAGCCGACGGGCTTGAGGAAGAATTTGAGCTCACGAGACTTGGAGAATTAAAAAATTATCTCGGAATAAACATCGAAAGGGACTCAGAAGGGATTTTTTACATGGACCAAGCGAATTACATCCAAAAAATCATCAACAGATTTGGACTAGAATCCGCAAAGGTTTCCAAAACACCCCTCGACACCAGATATCTAAAGGTTGCTCGCGATCAAAAGGCAATCGTCAACGGAGATGAATATCAGAAACTCATCGGTGCTCTGTTATACGTAGCAACCCATACCCGACCTGATATAGCGGCGAGTGTATCAATACTGAGCCAAAAGGTCAAACAACCGACTGAAACTGACTGGAACGAAGCAAAAAGGATTGTGAGGTACTTGAAAGGTACAATACAATTGAAACTAAAATTGACAAGCAACAAAAAAGGACTCGAAGTTTACGCGGATGCAGATTGGGCGGAGGATAGAAGCGACAGCAAGTCACACAGTGGCTTCATATTCCTATACAATGGAGGTGCAATTGCGTGGGCTTGTAGAAAGCAAACCTGCACAGCCTGGTCGAGCTGTGAAGCTGAATACGTAGCGATAGCGGAGACAAGCAGAGAACTCCTGTGGATAAGAAGACTACTCGAAGACTTCGGTCTGAAGCCAACCAAACCAATCCAAATGTACGAAGACAATCAGAGTGCAATCAAGATGGTAAAAAACGGCGAGTCGAGGAATAAAACAAAACACGTCGACGTGAAATATCATTTCGTGACGGATCTAGTCAAAAGGAAAATCATCGAAATACAGTACTGTCCGACAGATGAGATGATAGCCGACATGATGACAAAACCACTTGGGGCTGTGAAGCTGAAAAAACATCGGGAGGGATGTGAGCTAGTGGACTTCGGCGGCACAATCGTTGAGGAGGGGTGTTAGAATATCGTATTCGCAACGATTCTGCAGCGTACTGCGCAACTTGTCGCGCACGCGACAGATTCCCTTTTCTCCGACTCGCGACACCTGTGTGACTCACTCACGTATGATCTCGTGTCGCAAAAGTTTTTCGTAATAATGAAATAAATTTATCATTTGCATTATTCTGGTTTTCACTGCGTTTATTGACTTAATACGGTGTTTTCCTGATTCCCAAAATAACCAACAGTTTCTCGTAAGAGCGAGTGTTAAAAGTTTTAATTTTCAACATTAAATATTTCGATTTCTAAATGACGAAGCCTGTTAAAACTCTGCATACGCTTTTGTGTGACATCGAGAAAACTTTATTCAGTTTTTCAAAAATATCGGTCGTAAATTTAATGAAAATTTTGGTTATTTAAAAAAAATACAGATTACCTCGGACAATCTTGAATTTTTAGAGGTTTCACCATGTAGAAGTCGAGATATTTATTTATGAAAATCACAACTTTCAGTAGTTTCTCGTAAGAGCGAGTGTTAAAAGTTTCAATTTTCAACATTAAATATTTCGATTTCTAAACGGTGAAGCCTCTCAAAACTTTGAATACGATTTAAAAAAAATAAAATACAGAGGCTCTTGGCAAAATCTTTTTATTTCCCTCTTATACAGCCAACATTTCTTAATATATGTCGGAGATCGATATAAAGGACGACTTCAAGTACAAAAAGACTTGAAGTACGAAAAGGATCAAATGAGATATCTTGCGTCAAGCGTTGTTTCAAGAAATAAAGATCGACTCCGGTCGTCAAATAGAAAATAACGCTTGGATGAAATCGACAGTCGTGGCTGAGAGATTGACAGCTCGACACGTCGCGATCATCGCGCGGATATATTTCATTTAATTCGTGAATATAATAAAATCTGTAATGGCTAATAATCCTCGCGAACTCTCTCCTCCGTCTCTTGCGTTTCCCTCGACATCAGAAGTGGGATCGAGATCCAATCCTGCGACAAAAAGAAATACGAACACTAACGAAGAAAAGTGGTTGAATATTTTACAAATTCAACAGAAGAATTTCATGGAAATTCTTAAGAGTGTTAAACCAAAGGATAATAAAATTGATTTACCAGAATTCGACCCCGGAAAAGAAAACGATGTTCGAGCATGGATTATCACCTCCGAGATGTGTATGTCCAGCCAACCATTGACAGGTGCGCCTCTAATAAATGCCTTGACTCGTGCCATGAGAAACGAAGCGTCGTCTTGGTTCACACAGATTGTTCATCCTGAACTAAATTGGAACGAATTCAAAATTTTATTTTCGCTTCGATACGATAATCAAGAGACTCTTCCGGCTTTCCTCATCAATTTAAGTAAAAGCAAACCAAGAGACGGTGAATGTATCGCCGCTTACGCTACGACTACCGCCAATTCCTTAATAAACCGGTGGAAAAATTGCTCAATTGAAGAAGTCGCGGTAGCAACCACCCTGTCACATATTTCTCAATTCGAGCCACGCATCCAGCGTCTCGCCTTCACCGAAGAGATCAAATCCAGAAGTAAATTGCAAACTGAATTAAAGGCGATGGCGTTCCTGAAAAGAAAAAATCCCGAAGGACAACTTGAGAAAAATTTTACGGATACAAAACGGCTTAAGGAGACTTCTTCGTCTCAAAACATCAAGTGTTTCTACTGCGGAAAATTGGGGCACAAATCCACCGAATGCCGTACGAAGAAACGAGATAATGAGACTTACACAAGACGAAATACCTGGCAAGGAGAAGGATCTTCAAAGGCAACTACAAGCACCAGCGCCATCACTTGCTTCAACTGCCAAGAAAAAGGCCATTACGCTTCACAGTGCCATGAAAAGAAAAAGAAACCAGTTCATGGGAACAACAACAAACCGAACAACGAAAAACGAGTCGACGTGTGCGAAGTCAAATCACCTTCCGGCATTCTATGACATGCACGTGAGCAATATCGTTTTCATTTCGATTCAGGTGCTGAGTGTTCCTTAATTAAAGAATCTGTGTCATCAATGTTTTCTGGAAAAAGATTAAATAATGTCGTTACAATGACAGGAATTGGCCAAACCAGTGTAAACAGTACATTGCAAATTCTGACAAACGTAAACATTGATGATATCACACTCGAAATTCTTTTTCATGTTCTACCGAATCACTTCCTGAAAAACGATATTGTTATCGGTCGAGAAATTTTGCATTCAGACTTAACAATCATCGTATCGTCAAATGAATTGAAACTCCAAAAACTTAATCGAATAGAAATCGTAAAAATAAACGAATCAAACAAAACAAACTTTGACGATATTGACACTGATGTTTTTCTAAATTCAAAAGAAAAATTACTCTCAATTCTAAAAGAATTCGAAGAATATTTCATTACGGGGACTCCAAAACAACCTGCAAAAACAAACCCCATGAAGATACGCTTAAAAGACCCTTGTAAAACAGTTTATAGACGACCTTATAGATTAAGTGTCGCTGAACAGAAAATTGTTCAAGACAAAATCAACGATTTACTTGAAACAAAAATCATTCGTCCAAGCTCATCCCCTTTCGCCAGTCCAATCGTTCTTGTAAAGAAAAAAGACGGATCACAGAGAATGTGTGTTGACTATCGCGAACTGAATAATAACACAATACCCGACAGATTTCCTTTACCTTTAATTTCCGATCAAATTAATCGATTGCATGGAGGAAAGTGTTTTTCGACCTTGGATATGGCGTCTGGTTTTCACCAAATCCCGATCCACGAGGATTGTATTGAATATACAGCATTTATTACTCCTGATGGTCAGTATGAGTATCTCTCGATGCCATTTGGACTTCGAAATGCTCCATCAATTTTCCAAAGAGCGATCTATAAAGCTTTGGGTGAATTAGCAAGGACATATGTGGTCGTATACATGGACGATATTCTTATTGTTGCATCTGACGAAGACCAAGCTCTGGAAAGATTGAAAATAGTGTTGGAGACTCTATCAAATGCCGGTTTCACATTTAACATCAAAAAATGTACATTTTTGAAACAAAAAGTCGACTATCTTGGATATGAGGTCAGTAATGGAGAAATTAGACCAAATAAAAGGAAAATTTCAGCATTAGTATCACTACCGCCTCCTGAAACAGTCAAACAATTACGACAATTCATTGGTCTAGCGTCTTATTTCCGACAATTCATCCCAGGATTTTCAAAAATTTCAGCTCCTTTATACGCTCTAATTTCTGAAACAAAGAAAACTATTGATTGGAAAGAAAATCACGAAGAAATCAGAAAACAAATAGTTTCAATTTTAACGAACGAACCAGTCCAAACGATTTTTGACCCAAATTCGCCAATTGAATTGCACACAGATGCAAGTTCTATAGGCTATGGAGCGGTATTGATGCAAAAGAAAGAAAAGAAATTGCACGTCGTTGCTTATTTTAGCAAACGAACTTCACCAGCAGAGTCTAAATACCACTCTTACGAATTAGAAACGCTTGCAGTGGTCAATGCAATTAAACACTTTCGCCATTTCTTATATGGACAAAAATTTGTAGTAATTACAGACTGTAATTCTCTACAATCTTCAAAGAATAAAAAAGATTTCACCCCAAGAGTCCAGAGACGGTGGGCTTTTCTCCAAGCATTTGATTTTGACATAATCTATCGGAACGGAAATAAAATGTCTCACGCAGATTTCTTTTCTAGAAATCCTCCTTTAGATTCCGAAAAGAAAAACATCATTAAACAAGACAACAAAGAAATAAATTTAGTAGATATCTCAGATACATGGCTTATTGCTGAACAAAGCCGCGATGAAGAAATTTCAAAAATAAAGAAAGAAATATCTGAAGAGACTCTAAATACAGAAATTGCAAAGACGTACGAATTACGCTCTGGAATTCTTCACAGAAAAATACAGAGACACGGGAAAACTCGATGTTTGCCAATTTTGCCACGAGCATTTAAATGGTCAGTGGTTAATAAAACTCACGAAGCCTTATTTCACGTCGGATGGGAGAAAACCCTTGAAAAAATCTACGATTCGTTTTGGTTTAATGGAATGTCAAAATTTGTCCGAAAATTTGTCGAAAATTGTATCACGTGTAAAATTTCCAAAACAAATTCAGGAAAAATTCAAGCGTCTTTACATCCCATCCCAAAAATTGCAATTCCTTGGAACACCATTCACATCGATATAACAGGCAAATTAAGCGGTAAAAGTGACAAAAAAGAATATGCTTTCGTTCTCATCGATGCTTTCACTAAATTTGTCCTTTTGCGACATACATGCAACATAGATACAAGAAACAGTATAAAAGCTTTAAAATCTGGAATATCCTTATTTGGCACACCTACTCGAATAATTGCAGATCAAGGTCGCTGCTTTGCCAACAACGAGTTTCGTGAATTTTGTTCAACACAGAATATTCAACTCCATTTAATAGCTACGGGAAGCTCACGTGCCAATGGCCAAGTAGAACGCGTCATGGGAATTTTGAAAAATATGCTAACCGTAGCAGAAAATTCTAGTGAACGCTCTTGGCAGGATGCTTTACCCGATATACAATTGGCAATCAACTGCACGCAAAATCGAGTAACAAAATCAAGTCCCCTCGAATTAATGATTGGAAAGGTAGCAAGACCTCTCGATCTTATGTTTACACACGATGAAGTCTGCGAAACTGATTTAGAAAAGAATAGATCAATCGCAATTGCTAATATAGAAAAAAATTCAGAATATGAAAAAGAAAGATTCGACAAAACAAAAGCACCAGTAATCAAATTTTCAGAAAACGAATTTGTTCTTTTAAAAAATGAGGAAAGAAACCAAAATAAACTGGATCCAAAATATAAAGGACCATACCAAATTACAAAAATTTTAGAAGGAGATAGATACGCTTTGAAAGCTGTAAATTCCAACAGAACATACAAATATGCTCATGATCGCTTAAGAAGAATGCCGGATGGATATATTTCAGAATAATTTTCATAAATGTTGAATTCATATGTTCGAATTTTATTATTCTTTATGTGTTCATTTTATGTTCAGACTCCGTATGTTTTGTCATGTATCACGTTGTAAATACATTTCAAAAAGTTAACCGAACATAAATAATTTTTGTAAAAAAAAAAATGAATTGAATGATGCATTCGTCCTATGACTATTTAATTTGACAATGATTATCCAATCAGAGAATATTGGAAGTAAATAAAGTATGAGATGAGCTCAGTGCACGATTTCTGGTACAAAGTTGTTTACATGGAAGTTTGTAGCCGTAGCCCAGTAGAAATCGGAATTTCTTAAATGAAACCGTGGGTGCGCGGTGTGCAGCTTCCTGTAAATGTTATTAAAAAATAAAAATAAAAGAAGTTGGAAACATTCGTCACTTGGGAAGAGTGACAGGAAATGTTGTCCAGTGGAAACTTTCAGTAATATCCGTCACTTGGGATGAGTGACAGGAAAATCTTATTCACTTGACAAAAAAAAAAAATAAGAAAAAGTGTACCGTGGCAGTAATCGTGTATTCAGACTCGATGTACTTACGTACTCGATGTACTCACCTTAATAATTTGATATCGAACGATGATTCAAAAATTCGAAATCACTAAAAACGAACTATTTTCCGGTAGAGAATTCGATTTTCTTTCAGCTAACTTCACATGAGGACATGTGACCTGTCAGGATGGCCGTGTCGGAGATCGATATAAAGGACGACTTCAAGTACAAAAAGACTTGAAGTACGAAAAGGATCAAATGAGATATCTTGCGTCAAGCGTTGTTTCAAGAAATAAAGATCGACTCCGGTTGCTAAGTAACAAGATGTCAAATAGAAAATAACGCTTGGATGAAATCGACAGTCGTGGCTGAGAGATTGACAGCTCGACACGCCGCGATCATCGCGCGGATATATTTCATTTAATTCGTGAATATAATAAAATCTGTAATGGCTAATAATCCTCGCGAACTCTCTCCTCCGTCTCTTGCGTTTCCCTCGACATATATATATTTTGTTTATATTCTGATTGTTTTTATTTATTTTTCTATATATATTAGGGTGGCCCTTAATGTGGGTGAAAAAAAAATTTGATCGTGCCGCCCTCCAAAACGGTTCCAAATAATAAAAAAAAATCTACGCGAAGCCCCAGCTATATCCGTTCCTGTAAGCATGAAATTTCCGTCATTTTAATAAAATTCCTTATTTTTCATAATCGGTGTCATTATTATTATTTTTTTATTATGTCGATGTGAAACTTGTTTTGCATCACCGCAACAACGATTCATACGTTGAAATTCGATTCCCGTCACCGATTTCCTCCAATTGATGCATAATTAAAAAAAAAAAACAATACATTTATTAAGAATAATCTACATACTTTTTACGATTTTTCATATGTAATTTTGAATTTCGCGGTTGATCATTGTTCGGGAATGAGCATTCTCAAATTCCCGCGCCGTGACTCGCGCTCTCAGCGCGGCATAAAGTCGCAAATATGGATAACAGGCGGCTGTCAAGTTGTCGGGTTTCGCTGCCACAAGGGATATCGTGACAACTTGACCAGCGTCCATATTAAATATTCTCTTCTTCTTCGGACTCGTAACAGAGAAGACGTGTGAGCTCTCGCTCTCTAGGACCTCGCGACACGAGGCATCGCGGCCATCTCCGACAAGGACCGCTCAGCCTTGCTCGGTTTAACTCCCAATCGTTGTGTTAAAGTGTCCGCATTATCACGGCGAAGCGACTGCTCCTTTAGTATTTTAATCAAGTGTATTCTCCGGGACATTTATTTATGTAAACTCGTGGTGATCTCCATTTTTCTCTTACCACGCGGCGGACACGTGTCGGTGTTACGCATCTTTATGCGAGTGATCGCTCTTATCTGGACTTTTGCTCTATGTAAATGAGCAATAAACTGAACAAAAGAGTACTCTCAAAAGCCTCGTGTCAGTCACTGTTTTCTCAAACCCAAAACTCTCCTGCATGATAACATCCCGCCCTCGATCATAAAAACAGCGGCAAAATCCGGGTCAGTTTCCGGAACATTCGGTCCTTCGAGCCGGATCGAGGGCTAGTGTCGGAGAGTTTTGGGTTCAATCAGGCTCTCAAGGAAGATCCGGCTCGAACATTTGGTCCTTTGAGCCGGACCGAGGGCTAATGTTGGAAATTTTTGGGTGAGATCAAGCTCTCAATGGAAATCCGGCTCGAACATTTGGTCAGTCGAGTCGGATCGAGAGCTAATGTGGGAGAATTTCGGGAGTAATCAAGCTCTCAGTGGAAATCGGGCTCGAACATTGGGTTCTTTGAGCCGGATCGAGGACTTGTGCGCGGAATTTTTGTGTGTGAAACGGTCTCCTGGACAGTTCTATGTCGATCGCGTTAAAGCTTTGGATGCTTTCGCGATGGCGAACTCTGTGGCGAACTCTGTGACATTCTCAAAAGATCGTGTTTTCAGTGAAAATGTCGCGCTCTGTGAACATCTCGCGTTCTCAGGGAAAATCTCGCGTTTTGTGAACATTTCGCGAAAGTTTTGATTGCACTCCCACAAGTGAATTCTCGGTGAACAATCTCAAGCGACTGCTCCGTGAATTCTCCATCTTCCTCGTGAAGATTTGTCGTGAAATTCTGTAACGGCCAAATCTCGGTATACAGTTTTTCGATCAAGTGCCTCGTGTTCTCTTGTGCGCGAATTCAAAACAAGGTTGACCTCGAGGCCCAGTAACACGTGTGGTGAGTGTGTGAGCTGGACCGAGACCGCGCGCCTGCGCTACAAGGCGGCAGTCTTGGATCTCGAGTGCGCTGTGGCCGCCGAAATTCTCCGATCGATAATCAATGCTCGGGACGGCTCTAGCGGTAAGTGAAGCACCCGGCCATGTGAAAGTGACAGTCGGTAACTCCACATCGATTATCTCGTGAGTGATCTCAATCTCGGACGATTATCGATCAAGGCAACGTGAATTACAACTCGAGTCTACGAACATTCGCGAAGCATCTCGTTCTCAAGTCGTTGTCTTTATTTCTATTCGCGATCGCGCACATTGTTTCTCTAAACTCTTAACGATGTTTCTGTGGTTTAAATAAACAAATTCGTACTGGACTAACTAACTATCGATATCTTATGTGTCAATTTTTGAAATATTAAGTTTTTTCCGACCAATTGGATGATGTGTGCAAATGAAACATTTCTTCGTTTTCAATAAAACGAACAAGCTCGCCAAGTTTAAGATTTTTTCAAGTTTTAAATTCCCCTATACATTTTTGCGAAATTAAGAAGAATCTTATGATTTGATCTGTGTATTGAATACCAATATAGAATAGCATTAGAAAGTTAAAAATCAAAGGTTGTCCGATCATGGAGAAAAATTGATATTTAAATTTGAGTTCGTTCTTACAGGCACGCCTTCCTCTTAACGGACATAGCTGAGGCTTCGCGTAGATTTTTTTTTCATCATTCGGAACCATTCTGGAGGGCGGCACGATCAATTTTTTTTTTACCCATGTTAAGGGCCACCCTAATATATATATATATATATATATATATATATTGTGACGGTTTTTTATTTTGACCGTCACTAAAACTCACGGTATCGAAAAAGAAGCGCTCCCATGGCTCCTGCTCGATACTTCGGCCACGCGATTTTCTCACAGGGCTTGCTTAGGGCGATAATTTTGCTAATATTTTATTAATTTGCGTTCGGGAACATTTTATTTCCATGTGAGCGATCCCGGGAAAGATCGAGAGAGAAAGGAATTCGAATTCGGTTGTCAAAACAAAGACGAGGCAACGGAAATCTCACGGAAGGCTCGAGAATATTCGAGTTGGAAAATATTCGTTCGGCATCGAGGACTTGGTCGTTTTTCCATCGTTACGTCAGGGCCGTCGTACCCGCCAGATTCTCCCGCTGTCAATCATCGAACGGCGATCATCGCATCATTCTCGCGAGTTCCCGTAAATCATGCGAACTCCATGGTCCGTGTTATCGTGTAAAAATGTAATGGTCGAGCTAGGGGTGAAAATGCAATAATATCGTGTGCAGCATTTCCCGATTTTCAAACTCGCTTTGGGGCCCTGTCTAACGCTCGGACCAATTTTATAATTGCGCCGGACCTGTTGACAATTTTCGGGAATATTCAAAATTAGGAGAGGGGCGGGAGACAAAATCCTCGTTACGCGTAACGCTCTTGTTCTCGAGGAGATTCTCGTGAAGTATCGAGCAGAGAGGACGTGTCGCGAAAATGGGAAGAAACACCGTGAGTTCCTTCCTGTTCACTTTCTGGTTTGGTTGGTGGGCCCTCGAACATCTTTCCCGGGTCGTATTTTTCGTGATTTTGTTTAATTTGAATAATTATCGTCCTTCTCTTGTGTTGAGAGAAATTTGGTCGCGGTGACGACTCTGTCACGCGTCCCTTAGTCGGCTCTTTTGATTTTGTTCTCGCGATCGCCAGTTTAGCGTCTCGTGTTTTGTAAAGTTAAAGTTTTGTCAAAGAGTAATCGTGGCCGCACTCGAGATCTCCAATTTTGTGTTTGATTTGGTAAAATAATTGTTTCCGGTTGGCGTAAGTTGTTTCCCGGGCTGAAGGATCGCGAAATTATGATATTGTGTGCGTGTGTGAGTGACTGGGTCGGGATGATTTGACGCGAACAACGTTCGATAGCTCGGCCGAGTAACCGAATATCGGGGGCTCGGTATTTCGAATAAAACATCGATAATTTCGTTTTCATCTTAAAATTTATTTTCTCAACCGTGAGTAGATCCACGGAGAGAATAAATTCGAGCTCGGTTTAGATTGTTGAGAATGTAGGATCCCGACCAATTTTGTGTGTGAGCGTGCGAGATTTTGTGTGAGTGAGTTCGCGATTCTTCCCCCGCGGTTCAGTAGAGACGCGTGATCATTATGTTCCCGTTATCCCGAGTTAAATTCTTTCGATAAATTAAATTTGATAAATTATTTTCTTGAGCGAAATAATGTAAATTTGTCTGCGACTGAAACTTTTCCCGAGCGTGCGAATTCCTTTTATAATTTGTCTATTATTTTTCGACGTTTCAATTAAATTTGTTATTATTTCCAAACGTAATTTTTGTGTTTCAAAATTATTCTCGTGGTCACCCCGCCCATCCCGCTGATTGCAAGCTGGTCAACTTTTGTCTCTCTCTCTTTGCCGTCGAGTCGCTTTGCGACTGGCGCCCAACATTTTAATTTTCGATCTTTGATTTCGTGTAAAAATCGACGGAAAGGAGAGAGTGGCTTTTGTGGCATTTTCAGGGCACTTGAAAAATTCGTCACAATATATATTTTCGTTTTTTTCGCCGCCGTTTCACTGTTGCCCTCTTCCTCTCCCTCTCCTGACATCCCTTTTGCCTCTTTGTTGATCATAATATAATTTCTCAATTTATATATTTTGTTTAAATTCTTATTTTTTTTATTTCTTTATGTATGTCTGTTTTTTTTCGCCGCCGTCTCACAGCTGCCCTCTTCCTCTCCCTCTCCTGTCACCCCTTTTGCCTTTTTGATTTGTACGATTCAGGCGGCCATAGCGGAGGTCGGACGCCTGTAGAATCATTTGTGTTTCGTACCGTATTTTTCTCCGTTCTTGGACGTTCCGACCAGCTCGGTTCCCTCGTCTAAATTTTTCTAAAATCAAAAAAAAAAATTTTTAATGTGTAAATATCAAAAAAAAATTTTATATCACGCGGTACGTAAATGGACGTTTCGCGTACGCTTCGCGTGACGAAACCCCCATTTCCGCACCTCGCTATATAAAATTTTGTATAAAACGCGTACGAAAATCAAGTTGGAGTTGGAGTACTTACTAGGGTGCTTTTTTTTTGGCGACATTTTTTTTTTTCACTCCCATCTCGCATTTTTATAGGGAATACCTTGAAGAAAATTCCCTGAAAATTTGAGCCCTTAATATTAATTTTAAGTACTCGCCCAAGGCGTCCAATGATTTCCCCTTTAAAATACACGTGAAGTTCGATTTTTCTTCTTAAAAGTTCTACAGATCAGAGGCATTTAAAGGTACGATCTTGGTCGACGAACCGATTTATTCATAATTGAATGCTCTACAAAAGTGTCCATTGTGACGTAATTGTAACTCGAACCGGCGAGGTCGTACGGGTCACTAAACCCAATTTTTTCATGAAATTCTCGTTTTTTTATCTCTATCTCGTAAATGACAAGAGCTACAGGAAAAATAGGAATGACAAACTTGAAGGAAATTCAATTTCCTACAAAAAAGTATGCAAGCGTTAAATCGCTAACATTGATATTTCTTGAGATATTGGGCTTTTAAGTTGAGGTAGTACGGAATTTTCGTGGATTATTGAGCTAAATTGTATAAGTTGTTAATTTATGATTCTTTATTGTCATTGAAATCAACAAATATTTATTTGTTAAGTTTCAAATGATTGAAAAGTTGAATAACTGAACGTTTTGAAACTGGAATTCGAGAAAAAAACACATTTTCAAAGTGCCCAAAATTGTTTTTTTTTCTTTTCACGAATTTTTCGATTGATTTTCCCCTGATTATTCTAATTTACTTACCAGCAATTGAATACCTATACATTTCTAGTTACAAATATGTTGTAAATTTACAAAAATTTTGTAAAATTTGTAAATTTCTAGTTGTAAATTTTGTAAATTTACAACATATTTTCAACTAGAAATTCATAGGTATTCAATTACTGGTAAGTAAATTAGAAGAATCGGGAGAAAATCAATTGAAAAATTCGTGAAAAGTGAAAAAAATAATTTTAAGCACTTTGAAAATGTGTTTTTTTCTCGAATTTCAGTTTCAAAACGTTCAATTATTCAACTTTCCAATCATTTGCAACTTAACAAATAAATATTTGATGATTTAAATGACAATAAAGAATAATAAATTAACAACTTATACAGTTTAGCTCAATAATCCATGAAAATTCCATACTACCTCAATTTAAAAGCCGAATATCTCAAGAAACACCGATGTTAGCGATTTGGTGCTTCAATACTTTTTTGTAGAAAATTGAATTTCCTCCAAGTTTGTCATTCTTATTTTTTCTGTAGCTCTTGTCATTTACGAAATAGAGGTAAAAAAACGAGAATTTCATGAAAAAAATGGGTTTAGTGACCCGTACGACCTCGCCAGTTCGAGTTACAATCACGTCACAATGGACACTTTTGTAGAGCATTCAATTATGAATAAATCGGTTCGTCGACCAAGATCGTACCTTTAAATGCCTCTGATCTGTAGAACGTTTAAGAAGAAAAATCGAACTTTACGTGTATTTTAAAGGGGAAATCATTGGACGCCTTGGGCGAGTACTTAAAATTAATATTAAGGGCTCAAATTTTTAGGGAAATTTCTTTAAGGTATTCCCCACAAAAATGCGAGATGGGAGTGAAAAAAAAAAAATGTCGCCAAAAAAAAAAGCACCCTAGTACTTACTGTCAACTTTGTTGTTCCGCTCCGAAGTTTGCGGCTGCCTTGATGGTCTCGGCTGCCCCGACGGTCTCGGCTCTCCCGACGCTCCCGCCCGCCCCGACGGTCCCGGCTCTCCCGACGCTCCCGCCCGCCCCGACGATCCTGGATCTCTCGACGATCCCGCCCCCCCCCCCCCCGACGCTTTCGCCTGCCTCGACGATCCTGGCTGCTTCGACGTGCCGGGCTTCGTCACGATTGGTTTCGGCTCGCTTTCTTCGAAGTATGAAATAATAAAGAGAAAAGAAATGACACAAAAATAAATGATAATAACAAAGGATTATATTTTATAGTACTCACTTGTTGTTGTTTCGCACGGATTGCCCGGTTCCTTCCCTGGGAGCGGGGTGACCAACTCGAGTTTCGCGTTTAACAACGCCTCGAGCTCGTGATCTAACTGGAGATCCTCGAACCCGTCAACTTGCTGCTGCTCGGACGTTGTGTCCATTTTTTCTGCAGCTAAAAAAAAAACGTGAAACAAATTATAATAATCGCATGATTTATAAATGATTCTAAATAAGAATTGTGAATTCTCAGTTTTCTACTTACGATCTTGTCCATTTCCGCCTCCGTCGTTGCCCTCGTTCTTGCCGCTGCCGTCCTTTTTGTCCGTTTTTTCTATATAAAAAAAAAAAAACATTTTAAATTATTGAAAATGAAAATGGTGTTATAGTTGAATGAATAATAAAATCAGAAATCAACCCCTAACTTAGGAAAATGGGAATCAAGAAAAAAAGTGAAGGAGGAGAAATATCGTTTTCGTCTTACCTTAGAGAGCGTCGAAATCTTTGTGAAGAGTTCACGTGGACGCGGAGCTCATTGTTTCGGCTTCGCGTAAAGTAATCACTTCTCATTGGTTGATGTACACGTGCACAGAGTAGTGGTGGTTGCAGGATTTGGTACCGAATGAATTGCGTTGTAAGAATAAGAATGCGTCGGTAAGTAAGATAAGAACGTTCTCGATTGGTTGTTGACCACGTGTTTTCGGAGAATCTTTGAAAACTGACCTATCCCAAACTAGAATTGATGATTTCCAAGACGGTTTTCATCGTGTATATGCGTTTTCCGCTTTTCTATTATTAATTTCTATTATCAATTAAATTCTAAGAAATATGTTTAAATATGCCTCGATTAATTTTTTATAAATTTCTAATACAATCCGTTTTATTTATGATAAAAAATCTACTTTTTTCGTAATTTCGATGCATGATTTTTGTTCCCGCTGTGCGGGAACAAAAATCACTTTGCGTGCCATCTCTCTCCTTCTACCGCTACTACGCCTTAGCCTATCTCTCATTTACTACCAGTTTTGCTCCTCGCGGTGTTTCTTATAACCTCCATTTTCGAGATTTCTATTCCCGCCGAATTGCAATTCGCGTTCGTGTGTTTGTTCGTGGCATTTTGCGATGATTTAAGTGCCAAAAAACCGGAATAATTATAAATAATGAATAAAAAGACATACGACTGCGCTTTTCCGTTCGACGTACTAGAAATAAAAAAAATAGTTAAAAATGCGGTAAAACAATAAGAAACGGGAGAAAGGGCGCGGGATTTTAGGGACGTCCGCGGGGTCGTTTTTTTCCCCGGGTTGCCGTTCCAGGATTAATATGATTGGTACGCCGCCTACGAACGACGTTAATCAGACGAGGATTGATTCACGTGCCTATTTCGACAGCTCTGGACCCGAGTTAGTCGGAGGCTGTGACTCTTGGCTATGTGAGACTTCGAGTTAGAATTGTTGAAAAAAAAAAAATGAATTACGATACAAAACCTATTTTTCCAAAGTCAAATGAATAGTTTTTCGATATTTCTTTGGTTTTTGAGTTCTTAATACTCGACGCGCTTCTCTGTACGTCAAAAAGTTTATAGACTAAATTTGGAAAAACTCGAATTTCAGTCTCTGTGAAATTGCTTCTTGTTTCGGTTTAACATTTTTTTTTAATTATTGAGTAGACAGAGTGTTGATAAGTCTACGTATTGTAATGTAAAATCTTTATGTAAATCTTTATGTAAAATCTCCTATAAAAAAATTGTTAATCATGTACGCAAGTGAATAAAAAAAATCGTGAGACGAGTTTTTATTGATATTTTGTATTTATTTTCCATTTAATTTCACAATTACAAAAGAAATCTTTTTTTTTTTCAATACCACAGAAATTACTTCTCAACGGCGTATAATTTAGCAGAAGTTCCTTCTGTTCCTTTTCGTTGCTCGCGTTGTCCACCGAAATTATTTCCTCCAAGCCCCGTTACAACAGCGGGTGAAGCATGCATTTTTTAATCAAATATGAAAATGCAACGTGCGATTTGATAAAAAATTGTTCACGTTTCCGCTGGGCCTGGAGTTGTTTCGGGCTCTGTTGAAATCGATGTTTCTGATTGGCTGTTGAGTAAGCATTACGAGTACACACGGTAGCAGCGATGTTGAGAAAGAGAGAGAAACAGAGGAAGCTCCAACGCGAGACAAAGACGTACGACGTTTGTTTTGAATGTTGTCCTCGCGTCATAAAGTTGAACAGTCCCTTTATCTACATCGCTTTCGTAGAGTCGGTTCGCGTTAATACATTACACGAGAAAGATTGCGGTAACGAAGCTTCGGTAACAATTTTTCCTCTGAACATTATAGAAATCATCCTGTTTCTGTTAGACGTGTTTTTTTTACTGTGTCGATGTGTTAATTATGTGTACAGTGATCTTCTGGTTGGAGTGACGAAGAAAAATAGAAGTTTTTTACGAGTTTGTGTCCAGCGGTATAGGATTCGTGGTTTTCACGAAATCCCGTATTTCGGTAAGTCTTTAAAAAAAATTATTGCGTGATCTAATCTGTAAGTTCGATTTTAATGGTTCTCCCCAAACTGTGCAACAATTTGGAGTGAAACATTCATTCTTAAAAAATTTTCAATAAATATGTGTTATCTCTCTCCCTCTATACTGCGTCAGTGCCTCGTGCTATCTTTTTCTACCGCGTTAGTGCAAATTTCTCTCTCTCTCTCTCTCTCTCTCTCTCTCTACTTTCTTACGCCTCACCCTTCTATCTTTCTTTCACTACCGCTTTTGCGCCTTGCGCCATTTTTCTTATTGAAAAATTCAATAAAAATTATTTCTCTTTTAAGAAATGTTGCCATTTTTCAATCGTTCTGCATGCGGATGAATTTTATAAAAAAATTTATGACTTTGAAGTTTCAATCGTTGGAATGCAACGAAATTCTTTTTTATCTTCGGCAAAAATAATTATTCAAATGGAGAATGTATTTACGATGATCAAATGATCGATATTTGCCATTCGAAAAGCATGTCGGCTCGGAAAATTTGGATGACATTGGAAATGGAATGAATCATCAACAAAATCAAACATTTTTCGTTGTATTCCAACGTTGCAAACTTCAGCATCATAAAAATTTGCTACATTCCGGTAGACAAAATGAGGAAAATTGTTTTGTTATCGCAAATTTTACAAACTCATATAGAGACATGAGAATTTTTTTTTTTACATATCGCAGGCTTATTGCATAACAAATCTATGCAAAACGGGAGCCCTGAATCTCAAACCGTTCTCGAGTGATGAACGTTCGAATTTTGCGGTGTCAGAACATACACCCACATCCACACATCCGGAAATTTTTTCTAGATATGATTTTTCGATGTTTAAGTGCATCAACATTACAAACGGGAAAAAAATTTTCACCGTCACGTCCGTTTTGCCTCCTCTATGAGTCAGCAAAAATGAGTGGAATTTGTGTTTTCTCAAATCTCTGAAATTTGGTAATTTTGATGCAATTCTAATCGGAGAAATTTCGAATTTCGCGATTCCAATAATGGAAAATCCCACAGTTATTCACAGGGAAACCGGAACATTCTAAAAAGAATAGTAAAATTTGTATTTTCTCGAATCTTAATAATTCGACAATTCCGATGAGATTGAAATCGGAGAAATTTGAACTTTGAGATTCAACAAAAAAACGATTTCACGATTTTTCGGGAAATCCAGAACACCCCACGAAAATTGAAACTTTTGTTTTCTCCAATCTCAAAAATTGGACAATTTCGATCAAATTTAAATTGAAGGATTTATGAATTTTGAGATTCAAAAAATTAAAAATTGCACGTTTTTTCGGGGAAAACCGGAACAGCCAATGGGAAACTAAAATTTTTCTTATCACCAATCTCCTAAACAAATCGAAAAATCCACGCATTTGCAGGGAAACCCGAACGGCCTAAGAAAAACTGGAATTTTTGTTAGCTCCAATTTAAAAAATTTGACAATTTCGATGACATTTCGATCAAAGAAATTTCGAGATTGAAAAAACTACTAATTCCACGGTTTTTTATGCCGAGTGTCTGGCGCGGGCACACACACACACATGATACACACAAACACACAGCATTCAAGGAAGAATAGAAAAAATCTAAAGCACACGCACACACACACACACATGATACACACAAACACACAGCATTCAAGGAAGAATAAAAAAAATCTAAAGCACACGCACACACACACACACACACACACACACGCGCGCGTGCACACAGCATTCAAGGGAGCCCTGAATCAGCATGTGATGCGTAAAATAAAACATGAATTCTTGTGTTTCTCTGTGAGTTGCGACAGCAAAACAATTTTCCTTGTTTGGGCTGCCGGAATGTAGCAAAAATTTCATCCGCATGCAGAACAACTGAAAAATCTTAGCAATTATTAAAAGAGAAATAATATTTATTGCAATTTTCCGATCGTCCTAATGAGAACGATGATTTCAACAACAATAAAAAGCCTTGTCGATAAAAATTGCAATTTAAATAAATATTTCTGCCAAATTCTCATTTTTAAAAATATAAAAAAATGTTGCTCTAAACATTGGTCGTCACAATTTATCTAGCAATTATAATGAACGTTTTGTAACGGACGATCAAAGTTTCCGAGTTTTCGTGGAAACCCAAAATTCATGCGTTTTTAAAGGGTTGTTCCCCTTTGCCCGCCTCTCCGCTACGTTAAAAAAAAAATCGCGTATTTTCTTGATTCATCGATTACTCATTTATTCGCTTGATTTTGAGCTGTTGTGAAACGATTCTTATATTATGATATCATGTATTTTCCCTTATTAACGAATCCACGGAGTTGAATTTTCCCATCGTCATCGTTGCAATGTTGCAGACGATGGTTTTATGGGTCATTCTAAAACTACGAGGTGCGATTGAAATTGACCCAATGATATGGTTTAAAAATGCGAAAAAAAAAAATTAATCGGTTGAAAAATGAAAATTGCTTGAAAATCACAGATTACAATTGAAAAAAATGTTAATAAATGGTGACATGGTTGAATTCTGCATTTTTACGGAATACTGACGATAAAATTTGCAGAATCAACAACAAATGAATGCAAAATTCTATGAGTTCATTTTTTTATCGATAGCGAGCAGTCTTATTTGTACTTTTAAAACGATTTTAATGAGACATTATGTATTTTTCAAAGTTTTTCTAGAAATGTTAAAATAAATAACGGAGTTAAATTTTTCTATTGCCATCGTTGCAATGTTGCAAATGACGGTTTCATGGGCTAAATAAGAAACGTTTTAGAAATAAATTAACATAACAAAATTACAAAGTCGGATTGAAATCGACCCAATGAATTTGTTTAGAATTTGCCGAAAACGAAACAATCGGTTGAAAATTAAATAATTATGAATTACATTTCAGTCGTTGTCATTGCAATGTTGCAGACTACCGTTTTATAGGCTAAATGAGAAACTTTTCGAGAAAAAAATCCTTGTTATTTCAAAATTGCAAGGGGGGTTAAAATCAACTCAATGAATTTGTTATAAATTTTGCCAAAAACATAATAATCAGCTGATTAAAAAATATTGATGAAACGGTGTCATGGTTGAATTTTGCTTTATTGACGATGCATTCATAGAATCAGCAACAAATAAATATAAAATTCGACATGGTCATATTTCTATCCATTTTTAGCAGTTTAATTTCGAATTTGGAAAAGATTTCAATGCATAATTGCTTGTTTCAATTATGATTTTGTGTCATCAAAACGTGACAGTTTTTCGCATGCATACTCCCTCACTGTCTGCAATTTCTTTTTTTCCAGATTTTCTGGTACGCTGGGAATTTTCCGCTGCTACCTCCCAACCTTGACCTTTTTTTCCTTTTTTTTATCCTTTATTTTTTTTTCGTATCATTTGATAATTTTTTAATTTTTGCAAACAAAAGTGTCAATTTTTCTTTACGTTGACACTTTGTGACGCGTTATCGCGCAATAATTGTCGCTTTGAGCGCGGGCCATCTCGTCGCTTTGAGCGCGAGCCATCTTGTTGCTTTAAGCGCGAGCCATCTTGTCGCTTTGAGCGCGAGCCAGGGCCCTTCATTGACATTTTTAAATATTGTAACGCATAATTGCGTGTAAATCATCGCTTTCAGCGCGAGTCGTTGTTTTTTATCACTTGAAGTGCTAATTGCGCTTTTCAGCGCCTGTTGAATATTGTCAACGCAAACCGAGATGTAACCTTATCCAATCAATCTCTCGAAATGATTGAAAGGTCGAACGATTTTTCTGCTCGTCAAAAACGTTGCATAGCCGAAGGCGATTGGTTGAACGATGATCATATCGACGAATTTTCACAACTCTTGGTAAAATCGTCTAAGTTATGCTTCGAAATGCAGCCTCAGTTTCGTTTGTATTTTCCACACGAGATAGTGCCTCTTGCGCCCAGCAAAAAGCATATCCAGATATTGTTCAGCTGCAGTGAGTTAGTTAGGCAAGATGGTAACGCACCTCAAGCTGGTCATTGGGTTTGCAGTTACTATGACGCACGAAAAATTTACATTTACAATTCCAGTGGAGCTAGTACGCTCCATAGAGATCATAAAATTTATCTGGAAAAATTATTTCCATTTTATGACTTCAACAAGAAAAATTCGGTTGTGTTCCCGACTGTTGATAAACAACCGAATAACAATGACTGCGGTCTTTACGCAATGGCATTTGCCGTATCGTTGTTGTATGGCTTAAAGCCAAAAAATGTAAGGTATTACCAGCCAGGTATGCGTACACATTTGCTCAAAATTTATGAGTCGCAAGAAATCGAACATTTCCCGGTCGATGCAACTAATACAACTTTTGTACCATGTCTAGAGATTGTACAAAAAAAACGAAAAGAGAATTGGAAAAAACAATCGTGGAGATTGAGGCAGAAAATATTACATGTAGACCCGACTCAGAGAAACGATCAATCAAGCGCGAAAACTGATGAGTTTAATGAGAGAGGTGTTAATAAACCTGGTGTAAAATCTCAACCTATCAACAAAGTATGTCCAAAAAAACGAGAAGCTTCGTCCCCAAAACAAGCATGTACAAAAAAAATTGTGCACCCAGCAAGCTACGTTCTATTATCACCAGAGTTTACGTCAAAATAACGATAAAGTGTTGCGTACGCAACCAACAACCAATTCTCAGCTGTCATTACGGAATACCGATAAAGTATTGGGTACTCAAAAAACTGCTGTTCTCCGAAGTTTGGTAGACCAAAATGATGATGACGTACTACGAACGGAACAAGCTGTTTGTCAGAGAACATCGCTTGAAATCGAACGAGGGTTGCGCACACCAAAAGCTGGCGTTCCTAAGACAGGTATGCGACATAAGAATGATAATGTAATAGTCATCGATGACGAGACGATAATGCCTCCAGGTAATAATGAAGAATCTTTCGATAGTCGTCAAACATGTTTAATTGCCGATGGTTCATTGCTCAATGATGATCACATTGAAGAATTTGGCGATTTATTGAAAATAGCATCAAACTCAGAATATCAGCAAAGGCCCCCGTGGAAACTTTATTTTCCTGAACAAATAGAGGCTGTTGAGCCAAATAAAAAACATATTCAGATTTTATTCAGCTGTACCGAATTGATTGTCAAGAATCGCGAAACCCACGCAGGAAGTCATTGGGTTTGTAGCTACTTTGATGGGCAGAAAATATTCATTTATGACTCCATGGGGTCCAAAATGCTGCATAGATATCACAAAGTGTATTTGCAGCATCTATTTCCCAACTATGATTTCGATAGAACCGGCTCTGTATTATTTCCGAAAGTCGATTTGCAACCAAATGGTCGCGATTGCGGCTTATTTGCGATGGCATTCGCTGCATCCATATTCTACGGAATCAATCCAGAAGACGTTAGATATGATTGTGCAAAAATGCGTGAACATTTGCTAAAAATCCGGGAGTCAAAGACATTAGAACATTTTCCATGTATGGCAATTGAAAATAACGCCGTTCGGGAAATGCAATGCACAGACAGAGAAAAAGTAACTAAAAATCACAACGTAGCAATGAAAATAGATAGTGACAATTTTCTCAGGTTTGGTTCTAATGACGTACTACGTGCTGAACAAGCTGTTGTTTTTCAGAGAACATCATTTGAAATCGAACAAGTGTTGCTTACACCAAAAGGTGCTCTTCCTCAGATGGCAGTGCGACATGAGAACGACGATGTAATAGTTATTTATGACGAGACGATAACGCCTCCAGGTAATAACGAAGAATCTCTTGACAGTCGTCAAACTCGTTTGATTGTTGATGATTCATTGGTCAATGATGATCACATTGAAGAGTTCGGCGATTTATTGAAAATAGCATCCAACTCAGTATTTGAGCAACGACCCCCGTGGAAACTTTACTGTCCCAATAGAATAGAGCCTGTTGGGCCGAACAGAAAACACATTCAGATTTTATTCAGCTGTGCCGAATTAATTTTGAAGAATCGCGAAACTCACGCAGGAGGTCATTGGGTTTGTAGCTACTTTGATGGGGAGAAAATATTTATTTATGACTCCATGGGGTCCAAAATGCTGCATAGATATCACAAAGTGTATTTGCAGCATCTATTTCCCAACTATGATTTCGATAGAACCGGCTCTGTATTATTTCCGAAAGTCGATTTGCAACCAAATGGTCGCGATTGCGGCTTATTTGCGATGGCATTCGCTGCATCAATATTCTACGGAATCAATCCAGAAGACGTTCGATATGATTGTGCAAAAATGCGTGAACATTTGCTAAAAATCCGGGAGTCAAGGACATTAGAACATTTCCCATATTTGACCATTGAAAATGACGTTGTCAGGCGAATTGAACGCACAGATGGGCAAAAATTAATGGACAACGATACCATAACGATCGATGTCGGTACCGACCAGTTTTCTAGCTTCGATTGTGAAAATCTTGCAGAGCTGATGAAATCTGGGTCCTTAGAATATGGAAAGAAGCAAAGGTCGTCAGAGATTCGTTTCAATGAAATTGAAAATATCGAGATCCCATCGAATGATGTTGGTACGGACAGATTGTGTGAAAAAATGCCGGTTGACAAATTAAACTCCAACAGGTTGGTATCTTTGGTAGACAATGCTCCTGTGACAGGTCTTAACAAACCGACAGTTTTGGGAACCAAAAACCCGGGTGTGTCAAAAACACCGAATCATAAAAAACATTCGACCGCCAATTATAAAGTGAATAAATTCACGAGCGTTGGTCGCATTCGAAAAGATCATAAGATTATTGAGCGCAATGTTAAAATGCGCGCGAAAGTTACAATCGTTAATAAATATTGCAAATTCACCCGGAGGATCGGTTGGATTAAAATTAAATTTACGAGGGAAAGGTATATTCAAAACATTGCCGCGAAGCTGAACCTTCGGTTACCGGTAGATTGTAGACTTGAAGCCGAGCGAATAGTGAAATGGTGCTTTTTTACCAGGCAAAAATACGTTGTTGCAATGAATAAAACTTTTAAATGCCTTAAAGAAAAAGCCATTGTGTGTCTCACGCGTGTCGCGAATTGTCCAGTTTCCAATAGTAATGAATACGTTCAGATGTTGTGCGGTCAAACAATGCACACTGCTTCGTCGGAGGCATACTTTGCGGAAACTGCTTATTACTCTTTTCCCTTAGGTCGATCAGAGCCTATTGTAATGAATTCTGAAGGCAAGGCTATCAACGTGTTGGCGCTGCTAGAGGGACATAAAAAACATCAAAAGTCGTGGAAGTATGGCAGTTTGTGTAAAATAAAAGATTATGATATTCAAATGATAAATCATTTGACAGGGTTTTTCAACAAACTGACTACTTGTAAATTGTCCAACGTTTTTGCGTTTTTTGAACGGGCTCTGAAATGTTCTAATCGAACAACCGACACAAAACTCGGTCCCTCTCATGGCTGTTACATTGATCCAAAAAATGTTCTTCACAATTTTTGTCACTACAAGTATTATCACCACATTTCCCGATGATACGATGCATCAAAAGATTGACATATTGTTGTGCCCGTGCAAATCGTCACGTGGGGACGAGTTTGGTTGGGACTGATTTGTTCGGGATGTTGCCAAGGTTGAGTCAATCTCCAACTCAATACTGTTAGTTTTAACTCTAAGTTTATTGTGAATAGTTTGTTACAATCGAGTTAATTGCCTCGAGACCAATGACGTGATAATACTTCGGATCGCTGAGTGGATCGCAGACTGTTTGAGTTGCGGGTTGCTTTCCCTTTTATTCGTTTCGGGGTTTTGACAATATTCATGGAGGTGGTAATTATTAGTCAACGTACCGATGTCTTGGGATTATTTCCCAATGAGTTCAATTAATCGGGACGGTCGATTGTGAAATCTGTGATCGTCAGCATTTGTCCTGGTTTAGTTTAGCATTTTTACATGAGTTGTGCACGACAGGTGGATTGCCTGTTCGCTGACGATGCTTTTATAGTTTGAGGAATTTGGTTGCGCTCGTGGGCACAACAGTCCTCCCCCCTTGGGAAGACGAAACTCCGTTTCGACTTTTCTGTGTAGCAACTAAATTCTTTTAAATATTTTGTCTCAAGGCTTACAATTTTTCGCTTGTTTTTAATGTTGTTTGGGTTTCTCTTTTTTCTCGTTAATAATTTTTTTTTTGTATCATTTTGTTTAGAGTACCGTAGTTTGGTTTTAGTTACATGTTTCGCGTTTGGTACTTAAACTTTGAAAGTTGATTGATGTGCTGGAAAAATATTATCATTTTCTTTTGAATATTTTCAATTGATATGGTTAATTGGTAGTCGGCAGTAGTGACGGAACATTTCCCGTCCAAAACCAGTATTTTTGTATCGATGATTTTTCGTGAACGCGATTTTGTCGTTTTTAGCATTTTCTAGTGGGCGTTTCCCTTGTTTGTACTACGTATAGTCATTGATCGATTTTTTCTAGGGTTATTATGATACTTTTTATAATTTTCACTTCTTTGTGTACATTTGTTTTTCCCTGGTTTTCTGCCTAAATATGGATACTTTACAAGGGACAGTTTTTCCTAGCTTGCATAGCACATTTCAATACTCATTTTCTATGCTTTTGCAGTCTTTTATTCTTTGCTATTATTTTATTGTATCTGTTTATTGATATCTTTTCGATCATTTTTGTTTCTTGCTTCTACTACGATTTTTTATTTTTTCATGTTTTAATGCAATATGAGCTTAGTACGGTTGATTTAGGCTTTTCTTTATCATTTTTATGGTTTTTTAAGGGTGCTCATGTTTGAATGAGTTTATCCTTTAGCGTAGGTTGACTATTGATTTCAAAATTTGTTAAGTTATCTTTTATCTTCTCGTACTTTTCGTCAAGAGTATTTTTCTTCAATATTTTATGAGGCTAATTGTTTTTGTTTTCAATTTCTTTTATTTAGCAATATTTTTTTCTTTTTTTTTTCTTTTCTGCGTGTTTGCTGCGAGGAACGTTATGGTATTTTTCCATGGTATTAGTACTTATTTTTTTTTTTTTTTTTTTTTTCGGTACTCTTTTAATTTTGTTTTCTCTCTGTCTCGCTCGGGCGCGTTCGCTGCATACCGGAGTCGAGTGACTAGTCTTCGCTCTCGCTTATTCCTTCGCTTATTTCCAAAGTTGCTTTTTTTTTTTTTTTTTTTTTGCTGATGATTGTTTTCGTTCCGTCCTTTTTTTCGTCGGAGCTTCTTGTGAGGCGGTGTCTAATGCTTACGTTTTCGTGGCCTTGAGCGGCCATTTCCGTCCTCGTTTTTGGGTCGAGTTGACATTCTCGGCCTGACTCAGCATTATTGTGTGTACAATATTTTGCTTGGCCCGACTGGTCCAATATTTCAGGAATGTTGGGCAGTGGGTGTAAGTTTCCTTCCATGGTTTTTGTTAATTTTCGAATTTTTTCCCTGTTTTCGCCCTTTTTTGGATTGTTTTGTAACGGGGCCTTCCCTGGATTTGGACGTTTAATTTCGTCCTTGAGCATTTGTTTTGCTCGACTCGGCATTTTTGTTTTCCGAGTCTTTGGCAATTGATGTCGCCTAATGTTTGATGATGCGGCGCCTTCCTCCGTATGTATACGGTGATTCATAAGGTGCTCGGATCCGGGTATTTTTTCCTCGAGATGGGATACGTCGGATTTTTTCTTGATGGGTTCCTGGAGAAATCCTTTTTTCTTTTCAAGGGATGGTGCTTGACTTAGAAGCGCTTTCCAATGTTGTGCCCATTTGTTTGTAGGGTTAGTTTTTGGAACATTTTCCTCCTGTGTTGAGGCTGTATTTGGCTTTTTTCCAAATTTTTCGATTTTCACGGTCGGTCTTTTTTCCTTGACTCCTTGTTTCCGTGCGCTGTCGATTACGACTGGACGTGTGTGTCCTTGTGAGGCGATTATTCCGCCTATCGTCATTCTTGGCGATATTTCTTTGGCAGCTACGCATCCTACCTTCATTTTCTTGGGTGTAGCGTAGTGTAAACTTTCGGAATGGGGTGGCGACTTCTGTTTTCCCCTTCCGTTGATCAGTGGTTGAGTGTGTCCGTAAATCTTGATGTGACGGCCACCTAGTATGTCCACGTTGTGCCTTTTGATGAAGTCCATGCCCAAAACTCCGTCGGTGTTGATTCCGATTGCGTCGTCGATGACGTAGAATCCGTGGCGGATGTTAATTGCTGGCGTTTCCAACACCAGTTCCACTTTGCATAATGCGTGGAAAATTTTTCCTCCAATCCCTTCCAGCTCGATCGTCTCGTCGATGGCTTCTGTGTCGGGGTGGATGGCACTTTTCTTTATCAGGCAGCATTGTGCTCCTGTATCAATTTTTAATGTGAGAACTTTGTCTTTTGTTTTTGCCTGCGATGATGCGATGTGGAAATCGTTTGCCGAATTTTCGGGCTTTATTGCGTGTCTTGGTACGCTTGCGTGGGTAACGTTTGACCCATTAGTTTTGAACCGGCCTGTAGCTCGCTGCTTGGCAGTAGTGCTGACGGTGAAATTCTGCTTTGCCGTGATGGCATTGACCGTGAATGAACCTACTGTTAGATTCTGGTCGTTTGAAAAATTTTCTTCACCTGTCGAAGTGTGGGGACCGTGGTCGTTGTTTCCGTCGAAATTTCCTTAGTTTCGTCCGGAATTCCCTGGTTGAGAGTTATTTTGGCGTTGTCCAGAACCGTCCTGGCCCTGGCGCCTAATTCTACTGCGACATTCCTTCCAGTGATGACCTGGGTTTTTGCAGTAGGTGCAAGTTATTGCCCCTATGTTACCTGTCGGAACCGGTAAATTGCTTCGTCCGTTGAAATTCGAGCTTCGGCAGTCTTTGGCCGAATGACCTGATTTTTTGCACTTTTGGCAAAATTCGTGACGCCTCTCGGGGTGCGTCTGTTTTGCTACGGATTCGTAGCCTTGCAGGACTGTTTCTTCGTTTTGGGCCCCTTTTATTGCAGAAGTTAAATCTGGGTACCCTTTGGCTTTGACGAGGAGTTGATACTCTTTTTTGAGTCCTCGTTCGAAATTTGATAACGCTAGTTTTCTTACGTAGCGTTCTACCGCGAGTTTGTCTTCTATTGACGATTCGTTTTCTATGCTCGCTTCTATTAATTCCATAGTGAGAATTTGCAGTCTTTTGCCAAAATCGGCTATGCTTTCATTGTATTTTTGTTTGCACGTATGCATCTCTACTTGTAGAGCTTCTACCGTTCTTTTTACCCCGTATCGTTCCGTTATGTGTTGTCTGAATGCTTCGTATGATTCTATCGTTTTGTATCGAACATCTTCCCGTGCGTCGTCTGTTAGTTTTGTTGCCAGTACAATTTGTAATAGGATTGATTTGTTGCTGTCGTCTACTAGGCTATGGGCTAGTTCGTACGCGTCTAGCAAGCTTTTCGCTCGTCTAGGATTTTCGCCATCAAATGTGGGAATGATTGCTCGAGCCTCACCGAGGGGCATGCCCCTGGACCTTCTTGGAGGAGTGAGAGGAGCATCGTTTGTGCCGCCCGTGACACTATTGTGTGTGTCGTCTGTGTTCAGGGTTTCCGGCATTGTAACGTTATGATTTTAAATAATAAACAAAGATAGATCTGGCAAGTTTGAGTTATGGAAGCTATTGGTTTCTTCCGCGTCTCGAAAAGATTTTTCGGACTCGTGAGTCTGGTTATTAATATCTGTGATTCGATTACGTATAATCTTTTTGACTGACTGGGGAATTTTTTTCTTGGGGGAACGTGTAAAAGAGATTTCGCTTGAGGAATGAGTCTAGGGATCGAGATAATGAGTGTACGCCTGGTAATTTCAAACGGTTTACAGACTCGTATATAGCTCGTTCGCTATTTTCGCGACTGGTTTTGGCGGGTTACAAGAGAAATTGTTCCGTCACTTACAGTGCGATGATCTGGTTGATCTGCATGCTGCTGATGCTGTTGATCCGCTAGCTAGGTTCCTCTCGAATCTGGTGAATCTGCTTGGTCGATTGGTCCGCTCTTCCGGGACGGTTGTCGTTTTCCGGGTGTCGAATTGAACTGCTCTTGGGCTGTTGTCCTTGTTCGGCTGGTCCTCGGATACTTGAATGATGTCGTCCTTCTTTTGGCGTTGTGTGAAATTTCCTTTTCACCTCAGAGTCGTAGTCGAGTTCTTGAGTTGTGGCAATCCCACCAGAGATGGTTGGATTTCTTGGCAATCCCACCAGGGATGGTCGGATTTCTTGGCAATCCCACCGCTGCCACCAATGTTGTGCCCGTGCAAATCGTCACGTGGGGACGAGTTTGGTTGGGACTGATTTGTTCGGGATGTTGCCAAGGTTGAGTCAATCTCCAACTCAATACTGTCAGTTTTAACTCTAAGTTTATTGTGAATAGTTTGTTACAATCGAGTTAATTGCCTCGAGACCAATGACGTGATAATACTTCGGATCGCTGAGTGGATCGCAGACTGTTTGAGTTGCGGGTTGCTTTCCCTTTTATTCGTTTCGGGGTTTTGACAATATTCATGGAGGTGGTAATTATTAGTCAACGTACCGATGTCTTGGGATTATTTCCCAATGAGTTCAATTAATCGGGACGGTCGATTGTGAAATCTGTGATCGTCAGCATTTGTCCTGGTTTAGTTTAGCATTTTTACATGAGTTGTGCACGACAGGTGGATTGCCTGTTCGCTGACGATGCTTTTATAGTTTGAGGAATTTGGTTGCGCTCGTGGGCACAACAATATCATCTGATGAACTTGAATAAAAAATTCTTCGATCTGGATGCCCAATTAAATAACAGCAATGTTGAAACGCTCCGAGAAATTGCAGACCAAGCTGAAAAAAACGCACAAGGATTGAAATCGAAAGCTTTAGAAATCAATCTCAATGAGACTGAGATAAGATTTCAGTATAAAGCAACATTCAAAGCTTTGGCCAATCGTACTATGGATCTACCACGGTATGCATGTATATCGTGTGAAAAACTTTGTATCAAAAAAAGTATTTTACCCATAAAAGTGTCTGAAGTATCGAGAAGATATGGTGAAATTTGGAATGAGCTACAAAAATTTCTCCTCAAATATACAACAATTCCGGAAGAAAACTACATTTGCCGCTATTGTGACGCCAAATTGAAGGAAGATAAAATGCCCCCCACGTGTGTTCTTAATGATCTTTACAATCCTAAGGCACCACCAATAATATTGGAACTCAATACGTTTGAAAAAATATTAATTCAAAGAGCTAAAGCTTTCCAAGTTGTTCAAAGATTGGGTACTGTCATGAACAAAAAATTGCCGCAGAAGCATATGATTCCAAAAGCTTCAGGTAATAATTTCGTACTACCTTTGCCATTAGAGGAAACATTGAAAAAGATTTGTCTTCCTACCGATCCGATTAATACTAACCACGAGTTATATATTCCAGTTCGTGGTATTCCGACAAAATCTAAATTAGTGTGGGAATGATTGGTGGATAAAAACAAAGTATTGAAAGCTTTGAAATGGCTGAAGTCAAATAAGCCTCTCTATGCAGAAGTCAAGTTGCCTACGTGCCCTGATGATTTGTTCCCTAAAGATATTCCTGATGTCGAATTTAAGGAAGATGAATGCACAGGATATCATCCCGCGTCGACGGGAACTAATGACATAAAATTGAACACGGCTATAGATGCAATTGAGAAAAAAAATGCTCTTTTGACTCAAAAGTCACAATCTGACCCTTTTTATCAGCCATATACGATTCTTCCAATTCACGAAAAAAGAATTAATACATCTGCAACAGATCTTTATCAAATGATTAAAGTCAACGACGTTCCTTTAAATAAGAATCTTCTCGATTTGGATTGCCAAAGCTTTCCTCGTTTACATGCTTATGGCAAAAACGGGCAGAATCAAGAGAGATCTGTACGTCTTACGGATTTTGAGTATTGGAAAACTCGGTTTATGTCTGCACATAAAGAATATCGGTTAGATGTACAATATCTTTTTTATGCTTTACACGATAACTACAAACGACAGCTCAACAGTGGGATTAATCGCAAATTAAACATAACGAATCCAAAAGAAAAGTATACGGCAGCTAGTTATCTGGATCAACTGTCTAAAGATCAACTACAGTCAAACTTGAATTCGATATTTTCCAGGTTACGTAATACGGAACAATTTTGGAAGGTACCTCGAAGTAATTTGAAAGCCATGACCCGTTAATATGGTCCTGCCATGTAGTTTCTGACTATCAGCCCAAGCGAATGGTTATGGGATGATTTATTTGAATACATTCGTGAAGTTAATGATATTTCGATTGATGCTAAAATTGATCCGATAGAATTGGTCGTAAAGGACCCAATATCGACAGCGCGATTCATGAATATCAAATTCAAAGGTATGTTGGATTTCATTTGTTCCTCGGCTGATCCTTTGGGTCGAGTTGAACATTACTTCTGGCGTCTCGAGTATCAAACAAGAGGTGCACCGCATTTTCACCTTTTGCTTTGGGTTAAGGACGCTCCGATAATTGGTAAGGCATCAGCTGATGAAAACACTGCATTCATAACGAAATACGTTACTTGTAGAATGCCCGACAAAAATGTCTCGCCCGAGTTATATCGACGGGTCAATGCTCATCAGAAGCACGTTCACAATAATTACTGTTTGCGAAGTAAGAAAACGAAAACTGGGTTTTCTCGACGGTGCAAATTTGGCCATCCACGTCCGTTAACGAAAACTTTTCAACTCAGAGATGTTGCCATTTCCATTGCTGGTAGGAAAAAGTTGAAAACGCGAAGCCGATTGTACGATTTGCCGCGTGATGTAGCGGAAGCTAATATTAATGATTACAATCCAGCGATACTTTGCGCTTGGGAAGGGAATATGGACATTCAGTTCATTGGTGAACAATCTACCGTATTGACGGCTTATGTTACAAAATATGTTTCAAAAGCGGAAAAAAGTAACTTCCAGACACCCTTCGAAATGATAAATTCCTCCAAATCTCTAGTCAGTTGTCTCTGGAATTGGGCAATGCGTTTGTTGGGTCACCGTGAATGTGGTGCGGTTGAAGCCGCGGATAGTGTTCTTGGACATTCCTTGTGGGGGACTGATCCGAAAACTACTATTAAGTGGGTAGACGTCAATATGATTAGAAGTCGAAGATTGAAACATCGCCAAGATATTGAATCATTAGATCCCGAATCGACAGACTTATTTTATCCGTCCATTGTCGATATCTATTATCCAAATCGGCCTGCAGAATTAGAATCGATTAATCTCTCTGATTTCAGTAGATGGTACGATGTAACGTATGTAAAACCTAAAAAAAAATCCAGAGGTTTACAAAATCGGTCCGTTGAAATTAAAAAAAAAACGTTCACGAGCGTGTCTCATAAACCATTATATCTATAACGTGAAAACCGAACCAGAAAGTTATTATTATTCACTACTATTATTATTTAAAGCATGGCGAAATATTGATGATCTCAAAAACAATAAAGATACTTATGCTGAGGCGTTTTCGTCATTACAGACAGAACTTGCCGATGGGCTACGATATCACGATAAAATAGATGAAATACAACGCGCTATACAGTATGTGAATGAAGACGTTGAAAAAATACTATTGAAAGATAGTAGCCCTGGAAATGCAGATGAATGTCTTGATAATAACGAGGTGTTGGAATGCGTACCGATTGAAGTGGAAGAAGCTGTGAGAGATGTTCAAGATGTTGTAGACATGATCGATGTCAAAAATCTTACGCAGATGGTTCAAGAATTGAATGCGGATCAAAAACGTATCTTTGACAAGGTCACAGATGCTATATCTTTGAATCAAGTGCCTATCCGACTTTACGTAAGCGGATCAGGAGGAACCGGAAAAAGTCATCTTATTAACGCTATTGCGGCGTGGATCAAGAAGAATCTTGAAAAAGATACTGCGCTAACGGCTCCAACGGGAATAGCTGCATTCAATATCAATGGTTTGACAATACATCGATTGCTTCAATTACCCGTTGAGCATGGTCGAACTGCAAAGTATAGAGAGCTTTCCGATGGAGTACTCAAATTGTTACGATCTGAACTCAAAAATATGACTTTGATAGTAATGGACGAAGTATCTATGATTTCCAACGTGACTCTGATGTATATTAATTTGCGGTTAGCGGAAATATTTAATACTCAAGAGACCGAGAATGGTTGGTTCGGTGGGAAACATGTACTACTATTTGGAGATTTGTTACAGCTTCCGCCTGTACATGAAGATCCACCTTTCGTCATGTTATCAACTGAAAAGACATCAAAATACATCGGAGGAATAGGATCCTTCCATTTGTGGTTGGAATTATTTTGTTATGACGAATTGACAATAAACATGCGTCTAAAAGACGATAATGCGTATAGGGATTTGTTGGCTAGACTTCGTGTGGGTGCAATCACAGATTCGGACACAAAGATCTTGGAGTCACGAAAATTGCGGTTCAAGGAAGTAACAGTTGACGGTCGTTTATACGAGTTATGTGATTACATGTCCAATTTACCTCCAGATACTGTTTACTTCCGACGTGTAATCAATGTGATGCCTTAAATTCTACAATGTTGATGCGAATCGCTTCGGAAGAGATATGTCTCGTGGCAAGGGATACTGTAGAGTGTCCGGTTTATGTTAAAAAAAAAAGTAACGAAAGCTTTATGTAACGATGATGAAGGTAGCTCCAGGACAGCCGGATTAGCTAAAAACATCGTCGTGAAAATCGGAGCATGTTCAGGATTCCGCCTCTCCAGAAACTCGGAGCTAGCTGCCTTATCGGCCCGCTCCGGGGCAGCACCTCGCGGACGCTCTCGTTTCGCCTCGGTGCGCAGGATCTGTCGATCCTCGTGCCTATCGGCGTGCGAGAGCGCCCAAAATTCCTTCTATTCGTCTCTAGCCGCGCCCGGCAGCACATCGTTGCTGGGCACGTTATCAATTCTTCGCGTGTGGCCATGCTCGGTAGCACGCTGCTGCCGAGCATGGCAGCCATTTCGTGTAACACGCCGACCGCATAATGTCCGCGTGACATTAATGCATCGCGAATGAGTGCCTTCTGCACTCATAAATCCCGCTCGATTGGCGCATTAGGCGCAATCGACCCGCGTTCGTCTACATCGCATTTTCCGTAATATTTAAGCTCACTGCGTGGCCGGGCCGAGCCACGTGTGTCACAAGTTCCACACTGGCCCCGCACCCACGTCGTGATTGAGCCGCGAGATCAATAAAATCAGTGCGTGAGATCCGACGATTGATACACCGCTTTCGCATTATCAATTACCGCTATCATTGTCAAAACCGCGTCTTTCACCCGCTAACAAGGGTGCATTTTGTACATAAAAACTCTGTAAATATCATTATTCGCAATAAACTCGACAAGCGGATCCCCGCGCTAACAATCGCGTCTTAAAACAACCTTTCTTTCCAACGTCGGCACGATCCCTAACATCCCGGCAATTTGTATGCACTCAATTCCCGAACAGAGCACAAATAATGATTCGGCGAAATATTGATGTAACTTTGGGTCTCGTGAATGGTACAATTGGTACAATTATTTCGTTCGGGCGAGATGTGAAAAGTGGTGATATTGAAACTATTCAAGTTTTATTGCCATCGGGGTTGGAATACGCATTAGAACGTTCCACCGTTAAATTTGAAATCATGGATCGTGCATTTGTTGTTAGGAAGCAGTTTCCAATATGTCTGAGTTATGGCATGACCATTCACAAAAGTCAGGGTCTCAGTTTAAAAAATGCTATCGTAGAAGCCGGTAATTCTATCTTTATCTGTGGGCAAATTTATGTTGCTTTATCACGTATCACTAGTTTGGAAGGTTTGCATCTCATCAATTATAATCCCGCTTCGGTGAAGGCTAATTCAGACGCTATTATTGAGTATAATCGTTTACGAAAATTATATAGACCTGATCTCATGGCCTACAGTATTGCTAAACAGCGTACTAAGAAGGTACCCGACCAAGTTTGGGCAGTACCAGCAAGAATTTTCGAATTTCAAGAGAAAACAGAAGAAACAGCTCATAATACGGACAAAAATGATGATCGTATTACAATTCATGTGAGAGGGCTTGCTAATAATGATAATTTATCGTGCTATGCGAATTCAACTCTCCAATGCATTATGCACTGTCCATGCATTCGAGAAACTATGTTGAAGGATTGTAGTAAAATCTCGACGATGAGGTCCGTTATCGAAGGGTATATGAATAATGATAAGAACGTTGACGTGTTCGAAGTAAGAGGAATCGTTGGTGAGCCGTTTATCAATAAAAGTCAACAAGATCCAAGTGAGTTCTTCATTTCTCTTTGTGATAGATTACGCGTACTAAGAAATGTTGTTGAACATCAAATAACTTTAACCGAATCGTGCAATACCTGTGGTTTTAAAATAAGTAATATTCGTTCGAACACGATTATTTCAATCATCGTTCCCGAATTCCAAAAAGCGACTTGTGGTCTACAATCTATGATCGACCTTAGCGTAGGGAAATCGTTACGTTCTGATCGGTCTTGCACAGTTTGTCATGCACCCGATGTAATAGAGAGATTAGATATATCGGTGTTAAAAACGATTGTGGTTCTCAAATTGTTAATTTTCGAAATGACAGACGGTAAAATAGAGAAGAAAAAATGCAATATTAAAGCAATACCGTCTACAACTGTGCGCATTAATGAAAATAGTTATAAAGTTCTCAATGCAATTTTCCACCATGGTGACAATATTCAGCATGGACATTTTACGAATATGTTGCGAAGTACAGGCAAGGGTTGAATTTCCGTCGATGATTTGAAAATAGAAAAGCGGAGTTGGCCACGTAATGGAAAAGACTTGTATATTCTATTCTTACAACAAGTGTGAACCACTTATGCGTAACCAAGTATAAACATTGTTTTAATTCTCGCTTATCGTATTGCACCCTTTTGCCAATTTCAGACAGTACTCATCCGCAGCTTTAGCGCGTTAAATACTGAGCACCCAAATGTCTATCATCTCTTTAAGTCGTGATTTTTTATGTTACATTGATTTTTTTTTTACATTCCGTAGAATATGTTCCAACCGTAGACTTTTCATCGTTCATCTCCTGTGATCAATTTTCTAGTAAAATCAAAATAAATATCTCCCAGTTTTTAAGAGATCCTCAATTTTAATTGCCAATGATGAAGAATCTCTAGTTGGCCAGCTCGTCGCTAAACTCTTGAGTTCTGAGGCATACTAAATACTGAATTTTTTTTCAAAAATAAACCTATTTCACTCATTTTCTCATCCCTCCTCCAGCCTCCTCAAATTACGGAACCATCAGTAAAGTGTTCAAAAATATCTCCTTTTTAAAAAGAAGGGAACTCGTAGAAAAATACTCCAATGAAGTAAAAAAGAACGCCAAGTATTAATAAATCGCAACCTCAATTGAAAAATGACGACCCAACTCCTTATATATGATTATGAAGAATAAAAATTCCTCCGTCATTAAATTGTTGCTAAATATTTTTTCTCTTTCAAAAAGAAGAGAAATCCGTGGAAAAATACTCTAGAAAACTAAAAAAAGAACGCCAAGTTCAAAAGATCGCAACCTCAGTAGAAAAATGATGACACAATTTTCTTTATTACTTTATTTTCCCACCTTTTCGCCTTTTCAAAAAGAAGAGAAATCCGTTCAAAAATACTCTTAAAAAGTAAAAAAAGAACGCCAACTTTAAAAGATCGCAACCTCAGTAGAAAAATGATGACACAATTTTCTTTATATTACTTTGAATAAAAATTCCTCTATCATTGAATTGTTGATAAATATTCGCCTTTTCAAAAAGAAGAGAAATCCGTGGAAAAATACTTTTGAAAAGTAAAAAAAGAACGCCAACTTTAAAAGATCGCAACCTCAGTAGAAAAATTATGACACAATTTTCTTTATATTACTTTGAATAAAAATTCCTCTATCATTAAATTTTTGATAAATATTCGCCTTTTCAAAAAGAAGAGAAATCCGTGGAAAAATACTTTTGAAAAGTAAAAAAAGAACGCCAACTTTAAAAGATCGCAACCTCAGTAGAAAAATTATGACACAATTTTCTTCATACTACTTTGAATTAAAGTTCCTCTATCATTAAATTGTAGATAAATATTCCTTTTTTCAAAAAGAAAAGAAATCAGAAATTGCAACATCGCCAAGAATGATCCATTCTGAGGACAAAGAAGTTGGATTGGAAAAAAATGTCAAGTCCTTAAATGATACAATTTTCTTAATCGAAATTCCAACGGTTACGAAAGCTCGGAACTTGAATATTACAAAATCATTGTAACAATTACTCAGTAGAAAAATTATGACACAATTTTCTTCATACTACTTTGAATAAAAGTTCCTCTATCATTAAATTGTTGATAAATATTCCTTTTTTCAAAAAGAAAAGAAATCAGAAATTGCAACATAGCCAAGAATGATCCATTCTGAAGACAAAGAAGTTGGATTGGAAAAATATGTCAAGTCCTTAAATGATACAATTCACCTATCGATAAAACAAAATGAAAACGAAAAACTGAAATCATCATTTTCGTGGTATTGGATGTACCTAAAATGATCAATTTCTTCGAAGGCTCTGCAAAAAAAATGCAAAAGCTTGGCGTGCATGGTTAACTAAAAAAGTCCGGCGAAGGGCTATATCATTGTTCTTATTAGAAGTCTCCACATGCACGCGCAAAGTAGCATTATGACACCGTGTAATGGAAAATAGACCTTCCTCCGAAAATCGAAATGTTCGCTGTTTATTCTGTTTTCTTTCCGTGATGATATTTCCATATTATTCTAAATTTCCACTGTTTATTCTGTTCTCTTTCTCCGATGATATTTTCTATTTCCATATTAATCAAAAATCTCTCCTCTTTTCGTAATTAATAACCATTTTTTAAAGTCTGAAGAGCCAGGTGAAACGAAACTTTAAACAATTTTCTTTCATAAAATTTGATGAATATTATTTATCTTGACAAGATTTGAATCAACAAGATTTCGATTTTTGAGATGAAAAAGAAATGGAAAACCAATTTTAGGCAGTTGTTCAGTTTTGTCCACCTCTCCCTTACATTGATTCTTTATCTTCCCGGGCTTTTTTACTTAACCATGCACGCCAAGTTTTTGCATTTTTTTTGCAGAGCCTTCGAAGAAATTGATCATTTTAGGTACATCCAATACCACGAAAATGATGATTTCAGTTTTTCGTTTTCATTTTGACGCGACGTCCATTGTATCGGCATGCTGGAAGAGCACGAGGAATACGCACGGACACCGAAAAATGCTAGATGCCTACATTGCAGGTCGCTCAGAAAGAGGCTGCAGAATAAGCAGCAGAAGAATGTCGTGCCGAAGCTAACAGCTGTAAAAGCTGCTGCAAAATTAGCCCGGAGGAAATATCTTCGTCTGCGACACAGGGTATCACTTTTTTCAATAATATCAAAAATAGCGTTTTTGGAATTACTTATAAGTTGCATTATGAGAAAGTGGTTCAGTAATGATATGGATCGTGATCCTCGTGATTTTCGGTTGTCCGCGTTCCCAAATCAGCTTTCCGCGCACAGTTCTATTCACTGACAAATAAGTAATAAAAATATGCAATAAAAATAAATATCAATAAATATTCCACTTCTTTGCATGTTTCGACTCCACTCCTTGGAATTATGAACGTTCCCGCTGGTTTATCTTTAAAGATTCACTCGTTATGAAAGAGTGTCAAAGTGATTGTTTGTTTGCCAGAACGAAAAGCTTCTTGCTGATGTATCAAAACTTCGTAAGCAGTGCGCCGAAACTAAAGCTAATTGTGTAGACGAAGCAATTTCGATACTTCCTGAAAATCAGCGGGAAGCAGTCTTGGCCTGTTTTGCAGCTTCGAAAGTCGCATCAAACGGTGGGCACAGATATACCATTCAATGGATATACGAGTGTCTTTTGATGCGAATCAGAAGTTCCCGGTTGTATGATTATGTGCGTGATCGAAAGATTTTGCCGCTTCCCTCTAAAAAAACGTTAAGCAGGTCTGACATTTAAATACTCTTCGTAAACGAGCGATGTACGATATTAAACTTCAATCGAGACCACGTTATTACCTCACTTACGTGTGATTCATATCAGGTACATCCAGAAAATTAGTAGCTCAACGTACGGCTTCCAGCAAGCTATTTTCGAGTGTTTGAGATTGAAGGGGTCTCGAATGGACAGTGCTTCGAAGCGAGGTACTGCAATGGAATTAGAACTAATTTTATACATTTTAAAATAGTCTCTTTGATGGAGACGTTAAGATTGTCGTCTCACTATTGCTGGTATTAGAAAAATGGAAATAAAATAAAAACATTTGAAGTGAGTTACCGACCATTGTGATAAAAAATTGAAAATTTAACATTGCAGGCACTCTTTTAATAGACGAAATGAAGCTGAGCGAGGGCATTTCTTTCGATCGTCAAACTCTCCGATTTGGCGGTTTCGTCGATTTGGGAGAGTATACACCTGAGACTCAGAAAACCAGTCGAGCAGATCACGCACTGGTTTTCATGTTTCAGCCATTCCGTGGCAATTGGGTGCAAGTTTTGGGGTGCTTTCTAACCAGAGCTTCCGTCCCGGGTTCCGTGTTATATAAGCTAATGTTGGAGTGCGTGATTTTGCTTTCCAACTCTGGTTTCCACGTGGACGCTGTCACGACAGATGGAGCACAATGGAATCGCACCGTTTGGAAGCTATTAAACATAAACGCGGAAAACGTCAGTGCTCCACATCCCTGCGATGAGAGCAAGAGATTATGGATGATATCTGACTTCCCTCATTTAATCAAATGTACACAAAACGCTATAATGCGCCTCGAATCCTTTCCGGTTGAGTATACTTGGATGTGTTTCTTAATAAAAAAATAAAAAAAAGAATATGCTATAATTAGTACTCGTGTATTCTGTGCAGACACCAGACGGAGTCGTCAAAAAAGACCACTGGGAGGCGCTATTACGGTGTGAAAATTTCTCGCAGCCTAACTTGAAAGTGGCGTACAAGCTTACTCGTCAGCACATCGATCCAAAAGGATACCAAGTGATGAATGTACCACTCGCTTTCGAGGTCAGTTTCTATCAAAAAAATGTTATCGAAACAAAAAAAAGGCACGGAGAAAGTATATGCGGGACTCCGGCTCTTATGAACGCGTGAAGAATTGTTCCACAATGATTTGTATAGAACAGTCATTGTAACTATATGTGACAAACTTTGAAAAATTAACGTTTATTACTGACTTTCATTGAAATTTGAGATTGTTGTTGTTAAGGGGTCTGGCCACCCTGAATTTTTATTTTTTGTCATTTTTTTAATTTTTTTTTTTATGAATCCTTTACTACAACGGACATTTTAAGACCTGTTGCGTATGGAAACACTCGATATTGGCAAAATTACAGGCACATTTTCAAAGTTTGAGCACCATTGCGGACGGTTATTTGCCACTGCGGGCTGTTTGGCGCTACTGCGGCCGATTTTGCGCTAATGCGAGCGGTTGAGTCCCACTGCGCGCGGTCGACCGCGCGCTGCGACCTTTCTTCAAAACTTGCGCGCATTAGCCCATACCGCTGTCGTATTGTGTCCTTTTATGTTATGAATCGGAGGAGGCCGTCTCGGGCCGCGTGAGCGAAAGGAGCGTTGGTGCGAAAAAGGAGCATAGAGAGAAGGAAAAAATGGGTTAAGTGGAGCAGGAAGTGGAAGTGAAGTGAGCAGAGGGAAGTGAAAGTGCAAGGGAGCGAAATGAAAGAATAGAGGAAGAGAGAAAACGGCACAGAAAGGGTGGAAAAGAGGACAAAGTGGCGGCAAAAAAAGTGAGGTTAAGCGGTGAAACAAAGCGAGGGGAGAACGAGGAAGGGGGATGGAGGAACAGTGGCGACAGGAAGATCGGCGCTAGAGCTCGGAAGGAGAGTCACGAAGGAGAACGAAGGAGGCCGAGGATGCCTGAGCGGCCAGACGGTGGCGGCGTGGACGGATGGTGGAGATAAGCGAAGAGGACGGGGCGACGGTAGGAGAAGAGAGCGTCCACAAGAGGGCGTAGAGTGAGGAGAGGAAGAGGAGAATGGAGGACGGAGCCGCGGCAGGAACAAGGTAGATGGAGACTCTGGAGGAGAAAAGAAGATGGCCGAGTCGGCGCAGTAGCGTCCGGCGTCAAGGCTAGGGAGGATGCATGTGGCGACAGTGAAACACGTGGCAACGAGGCCAGTGCGGACGCAACAGTCGAGTAGAGAGTGTGGCGAGCCGGACGGAAAGAAAAGCGAAAAGGATATCAAAATGAGAAAAACATCGGGAAGTGATCTAATAAAAGCAGTGAGAGCACTGGTGAGGGAAGTGAGGGAGATAAAAGAGATAATGAGAGGAGGAAGAGACATGGTGAAGACACAAGAGCAAAAGAGGTTTCAGAGTGGAATTAAGGACGAAAGAAAAGACGGCGAAGTCGGAGAAAGTAACGACGAGGACGAGAGTGAGAAGGAGGTGAGCAACGACGAAGAGGACGGCAGCTCAAGGACCGAGTGGGCAGCAGACGAGGAAGGGATACAGGAGGAGAGCAAAAGTAGAGGTGCATCGAGGGAAGACGAGAACGAGGAAGGAGAAAAACCAAGGAAATTGGGACGAGAGAGGATCTCGGAGGAAAGAAGGAGGACGAGGACAAAAAGGAAAGAAAGAGACGAGAAGAGTCGGGCCCGGTAGATAGGCGGAAGCACGGCAGAGAGGGGGAAGAGAAAGGAGGAGAACAGGACAAGGGGAAGGAAGGGGGAGACGAAAGAACGGAAAAGGATGAAAGAGGAACGGAGGCAGGAGGAGTCCATCGCAAGGAGGGAGAGGAGAGGAAAAGCTGGGTGGCGATAATGGATGAGGAGAACGAGGAAAGCGAGGAAGAGCCGGTAGAGGAAGGGGATGCGGCAGCGGACAGCGAAGGGGAGGAAGAAGAAGGAAGAGCGAAAGAAGAGGGAGGGATGCAGCGAATGGAGGATGAAGGAAACGGAGGTTAGATGACGAAAGCGGGCAAAACGGCGGAAGAGGAAAGGAAGAGGAGGAAGAAAGAAAGAGAAGACGAATTGAAATGGAGGGGGGAAATGGAGGAAAGGAAGAAAAGGAGGAAAAACGTGTGTCTGAGGGGAAGGGGAAACGCGGAGGGTATAGGAAAGGAAGGTACAGAAAAGTTACTGAAGAAGGGGACAGGAAGAAAGATGGAGATTGCGAAAATCGTAGAGGGAAAGCAATGCGGGGAAAACGCAATGGTGATTGTGGAAATGAAGGAGGAGAAAGATAAAAAGGAGCTGCTGGAGAGAAGATTGGAGTTGGAAGAGGTGGGAGTGGAGGTGTGGGAGGACCTGACGTGGTGGGAGAGGAAAACGAGATTCATGGTGAAGGAAAGGGCAGCAAAAGAAAGGAAGAAAGGAAGGAAAGTAACTTTTGAGGGGGGAGGAGGGCTAAAAATTCAAGGGGAGATGTGGGTTATTGATGAACGTAGGGGGTGTGGAGGAAAATAAAAGGAAACGAGGAGTGCGGGAGCGAATAGGAGGGGGAGGAGGGGGGAAAGGAACGGGGAGGAAGAGACAAAGGCGGGAGAGTAGGAGATAAGTGATGGATAAGGCGTAGTACGTAAGGATAAAGAGATAAAGAGATGTAGTTAAGGAAAAAGAAATAAGGGGGTGGATTGGAAGAAGGAAGAAGAGAATGTATACGTAAGCGCAAAAATGTAAAATGTAAAAATGTAAAAAAGTGATTGTGAAGGAGACAAAGTAAGAAAGGGTGAAATGTAAGAAAAACTGTAAAGAAGAGGAAGGTGGCGCCCAAACCCTTAGGGGAATAGGGCGCAGAAATAAATACAATAAATACTTGTTATGAATCGTTTACTTTGTTACCTGAAGTACTGTAAAAAGTACCTGAAGTACTGTGAAAACACAGAGTATTCTGCTCATGATGAACGTACTCAATCTAACCGTCGGAGATCGCAGCTACAGTTTCTGCACTACAGCAGACGATGAGCGCTGCGCTACAGCGCAAATTCGCGCTCAAAACGATTCTAAGGAAGCAAGAACAGCACGAAGGGACGGTCAAAGAAGGGCCCAAGACTGGCAATCAGCTGTCGAAGGAGTTGTCTATGGTCCAGGGATCGCTGATTGAAGGTAAGACTCGCCTACTTTCTTTTGCGATTATCTCGAAACTATATTTGTTGACATGGTACCTTCGAAATCTCGGAGACTAGCCGTTCGATTGCTTTCAAATTTTCACCGAATATTCTCAGATACATTATCTACAATGTTACGTAGGATTTTTTCGATAACTTGATTAGTTTTTTTCTTATTAATGCTTTTGCTTGGAAAATATCGGTAAAAAATGATAATTTTTGTTTTGCGGCTCACCATAATTTTTCTAACGTTCGAAAAACAAAACGACTACGCTACATTGTAGTCACACTACATTGTAATAACCTGAATTTTTATTCTATTTTTCAGATGTACCATGACCGAGTTCCAGGTGGGACAAGTACCGCGCGTATCGTGTGGAGGACCCCCGCGGCAACTAACGTCACGGCGTCATTTTTAAATATTTTCAAATAAAATTTTATGATGTTACTCTTGACACTCTTTATGATAATGACCTAAATAAGAAAAATATTCCGACCAATAGTTCCGGATTTATTAATTGAAAAATGAAAAAGTGCATTTCTCGGTTCGCCAGGGTGGCCAGACCCCTTAATGAGATAGATTGGAGTCACTAGATACATCACGTTAAGGATTAAAAGTATTGTACTAATTCATTTTCAGTTATTTTCCCATCCAGTAAGAGCTGCGATGCAAATTTATGAACAGACTGAGCCGGCTTTGGCTGATTCCGCCAGCACTCGGGCTTTCACGGAGCGGATCGACAATGTAATCACCGCGATGATGGCTCGCACTCCTGCATCGGCTCTCCGTCCATCAGAGAATTGTCAGAACAAAAAGATATGACAACACTCTTTAATTGCATTTGGAAAGAAGTAGCCGTACGATTCGTCGTCCAATTATTATTGTGAACCCACTAGCTGCAAGAATTTTCGTTTAAGCCTGCACTAAACGTGTTCTTAGCGAACAGCCAGTGTCATTGAAAGGGTCTCAAAATACGAGACAGTCATGATGTCTCTTGTCGCCATCATTGTTTTTGTCGCCGATCGATTTCCATTTTGTCAATCCAAAATTTTCGTGGCTTCGCTTCGTGTTGGCGACATCGTTGATAATGAATTTCATTTCTCACGTTACGGTTCAACAGTGGGGGCACTGATTTGCTGAAGGTTGAATTATTTCCGATGCATATCACAATTTTTAATTGTTTTAAGCTCTTGACAGGTTTACTGATAAACTTTGAGAAGGCCAACGTCAGATTTTTAACGTTTTTTTATCTGGTTTCTTCTAGCTTTCCACGTTGAATCTTCATCCATCCATCTTTATTTCCGGTCTCGTCGCATCATTGGAATCGTGGACATCAAATATTTCTTTTAGGTTTTGCCGTTCAATCGTCAGATGAAATGATCGATCTCGTGTACTTACAGCTTATTCGAATTTGGTAGGGGATGTCATGGGCGATCTCCGTGGGCCAATGACGGTTAGAAACAGTATAAGAGGAATATATAAGGCGACGGTGAAGGTCGAGCTCCTCCTCACGGTTCTTCCTCTTGGTTTCCTCTTGGTTCTCCCTCGTGGTTGTGTTTTTTATTCTTTGTGTTTGCATGATCGATTGATATTTCCACTGTGTTGGCATCCCAGCAGACTTTTAATTTCATCCCATACATCTTTTGTTGAAAACTACGTGAATGCAGACTAAAACTCACATTGTATGCGTGACCAACATGCCAAACCTTTGAAAATTCCGCTTTTAGCAGTCAGAGAGGATTGTTTTATGTTTGTTTCGCAATTTCTATCGCTTCTTATGATTGCTAATAGCCCTACTGCTTCTTCCTTGAAACCCAAACAGGCGATTGAAAGCTTTCTCCCGTACCTGAAAGAATGGGAATCTTCGATAGGAATAAAGAAGATCCCTATTTCTCTGGGCACGTGGACGGGCTTAAAAGTCACCTTAAAAGCGACTCTCAAAATTGTGGAGATGCTTCAGAAAGAGTCCAATTATGAATACCTTCTTACAGCACGTCTTAATCAAGATCCGTTGGAGGTATGAAGCATGCTTGATTATAATTTCTTATTATGTACCCTATTTCGTCCTGAATAATCTCATTACAATAACATACGCAGAGTGAGTAATGTAAGATACTAATTCGTTTTTACAACTCTTTTGTTATAGCGGTTCTTCGGAATGATGCGCAGTGCAGGTGGCAGCAATGAGCATCCCGACCCACAATTCTTTGTTCAAGTCTTCAGGCTGCTGTGCAGCTACTCGCTCGTCAAGCCTCCTCGCGGAAGTAATGTCGATGGCTGCGAATTACTGGAAACGTTAATGCAAACGCCAGATTCGCTGAATGCTTCAAGAAAGGCTCGCGCAGAGTGGCTGAAATCAATCGACGACATTCTGGAAGGAGCCGATGGCGAAGAGGAAGCCACTGAAATTTCCCAGCACGATCACGATTACGACACTTGTGCCTCTCTCCAGTTCAGTTCGTGGAATGACGGTACACACGATCACACATGCGATGTGGCACAAACCAGCAAAGAGGTGCAATCATATATGGCGGGATATGTTGCGCGGAAAATGATGGAAAAATTGAAATGCCTGGATTGCAAGAAAGCTTTGATTGGCGACGACACGGTAGAAGAAGAGTACAATGGGGCAATCAATGTCTTAGAAAAGTATGGAGGGTTGATTCGGCCAAGCTCTTCGCTATGCCGACTTACTGAAGTGCTAGAAAAAGCGGTGCTCGATGTCCTGGGAAAGAATGGAGTCCAAATAGATACAGTCCACCAAATCCTGCGTAAAATCGGCCAAGTGCACAGAAAACCCATTGTTGGGTGCGATGAACATGGACTTCAAACGACGAACACAATAATCGACTTTTACGTCATCATGCGAAGCCACTTTATAACCAAATTCTTCAACAGAAACGAGAACGAAAAGAAAATAATGTTGAAAAATCAGCGGAAAAGATCCAAACTCATGTAGACTTGAATTGCAATAAATTATTATATCGCCTTCGAGATTATATTGCTGTTACGTCCATTTATTCGGAGTCTCTTTTTGTGTTGATTTAAAAGTAGCTACTAAAAAAAAAGATGAAAAAAAACGAAAAAAACACAAGTTTGTACAGCGATATATTGATTGCGCAAGGCGTTGATAATAATTATTAAATTATTAAAGTAAATTATTGACAAGACGCGTCTCTAAATATCTCCAATTTCAAACTTCCGGGCTCGATACACGAAAGCATGCCTGCTGGGCTAGAAATAATTTTTTTTAAATATCGGTGGTCATGGGATTAGCGTATATTACGGCGCAACTTACGTTGTCCGTTCGAACTTCTGTTTTGATTACTTGGCGTCAAAACGCTGTCGCGTCTCTTAATATCGTAAGTACTTTTGTTGTACCACAGTATTTGTCTTTCGAGCTTCATTGCAACACAATTCAAATTTCGCCTTTTTGTTTTTGTGTTATGTAATCAATTTTTATAATAAAATTGAGCTTTTTTTGAATTATATTACTTTAACTTAGGAGCAAACGAAAGTGATCTTTTTATTTTCGCAGTGTTCTTTATGAGAAATATTGAGAAAAAAAATTATCTCGCTCAAGGTCTCGATCCCAGGCCCTTATTGCATTGGTTTACAACATTTTAACCATTGAGCTATCGCTCCATCACTAACATAAATTGTTTTTAAATATTTAACTTGTTGCCCTGATTGCAGTTGAGATTATCGGCTTGGTTTGTTCGTTTGAGATTTAATGTAAATTATATATTCTTCTATTTGATCGCGGATCGACGACCCAAAATCACCGCGTGAACAAAATCTGCAGCATCAACCAAATGTATTACCGACGGAAGGTTAAGCAAGAGTGTACATACGGGCATGTTTTTCGACCCGCTGAACACGAATTTCATGTCAGTTTAGGCCGTCCAGGTCTCAATTTCGAGTAAATTGCAAAAAAACCCAAAAAATAGCGAAAATTCGATGTTTTGGCAAGAAAAAACAATTTTGAGATCTAACTCAAGTATAACTTTCATGTATTTTGATCCGTTAAATACTATTTTCGATCGTACTTTGATCATAAACTTTTTTGATTCTAAAAAATTGTGAAATATCTTTAAAAATTGCAAAAATCGTGAAAAATTGGGATTATCTTGGTACAAACAATTTTGTGGACCCGGATTGACGAAGATTTTCATGTTATTCAATCTGCTTGATCTGATTCTGCAATAAATGTGGCTTTTGGTCCCCTCAAACATTCATGAAATTGCAAAAAATCGATAAAATAGCAGAAAGTAAAATCGATGAAAATGACGTGTAAACAGAATCAGAAGAATGATTTTCCCAACTTTTAAACGGTTTATAACTATTTATAATATTTAAACTGTATATAAATAGCGGAAGCTGATACAAAAAATTTCGGGCCGGCCAAGTACTCTGTGCGCATACGCTCAACATATGATGGCAAACTTTAGTTTTGTATTTTTTTATGAAGTAGTTTTTCTGTCGATTCGCCGTTTTGTATTTAGGGGTTCCTTTTTTTGAGACGTGTCTTTTTGGAAGATTTTCTTTTTTCTCGTTAATTGATTTTCGAACATCAACATGATTTTCAGACAGGGAATACTTGTCCTTTTATAGATATCAGAATTTTTTATGCTGAGCAAATACCATTAATTGTTTTCTACCATTCTCGCATTTCTTGCATTTTTCTCAATCTTCTTGAATTTTTTTTTTTTTTGGGTTTTCTTTAATTCTTTATTTTGTTGGCGTTTCCAATTTTTTTCAAGGGGGGATTAGATTTTTCTGTGAAAACAAATGGAAATGGGGATCACCAACAAATGTACTTGTCCAAGCTTTTTTCCCCGGGAGGGGATTTTTGGCTAGGATATCACTTATTTTTTCTGATTGAAAGTCTCCATTTTTTTCAGTCCGGTGGGAATAATTTGTTGATTTTTCCCTAGAAGTTTACTCTGTGGAGCTCATTTTAAGCCAAGAATCATGTCTCTATCTCAATTTTTCAACGATACATGATTTTGGCCCATTTCCTGCTCGAAAATGACGATTTTTCATAAATTTTCGAACGAAAATCGCTCTTCTCCGAGCAACGACGGTAAAATCATGTTTTTGTCCACATGGTTTGTTGAGCTGGAAGGAAACGTCAACGCACGCCATAATCTTAATTTTTCTTGGGAATTGTATTTTTGCCTTTCCACTATCAGCTTACAAAAAAACGACATTTTTACATCACTTAGGAGCGAAGAATTTATTTGTTTGGCTTCATGAACATAAAATGCTAATTTTTCCCCTAGAAGTATACTCTGTGGACCTTAATTCAAGCCCGGAATTATGTCTCTATCTCAATTTTTCATCGAGATATGATTTTTTGCCCATTACCATGATTTTTGCTTGAAAAGGACGATTTTTCGACAATTTTCAAACGAAAATCGCGCTTTTCCGAGTAAAAATCGTATAAATTATGATTTTTTTTCCAGCCACTCGGTTGGATACGCTGAAATAAAGAGGAAACACGTGCCAAAGTCTTAATTTATCGCGAGAATGAAATTTTCGACTTCCACGAGTTGGAAAAAATCAATATTTTAGCATGAAGTTGTCGCCAAGAATTTATCTTCTTTGCTCCATGAGAAAAAAATGCTGATTTTTTCCCTGTAACGAGACCCTGCGGAGCTCAATTCAAGCTTAGAATTATGTCTCTATCTCAATTTTTCATCGAGAAACGATTTTTTGCCCAATGCCATGATTTCAGCTTGAAAATGACGATTTTTCGACAGTTTTCAAACGAAAATCACTTTTCTTCGAGCCAAAATGGTAAAATTATGATTTTTTTTTCCAGCCACTCGGTTTGATACGCTGAAACATACAGGAAACACGTGCCATAGTCTCAATATATCGCGAGAATTCAATTTTCGACTTTTGACCACGAGTTGGAAAAAATCAATATTTTAGCATGAAGTTGTCGCCAAGAATTTATCTTCTTGGCTCCATGAAAAAAAAATGCTAATTCTTTCCCTGCAACTAGACCCTGTGGAGCTCAATTCAAGCCTAGAATTATGTCTCTATTTCAATTTTTCATCGAGAAATGATTTTTTGCCCATTACCATGATTTTAGCTTGAAAATGACGATTTTTCGACAATTTTCAAACGAAAATCGCGCTTCTCCGAGTACAAATCGTAGAATTTATGATTTTTTCCAGCCACTCGGTTTGATACGCTGAAACAAAGAGGGAACACGTGCCAAAGTCTCAATTTATCGCGAGAATTAAATATTCGATTTTTGACCACGAGTTGGAAAAAAATCAATATTTTAGCATGAAGTCGCCAAGAATTTATCTTCTTGGCTCCATGAGGCCAAAAATGCTGATTTTTTCCCTGCAACTAGACCCTGTGAAGCTCGATTCAAGCCCAGAATTATGTCTCTATCTCAAATTTTCATCGAGAAATGATTTTTTGCCCATTACCATGATTTTAGCTTGAAAATGACGATTTTTCGACAATTTTCAAACGAAAATCCTTCTTCTCCGAGCCAAAATGGTGAAATTATGATTTTTTCCAGCCACTCGGTTTGATACGCTGAAACAAAGAGGAAACACGTTCCAAAGTCTCAATTCATCGCGAGAATTCAATTTTCGATTTTTGACCACGAGTTGGAAAAAATCAATATTTTAGCATGAAGTTGTAGTGAAGAATTTTTTTCTTTGGCTCCATGAGAATTTTGGCAGAAAGGAACAAATGTACAATTTTTTCTTGTGGCCCAGCGACATGATTTTTATGTCACTGAGCCCTCGCAGCGACAAGATTTTTATGTCACTGAGCCTTCGCAGTGACAAGATTTTTATGTCACGGAGCCCTCGCAGCAACAAGATTTTGATTTGCCTTAGCGACAAGATTTTCATGTTGCTCAGCGATAAGATTTTCATGTCGCTCAGCGACAAGATTTTTATGTCACTGAGCCCTCGCAGCGACAAGATTTTCATTTGCCTCAGCAAAAAGATTTTTATTTGCCTCAGCGACAAGATTTTCATGTCACTGAACCCTCGCAGCGACAAGATTTTCATTTGCCTTTGCAAAAAGATTTTCATTTGTCTTAGCGACAAGATTTTTGTTTCGCTGAGAGATATTATTGCTCAGCGATTAATCTTCATGTGGCTCAGCGATAAGATCTTGATGTCACTGAGAGTTATCCAGAGCTATTAGATAACTTGCAGCGACAAGATTTTCATGCGCCTCTGCGACAAGATTTTTTTATATCGCTGAGAATTATTATGTATAAGTCATGCTGTAAATGGATAAAATGGTGAGAGTAGGAAAGGGTCAAAAGATGTGGAGCATATTCATTCATGTGTTAAGCCCGAACGTATCGTGAGAGGGCGGAGAGGAACTCTCAAACAAATAAATAAAATAAGAATTTGGAATAGCTATCAAAGCGCTAGGCGCACCTATTATGGTCAGTTTGGATATAAATTAATTAGGAAGAGAATTAGGGGTTTAAATGAGATAGAAAGAAGTGACAGAATGACACTCGGTATATTTTAGGGGTTACAACGGTGATTACAGAGTATTGAGCCGAAAAGAGTGTTATTGCAGTCTTCTTTCGCTTAGTTTACAATTATCAGTTACAGATGTAGTAGAATATAATATAAGTCGAATTTACTTTCCTGTTTGAACGCAATTTGAGTCGTGCTGACGCATCGCGTAGCGGGTCTCCTCGAAGACAGTGTAGTCGGCACACTCACGTACACAAATTACGCGAAACGTAGATTTTGAGATAATATAGAAAATATGGAAAGCGATGAATATAAGAGTTGAAGTATAAATTGAGTTCTTTTATGAGTCCTTAAACGGTTTTCAAGATGTGGTGAAAACGCTGCACCGCAGTGCCTCACTAACCCTCGGGCAGTGATGCTTGATCGCGAAGAATCGAAGACGCGTAATCGGAACTATCTTGCAAAGACCGGAATAAGGCTCGCAACTCCAAGCAACTAGTACTTGGAGAAGGTCTGCTTGAGTCGACGATGGAGGAAAGACTAATTAAACATTTTGGTTGCTTCTCTTTCGTGAATGATTCCGTTAGGGGATATTTGATGAGTCGGCAACTGTGATGGTGAAATGTCATGCAGTGCATTGGCCTGAGCGGCGAAGCAATATTCCGATTTCTGCAAGATTGTCTTTTGCAAGTCTTAGCATTTTGAGTGCTTTGTGGATTTCGCAATATCGGTTCATTGTCCGGGGGTTCATCGGCATCGGCATTGGGCGATGACCTTTGTTACTATTATTACTTTATATTTCTAATTTATAATGATTTTTGAAATAAATGGCTCGGCCATAACACATGAATCATATTCTCTCGTCATCGGAGCATGTCGGCAATATAACAATTGAAAATTCGAAATTGTGAGGTTATGACGAGCTGTCAAAGCTGCATCACAGCATTCGTTCAGACTCGGTAACGAAAAACCAGCAACACATTCTTCTCCCATAACCTTGCATCCTCAAAAAAATAAATGGTTAGCCAACGTTCGTTGTTCGACAAGGAACAATTGTAACAGTTATTTTCTCGAAAATATCAAGGACGGAAAAGAAAAATATGAACTTATTTCAGCTATCTCTCTCTCTCACATTCACGTCAAAATGGCCCTTCGAAATATCAGCTGACATTTTTCGCTCGCTCGTCTGCACTGTCGTGTGCACACGACCGATCCATTGGAATCATCGCAGCCTCGACCAATCAGGAATTTCGCAGCCCGGGATTGGCTAAGATGGGCGCAGAGACCCCTTTGAATGTGTTGTCGGGCGGCCATGTACAGACACGTCAAATCCTTCGATGTAGCGTGGTTCTGACGCAGGCTGAGATAGGACTAAGCCCGTGCAAAGTTTTTTCTCAGCAATTACTTAATCAATCGTATCGAATTTGGGCTCTATCGAAAGGGTATCGCGTAATTAGTCTCCATGTCAATTTTCAGGTCGCTAGACGACTCCTGGGCTTTACAGTTAGCTGAAATGTCATCGAAATTTTTTTTCCCACCACCGCGAATCGTTTTACTACGAGAAAGTATAGACTCGGCGAGCGCTCGGGACAAGCAGACGACGCACAGCTGTTTTCAAATGTACTTGTCCCGAGACTCTGCCGAGTCTCTTGATATATCTGTGGTGTATTAGGAAAGGTGGGAATAATAACTGGACGTATTGTCGTTATCCTTTATTCGGCACAGGTGACCGTCGAACTGAGCGTCGTCATATCTTTACAGAGTACAGTGTCTCACGCGCTTTCCCCCTCTACTCAGTATTTCACGCTCTCTCTCTCACGCATACACTACACTTCTCCCATCTCACACAACCAGGTCTCAATGTATATTTACACCTAAATATATATATATATATATATATATATATATATATATATATATATATATTGTTACGTCCCGGTATTTTTGCCCGATCGTGTTAGGACTTACCGTGGTCGTAGCTGTAAAAGTTGCTCCGGTTTTGGATTTGCAAAGGCAAATCGGGGATTGGAGCCAGTTGTCCAGGCAGGTGGAATATTATGGTTTAGAGTTTTTGATTGTGTATGGAACGTCGGTGGATGAAGGAAACGATTGGTGTAGTAATTTAGTTGCAAACGGTGAACGATTAACAACTTTTATTAAAATTAACAATTATTAAAACTTGTACACTGAGCTTGTTACATTCGGTGAACATTTAATTGGTTTTGCGCGATGACCCTTTGAACTACAATGATTAGGGTCATTCGCAATTATTAATTCGGAAATTATAATTTTGGTTATTTTACTTTTATTACGGTTCGCGAATTGTGTTTCGCGCAACCGTTTTAACTATTGCCGGACCGGACTTTGAAGGGGGTCCTCGACCACGATGGTCGAGGCCCCTTTTTGGAAAAACTTTAATATGCTGGTAGACCGTTCTGTTTGAGGTCTCCAGATCGACTGACTATTTAATTGTCCGCAAATAGTGCCCTGCACTTTTGTGGATATTAATCCGCGCGTGAAGTCCGCGATAAGCTGGACTTCGCGCGTTCGGGAGGTGTGGAGCGTCTTCTCGCTACCGTGAGATCTCCAACGTCAGCAATTTTTGTGGACGATCACCGTGAGATCTCTACGGTTGAGACGTTCCCACCTTGATATGACTAAAATTATTTCAATATTAAAAATGAGTCAATTCGGGTATCGAACGGAATCCCAGGACGTAACACCTCCCCCATTAAGAAGAATGCTATGCTGAGGCTTAGCATTCGATAGAAAGAGAGTCCGTCGATTTCCGTTCGTACATTGACTTTCGTTTCGAATATGTGTACGACTGCTTCGCGTTTCGCCTATCGCAGGTCGCCACATTTCGTTTATTTTTATTTTTTTCATTCAAATTTTAATATTAGTTTTATTTTATTTGTGCGCTTCTGGAGCCCTAAGGATTGCGCGTAATTCTATGACAATTTTATCTTTTGACGACCCGTTTTTGGATGTCTAAATTATCATTTTTCTTTTTCTTTTCAATTTGTTTGAATATCGATCTGCGTCAGAGGTTCGGTCGCATCTCGTTTCATGTTGACTCAGAGGTTCTGTTGGCTTGTTCAATCATGAAACGGGTGCTCCGTTGTACTTGCGCGAGAATTTTTACTGTGTATTTTTTTTATATACGTTTTTCGATTTTTACATCGACTTTATTCTTATTTGCAAGACTTGATCCGCGTCAGAGGTTCGGTTGCATCCTGTTCCATGTTGACTCAGAGGTTCGGTTGGGCTTGTCCTTCTAGAGGCTCAGAGGTCCCTGCCGACTTGTTCAATCGCGTAACAGATTTTACGTTGTACTTGCGCGTTGGATTTTTAAAAATTATATAATTTTTTAATTTTATTATTTTTTATTTTCGTTTTTCCTATGCAAATTGACATTTAATTTTCATTTTTAATTTTAATTACATCGACCATGATGGCACTGGATTTGGCGAAAATATTTCTTCAATTTTGTTAATTGGTACTTCAATGTCCACCTTCATATGAATTTAGTTTGATTCGTTTCAACTTTGTAAACATGAATTTTTTTTCATCAAAATTTCCTGCCTCAGAGGTTCGGATGCATCTTGTTTCACGTCGACTCAGAGGTTCCTTGGACATGTCCTTTCAAGGCTCAGAGGGCTCTTGAACGTGTTCGACCGTGGAACAAGTGTTCCGTTGTACTTGTGCGTTAAGTTTTTATTTTTACTTTTACTTTGAATGTCGAAATTGACTTTGTTCGTTTTGTCTGCCAATTACGATTTTTATTCTCGCAATTTTCAGTTTTATAACTTGCCGAAAAATGATAGAACTCTAGTGTCTTTATTTAACATTTCGTTTTTTTTGTTTTTACGGTCGCCTCAGAGGTCCGAATTTACATGTTCGCTAATCGACTCAGAGGCTTTTGTGTGCGTGTTCGACTGCGACTCAGAGGTTTGTGAGACTTGTGCGATTTTTTTTCAAGACACGGGAGCAAATTGTATATTCTATCCGTGGAAAAAACTTTCAAAAAGTAAAAAGAACGCCAAGTATTAAAAGATCGCATCTTGAGTTACAATTTTTTCCGTGCAGGTATCACTTTTCAAAAATAAATCAATCGCACTTACGAAAAAAAGAAATTGAATCGGAAAAAATTTCAATTCCTACAAAGGGCCACTGCAATAATTATCCAGAGAAATTCTTACGCGTAAGGTTCAAAAATTGAACGAGCAAAAAAAATTGAAATCATTGGTTTCGGTAGCAGCCAAGAATCGGACGTACCGACCATTATCGGTACTGTAACAACATGTTGTCAAAGGGCACTGCAAAACCAATGCGAAAACTTGGCGTGCATGGTTAAGTGAAAAAGCCCGGGAAGATAAAGAATCTGTTTTCGCGGAGAGGCGGGTACAGCACAATGATCGCCTAAAAAATGAAATTTTTATATTTTCATTAATCTCTAAAATCTAAACCTTTTCAATTTAAATTTCGTAAAAATGACGATTTCCGTAACAATCATAATTTTTTTTTGGTGGGGTGACTCGTTTCGCCCGTCTGTTCCGCTTTGCCTGGCTCTTGGAGAGGTGGAGCGACAGCACAACAATGGCCTAAAAAAATAAAATTTTCTGCCCTCCGGCCCGAAATTCCGGCTGCGTCGGACAGAAAAATCTTATACACACCTCGGCCAGGAAAAAGTAAAACCTCAGACCACATGTTTGTCAGCCTCGGCTTCGCCTCGGCCGACAGTGATTACGTGTGATCTGAGACTTTTCTCATTTTCCTGCCCTAGGTGTGTAATATACTATTTTACATTTTCATTAATCTCTAAAATCTGAACCTGTTCAATTCAAATTTCGTAAACATGATACTTTTCGCAAAAATCATAATTTTTTTTGTGAGGTGACCCGTTTCGCCCGTCTGTTCCGCTTTGCCTGGCTCTTCCTCAATTGAAAAGACTATCATGAATTGCGCAAACACAAGAAATTCTCATTTAATATGGAAATATAATATGGATGTACACGGTTTATCGAATCGGGGAGGAAGACCAGAATAAACATCGAAAATTCCGGATAAGCCATAAATAGGTGGCTGGAAAGGATAGAATGGAAGTCTCGAATATGCAAATCTGCAAAAGGGCTCGCATTGGTTCATTTCCCAATCCATGACGTCATACTGCTACTTTGGGCGTGCATGGAGCGAGTTTCTGAAAAGTACAATGACACAGCCCTTCGCCGAACTTTTTCACTTAACCATGCATGCCAAGTTTTCGCATTGGTTTTGCAGTGCCCTTTGACAACATGTTGTTACAGTACCGATAATGGTCGGTACGTCCGATTCTTGGCTGCTACCGAAACCAATGATTTCAATTTTTTTTGCTCGTTCAATTTTTGAACCTTACGCGTAAGAATTTCTCTGGATAATTATTGCAGTGGCCCTTTGTAGGAATTGAAATTTTTTCCGATTCAATTTCTTTTTTTCGTAAGTGCGATTGATTTATTTTTGAAAAGTGATACCTGCACGGAAAAAATTGTAACTCAAGATGCGATCTTTTAATACTTGGCGTTCTTTTTACTTTTTGAAAGTTTTTTCCACGGATTTCACGTCTTTTTGGAATTTGCTTTATTCATTTTTTTAGGAAAACTGTAACTTGAGATGCGATCTTTTGATACTTGGCGTTCTTTTTACTTTTTGAAAGTTTTTCAACTGTATCTATTTACGAAAAAATTTATCATTAAAGAAGAAAATATACACTCCCGCTCAAAAGTATGGGTTCACTTCGCGAAATTTTCAGCTTCGGTATAAGTTCTATATCTTGGTGGAAAAAGGTCGTAAGAGAATTTAATGAGCACCGTTTTGAAGGAGACAGTTTTAGCTTCACTTTGCCATTTTTTATAATTTTTTACAATTTTTTTTATATTCCCCACGCGCTTTTGAACAAGGCGGTTTTTTGATGTTTTTTTGGGCTCTGGAAACGGGCTCTCTGGCTATTAGAAAATTTCCCTTGCAATTTTATTCATCGCAGTTCCAAAGAGGATATCAAACACTGCATTTTCGTTTTTGAAAAAGTATCGTGCGATTTTTTTTACCAAAAATATTCCAATTTTTGACAAAAATTGATAATTCTATTCAATTCGGCGTATTTTGAAAACGGTGGGTGATCGAAGAAAATAGCAGGAGGGTGAAAAGTTGTAATAGATCATGATGGACCTGGTAAATTTATTTCAGAATTTTTTTCCGACATTTGTTTTTTCATACTCGTGGAGTCAAAATGATTTTAATTTTCTCATGATTTTTTCTTTTTTTTAAACGGCTGAGCCATTTCTTTTATCGCTTCGATCTTTATCTTGACGTAATTTGAACTAAAAATTAATTTTTTTCACGAACAAAACGTACAAAAAATTGTGCAAAATTAGATTTTTCGTTATAATTACAACAAGATGCTGATAAAACCAATAAAAGAAATGCCTCCGCCGTCTCAAAAAAAGAAAAAATCATAAGAAAATTAAAATTATTTTGACTCCACGAGTATAAAAAAACAAATGTCGGAAAAAAATTCTGAAATAAATCTACCAGGTCCATCATAATCTATTGCAACTTTTCACCCTCTTGCTATTTTCTTCGATCACCTGCCGTTTTCAAGATACGCCAAATTGAATAAAATTATCAATTTTTGTCAAAAATTGGAATATTTTTGGTAAAAAAAATCGCACGATACTTTTTCAAAAACGAAAATGCAGTGTTTGAAATCCTCTTTGAAACTGCGATGAATAAAATTGCAAGAAAAATTTTATAATAGCCAGAGAGTCCGTTTCTAGAGTGTAAAAAAACATCGAAAAACTGCCATGTTCAAAAGCGCGTGGGGACTATAAAAAAAAATGTAAAAAATTATAAAAAATGGCAAAGTGAAGCTGAAACTGTCCCCTACAAAATGGTGCTCATTAAATTCTCTTGCGACCTTTTTCCACCAAGATATGGAACTTATACCGAAGCTGAAAATTTCGAGAAGTGAACCCATACTTTTGAGCGGGAGTGTATGATTACTCTTTTATTGCTAAAAATGTACAATTTTTAATGAAATGTTCATTAATTAATCAAACTATTCCAATCATCCATTTTCGAATGAAAATCGATTTTTTTCTTTTGAAATAATTAAATTTGCAATTAAAATTTATTGAGAATTTTATTTGAATTGGAAGTTAAATAATTCTGACAAAATTTGATTAATAAATGAAAAATGCATTAAAAAAAGACATTTTTTGAATTTAAAGAATAATTAAAAGTAATTCTTCATAAAAATAAACAGTTTTTTGATAAATTTAAATCGATTGATTAAATTGTTGATTGTTTTCGAAAAATGTATTATTTTCCATTTAATTTGCATTGATATATCAGACTTTTTCATAATTATTCATTTTCAAACGGAAATCAAATTTTTCATTTCAAAATAATTGAATTTATGAATGAAAATTTGTTGGAAATACAATTTTCATCTAAAAATGAATAATTGTAAAATAGTTTTATAAATGAATGGAAATTGACTGGAAAATTAGAGATTTTTTCAAATCAATGAATAATTTATTCAATCGATTTAAATTTATTGAGAAACTATTCATTTTTATGGAGAATTACTTATAATGATTCTTTTATTTTTAAAAATGTGGAATTTCTAATAAAAAGATCATTAATTAATCAAATTATTCCAATCATCCATTTTCGAATAAAAATCGATTTTTTCATTTTGAAATAATTAAATTTGCAATTGAAATTTATTGAGAATTTGATTTTAATTTGAAATTAATTGATTCTGACATAATTTGATTAATAAATAAAAATTGGATTTAACAAAGACATTTTTTGAATTATAAGAATAATTGAAAGTAATTCTTTATGAAAATAAACAGTTTTTTAATAAATTTCAATTGATTGATTAAATTGTTCATTGTTTTCAAAAAATGTATTATTTTCCATTTAATTTGCATTGATATATCAGACTTTTTCATAATTATTTATTTTCAAACGGAAATCAAATTTTTAATTTCAAAATAATTGAATTTATAAATGAAAATTTGTTGGAAATACAATTTTCATCTAAAAATGAATAATTGTAAAATAGTTTTATAAATGAATGGAAATTGAATGGAAAATTAGAGATTTTTTCAAATCAATGAATAATTTATTTAAACGATTTAAATTTATTGAGAAACTATTCATTTTTATGGAGAATTACTTATAATGATTCTTTTATTTTCAAAAATTTGTAATTTCCAATGAAAAGATCATTAATTAATCAAATTATTCCAATCATCCATTTTCGAATGAAAATCGATTTTTTTATTTTGAAATATTGAATTTGCAATAAAAATTTATTGAGATTTTGATTTTAATTTGAAATTAATTAATTCTGACATAAATTGATTGATAAATGAAAATTCCATTAAAAAAGGACATTTTTTTGATGGAATTAAAAAAGAATAATTAAAAGTAATTCTTCATAAAAATAAACAGTTTTTTAATAAATTTCAATCGATTGATTAAATTGTTGATTGTTTTAAAAAAATGTATTATTTTCCATTTAATTTGCATTGATTTATCAGACTTTTTAATAATTGTAATATTTTAATTTAGTAGTAGTAGTAGTAGTAGTAGTAGTAGTAGTAGTAGTAGTAGTAGTAGTAGTAGTAGTAGTAGTAGTAGTAGTAGTGGAGTTTTACATGCATACCTTTGTCGGGTTTTTACATGGTATGCTTTTTCGTATTTCCTCTATTTTTTCTTTATTTCCACTATTTGTGTCTGTTATTGCCACTGTTTTTGTTTTTCTACACTGCGCACTGTGGACCCACATTTTTTACGTGGGTTCGGAACCACAGAGAGTACAGCTTGAGACACTTAGAAAAATCGATTGGTGTCGGCGGCGGGAATCGAACCCGGGCTCGCTGGGTGGGAAACGGGCCCATTACCACTGAGCCACTGCCTCTCCAATTTTAAAAAATGTGTTATTTTCCTATGAAATTTTAATTCGGTTAATTAATTATAGCCTTCATTTTCCCTTTCGGGTTACAGCTCCGACTTCCGTAATATTACATTTGCTTCTTTACGCTTTACAACATCACATTTTTCCTTATCCTAATTCACATCACATTTTTCCTTATCCTAATTCACATCACATTTTTCCTTATCCTAATTCACATTTTGTCCTTATCCTAATTTCTTCCACACATACGCCACACCATTTGTGAGAGAGAGAGAGAGACATCCTATCCGCACACTCACACACTCACATTCCTCCATCCTCTTACAATTTCCATCTTACATCTTTGCACTCCTCGACCTCCGTTTCCGCTGCACTTTTTCTACTCCCTCCCTTCTACCCTCTCCATTCTTCAATCCTCTTCAACCACTCCTCCCCTTGACCCTCCCCTCCCAGTACCTCCCCCCTCATACTTTGCCACCCCACCTCCGCCCCCCATCCCGTACACTCCTCTATCACGTGCTCCCATGTTTCCCTCCCCCTCGCGCACACCCTGCACTCCCTCCCTTCATTCTGCTCCCAATACCTCCCCCCTCTCATCTCAACCCCTAGCCTGAACCTGGCCACCCTGCCCCATCTCTCCTCCTTCCACCCCTTTTTTAAATATCCCGGCACCCCTCTTTCCTTTACAAATTTGTAGTCCTTGTTACTCCTTGATACAACCATCTTCTCCCATCTCTCCTCCTCCTGCCTTTCCCTCTCCGCCCTCACTATATCCTCCCCCTTCATCTCACCACTCCTCCATCTCCTCTCCACCTCCTCCAGATCCCATCCCATCCGTAAGTAGAACTCCTTCCTTTCCCTTTCCCATCCTCCTACTTCTCGCCTTCTTACCGCCCTTCCCCTCAGCTCCTCCCTACATCTCGCCAACTCTCCCCCCTTCCCTGTCTCCAGTCTCTTCTCGTATCCCCATGCTCTCATCCCTGCTCGCAACTCCAGCTTATCCCTTTGCAGTTCCTCCCTCACCATATACCCCGCCACCTTTCTCGACACCCCCAGCACCCATCGCAAATACCTCTCCTGTAACCTCTCAACTATCTCCCTTCCCCTCCAACCCCATATCTCCACCCCGTAGCACACCACTGGCCACACCAACTTATCAAATAGCCAAACCCTCCTTCCCCAATCATTAGCAAATCTATTTTTCCCTATCCCCCACACCTTTCCCATTATCCTTGCCGCCTTCATCACCCTCTCCTCTACCTGCTCCTCCTGACTTCCATTCGTCCTCACCACATAGCCCAAATACGTGTACCTTCTCACCTCTTCTATCCTTTCTCCTCCCCAATGCCATATCACCCTTCTTTTCCTTCCCCCTCCTACTCTACACCTCATCACCTTCGTTTTTCCCGTGTTCACCTCCAGCCCTTTCCCCTCTATGTACTTCTCCAGCGTCCCCATCATCCCCTTCATCTCATCCTCATCCTTCGCCAGCAACACCACATCGTCCGCATACGCCAGTGAGTACACTTTCCCCCCACCCCCTAACCTCACCCCTCCCCACCGCCCCTTTTCCAGCTCTTCATCCGAATCCGCCAACAGCAGCATAAAAAGCTGCGGGCTCAGCGGACACCCTTGCCTAACCCCTTTCTCTGTCCAGAATTGTTCCCCTGTATCCTCACCCACCTTCACCCTCGCATACGTCTCCTTCAGCACCTCCTCACACCTCTCTATTAGCCCCTCCCTCAACCCTCTCTTCCTCATACTCTCCACCAACTTCGTCCTATCCACCGAGTCGAAAGCTGCCTTCAGATCGACGAATAGCAACACCACTTTTCCCCCCCCCTTTCCGTTATTTCCCTATTTATCAAGTAATTCAGCACATATACATTGTCCATTGTACCCATCCCTTCCCTGAATCCCGCCTGACTCCTTGGCATCATCCCTTTCCCCTCCACCTCCTTCCTCAACCTTTCCGCCAGAATCCCTACATAGACCTTGTATGCCGTTTGCGTCAACGTCACTCCCCTATACTCCTCCACCTTCTTCCCTTCTCCCTTCTTTACCACCGGCACCACTATCCCTTCCTTCCACCCTTCCGGCCAACCTTCCCCTTTCCACACCTTTTCACACATCCTCCTCAATCCATTCACCACCATTTCCCCCCCGTACTTCCACACCTCGTTCGGAATTCCATCCTCCCCCATCGCCTTTCTGTCTTTTAACTTCCTTATAGCCCTCTTCACCTCTTCTGCTGTTATCTCCGTTTCTTCTTCCCCCTCCCCTTCCCTTCTTCGTTCCCCCAATCTCACCCTTCTTTCTGTTACCCCTCCCAGCCCCTCTCTAAAGTACCTATCCCACTCCTCTCTTCTTATCCTTTTATTCACCCCCTTTCTCCTCCTCCGCTCCTTATTGACCACCTCCCACACCTGCCCTTCTGTCCTTATCCCTTCTATCTCTCTTTCCCACCTTTCCCTCTCTTTCATCTTCTTTTCTCCGCATATCCTCCTAAACTTCCTCTTTTAATTCATGAATCAAATTATTTTGATCATCTATTTTCGAATAAAAATCGAATTTTTCATTTTGACATAATTAAATTTGTAATGAAAATTTACTGAGAATTCGCTTTTTATTTGTAAATGAATGATACCGACAGCGATGGGTTCGCGGTCGGTGCGTGGTTTCGGCGATCACACAAGTTGAGCAGCGTTGACTGCGGTCAGTACTTGGTTGGGTGACCTCTTAGCCATGAAAGAAAGAAAAAATATGCATAGGATACATGAATAGGATAGGATACAAGTCGTACTGCGTGTAAGGAAAGCTAATATCACATATACAAGCGGCTACCAAACAATAACAAACGATTCCATTCGATTCGATACGACTATCGAACGATTCCATACAATTTCATACGACTACCAAACGATTCCATACTATTACATACGACTACCAAACGATTCCATACGACACCATTACATACATATATGACATATATAACTTATGGTTAGGTAAGATGTATGTGTTAATAAATATGTAGAATATAAATATATAAGGAGTAAAGAGGTTACATAATAGGGTAATTGAAAAAGTAAACGTATATGTGTGAGAGTGGAATATATGAGGTAAATAGGTTATAAATGTATCAAGTATATAAAGTATATATAAGGTAGAAAATGAAAAATAATAGAAAAAGATAAATATATATTATATATACATAATAGGGTATATGAGAAGGTATGTGTACGTGTGAAAGTGGAATACATGAGGTAAATAGGTTAAATGTATGAAGTACATAAGGTGAAAAGTGAATAAATTTTTATTTAAATGAATATATATCTATAATATGTATATATATAGGGAGTAGATAGGTTGCATAATAGGGTAATTTAAAAAGTAGACGTATGTGTGTGAGAGTAGAATATATGAGGTAAATAGGTTAAATGTATTAAGTATATAAAGTATATATAAGGTAGAAAATGAAAAATAATAGAAAAAGATAAATATATATTATATGTACATGATAGGGTATATGAGAAGGTATACGGGTATGTGTGAAAGTGGAATATATGAGATAAAAAGGTGAAATATATGAAATATATTAGGTGAAAAGTGAAAGATGATGAAAAAAGGTGAATATATATATACATAATATGTATAAAATATGTAAATATATATATCTATATATAGTAGACTGTACGAAAAAAATCATTACGTTATTTATTTATTTTTATATTACCAAGATATCTCATTATTTGTTAAATTCGAATTTAAATAATTGAAATTGAAAAACGAACGACGAAACGCGATGACGTCACAGCGGGACAAATGTCCCCTTTTGAGACAAATTCTCAAAAATTTTTCACCAACATCATCGTTCTCAGAATGGACCGAGTCGATTTTGTTGCAACAAAGACCAATCGGAAGAGAAAAATCGAAAAAAATTCAATAGAAAAATTGACATTGTTTGGTCCAGCCGTTTATCTGTGAGATCGATTTAAAGGCGCTGTGACGTCATCACTTCCGGTATATTCGCGTATATAAGAGTGCGGTAGCTTTCTTTTGATACTTGGCGTCGAGCCGCTACCGCGTCTCTTGATGCAAATACAACTTGGTCTTTTATTATTTTGACTTCGATTAGTATCGAGTTTTATTTGTAAATTGATTAACCTAGTGGGTTTTTATCCTTTTATTTAAATTTTAAATATTTCTTTTTTTTATTTATTTTTCATGCAAATGATTTTTATTTGGAATTTCTATTTTCCTATCATTTTATATTCATGCTCGCGTCAGAGGTTCAAATGTACATGTTCGTTTATCGACTCAGAGGCTTTTATGAGCGTGTTCGACTACAACTCAGAGGTTTTGATGTACTTGCACGAGAAATTTTATTGTAAATTGTAATTTTTCGTATACTCGAACAACTTATGTGTTTAATTCTTATTTTGTTTTCGAAAGTAATCAACCTGATGAATCTTTGTGTGATTGGGATAATCTTGATTTTCCGTTTTTTTTTTCATATATTTTGTTTAAAATATTTTATCAATACTCTTGCAAATTTTCTTGCGGAGTGTTCCGATTATTTTGTCATTTGTATTTCCAAATAACCTTTATTCTTTTATAGGATAACAACTCGTAAAATACTTAGAGTTTCAATATGGTTCTTAATCTTAGTTAAAACACAACCTCGGCGAAAGTAAATTTTATAATACATTACTCGATGAGGTAACCTACGGGTTATCTCTCGGTATGATATTTTGCAGGAATGAATTTTATGTCTTCTGTGTTCGGTTATTTATTGATAATCGACCAGAGACGTAATTTGAATTGATTATTTCTTTTCGCCATTTACATTGACATATTTGAATTTATTTTATTTATTTTTTTCCTCTGGGAATTTGGAAAAGGTTGTATTGATTTTTCAACGCTTGCTCGCTCTTCCTCGTTAAGATGGTTGAGTCGTAGCAGCGATTTTGTTTTTGACGATATATGGTGCTCATTCGTCCACCGTCTCAAGGATCGTTGGATCGTAATGATTCTTACTTCGTTACTTTTTATTTTTGAGATTAATTTCTTTACGTTGTTTCGCCTCAGAGGTTCGAATGCACCTGTCGCATGTCGACTCAGAGGTCTCTTTGGGCGTGTTCGACTATGGGACGGTGTTTCGTTGTACGTGGGCGTTTTTTTTTCTCTAAAGTAACAAGTTTGATTCTTTGAATTTTGACTGATTTGACTTTCAATTTAGTTTGAATTGATTTATCGATTTGTTCGTTTTCATAACCGAGCGGTTTTATGATTTTTATTTAGGAAAATATTCCTTCCTTTACCTACGTGAATTTTGACAAGTACGTCCGTGCCTTCGCTACGGCGTAACCATTCACTTATTCTATTTTTTATTATTTCTTTTATTCGATTGATAATATTCATTTACGAATTTTTATAAAATATTTCTTAAATCTATGCCATAAATGTTCTTATCTGTCGATACTGTGGTTCGCAGAACATTTGTACTTGACATTTTGGTTAAACTATGTTTACCTTGATTTTTCAAAACTTTAAAAATTTTATATTCTATTTTTGACTTAACTTTTACTTGCTTACTGCTACGCAGTGTCTCAGAGGTCCAGATGACTTGTCCATAGTAAGGCTCAGCGGTTTCGTGGGCGCGTACACTCGTACTTGGCGCAAGGGTTGTCGATTCGTCGCTCAATTTTATTTTGACGTCTCAGAGGTCCTGTTGACTTGTCCTTCGGTGGCTCAGAGGTTCTGTGGGACTTGTACGTTCGCACTCGGCGCGATCGACGATAGGATGGTCCAAAGGTTTTTGCGTCACCCTGTAGCTTTCTGGCTTAGCACGGTTGCGGGGCTTTTGGTGTGACTTGTCCTCTGGTACTCACTAGATGAATTTATTTGAATCACTCACGTGTTGTATTCACGTTCGGTAATAATGTCATTATTATTTTTTTTTTAATATAACTTTCATTTTCAAAATTTTGTTAGACCATGAAAGTTTTGTGAATTGTTTTCGTTTTGTTCACGCACTCGTGCACTTCCTATCACTGGAGCACTGTAGCGCAATGACATTTCCATTTGAATTATTTTTTTTGACTTTTAATTTTTGTCGATTGAACTCAATTTATTTTATTTCACTTAGCCCGTTTTGATTGAACGGGTGGAAATATTCTCGTTGGTTGAATAATGTTCGGTGTGGTAAGAAAATTCTTTTTCTTCCACTCACTTCGATAAATTTTTCCATTTTGGATTTTAATCGACGTTTGTGAAAATTTTTTTTATGCACTTCGATTTTTGCAACACGGGTTCCGTCGGCACTCGCGTTTTGTCGATATTGTCGAAGTTCGATAACGTGAAAGTTTCCATTTATTATTCGGAAAACGTGGACCACTTATTTTATTTTCGCACTCACGATATTTGACAATTTCATTTATTGAATTTATTTGCGGAGCGTCTTTTCGTGGTTCTGAATTATTTCATTGCACTTGGCGCGTGGACTTTCCTGTTGTGGATTTGTCCTTTTTGTGTCCTTCATTTGAGACACTACTCGCGCACTCGCAAATCATTTTTACACTCGTTTCCGTCCGATCGTTCCATTTATTTATTTTTTCTACCTGCCACTGAACAACAAATCCCACCGCTGTCACCAAAAATGTTACGTCCCGGTATTTTTGCCCGATCGTGTTAGGACTTACCGTGGTCGTAGCTGTAAAAGTTGCTCCGGTTTTGGATTTGCAAAGGCAAATCGGGGATTGGAGCCAGTTGTCCAGGCAGGTGGAATATTATGGTTTAGAGTTTTTGATTGTGTATGGAACGTCGGTGGATGAAGGAAACGATTGGTGTAGTAATTTAGTTGCAAACGGTGAACGATTAACAACTTTTATTAAAATTAACAATTATTAAAACTTGTACACTGAGCTTGTTACATTCGGTGAACATTTAATTGGTTTTGCGCGATGACCCTTTGAACTACAATGATTAGGGTCATTCGCAATTATTAATTCGGAAATTATAATTTTGGTTATTTTACTTTTATTACGGTTCGCGAATTGTGTTTCGCGCAACCGTTTTAACTATTGCCGGACCGGACTTTGAAGGGGGTCCTCGACCACGATGGTCGAGGCCCCTTTTTGGAAAAACTTTAATATGCTGGTAGACCGTTCTGTTTGAGGTCTCCAGATCGACTGACTATTTAATTGTCCGCAAATAGTGCCCTGCACTTTTGTGGATATTAATCCGCGCGTGAAGTCCGCGATAAGCTGGACTTCGCGCGTTCGGGAGGTGTGGAGCGTCTTCTCGCTACCGTGAGATCTCCAACGTCAGCAATTTGAGCACATTGAGACCTGGTTGTGTGAGATGGGAGAAGTGTAGTGTATGCGTGAGATAGATGGATAGATAGATAATACGTTTATTATTGTGCTAGGGTAGCAACCCGTAAGTACAAAAGAGAGAGTGGTTTCGTTATTCACAAGATCTTAATGTTAAAATTAATCTAATCTTAAAACTAACTTAAAACTAACTTAAGGCTAGAAGCCGTGGAGCAGAGGGCTTGATTCCGGAGAAAGAATAGATATAAAGAGAAGAAGGTCTGGGAGAAGTGACAAAGAAAGCTATTAACAGAAAAGTAGATAGGCACAATTCTAAACAGTAAAAATGTTAAATAATAAAGTGACGGTAGTATTGTGAAAAAGCGCGAGCGTGCCCCGTAGAGAGAGGTGCTGCTAGGTAGCACGTAGATGGTCAAAAAGCGAGCGATTGAACAGCGCGACGGAGGGCAAGTCCCGCATAGACGGCGGGAGCGAGTTCCACAGTCGGGTGGCAGAGACAACCACCGATTTTTGGTAACCAGTCGTGCGCGCGGGAGGAATAGTGAGATCACTAGACGACGCACGGGTGGCGACCGATGCTCCAGGACGGCGGACAAGTTGCGCTGCAAGAAAGGGAGGGACACGAAGTTTAAGTGTCCTAAATACTAAGGTACCCAGGAAATAATTGCGACGTTGCTCGACCTTGAGCCACTTCAGCCTCTCGAAGAATGGCGTGATGTGCTCGTGTTTACGGACGTTGAAGACGAACCGTACGCACGCGTTGAGGGCACGTTGGAGGCGCGTATTTTCCACCCCAGTAATGTCGAGGAGTAGGAGGGAACAGTAATCGAAGATTGGAAAGATAAGGGCAGCAACGAGTAAGCGGCGGAGGTCCGGAGTGAGGGCTGGGCCGTTTGCCTTGAGCTGATATAGCGTTTTGAACACTCTTTGGCAGATGGAGGTGACCTGCTCGCGCCAATTAAGCGACGGAGTGATGAGAGAGAGAGCGTGAAATACTGAGTAGAGGGGGAAAGCGCGTGAGACACTGTACTCTGTGAAGATATGACGACGCTCAGTTCGACGGTCACCTGTGCCGAATAAAGGATAACGACAATACGTCCAGTTATTATTCCCACCTTTCCTAATACACCACAGATATATCAAGAGACTCGGCAGAGTCTCGGGACAAGTACATTTGAAAACAGCTGTGCGTCGTCTGCTTGTCCCGAGCGCTCGCCGAGTCTATACTTTCTCGTAGTAATATACGTATCGGTGCGCGTACGTGTGTGTATAGTAGGAAGATAACGACTTTTCTTAATTTTCTCTTCGCTCCAAAATCGTGTGTTGCTGTTCATTTGTCGTCTTAGGGACTGTTGACTTATTTATAGTGACTCGATACAATTTAATGTTTAAGCTTCCAACGTCTTAGCCGCCAGCCTTTTTGATCTCCGCGGTCCACTCGTTTCGTTGTTACTGTTCTTCGTCGCTGGTTGTTCTCTATCGTTCGCCTTTTGCGAACATTTCCTGATTTGATTACTGTGTCTCTTGCTAGTGCCCCCACTCATACGAACTACGTGAGTTACCGGCGTCTTGCTTTCGATCACGACCGCGCTCGACCATTCGGGGGTATTTTTGCCGTAGTCTCTTACTCGCACTTTCTCCCCCACTTTAAAATTCAGGTTCCTCCCTTTGGGGCTATTTTTTACTTGCGCTGTTTGTTGTTTTTCTACTCTTTCCTTAATACATGGTCATAGGAGGCTAAAACGCGTCCGCAATTCTCGTTTGTACAATAAGGAAGCTGGAGTCGTTCCGGTCGTAGCGTGGGGAGTTGTACGATAATCGAAGAGGAACTTTTTTACCGCATCGTTCAAACCTTCCCCACTCCGTATCATCTTTTCGACTTTGTCTTTGAATGTCCCAACCAAGTTTTCCGCCGCTCCGTTAGACGCCGGATGGTGGGGTGGGGCCAACGTATGTTCAATCTTTAATCCTTTCATGAATTCTTGGAACCTGGCACTTGTAAACGCTGTCCCATTATCGGTTACTTATTGATATGGCAATCCGTGACGCGCGAATATTTCTTTGAAAACTTCGATTGTTTTTTCCGCCGTCGTGTTGTTTTTCATATTTGCTATTTCCAGCCATTTTGAGTGCGCATCGATTATTGCCAGAAACATACAACTATGAAACGGCTTGTTCCGGCCATCTCCACGGCGTCAACGTTACCCGCGGTGGTGCTTTGCCCTTTTCGAGACACGCTTCGCACGACTTCACTGTCTCCTCAATATCGCTATCGAGTGATGGCCACCACAAGTCCGCTCACGCAATTTGTTTCATCCTGACCATTCCGAAATGACTAGCGTGTAACTCCTCAAGAATGGCGGCTCTCAGCTCTCGCGGTATTACGACTCGTGCGCCCCACAATAAACAGTCGCCTTCTATACTCAACTCGTTTCGACAATTATAGTATTTACTCAGTTCTGTATGTGACTTTTGTGCCTCTCGCGACCACCCTTCCATGATCGCGCGTTTCACTTCGTTACACGTTACATCACGTCTTGAGGCCTTTGCGACGATTGTTGAGTCGATCAGCCCTCCCTCTCCCAAAACTTCGAGATGCGAAACTTCCGGAATTTTGTTTTTATCGCTTGTTGTCATTGGTAAGGGTAATCGACTTAAGGGGTAACACCACTGTAAATTTGGGCAAAATTTTTTTTTATTTTTATGAGCTTAAAAAATACTCTGAACCCTTCTTTACCCAAAAAAAAATTTACTGGACTTTACCGGACCAGTAAATTGTTTAAAAAAAATTATTAAAAATATTTAATTATTGATAATAAATATTGAAATTTAAAAAAAAAAAATTCCATCGAATTTCGTGCCTTGCCGCGACACACGTCGGACGCGCGCTGAAACAGCTGCTGCTCCGAATTGACTGCCGGCGGCTCTATATAAGTGCTCTAACCTTAAATTTCCTGCCGGCGAACGTCATAGCATGCGTTCAGCTAGAAATACTTCCAATGAAAAGTACGCTGCTAGAAAAGTGTCAGCATAGTGAGTACAGAGTCAGTGCGTATGTAATCGACAAGGTTTTTGTGGGTAGTTTTAAATTTGAACTGGTTATTCGTTATCCGCTCTGCCATGAAATCGTCGAGAATGGATACCTTTCTGGAGAAGGGATAATGGAGAAGGGATACCTTTCTTTGGTCCAAAAATGAGCGTTAAGGGTTTATGATCTGTTCTAAGGGTGAAGTGTCGTGCCCACAAATAAATGTAAAATTTCGTCACCCCGTATATGATTGCCGTAGCTTCTCTATGTATCTGGGCATATTTTTCCTCGGCTCTCGATAAGGTTCGCGACGTAAACGCGATCGGTCGCTCTCTTTTGTTTTTGTTTCGTTGTGTTAGTGCGGCCCCCACCCCATATGCCGACGCGTCGCACGATAATATAAGTTCGAGATCCGGGTCGTAATGAGCTAGCACCTTCGATGAGATCATTTTTTTTAAATGTTAACAAACGCTTTCTCACATTCCTCTGACCATTCCCATTTGGTTTTGTTTTGTAGCAGTTTATAGAGTGGTTGTAATTTTGTCGCTCGATTTGGTATATACGCATCGTGCACGGTTATTCCCCCCAGGAACGATTGTAATTGTTTCACGTTTCGTGGTCTCGGTGCTTCCCGTATCGCGCGAATAGATTCTTCGGTCTGGTGGACCCGAAATATTCTACCTTATCTTTATAAAACTCACATTTCGCTTTGTTTACTTTGAGCCCACATTCCTCTAGTCGTTTGCAAAGGTTTATTACGTTGCGGTGATGCTCCGCTTTCGATTTGCCTGTCGTTAGCGCGTCGTCTAGAAAAAATTGTACGTTCGGAAGGTCGGCCGTCAGTTTATCCATGAGGTTTTGAAATTCCGCTGGCGCCGATGATATTCCGAACGGCATGCGCGTATAGCGAAACAATCCTTTGTGTGTATTGATTGTTACGAATTTTTGACTATTCTCGTCGAGCAAGACTTGCTGATATGCGTGCTTTAAATCAATTTTTCTAAATTTCATTCAGCCTGCTAAACGTCTAAATAACATTTCTTTTCTCGGTAACGGGTATTGTTTTATGATAAGTGAGGGGTTTAACGTTGTTTTAAAATCTCCGCAGATCCTTACTGAGCCGTCTTTTTTCTTAAGGACTGGGACGATAGGTGTTGCCCATTCGCTACTGTTTACGGGCTTTAGAATCCCCCTGTTGACCAAGCTCTCGATTTCGTCACTGACTCGGTCAAGTAATGCCAGCGGCAGTGGCCGTGGTCGCAAAAATTTTGGTTGGGTCCCCGGTTTAACTTGAATTGACACTTTACCCTTTTCGAAAGTTCCGGTTTCGTCGTCGAATAGTCTTGGAAATTTTTTTTTCGATTAAACTCCCCAATTCTTCCTTGATTTCCATTATCTTGATTGTTTGAATAGTTAACCCCGGCCATGGCCACATTCCTAATTTTTTTAACCACGGTCTTCCAAGTAACGGTATTTCTACGTCAACTATATAGCAATCTCCTTTTTCTTTAACCCCGTTGAACTCGATTTCTAAATCGCGCATAACCCCCAACGGCTTAGTTAGCGTTCCGCCCACAACTCGAAATTCCTGCTCCGGTTTTTCGACCTTGACTGTCGGGAACCACCTCTTCTTATCTTTTTTTGACATTGTCGTTACCGCGGCCCCCGAATCCAACTCCATACGTACCGGTGTTCCATTTATCCAAATCTCAACGAACTGAGGGTCCACGCTATCACGGATCTGATTTACCGACCTTTGCTGCTCGCCGCGTACCGACTCGAATGCGTAAAGGCCATGCTCGTTTTGGAACTCGTCATCGCTGTCGTTCTCAGCTGGGCGGCCGTCTCCTTCTTCTTCTTCTTCTTCTCCTTCTGGGGCCTCGATCGTTCCAATAGTCAATGTTTTCGCTGGGTTGTTACACCTTATCTTAAGGTGTCCTTTTCTTCCACATCTGTGACACGGGTAATTCCTGTATCGACACTCTGGCGTCTCATGTCCCGATCTTCCACAGCAAAAACAAAACGCCGTCGTATGTGTTGATGTACTCGCTCTTTGTTGTCTGTTTCGCTCCGGTGCCGCTGGCTCTTTATTTCGACCGAGTTCTCGGGATTTCGAATTTTTCTAGCCTCTGCCTCCGCGAGACCCGCGAGAGAAGTGATGGATTTCCGCGTCCGACGAATTATTGCCACGGTCGCTACTGTTGCTAGGTGTTTCGGCATTATTATTGGCCGCCTCGAAACTCGTAGCCTGGTTCACTGCGTCACTGAATGTTTTTGGTTTTTGTCGATGTAACTCGACTTTAGTCGCTTTGTCTCGTACTCCTGCGATGAATTGGTCGCGTAATCTTTCGTCGCTGTTCGTGAATTCGCAATAGCGCGCGGCCAATCTCAATTCAGCCACGAAATCCGCGATAGATTTCCCTTGTTTTTGCGTGCTCTTGGCGAATTTAGCCCTCTCCGCGACCTCCGACGGAGGTGGTGCTATATGATTTTGCATTAAATTACTTAATTCATCGAACGTTAACTCTTTTAGTTTCCTTGGAGTCGCTAAGTTTCGGAGTAAATTATACGCGTTGTTGAGTTTCTTTTCCGTATTTTATTATGGAAAGGAAAGGCCAACGAGTTTTTAATGAGAAATCTGTGAGGAAGTTGGAAAGCGGGTTATAATAAATTGCACACGAGTTATTACGAAAAAGAATAACAGATGAGATAGATTTATTATAATGAACGAAGTTAGAATTGTTTTAACAATAAAGTCTTTGGGCTTTTTGATTGTAAGTGCTCCTTCACAGAGCGTTGGAGACGAACTGAGGGAAAGCGTAACCGCATGTTCCCCCTGCTCTTTGCACAGCGCCTCACGCGTTGTATACCGGTAGCTTGACTAATAAGTACCGGTAATGTCGGACTCTGCTCGAACCATTCCAACACTTCCGCCGTTTGAGTAGAGTCTGAGCGTCTTTACTCCGATGTCTTCTCTGAGTTTACGAAAGCGATTCTTTGGTAACGTAAATATGTCAGCCTTCTGTTCCTCGGTTCGAAGGTATTCGACTTGAAGTTCACCATCTTGAACTTTCTCTCTCACGAAGTGGTACCGTACGTCGGTGTGTTTCGTTCTCTTGTGAAACTCTGGATTCCGCACCAGTCTTATGGAACTTTGATTATCCACGTAGATGATCGTTGCCTCTTCACAAGGCTGCTCGATTTCCGATAATAGTCTTCTCAACCATATCGCTTCTCTCGACGTAATCGATGCCGCTACGTACTCAGCCTCCGTAGTGCTGAGTGTCACGAGTTTTTGACGTTGACTTGCCCAAGTCACCGGGCCACCGGCCAACTCAAAAACGTACCCGGTTGTGGATCTTCTCGTTTCCACATCCCCTGCGAAGTCTGCATCGGAGTACCCTCTCAGTCTCAGATCGCCATCCTCGCCTCGATATTCGATCCCGTACCCGACCGTCCCGGCCACGTACGAAATAATGCGCTTCACCGCGCGCCAGTGTTCCTTTCCGTGTCGATTGAGGAATTTGCTCACCAAATTCACTGCGTATGATATATCTGGGCGAGATACGATCGACAGGAACATTAGAGACCCCACTGCCTCCCGATACGGGACTTTTTCGCCCTCTTCTTCTTCGGGTAAAGGCTCTAGTCTCGATCCCGATTCACTCGGCACACTTGTCGACTTCGCATCGACCATCTCAAATCTCTCGAGTATTTTCTTCGCGTATGCGCTCTGATGCACGAAGATCGTTCTCGTTGTCCTGTCTCGTTGAATTTGCATTCCCACGAACAGACTTGCATCCCCGATCGTTATTTTAAACTCTTTCTTCAGATGTCCGAGAACGACGTCGATCACTTCCTTATCTTTTGCTACTACCAGTCCATCGTCGACGAAAAGGGCCAGGTAGACGATGCTTTCTCTCACTCTGCTGACGAAGATGCACTTGTCCGCGTTCGTTTCTTTGAACTTGAATTTCCTCAGGAACGCGCTGAATTCCCGGTTCCAACAACGAGGGGACTGTTTCAAGCCGTACAGTGATTTTTCGAGACGACACACTTTGTTTTCTCGATCCCCTTCGTTTACCGGTAGTCCGTCTGGCAATTCCATGAATATTTCTTCGTCGAGTGTTCCGTACAAAAACGCCGTTTGTACGTCGAACTGAGAAAGCTCAAAATCTTTTGCTGCTACGACAGACAAAAGCACACGCAACGAGTCGTATCGCACGACTGGAGCGAACGTTTCGGTGAAGTCCACTCCTTCCTTTTGCATGAAACCAGTCGAGCCAAGGCTCGACTCGTCGCGAATCGACGAATTTTTCCCTCTTCGTCTTTGAGTACTTTAAAGACCCACCGGGAGTCGATCGTCTTCATACGTGGTGTTCTTTCGACTAATGACCACGTTTTATTTTCACGATGTGATTCAAGCTCTGAGTTAACGGCTTCGCACCATTTTCTTGACTCTCTGCTTCGTAGAGCTTCTTCGTAGGTTACCGGTATCTCACACTCAGCGGCGTTTGTTTCGTACCTTGCCGGTCTACGAATGCTATTTCGATCTCTTAATTGTCGCCTTTCACCCTCAACAGCTTCGCGCTGTTCCTCGTGCGGTTGAATATCTTCGTCCGCCAGCTCGAACACCTCGTCGTCCGCTTCTTCGTCTTCCTCTTCCTCTGGAGCTTGAACGATTCTCTCGTTCTCTTCGTTTTTCGGTAGAATCACTCCATCCGACTCGTCCTTCGCAGACGGCAACGATGGTCCAAGGACCTCGTGAAATATCACATCGCGCGACACATTCACCTTCTTGCTCACAGGGTCGAAGACACGGTAATTCGAAGAATCACTCTCATAACCGACGAGGATCATTTTCTTTGCGCGAGCGTCTAATTTCTTCAAGTGTTGCTTCGGTACATTAACGTACGCCTCCGAGCCGAAAATTCTCAGGTGCGTTAGATCCGGTTTCACACCGAACCACTCTTCGTACGGAGTTTTTCCTTGCTTCACGCTTGACGCACCAGCACGGTTCATCAAGTACACGGCCGTACTGCACGCTTCCGCCCAAAGATATTTGGGGAGATTCTTCGCCAGTATCATCGTCCGCGCACTCTCGATCAAGGTCCGATTATCTCGTTCGGACTTCCCGTTCTGCTGGGGCGTGTATGGGGCGGTGAACTCTCTTTGGATTCCTCGCGAATCCGTGTAACTCTCCATCGCCCGGTTCTTGAACTCTGTACCGTTATCTGACCGAAGAACACGCATCGGCCTGCCAAATTTGTTTTCGATGAGTTTGTCGAACTTTTTGAACTTTTCTAGCACGTCACTTTTGTGTCTCAGGAAATATATGTGACGAAAACTCGTCGCATCGTCTTTAAACGTTAGCAAGAAACGCGCGCCACCGAGAGACGTTTCGGACATCGGTCCGCACACATCCGTGTGGAATACTTCTCCCGGAATTGTCTTTGCCCGCATTCGCGTTTTCTTGAACGTTTTTCTATGTGATTTTCCTTCTTGACACGAACCACAAAAGTCTTCTGAGTTTTCCGTAAACTCGACGCCTTTAACTAGATTTTCTTTCACTAGGTTTCGCACCGTTTGTCCGTTCACATGTCCAAGTCTCTCATGCCAAACTCGAAAACTCGTTTTCACAACGTTGGCCTCACTGCCGTTGTTCGCGCACTTGGTTCTAAAAACCATTCTGTAAACTTTGTTGTCCAGCTTCACGCCGTAACCAACCGCGAACCCGTTATTATCGATCCGAACGCCGTTTCCTTGAAAAAGCACGCCGAGGCCTTTTTCCGCACAAACGCCGACCGAGAATAAATTTTTAGTCATGTCCGGGACGTATAAAACGTTTTCGATACGCGACGTTATCCACCCGTCGTCCACGAATTTTTCAATTTCTACCGTACCGATTCCCGCGACGCGACACTCTTTGCTGTCTCCGAGAGACACCGTGTTACCCGCTGGTAACTCGCGATAGTCACTTAACCAGTCCCGTCGGTAAGTACTGTGACGCGACGCTCCGCTGTCGGTCAACCAGCTATCGCTTTTATCGATCGCGAGTATCTCACTCACTACCTTCTTTGGGATTTTTGACAACGCACTTTTACCGGTACTTTCACAGACCGTCGCGCACGTGTCCTCAACGACAAAAGCACAGTCACTCGAGTTCCGCTCGCCTTTTTCGTTGCCCTTAGGCTTACTTTTACAATTTATTGCAAAATGGCCGAGCTCTTGACACTTGTAACACCGAACTTTGGATTTCGCACCCTTTTTCCTATTTTTCGTGTCCCTCGCACTCGCTTGTCTTTTGTCCTTGTCCTTCGAATTTTTCACTGCCAGGAACGCACTTTCACTATTATCATTCGCTGACAAACGTGCTTCTTCACGACGTAGCCGTTCCTCCAGATTTTCACGCGTTTGCATTTCTGGCGGCATATTGTCCCATGCGGTCAGGAAATTCGAATATTTCGGCGTGAGACTTCCCAAAATCTTCGCCATTATTGTCACGTCCGATACTTTTTCCCCTATGTCGTTCAACTGCGCCGCCATGTTGTTCACTTTGGCGACGTGCTGAGTTATCGAGTCGTTACCGTCCATCCTGTACTCGTACAACTTTGTCGAGAGCATTAATTTGTTGGACGCCGATTTTTGCTCGTGAATCGACGCGAGCTTTGTCCACATTTCGCATGCGGTTTCACAAATTAGTAACGGTCTCATTTGTTCCGACTCGAGCGTTGACGACAATAGAAACATGGCGCGCGCATTCTCAACGTCCCACGCGTCGCCTCCGGCCACGTTGTCGGCCGGCCTCACTTTTGTACCGTTCACGATTCCCCATATGCGATGCGCTAAAAATAACGATCGCATCTGAAATTTCCAGCCTTGATAATCTTGGCCGGCAAATTTCGAGACATTCTTTGTGCTGATTGTCTCGGACATCGTGGATTCGTTTTCTTTGCTTCTCGCTAACGAATTCTTGTACCGGTACAAATTTCAAAATGGCCGTTTCCGGTTTCGGCACGTGACTCTCACACCGCGTGTTTCGCACACCGGTATTTTTATCGCGTTTCACACCCGATATTTTTCTTTACACCGCGTTTCGCACACGGCACGTTTCGCACGTTATTGTTCTTTACACCGCGTTTCGCGCACGGCACGTTTCGCACGTTATCGAGTTCTTCTCGCGACTCTCTTACAATGGCCGTCGCCGGTTTCTTATCACGTGTTCACCACGCCGCGTTTCACACACGTTATTACGCTTCTCGCGCTTATACGAAACCGCTCTTCATTTACAAGATCCTCTCAGGATCTTCGCTTTTCACTATCACAGATTTCTCGCAGTCCACGTGACTGGGCCCATAACCTGTTGAGTTTCTTTTCCGTATTTTATTATGGAAAGGAAAGGCCAACGAGTTTTTAATGAGAAATCTGTGAGGAAGTTGGAAAGCGGGTTATAATAAATTGCACACGAGTTATTACGAAAAAGAATAACAGATGAGATAGATTTATTATAATGAACGAAGTTAGAATTGTTTTAACAATAAAGTCTTTGGGCTTTTTGATTGTAAGTGCTCCTTCACAGAGCGTTGGAGACGAACTGAGGGAAAGCGTAACCGCATGTTCCCCCTGCTCTTTGCACAGCGCCTCACGCGTTGTATACCGGTAGCTTGACTAATAAGTACCGGTAATGTCGGACTCTGCTCGAACCATTCCAACACGCGTTAACTTCTAGTCGCGTCAACAGAACTGCCGGTTTTTTTTCATCTGGGGTATCACAAGCGATGAAATGGAATTCCAATCTTTCAACAAAAATTTCCCAATCATCCTCTTCCAGATTGAACTTTACTACCAGGTTCTGGTTATTGTTATTTGTTCTTGAGGCCATTGCAACCGGCTCTACGTTTGTTTTCTCCTGTTTTACTTGGCTAAGGTTTCGGCACTTTACCTTGTTCACTAGTAGCTTTCGCAGTTGCTCAAAAGTTGCATCCTCGCTAAACGACACGGAGATCTTCGCAAGCTCGGCTTGTATTTCCGCCTTATTCAATTTATATATCCACGCGGTCTGAATTCCTTTACTGCTGCTCGTCTCTTCTTCTGGGATTTCGTCGCTGGGTTCGCCTTTTTCTTTACTTGTGGTCAGCTCACTGTGCTCTTCTTTTTTATCCCCCATCCGCTCTTTGATTTCTCAGAATTCACTGGCTATAGGTTCTTTTCCTCGTCGCCACTGTGGTGTATTAGGAAAGGTGGGAATAATAACTGGACGTATTGTCGTTATCCTTTATTCGGCACAGGTGGCCGTCGAACTGAGCGTCGTCATATCTTTACAGAGTACAGTGTCTCACGCGCTTTCCCCCTCTACTCGGTATTTCACGCTCTCTCTCTCACGCATACACTACAATATCTTTCCTTTGTAAATTTCGTCATACTAATCCAACGATATTGCCGAATGAAAATGTGATACTTTTTAACAATCTCAGTGGCCGTTTGCATTGGGATATTGTTCTTAGTGAGCTTATTACTTTTTCTAATTCTATCTACGCTAACAGTTACTTTACTTTTGGTTTTGTAACTACAGATGGAACATTTTTTACGATTACACGTTTTATGCACACATGGAATGCTTTTATTCAATGAATTGGTTTTATCGATACCCACTTTGCAAACTTTATCTAACAATTTTTTTGGCGTGTTTGATGCATGTAACGATATTTTTTTGCATACTTCATTAGCGACATGATTCGATAAAGATTCACTGTGTTCATGTTTACGTGAAATGGGAGGTGATCCGGTCTGTTTCTCTTTGTTGTCTAATGATGAACGAAAATTATCGGCATGGATGCTTACCAATGTGTGATTTTCGCCAATTTTTTGCCTTCCTGTGTGTTGATTTTGTCTGGTAGTGTAGTCTTCAATTTCCAAATATGGAAAATGTTCTATTGTTTTCAATTGGCGAATTTTCAGAAAATGTTCGCGCATTCTTGCAGAATCATATCCAACGGTTTCTGGTTTTATTCCGTAAAATATTGATGTAGCAAACGCCATTGCAAATAAACCGCAATCACGACCATTCGGCTGTAAATCAACCTTTGGAAACAGGACAGAGCCAGGTCTATTAATCATAATAGGGATACAGCGCTTGTAAATATCGTTTATGATATTGTTACGTCCTGGGATTCCGTTCGATACCCGAATTGACTCATTTTTAATATTGAAATAATTTTAATCATATCAAGGTGGGAACGTCTCAACCGTAGAGATCTCACGGTGATCGTCCACAAAATTTGCTGACGTTGGAGATCTCACGGTGGCGAGAAGACGTTCCACACCTCCCGAATGCGCGAAGCCCAGCTTATCGCGGACTTCACGCGCGGATTAATATCCCCAAAAGTGCAGGGCACTATTTGCGGACAATTCAATAGTCAGTCGATCTGGAGACCTCGAGCTGAACGGTCTACCAGCAAATTTAAGTTTTTCCAAAAAGAGCCTCGGCCCTCGTGGCCGAGGACCCACTTCAAAGTTCGGTCCGGTAATAGTAAAAACGTTTACGCGGAAACATAATTCGCGAACCGAAATAAAATAAAATAATTCGAAATTATAAAGTCCAGAATAATAAACGCGAATGACCCTAACCCTCATTGTTCAAAGGGTCATCGCGCAAACCACCAATACGTAAGCGAAAGTGTACAAGTTTTAATAATTGTTTTAATAATAATAAACATTGTTAATTGTTCATCGTGCGTCATAACTAATTCAATTACACCAATCGTTTCCTTCATCCAGCGACGTTCCATACACAATCGAAAACTCTGAACAATAATATTCAACCTGCCTGGACAACTGGCTCCAATCCCCGATTTGCCTTTGCAAATCTAAAACCGGAGCAACTTTTGCAGCTACGACCACGGTAAGTCCTAACACGATGGGGCCAAAATACCGGGACGTAACAATATCTATGTAACGTTTTGGACCCAATGGAATCATAAATATATATTTTATCTGCATCATAATAACTACAGACCCAATGTCCTCCAACATGGGACTCTTGATTTTTCACAATCGATTCAGCACAACTGAGCAAAATCTGAATGTGTTGTTCATTCGGTGCCACAGGTTCTATGCTATGCGGGTGATAAATCTGCCACGGCGGCCTTTGATTAAATTTCGAATTGGATGCTATTTTTAATATGTATCCAAATTCTTCAACATGATCATCGTTCAGCAGATCACCGTTGACGATCAGGCGGGATGGACGAGAATCAAAAGATTATTGATTGTTATTCAACAGCGTTATCCTCTCGTCGTCAATAAGAACAATTACTTGATCATTTTTGTTATTTTCTGTTAAACGCTGAGAAACTGTATGTTGCTGTGCTTTTAATTGCACTTTCGATTTCTGTTTCGCTCTGTAAAGGGCTTTCCTCGAAGTTTCTTTTTGTTTTTTTTTTTATCGGTTACTTTTTCCGATTCGAACGGTGCAGATTTCTTTGAAAGCTTTACAGAAAAAAAGCTCTCCTCATTGACTAAATCATCGAGATTACTACGTTTTCGTTTTCTCGTTTCATTGAAACTTTCAACAGAACTTCTGTCGTTTGGTAACGAAGTTTTCCTAACATAATTCTTATCTGCATTACATCTAATAAAAAAATTACCATTTTTATCAGTGGAATCACTGGACAGTTTTCTTTTTTTCAATCTGTATCGTCGTTTTTTCAAACTGGCCTTTCGTTTATTTTGTACCAATTGTAGAGACGGTACAATAACTGTATTTATTTTGTCGAGTGGAAAGTGTTCGATATGTTCAGACTGGAATATTTTTAAAAGATGTGCACGAAAGCCTGGCTGATAATATCTTACATCTTCTGGTTTCAATCCATACAAAATAGATGTAGCAAATGCCATCGAGTAAAGCGCACAGTCGTTGTTATTTGGTTGTTTATCAACCGAAGGAAAAACGACCGACTGACTCTTTTTGAAATCATAAAATGGAAATAACTTTTCTAAATAAGTGATATGATCACGATGAAGCATCTTTGCCCCACTAGAATTATAGAGGTAAATTTTTTTGTATCATAATAACTGCAAACCTAATGCCCACCTTGGGGTTCTTTGCCATCTGCAGTCATTAATGCATCGCAACTGTACAATATCTGAATGTGATATCTTTCGGCCATAACAGGTTCTATCATTTCTGGAAAATAGAGACCAATCTGGGGCCGCATATCAAACAACGAATTAGATGTTTCTTTCAATAATTTTGCGAAATGTTCAATATGCTCATCATCTAACCATTCACCTCTAGCTATGCAGCTTTTTTGCCGAGCCGCTTTATTGCTCAACATTTCAGTCATCACTGGATTGATTAAATGTTATCTTAATCAATATTACCCACAGATAAGAGGCACCTAAAAGCCGATTGAACACGAGAGAATTCTCAGTAAAAGATCGCGCTCTCAGCGACGATAGTTGTGCGCTAAAAGCGACACTTTCACACAATAATGCGTGATAATAATTCGCGCTCAAAGCGACGCTTTTACATAATGGTGCGCGATTGTTAGAAAAAAAAATGAATACTTGTAGTGAAGGGAAAAGCAATGATCTTATAATTAATTGTCGGTGATGAACCTACAAAGAGAAAAAAATTATAAATTCCAGTCATGAAAAGGACACATGCGATGAAGTAGTTGTTGTCTAAAAATGTATTAGATTGAAAACTTGATCGATCAACCGTTGTCAAAATATTCTTCAACGGATTTTGAATTTGTCAATCAATTGACATAAAACCCAAGCAAATAGTGAAAAAATTACGGGTGACTTAGTCTTTTCTCAACGATAGCGTATACACTGTCACAAAACCGGAGAAACGCTGAGGGAACTGATACGGATTGGACGTTCGATACACGGGGTTGATTCCACGATGAGCAAGATAATTATTTTATGAGCTGCACACAGCAAACACCATGTTGGAGAGTTAGTAGTAACAAGTTGACACCCGTCGGAATAAAAGAGTCAAACAAAAAACAACATCGAGAGAATTCTTCATAAACACGAAATCTCTTTGCCATTCTGTGCAGAAACATTCATGTGGCCGCGGTTTTTGAGTTGGACGGAAAATATAATATGCTGATATTTTTTATCAATACTTTTTCAAGAGACGCGATAGCGGCAAGATATTTTCTTGATTAGATATCGAAAAATGACTTTCACGACACCTCGGAAATTAAATATATGATAACAGTTCCAGAAAGTGCAATGAACATAAAACGGACCTTCGAAATTACTTCTTTTTTACTATCTAGAAAAAAACGTCCAGCTGTGTGGACGGGTGTCGACGCTCTGACTTCCGCAAATTCTAAGATTCATTACTAATTTTTTTTTTATAAAGGACTATCATATTAGGCAGATTGATATTGAATTTGGGGAATATAAATGAACGGTTTAAATTTTATAATTGTTCAAATTTTGCGAATATTTGAGTTTTTTGAAAAATCAGCCGACGGCTCTAATTTCTGCAAATACAAACTGAAATTTGCAAATTGCTTCCTCAAGATTCTCAAAATGCACGATGCTTAAAGATGCTCTACGAGGAAGCTGATTCAATTAAAAATATAGTTTCCTCACAGAGGAAGATTTGAGCATTATGCATCTTGAGCATCTTGAGGGAGTAATTTGCTAATTTTTTCATATGAATCTCGAAAAAACGGGAGCGAATTTTTATTTAAATGATTACTTTAGTGAAAATAATTATTTTATGTTTGTGATGACCGGGCTTGCGAGGGTGAATAATAATAAAGGTGAAGACAGAAGAATGAAATGATTGATTTTTAATGAACTGAGACTTGATAATTATTATAAGGGAGTGCACGAGGTAATTAGCGGTTCGAAGGATGGTGATGAACTGAGGAGTCGAGGATTAGAATAAAGTAGAATGATTTGGTGAAGTGGTAGTGGGGAGATGAAGCGGAGGAGAAGTTGAGGCTCGTGGGACAAAGTAAGTGCTGAGGAATGCGGTGATAAGATTAGGATGCTGAGCTAGGAGTTTTGAGTGTGAGAAAGAGTTAAGAAAGGATGTGAGGTATCGGGTACGAATGTGGGAAAGAGTTTGGAAAAGAATATATAGGGTGCTGCCATGACACTCCCCCTCTTACAAAACGATGCTCTGCATCGTAGGTTACAATTTTTTTGTTTCTATGATTCTATATAATGAAAAATAATTGTACATTATCAATAGTTCAAGTGTGGCTCTATATAAAATTGTGTTGTTCGTGAGAAGGGTTGTGTGAAAGTGTATAAGGGTCTCATTAATTTCAGTGGTTTTAGGGGTTGTAGGTAATCCGGTTCATCGTGGTATTGCTGGTTCTTTATTGGTCACTTTTGGTATTTCTGGTCTTCTTCATCATCTATAATCCGTTTTTATGGTCTGTTTCTCTCTTATTTTCTGGAATCTGTAACGGAGTAAGTCGATTAGTTGTCCATGTTAGTAGGGGTGGGGTGTTATTTTGGATGGGCGTGGTTGGTGTTATTTATCATTATCAGTTGGTTGTTACGTATGGTTGGTTTTTCTTCCTCTATTGGTCGTCTCCTCTTTGTTAGTTTCTTTTCACTGGTTTTATTTGTTCTTGTTGCTCTGTCTTAGTTCTTATTCCGAATGGGTCTTCTTTTAAATGATGCTTCTTTCTAAATTTTGGTTTTTCGATTGTTGGTTCATATTTTCCCAATGGGTATTGTACCTAAATTTTCAAAGATTCTGAAACATTCTAAACTTGGTTAGTTCGCTGGTGGTTAGTTCATGTGACATGTTATTAGTGATGGGAATGGATCTGGTTCGGTGTCATGGGCTCAATGAATTACGTCGAGTGTTATGGAAAAGATTTTGCGGTTTATTATGTCCTTTACGTTTAAGATTATTAAGATAGGTGGTTATGGTATATAAGTTGGGTAAATATAATAATGGTAATAATGATAGTAGTAGTAATAGTAGTGCTAATGATGATAACAAAATAAGTGTAGTGGTGATAGCGTAAATGCGGATGTAAGTATAAGGTGTTGTTTGTTTTTTTTTTTTTTTTTATATTCGTTTTCGTCTTTCAAATTTCGTCATTTTTTCGTCGAAGGTCTTGTTAAATTCTGCGCGTACTGTCGGTAATTCTTTTGCGCTAATCGTGTCGATCCAATCCTTGATGTTTTCCATTTCTGTCTGTGTTTCGAAGCTCAGTTTTGGGGAGATTGTCTCGTCTGGTCCATATGTGATTTTTTGTCTTTTCTTTGGGGGGTCATGTTTGTCGGGAACGTCGAGTATTTGTTTTTTTGTTGTTTGGGTTGCCCTCTGTTCTACTTTAGCTTTTATTACTTATCGTGCGTCCATCGTGATTGTAATTCTTTGTTGGTTACTTGGTCCTGGTACGTTTGTGTTGTGGATGGGTGGCGTCTTCGGTCTTAGTTCGGAAAGGAATTTCTTGATTCTTCGTTTGGTTGGTCTTTCTAACGGTATAAATGATCGTCTACTATCGTTGCTGTCGTCGTCGCTGTCAATGTTAATTATGTCGGGGATCTCTTTTTTTATTTCTGTTATTATTACGTCGCTGTCTGGAGTCTCTTTTTTAATGTTGGTCGGTGTAGGAGCTGGGGAGGGGTTGGTTTTTTCATCTTCAGTGTCGTTTTCGGTGTCGCTGCTGTCGGTATCCTCGTCATCGTCTTCGGTGTCTTCTTCGTTGTAGTCGTTGTCTTCTTGATTGTCGTCGGTGAATGTCCATGGAAATATTCCTTTTTCCGTCCAGTAGAGAATGCAGAGGTCGATATGATCGAGCATGCGGCGAGCAGGGAAGGCTCCCTTGCACAGGTGGCATTGGCGGTCGGCTGCCGGATTGGCGAGGTAGCGTGTTGTTAGGCGCTTTTTACATTCTGCGACGTGGGTGACTAGGCGTCGATGATGGGTCTCGGTTGTGCAGATGGGGCACGGGACCATAGTCAAGAGTTGCGATTCCATTTTTGTTTTGTTTTTGATATTCTTCGTTTTGTGTGTGTCTGTCTGTGTTTTCTCTTTTTTTTATCTGTTAGGGGTAGTGCGTAAGATAAACGTATTTTAGTTGTGTTTGTTGTGTGTTTTCCATGCAGTGTAGTTGTTTTGAGGCTTAAGCGAAATGTTGTGCCCGCAAATCGTCACGTGGGGACGAGTTTGCCAGGGACGAGAATAGTTCGGGATGTTGCCAAGGTTGAGTAAATCTCCAACTCAATACTTTCAGTCTTAACTCTAAGTTTATTAAAGATGTTTGTTACAATCGGGTATGACCCTGAAGACCAATATGTGCGATGAGTGATCAGATACGATCAGTATCGGATCGCAGACTGCTGGAGTCGCAGGATGTCCTTGGTTTTATAGGGTTAGGGGTTTTACAATATTATTAAGGGAGGTGGTAATTATTGGTCAATCGATCGTTCCGATGTCTTGGGATCATTTCCCAATGAGGTCATTAAAGCGGGACGATCGATTGCGAGATCTGTGATCGTCAGCATTTGATTTAACCTCGTTTTACTTTTAATGCGAGGTGTGCTTAACGATGACCTGTATTTGTGGCCAGTTGCTTGAGTGCTGACGATGCTTTGTTGCGAACGAACTCGTTTAAGGAATTTGGTTGCGACACTGGGCGCAACAATCCTCCCCCCTTAGGGAGACGAAACTTGGTTTCGACTTTTCTAGCAATCCAAATTCTGTAGTATTGGTCTTTGGGTTTACAATTTTTCGCTTACATGTGTTTGCATAGGTTTACATGTGTTATAAGGTATCTGTATTGATTGGTCTTGGTGACGGTGAGTATATAACTTTTAAGTCTGTAGCTTGTATTTCTCTTTTTGCTTGCGTCGGCGAAATTGCTGTCGGACGCTCGATGTCGGAAATTGTCCGAGCGCATCGACCTTTGCTAAATTTCCGAATTGCAATTATTATTGCGGAAATAATGAGTGCTGTTATTGTTATACCGTGAAGGGAATAATTTCCCAGGATGTGGAGGTATTGATCTGACCAAAGGTCTGGCTCTGTATTTAATTCGTTTTGCAGATTTTCGATTCTTTCGCCTAGCTTATTTACTTCGAGAGGATTTGTAACAGTTTTATTTGGAGCATTGAGATTCAAATTTAAATGTTTAGCGAGTGGTGCTCCGATCTCGAAGGTTAGATTGTGTGGTGGTATAAAAGTTACAGTTTCTCGTTGAGTATTTTCTATTATAGTCGTTAGTTTGAAGTCGGCGGCAGTGACGGAACATTTCCCGTCCAAAACCAGTATTCCAGTATCGATAATTGTTGTGTACGCAGTTTTTTCATTTTTGCATTTTATCGTGAGAGATTCCGGGTTTGGGGCTACGTAAAGCCATTTTCCGGGTTGTTCTAACGTTATTATCATAACCTCTTCTAGTTTTACTATTCTCGGCGTACAATTACTTTTTTCTGGCTTGCTGCCGAGGTAGACAGATACTTCGCAGGGGGTTGATTTTCCTATAACTTGTGTTGCCTGTTTTGGTTGGCAATAGTACTGTTTTCCTAGTCTTTTACAATCTTTTAGGTTCTCTTCTGATAGTGAGAGATAATTTCTGTTTTCTGTGTCTACCGTAATGATTTTTTCCTTCGTTTCTAGGAATTGAAATGTGTTAGAATTTGCTCTTACCGGTAATGGATAGACTTTGTTTATCGTAAATGCGGTATTTTCTATTAATGGAATTTTTATTACGATTACTACCCGTGATTCGCTGCTGTAGGAGCCTAGTTCGGATATTTTTAGTATGTCTTGGGTTTTTTCTGACGTTATCTCGACTGGGAAGCTTAATCCTGGAGGGATGTTTACGCGTGCTTTTGTTAAGTAGTCTAATAGTTGTCTAGGTGAGATAGTAGTCGGGTCTACTATTCCTTTTGGGATTCCTATTAGAAAGTTTGAAATTCGTCGCACGTTGCTTACTAGTGGTGCTAATACGAAACCTATTGCGTTTATGTTTTCGTCTAGGATTTCTCTTTGTTGTACTAGGTTTGTTTGTTGGTTAAACGCTTTTTTTATTTTTTCTATTGCTTTGCTTATCGTTGTTAAGTATATATTGACTTGTGCTAAAGTGTGTTGAAAAAGGTTCGTCGTTGATTTTAAAATTTGCAAGTTTTCTTTCAGTATTTTTTCGTCTGTTGCCTGTCTATTACCTATTTGTTGTATTTTTTCCTCAATTTTTTGGGCGTCGTCTGCGTCCAAATTTCCCGTTATTGACTTTATTATTGATCCTAAGCCGTTTATTAGGCCTCTTTTTCCTCTCGGTCTTCTTTTTCCTACGATGTCGTGGATGGTCTGTACTTCGTTTTTTAGTGATTCTATCATTGGTTCTATCGTGGTGGATAGTGTTGAGCATAAGGTATCCTGTTGCGTGTTGTTGCATAGTTTTTTCAGAGCTGTTATGGTTATTTCCAATGTAGCTGCTCGGATTTCGATTGGTGATAGCTCCAATTGAATTGCCAATTTCCAAACTTCCTTGATGGGGTGTAAGGTTCCTATTTCTTCATAGTAAATTCCAGGCGTGGTTTGTAATTTTTTCACGTGGAATTGTTCTTCTCCGGCTATCGGGGCCAGCACGGTCATGCACCTGTAAATGGTGCATTCGTTAGCTAAGTTTTTTGCTGATGTGGTATCGCTGGGGTGCATTGCCCTGGACTGTTGCTTTTAAGTCGTCAGTCCGTCTGTCTTTTTCTGTAGCGCTTGAAATCGGGGTTGTCTCTTTCTTTCTGTTTCCCTCCTTGTCGTTGCTGGTTCTTTCTATAAAATCTGACGTTTTCGTTTGACAGTTTTATTATATCAGTTTTCGTCGTTGCTGCTACATCGTTCTCTTCAATTGTACGAAGGTGAGTTATTTTGTGATTGAAATTTGTATTTTTTTTTTTTTTTTTTTGTTTTATTTCATCCTTCTTTTCACCCATTTTTTTTTGAATCCTTGTTTTATTTTATTTTATTTCATTTTGTTTTTTCTTTTTTTATTTTTTTTCCAGAAAAATGTCTGGGTTCGGTAAACGTAACCATTCCGTCGCTTTTGGGCCGATGGCCCATTGTTGGACAGACGGGAAATTCCACTGGATGGTAAGTTCTGGTTACTTATTTCATTTTATTTTATTTATTTTATTTGTTTTATTTATAGTAATTTATTTGTTGTTTTGTTTTTTGTTTTTCTTTCCAGAAAGTCCGCAAAACGGCCTACCGGGGACCGATTTGCCAACTTTGGCTGGCGCCGTTTGTGGCGGCGGCCAAAGTTGTTCGGGCGAAACGGGTGGAGGTCGCCATGGCGTGGGCGCGCCTCTGGAGGGAGGACCCCTGGTCGATCGAGGTGGACGCGTGGAATCCCGAGGACATTCCTGGGGATGTTTTGGGCCTGCGCCGGCTATTTGGGATGAGTCCCTATCCTGGCCCAGTCGGGTCCCAATGCGATGAGGAAATGTGGGAGCTCTTTGGTCCCGACAAATTTCTTCGAGGTCTCCGTCGCCGCCATTAACTGATTTTTTTGTTGTTATTATAAAATTTTTATTTTTATTTGTAACAATATATGTACGAAAGTTTAAATTGTCTATCCGTTTTATTTCCCTTATTCCTCCCTGTTATTTTATTTCGTTAGTTCATTTATTTTATTTTATTATTGTTTCTTTTCTTCTTTTTTTTTTCCAATTTTATTCGATTCGTAATTAATTATTTCTTTTGATTATTATTTCTTTAAATTACTTCTTCTTTTTTTTTCGTATTTCGCTTATTTATTATTTCCTTTTGTTATTTTCATTATTTTCTTTATTTTTGGGTTTTATATATTTTTTATTATTATATTTTATATATTTCTTATTTCTTATATATTTCTTTATTTATTCTTTATTATCTTTGCGTTTCTTTTATTTCGTTTCTAAGTTCTTTTTCGTTTCTTTTCATTATCCCGGAATGTCGAGACTTCCGTGGTAGGCGTCAGCGTTTTTTTTTTTTTTTTTTTTTTTTTTTTTTCGCTGTATTCCGTACGTCGGCGGCTTGAGGGGTACGGGGTGTCGGCGGCCATTTCGTTAGTGGGTGACGTATGGCTTGATGCGGTCTACGTGCACTCGCATCGTACGTCGTCCGCGGCCGATAGTATAGTTTACTGCCGAATCCTTGCTTTTCACCGTGTAGGGCCCCGTCCACTTGGGGGTCAGTTTTGCTGATCTACCGCGACGTACAGTGGGGTCGTGCAGCAGAACTTTGTCGCCGACGCGGTATTCTGTTTTACCGGCGGCTTTGTCCTTGTATTCTTTTGTCTTTTCCTTTCCCTTCAACAATTGTTCTCTTGCTACCTGCCAAGTTGCTCGTAATCTTTCCCTCAATTCGGCGACGTAGTCGTCATATGTGTACGTTGTACGAGGGGGTTGTTTGAGGGCTGTCGGTAAGTCCGCTCGTTTTCCGAAAACGAGTTCATGCGGGGAGTATTTGGTTGCGGTGTGAGGGGTGGTGTTGTACGTGAACATCGCGTACGGCAACCATTCATCCCAATCCGTCTGATCCTCCTGAATGAAATTTTTCAGGTATTCCGCTAAAGTGCGATGAGATCGTTCAAGGGCTCCGTTCGATTGCGGATGGTATGCCGTTGTTTGAATCTTTTTTATTTGGAGGAGTTTGCACATCTCCTTGAACAGATCGCTGAGGAAATTGGTTCCTTGGTCGGACAGGATTGTTTTTGGAGTACCGAATTTGCAAATTATTTCGGTTATTAAGCCCTTTGCTACTTCCTTTGCCTCTTGATTTTTTAAAGGCACGGCTGCGCTGTATTTTGTAAGCGAGTCTTGAAAGGTGAGGACGTATTTGTTTCCTCTCTCTGTTTCGGGTAAAGGCCCTACTATATCTACTGCACATTTTTCGAAAGCTTTTTCTGGGGTGTCGGTAATTATCATCGGTGCATTTTTCGTGCGCGTTAATTTGTTTCGCTGACATTTATCGCATGCCGATACGTATTCTCGTATCTCCTTTACCATTCCCGGCTACTTGTATTTTTCCTTTATTCGCTCTGTCATCCTTTTTTGGCCTGGGTGTCCACCGAGTGGTGCGTCGTGATATTCTTTTAATATTATTTTTCTCTCCGTCTCGCTCGGACACGTTCGTTTTTGTTCGGAGTCGGATGACTCGTCCTCGCTCTCGCTTTCTCCTTCGCTTGTGTCTGGAGTTGCGTTTTCTGCTGACGGTTGTTTTTCTTGTTTGTTTTCGCTCTGTCTTTGTCCCATAGTCGGAGCGTCTTGTGAGGCGGGGCCTGTTGCGAATGATGGCGGCGTTCGCGCGACCTTGCGCGGCCTTCCCCGTCCTCGTTTCTCGGTCGAGTCGCATTGCTCGGCCTGAGTCAGCATTATCGCGTAGATTCTGCTGAGTGCATCTGCGTTGGTGTTCTTTTTTCCGGCTTTATACTCGATTTCGTATGTGTATTCCTCGAGTTTGATTCTCCATCTCATTAACCTTGATCCTGGGTCCTTTACATTGAAGAGCCAGGTGAGGGGTTTATGGTCGGTTACGATAATGAATTTCGTACCGTATATGTATGGGCGAAATTGCGCGACGGCCCATGCAATGGCTAGCATTTCCCTTTCTGTCGTGGAGTAGTTTCTTTCTGCCTTGTTTAGGGTTCGGCTGGCGTAGGAAATAGGTAAATCGTCTCCTATTTTCCCTTGTGAACGGATGGCTCCAATTGCTTTATCCGAAGCATCGGTGGTAATCACGAATGGCTTGGTAAAATCGGGATATTGCAATATGGGTGCTGTGCTCAGCGTTTCTTGTAATTTTTCGAAAGCCTGCTGTGTGCTCTCTGTCCACTCGAATTTATTCTCCTTTTTTATGAGTTCGGTGAGCGGTTTTGCTAGTTTTGCGAAGTCTTGTATGAACTTTCGATAATACCCTGCCAGTCCCAAGAATGATTGTAATTCTTTGACGTTTTTTGGAACAGGGAATGATTTTACTGCCTTTATTTTTTCTGGATCGGGTTTCACTCCCACCTCGGTGATGATGTGACCCAAATATTGCGTTTCTTTTCGTAAGAAATGGCATTTTTTCGGCTGAACCTTTAAATTGGCTTCCCTCAACCGGTCGAATACTTCTCGTAATCGTTTATTGTGCTCTTCGAAGGACGAGCCGTGGATGACGATGTCGTCTAGGTAGACGTAACATTTCAACCCTTGAAGTCCGGCCAGAACTGCGTCCATTAATCGTTGGAATGTAGGTGGAGCGTTTTTTAGTCCGAAGGGCATTCGGTTGTATTCGTAGTGACCCATAGGTGTTGAGAAGGCTGTTTTTGGTTTGTCTTCCTCAGCCATCTGGATCTGATGAAATCCAGAGGCAAGGTCGAGCGTCATGAAGTACTTGGCTCGGCCCAGCTGATCCAATATTTCGGCAATATTGGGCAGTGGATATGAGTCTCCTTCTGTAACCTCGTTTAACTTTCGGAAATCCACTACGACTCTCTTTTTGATGTTGCCCTCGGCATCGGCCTTTTTTGGAACGACCAGTAGTGGCGCATTCCATGGACTTTTGCTTGGACGTATAATTCCGTCTTTAAGCATCTGTTGTGCTTGACTCATCACTTCGTTTTTCTGCGTTTCTGGCAACCGATATGGCCGTATATTTACCGGCACGGTGCCTTCCCGTGTGTGTATACGGTGTTTCACAAGATCTGTGGTTCCGAGTACCTCTCCCTCGAGATGAAATACATCAGAATATTCTTTGCTGAATTCTCTTAGGAATTCTTCTTCCTCCTGGTTGAGATGCGCTTGGCTTCCCAGTTCTTTCCACAGTTTTTCTTGCCTTTCTTCTTTGCTGATCGTGTTGATCGCTGGAATTATTTCTTCTGCTCTGGAGTCCGTTTCGGGCTCGTTTTGGAATTCTTCTATTTCCACGATGGGTCGGTTTATCACGACCTCTTCTTCCAGGGAATTCCTCAGGATAATCGGGCATGCGAGTCCTGTTGCGGCGATATTTCCGCCTATTGTGATGCCTGGCGATATTTTCGTGGCTACTACGCAACCTACTTTCTGAGATTTCTTGGTTTTGGCGTAGTGCACGGTCTCGGAGCGGGCTGGCAATTTTATTTTCCCGTCTCCGGTGATTAGTGGCTCGGTGTGTCCGTAAATTTTGATTGAACGGCCACCTAATATGTCCACATTGTGCCTTTTTATGAAGTCCATTCCCAGGATTCCATCGGTATTGATCCCGATCCCGTCGTCGATGACGAAGAATCCATGGCGGACGTTGACAGCTGGTGTTTCTAACACCAGTTCCACTTTGCATAAAGCGTGGAAAGTTTTTCCTCCGACCCCTTTCAGCTCCAGCGTCTCGTTGTACGCCTTGGTATCCGGGTGGATGGCACTTTTCTTGATTAAGCAGCATTGTGCTCCTGTGTCGCCTTTTAATGTAAGAATTTTTTCAGTTGCCTGCGGTGATGCGATGTAGAAATCGCTTGCTGAATCTTCGGGATTTAAAGCGTGTATTTGAACGCTTGCTGGGGTTGCGGTTGACCCGGTACTTTTGAGCTGACCTGTAGCTCGCTGCTCGATAATTGTGCTGACGGTGAAATCTTGGTGAGCCTCGATTGCGTTGACCGTGAATGACCCCACTGTGGTCTTATTCTGGTCGCTGGTGTTCTCACCTGTTGAAGCGCGGGGACCGTTGTTATTACGGTTGTTGTTGTTGTTGTTGCTGTTGTTGTTACGGTTGTTGTAACCTGCTCGTCCGTCGAAGTTTCCCTGGTTTCGTCCGGAACCTCGTTGCGAGTTATTTTGGCGTTGACCAGAGTTGTTTTGACCCTGATTTTGCTGCCTAAGCCTACTGCGACACTCTTTCCAGTGATGTCCTCGTTTTTTTGCAGTAGGTGCAAGTTATTGCCCCTATGTTACCTGTCGGAACGGGTAAATTGCTTCGTCCGTTGAAATTCGAGCTTCGGCAGTCTTTGGCCGAATGACCTGATTTTTTGCACTTTTGGCAAAATTCGTGACGCCTCTCGGGGTGCGTCTGTTTTGCTACGGATTCATAGCCTTGCAGGACTGTTTCTTCGTTTTGGGCCCCTTTTATTGCAGAAGTTAAATCTGGGTACCCTTTGGCTTTGACGAGGAGTTGATACTCTTTTTTGAGTCCCCGTTCGAAATTTGATAACGCTAGTTTTCTTACGTAGCGTTCTACCGCGAGTTTGTCTGGTACGGAAGATTCAGATTCTATGCTTGCTTCTATTAGCTCCATTGTAAGGGTTTGTAACCTTTTCCCAAAATCGGCTATGCTTTCATTGTGATTTTGTTTGCACGTGTGCATCTCTACTTGTAGAGCTTCTACGGTTCGTTTTGTCCCATATCGTTCCGTTAAGTGTTGTTGGAATTGTTTGAATGTTTCTATTGTTTTATAACGGACGTCTTCCCGTGCGTCGTCTGTCAGTTTTGTCGCAAGTACGAGTTTTAAAAGGATTGGTCTGTCACACTCGTCTACTAAACTATGAGCTATTTCGTACGCGTCGAGTAAACTTTTTGCGCGTCTAGGATTTTCTCCGTCGAAAACGGGAATTAAAGCTCGTGCCTCGTTTAAAGGCATGCCTCTTGATCTCCTTGGAGGAGATTGAGGGGAACCGTTGGTTGTACCAGAACCGTCACCTGCGGGTGGGTCGATTACGAGTACGGATTGGTCCGGCATAATGTCGTTGTGTGAGATAATAGACAAAGAGAGATCTGGCAAGTCGGTTTTATTGAAACTTTCGGTTTCTTCCGCGTCTCGAAAAGATTCTTCTGAGTCAAGAGATTGGTTTAGAGTTTCTGTGCTTTGACTGCGCTTGATATTTTCGACTGACTGTTCTGACTTGACTGAATATTCTGTTTTTGGGGAACGCGTAAAAGTGAGATTCCGATCGAAAAATGAGTCTAGGGATCGAGATATTGCGCGTACGCCTGGTAGTTTTAAACGGTTTACAAAATCGTCGTTGGACATACGTAACTGTTTGGTTCGCTGTTTTTCCGCGACTGGTTTTGGCGGGTTACAAAAGAAATTGTTCCGTCACTTACAGGATGATGATCTGGTAGATCTGCATGCTGCTGATGCTGTTGATCCGCTAGCTGATTTTCTCTCGAAATGGTGAATCTGCTTGGTCGATTGGTCGATTGGTCCGCTCTTTGGGTAAACGGTTATCGTTCTCCGGGTTGTCGAATTTGAACAGCTTTGGGCGCCCGTTGTCCTCGTTCGGTTGATCCTCGGATACTTGATAGATGTCGTCCTTCTGGCGGTGCGTGAAAATTTCTTTTCACCTCAGAGTGTAGTCGAGTTCTTGAGTTGTGGCAATCCCACCGCTGCCACCAATGTTGTGCCCGCAAATCGTCACGTGGGGACGAGTTTGACAGGGACGAGAATAGTTCGGGATGTTGCCAAGGTTGAGTAAATCTCCAACTCAATACTTTCAGTCTTAACTCTAAGTTTATTAAAGATGTTTGTTACAATCGGGTATGACCCTGAAGACCAATATGTGCGATGAGTGATCAGATACGATCAGTATCGGATCGCAGACTGCTGGAGTCGCAGGATGTCCTTGGTTTTATAGGGTTAGGGGTTTTACAATATTATTAAGGGAGGTGGTAATTATTGGTCAATCGATCGTTCCGATGTCTTGGGATCATTTCCCAATGAGGTCATTAAAGCGGGACGATCGATTGCGAGATCTGTGATCGTCAGCATTTGATTTAACCTCGTTTTACTTTTTATGCGAGGTGTGCTTAACGATGACCTGTATTTGTGGCCAGTTGCTTGAGTGCTGACGATGCTTTGTTGCGAACGAACTCGTTTAAGGAATTTGGTTGCGACACTGGGCGCAACATTGCATCACTCGCCTTTGACAGTTGGAACAACACACTTTTCTCCCTCAAAATGTCAGTGCTCTTCATGTTGACGCGTGCAAGCCTGATCTCAAACTGTTTTTCTCAGCGCGATGATCATTCATTTATCATCAACACTGAGGAATGAATCAAACCCCCTTCTATATCTCCCGGCATTTATTTCACTGTCTTTGTCAATCGTGATGAATCCAAATCTGTCCGCCTTTCAGCACTTTACACACATATTCTTGAAGGCTGCAAACATCATATCGGTATTCACATGATCGTTGTACACGCGTTTCAAATTCATATCATCTTGCTTGAATAGCACCACAAAGTTTGCGTTATCCCTCACAAGATGTTTGGGAATACGTGTATATGTCTGACATAGATAAAAACAGTCCACAATCTCATGTCTTCCCATGGAAAAAAACGCTCTCTCGTTCTCTTGTTTTTCACATGCAATATTGTCAAAGATGAATATCGAGTTGGGACGAGCGTCGTTCGGTGATACAACTTGTTCATGCTCGTTGAATGGATAATATCCAATCCCTTTTACCGATCGAAGTAATTCTTCGAGCAGTTTGTATTTTGGCTGTTTCAGTGATTTGGAATAGAGATAAACGTTTTCAAATCTCAAGCCATTTGGATGTATTAAAAGTGTGAGTAGAGCATTTGTCTTTCCACAATTCGATGGTCCACAAAACACAGCTCGGATGCTGTCAGGTAGTAAATTCCCATGACGCTTTTCCTTTTTCGCACCACCACCACCACTCACAAATTCATCTAAATTCATTACAGGCAGTTGACCGCCGGAAACTTGTTTCTTGGACGCCATCTCGCGTGCAACTAATTTAGAAAAACCGTATAAATATGTTTTATAGTGGTTTGAATAATCAGTCGAGCATAAACTATCGTGCGGCGATGGTCACGGGGAAAGGGATAATCAACAGTCTCATCAACAAACTGCCCGTGGAACTACATCTGCCCGGCTATCAATATTGTGGGCCTGGCACAAAGTTGGTTAAGCGTCTTGCTCGTGGTGATCCCGGTATAAACGCATTGGATGCCGCATGCAAACAACACGATATTGCATATTCGAAGAATCCCGAAAATGTGAAAGCAAGACATTTGGCTGATAAAATTTTGGCTGAACAAGCGTGGCAACGTGTAAAATCGAAAGACGCTAGTTTTGGTGAGCGTGCAAGTGCGTGGGCAGTGACAAACATTATGAAAGCAAAAACGAAACTCGGTTCGGGAATAAAGGCGCGTGGGAAAAAAAAAATACCAAGGTGAAACGTGGCTCGGGCATGAAGCCACAAAAAAAGAAGAAGAGTGTTTCCTTGAAAAATGTTATTGCCGCGGCTCGAAAAACGATGGTCAAAAGCGACGATCCCCATAAAGTCATTATGTCGGCACTAAAAGGTGCGCGTGCCAGTGTGAAAGGTGTCAAAGTGCGCACGCCTCGAATTCTACCGGTCCCCCGGAAAATCGGTGGTTTTCTACCCTTTCTGGTGCCCATATTCGCCGGCCTTAGCGCCGCAGGTGCTTTGTCCGGTGGTGCGGCCGCAATAGCCAAGGCTGAGAATACTGCCCAAGCTACGAAAGCTGAATTGAAAGAAAGCAAGCGCCATAATGCGACGATGGAGGCCATCGTCCTGGGTAGAGGCCTACATTTGAAACCATACAAGCAAGGTCTGGGTCTTTACCTTCAGCCAAACAACTTATAATGACGCTACCACGTCGACCCCTCACCAACATTGATTTGCTGAAAGTGGGAAAAATCATGAAAATTCCTCATTTTCGCGGAGTTTACATGCGTGACACATTACCTACAACCGGACCTCTCGAACGCGAATCGGGAATTGTTAATCTGGATAAGAATGCCGGCCCAGGTACACACTGGGTTGCTTGCAAAAAGACTGGACGTAAAGTCGTGTACTTTGACAGTTTTGGCAATCTCCCACCACCAATCGAACTCGTGAATTATTTCAATGTTGGTAGCGTCAATTACAATTATAAAAAATATCAAGAATTTGACACAATTGTATGCGGACATTTATGTCTCAAATTCCTGTGCGGGCGGCTGAATCGCCGCGATAACTATGCGCTATATAAGCGAAGATAACAGAGCTATGTATTTAGTTCTCAATTTGCGAGCAGCATGGACGATAGTCTAACGTTTACAATATCGGGATCATCGGCCATTCTCGATACACAATTCTTTCCTCCAATTCAATTGTCCTCATTGTGAGTATAGGGTATCGCCACTCGATGAATGCTCAAATAATACGTTTGGAAGGTTTGAAGCTGGCTACGAGACGACGATTTATACACATTGGTGGGGATTTGAACAATCTTAAATTGACGTGGCGAAAAATTGACACCGCATTCGATAATCGTGTATGCACTGGTGCAGTAATTAATCAAAGTCACATTATTCCACGCGAATTTTTACAAGATGCGAGTGAATTAGTTATAAAACATGTAACAAACTGTATCGAGAAATATAATAGTGTCAAAGTGAATACAGAGTTTAATGCAGAGTTTGCTGTAGGTGATCGGCGTGCACATAAAAGTTTCAATACAGCAAATGTGGAACTGTTCAAAACGTCAGATCTTAATGAATGGTACGAAGAGCGAGTTGTTGATCCAACGTTAGCTTCGCTTGATGAGTTCCAAGATCGTGATAGTGGCTGGACATTAATCTCAATCGAGAATTTAACTATCAATATAAATAAGTATAATCCCATGAGCGCAGGCTGTAATGTTAAATTACCGCGAAAAATAATATCAAAACGAGCCACAGTAAATGTAATATCAAATGATAATGCATGTTTCGCTTGGGCGGTGGTTGCTGCACTATACCCAGCAGAAAGTCACAGTGAGCGACAGTCATCATATCCACATTATGAAACCGTGCTAAATGTTCAAGGTCTAATTTTTCCCATGACACTCAATCAAATAAAAAAGTTTGAAAAATTGAACAATGTTTTGATAAACGTGTATACACTAGAGAAAGACAATATTCGACCGATTCTCGTCAGCAAAAATAAAAAAGCGAAGCACGTCAATTTATTGCTGATTGAAGAACAACAGGCGGGAAATGACGTCGCGCATTTTGTGTGCATTAAGGATTTGTCACGTCTCGTGAGCTCCCAACTGCAGAACGGCAAGAGACGAGTATTCATTTGCGATCGGTGAGTTGATTACAAATTAATGTAAAATTAAATATAAGAAATTAATAAAATTCAAAATCATAGGTATGGAACACCTGCTCTATTGTTAGAACACCTGCATACGATGTGGGGGGTCTATTGTTGTCAAGATAATTTATGACATCCGGTCTATTGTTGGAACACCTGCTCTATTGTTATCCGATCTATTGTTATAGAGTCTATTGTTATTCTAGGAAAGGGGGGGAGGGGAGGGTATGGAACACCTGCTCTATTGTTAGAACACCTGCATGCAATGTGGGGGGCCTATTGTTGTCAAGATAATTTATGACATCCGGTCTATTGTTGGAACACCTGCTCTATTGTTGGCACACCTGCTCTATTGTTATCCGATCTATTGTTATCCTAGGAAAGGGGGGAGGCGGGGCCCACCCATATTTTGGAAAATTCGTTGGAATTTTCCCCTACCACACATCCCGAGAACCCCATAAAATTGTGGGGAAAATAAACATGCAGACACGGTTTTTTAAATTTTTTTTTCTTTTTTTTCTTTTATTTAATTGAAAATAAACAATTTTTACAAAATCTAACAATTCAAATCCTATTGAATCTTACATACTATATTACATACTATATTTTATATCCGACATAATATTATTAATTTATAAAAAGTCAAATATTTAAAAACAATTCTAATTTCAAAATGACAAATAATTATTTGAAAAAATAAAAATAGTAAAAAATTAAAAAAAAAAAAAAACAAATAATTTCAAAATATTTACAAATTGATCCTAATTTGAAAATAATCCCGAATGAAAAAAACTCCCATCTGGAACAGAAAAAGAAAAAAAAACGAAATTAGAAAATTGGAATGTAAAAAAAAAAAAAAATTGAAATCATAATAAAATAACGAAACTTACTACTGAATTTCGCGACATATCCCGCATGACGTGTGTGCCACGAACACGGTGACGGGGACCCTGCAGAAAAGGCGGATTCCTCCAAGCCCCTCGTACGTCCCCGTCTCGTGGTCAAAACAGGCCGACACTTGCCCATGCCACTCGGGGTCGTGGAGGAAACACCCCGAGCACACAATATCACCGACCCGGGTGAAATAATACGACCGTATCACACAGATACGGGTCGTAGGGCTTATGGCCAGCGCGACTGGCCGGGGCAACAACCCCACATGAATCGTTGTATTCCCTTCCGGGTCGGATTCGTACCCCTCATCCGGGGCGATGGCCACGTTGTCCTCAACATCTTGCCATCGGACGTCTCCTCCATAATAATGGACATCAGGGTCATTGAAATCTTCCACCCTGATGTCACGGAAATCGAACATCCGACCGTCATCCTCGTTGAGAATTTCCCTTCGGCAGGAGGCGCCGGGATGGGTGCAGGGCCCCAAGCTCCATCATCCTCATCATCAATTTGTGCCCATTGATGAATGGCGAAGGGCCTCGCCTGAGGCGCCGCGAAAGGCCTCGCGCCCTCAACTCCATCGACGATGTCTGCCCCGCGCGGTACCGCGATGGGCCTCTGCCCCCGAACTTCGTCGTCGACGTTAATGACTTCAACGTCCATCTCATCGTCTGAGATGTCGATAACCTCAATCTCACGTGCCATATTTTTTCGAAGTTTTCAGCAAAAAAACACTCGCAAACCACAAATATGCACTGCACGCAACTTCAACGAAACTTTTCGCGATAAAAAAACTTGGCACTTGATGAAAACTTTGAAACAATTAACGAATATGATGGACACTTGGTAAATATACTGAAAATACTCGATGGAAAGCAAAACGAACCACGAAGATTGCCTCGAGCAGAATGATTTTCACATCCAGGGAAATTGCCGTTTAAATACTCCTGGACCAGGACCTAGACATTTTTTGCATCCCCACCATTGCATCACCTTGAAAGGGTGGAAGATGTCACATGGCCGAAAAAAAAGTGGTAGGTCCGAGAAGGCGTTTTCCCCAAAGTCATAAAATGCAGAAAAAATTCTTTGCGGGTGGTGCTTGAACCTTTTGCCCGCACAGGTCAGTCTTGAAGTTGCTGTTACAATGGATAGATGTGCAAGCATGTACACAATACATCCGTCGAAGGACCCACGAGATTTAACAAAAAACGAACTCGAATCCATTTCCAAGGCTTTTCTTCTAAAATACTATAGTGCATACATCAATTATTTGTGGGATTGCTTGCCGGAAAAGTTGCAGCGTGATAGTGAGATCGCGTCATATCGCCCATGTCGCGATCATTTCAATCCGCCGTGGGAGCGGGTACATGTTAATGCGCCGGGGCCTAAACGGCGAGATTGTGAAAAATGTCACATTATGGAAGAGCTCGTGTATGTTTATACAAATGAACGCAGTCCGAGCGAATTGACAAGTAGCGAGCTCAAAATTATTTCACCCGCAATCTTCAAGAGACACTTTAGTGAATTTACGGATATCTTATGGGATCGAATGCCGAATTACTATCATTGTGATAGTGAAATTCAATCATATCGTCGATATTATGAACATTCAAATACGTCTTCGATGGGAGATCATTTCGATGGTCCAGTACCACAACGTCGGAATTACAGAAAATGTCGTGAGAGAGCAGGGAGAACCTGTTAAGACGGGCTGTAAACAAGACTAAGCCTGTCCGAAACAAGATTGAACTTGTTCAGATGCTGGAGAGGGGATGCAGAGCACAAATAGCTAAGCAAAGCAAAATCGAACCTGTGTGAAACATGATTGAACTTGTTTGGATGCTGGAGAGGGGATGTTGGGTACAAATAGCCGAGCAGAGGATGAAGAAAATTCATAACCTAACAAGCTCTCGCCGAAATCGTGCAGTCATCGAAAAATAGCTCGACAAGCTCATGCAGAAATCGTGCCCTAAAGTCTAAAGTGAGAGTCTTCTAAAATGGACTTTTCTGGAATCAACGCAATCACGACGCAGTCCGAGTATCTACCAACGAAGAAGCTGAAAGATCTTCAAGTCAAGGCTGATTATATCATCTCTAATATTCGAATGGTCAAAACGAAATATGGAGATCGTTGCGTCGCTGAAATCCAAGGTGAATACACCGTCTTCCTACCAGCTCGAGTCATCAGGGCCTTCCAACAAAATCCATCGTTGTTCGAGGAATTGTTGAATACTGCACGGGCCGGACGACTGTCGATGAAGTACCTTGGCGGGAATTTGAATGGAATCGAATTTCACACATGTGAAAAATTGTAAACACATGCAACAATTTTGTAAATATTGTAAAACGTCGAAGAGGAGGAGGAGGAGGAGATGTGAGAATTAATAAATAAAAAAAACATGACATTTGAAAAAAATGTTTTATTTATTTAAAAAATCCCTCTTTCACATAATGCATGGTAGACATAGTACCAGCTTTTCAGAGCGTTAAAATTCATTGTTGCGCAATTGAATTTCGCATCGGAGGTATGGTGAGGACATGTCGATGGAGTTTTCGGCAACTTTTTCAACGGTGGGCAATCCAGTGCTTCCAGGTCGAAAATCTCCCTCGTCAGGTAGCTCGCTAGCCATAAAGACTTTTCACGGCCTTTCACATAAATGGCTCGAGCTCGTTGTAAAATTGTTTGAAGCAGTGGTTTCATAGCGTCGTACGGTATAGTGCCATAATCCCACGATATTCCATGATAATTGCGTTCCAGCCATTTGTTTGTTGTCTGATATTTTGTGGGTAAACAGTCCCAAGCGTATGGCGATTCCAAGAAAAACGTCAAAGGTTCAGCATTTTTTTCGTCCGCTCGAATGATTGAAATTTCCTTGAGGATGAACTTATTGTTGGGGCCCTTGAACCTTGTAGATCGACGATAAACTCCATCTCGACTGATGACCGGCCACGTCAAGTCCTCTGATTTTATACCAATTTTTTCACTCCACCACTCGTTGGATTATACCAATTTTTTCACCCCACCACTTATTGGATTATACTCCACAATATGATAATGTAGAATCAGGCAGTATGCACAGGTCTGCGCAGGTACATTTCTTTTTGTTTCAAACTCTAGCCGTACATCCACAGACCCAGACTTTAGAGAATCGTTTTGCTTCGAGCAGTCAATGACAATGAGCGGTGCATTTCTGAGAAATTCTTTTTTGCTCAACCACGGCTCAGCCTCCTTATTGTAATACATTGCTTGAAAGTTTGTATACATGTCGTAGAGTACTGCATACTGATTTTGATCTATATTCAAATTCATGTTGCCATAAGGGTAACATTGCGAATTCAAGTATAGTTTTACATCAGTCACATTGCAATGATCGAAACCACTTGCATTTTTATTCTTGACATTTTTCCGTCCAGTTTGCATGGCGAGAATGACATAGCGCGGTTTTTCCAACTGCGTTGACGTTTTGACCGACCATACGTGTTTGGACGTGGCCGGAAGCATTGGGTATTCATACAGCTCCCAGCTGCGATAACTCATGGAAATTGGGCTGTCTTTGGCGATCAACTTCAAAAGTTGTATTTTTCGTTGACCCGCCACGGTAACATATGGGACAAGCCATTCAATTTTCTGTAGAGTGAGCTCGTAAATTTCAACAGCTGTTTGTATTACCGCATTGTCATCAGTCCGCGATCGGGTCAAGATTAATTCATGTTTCGCGTTCACCACCATTTTCCGATAATCTTCAGCAAAGCCGAGCAACATGCTCAATGGTATGCAAACATCAAAGTTGCCCACTGCATCAACAATTTCTCTCGTCTCTCCAACATCCATCCAACCAGTATTTTCAAGCATTGAACTCTTTGCTGGTGTAAGAGATGTATATCCCTTAATGAGAGATGTGACACCCACATTTTTGTTGCGATCAATTTCCACAGCATTGAATTCATAGCGCCCTTCTTCAAATAAATGACAGATAGCATTGTTGACGAGCTTTGTTGCAGTTGTTGGCGTTCCATCCGGTTTTGTCAGTTTTCCACGAATGTGAATCGAACTCTTGCTCGGTAGGATTGATAAGTTTTGATGTTGAATCGAAATACGTATTTCATCGCTATTGTTATATGTTGACGATGCGTATGGCCGATGAGCATGAACCTCATAATGCGTGATGGATTCATCGAAGATGACGGGTTCTTGAATGTTTACGATTTCTTCCGCCATTGTATGCAACAGACACACAACGCGCACAGTAAATAGTTTTTCATACGCGTACTCCACACACTCTGAGACCCAAATTCTTCAAGAGTAGAAGGTTCTGTGGTGTTAGCGGTTTGAGCGTTGATCGACGACTGGTTGCGGATTTCCATGATGGCTTATTATTAAAGGTGCTTCGATTGAACACTATGCCCATCGACATGTAGTCGTATCGTAATCACTTCACCACGAAAATTCACCAAATCACCGTCCTGATCCACAATACGAAGTTGTATGTTGTCAATTATTCGAGTTAAGATTGGCAGGTAAATGACGTTTGACGGTACTTCGATGATTTTATAGCCCGGCGGTACAGATGGAAAAAGTTCATGAATTGTATGAACTTTTCGCCCGTTGATATATGCACCGGTTGTTATGTTACATTCAACACGTATGGCGTTCACTTTAAGAATGGACACTGATAGATCAGATTCGTGTCTTTTATTGGCTTCCAATGTACGTTTTGTAAAGCCCAACAGAGGTCCAATCGAATTACTCGGTCTGAAGTAAATTGGCTGATTACACTCAATTTCACTGCGCAGAGTATTATTGTTTGGTCTTAGTCGGATATTGATGTTTTTCAATGACAATTCAATTTTCAAATATTTTTCAATGTCCTCAATTTCGTAACTCCCCGTTGGTATAGTGAGTCCATGTTCTCCAGCAAAAAATTTATTGCAGCCAACGTCAATATTCGGAATGGAGTTGAACGTTAGTAGCTCAACAAGTCCGAGAGTATAATTCTTGTCTGACAAGGAAGGTCACCTTACTGTACCCCCACAACCTGGGTCAAAAAAATTATATTTTGTAGTTCACACCAAAGTATAAACCCTCACAAAAAATTAGCGGCCCACTCGCATATTTAAGGGGTGAAATTAATTCTCAAAAATCGGTGGTTTTTTCGTTTTTCGCTGATATCTTTGAAACAAAAATAGATCCGCCAAAAGTTTAAATAGCAAAGTTGTTCATTTTTCAGTGCTCTGCAATAATATGTAGTCGAAAATTATATAGAATTTTTTTTTTCATTTTCATAAAAAAACGGGTTTTTTTACACATCTTTCTCTATCTTTTCATAATAAAACGTAATTGTTCCGACTCTACATTTAATTATATCAATCTGCATTTGTTTTTTACATCTCAAGAGATTATAGAACCGGAAAGTTATTTTTTTCAAACGCAAAATCTTTTATGGATTTGGACTGATTACATTTCCTTATCATAATCAAACCGTGAGTTCGACTGTTTGAAATACGTTATATTTTTTCATGATATCCTATTTGAGATGTTTAAAACCGTCATATCAGTAAAAAATGAGGCTCTATATAAACCGACTCTTGCCACATTTAAGTTAGCATTGACGGTTTCCGTTCATCAAAGTTCTGTAGTTATAGGAGTGCATTATCAAGAACGTATTGAATACTCTGGACGTTTTCAAAAATGTATATCAATCCCGCGAATGTCATGAATATTTTGTCGACTTATTTTATGATGATGAATTTGCCCGAAACACCAGTGAATGAGAATAAAATGAAATTAGCAGATACAATTGAAGAGTTTTTAATTGAAAGCATAAACACATACACGAGAATCGAAATTGAAGAAGACGAAAGCTTGGATTTTCAAGAACAATTCAAACACCATGAGCCTAAAAGTATAGAAGACAGTGAATTGGAATGGTATTCAATTTCATCTGATGAGGCAGATAACTCTCAATGTACAAAAAATGAAGATGAGATTTCATTCGATTACAAGAAAGAAGCTGTGGAGTTTTGGAGAAGTGGAAAAACAAAAAATTTAAATATTCATACAGTTGCACACCGTTTAAGGAACAACATCATCAAACTGCAGTCACTTGTTCACAATCAACTGTCTTCCCCACGTTATATTGATATGCTTAAATATGCATGGTACAAAAGCGGGTACATAGAAAAAACACCCCCTGAGTTCATCAATCCGGTGACGTTTGGTTTTGGAGATAATTCGGAACCACGGTGTCACATTTGTGGTGATTTAGCTGTTATAACATGTTCGTGGTGCAAAAAACCTTTATGTCTCAAACACTTTTTTGAGGAGTATCATTATTGCAATGAATACATTCCATAATACGAAGCGAAGAAACTGATAAGTGCATTGTCTGCTTTTTTTCCTGTCATGAGTACCAGACATTTTCATAGCTATATATGAATTAAAGGTTTCTAGTAAATAAAAAAACGACATGCATTTTAAATAAAGTTTTATATAAATTAAAAAAATATCATGTGATAGTTATTCACTTGTACTAAAATGGATGCACAAAACTAACAAAGCTAGATGTAAAAGATTTATGAGTATTCTACAATAAGGGTGGAGCAGCATATCTGTGGATTTAATAAACCTATGAACCTATGAACATATTCCGTTTGACGGATTTGTCAACCTTGTTTAATTTTCAGGCGAAATAAGAACTTTTTCAGTGATCAAATGACGAAAAAAGTATTTAAAAAGACGTTTTTTTTCAAATAGAAAAAAAAATTCCAATTTTCGATTACATGTTATTGTAGAGCACTGAAAAATGAGCAACTTTGCTATTTAAACTTTTGGCGTATCTATTTTTGTTTTGAAGATATCAGCGAAAAACGAAAAAACCACCGATTTTTGAGAGTTAATTTCACCCCTTAAATATGCGAGTGGGCCGCTAATTTTTTGTGAGGGTTTATACTTTGGTGTGAACTACAAAATATAATTTTTTTGCCCCAGGTTGTAGGGGTACAGTAAGGTGACCTTCCTTGTTAGAGTAGAACTGAAAGTATTGAGTTGGAGATTGACTCAACCTTGGCAACATCCCGAACTATTCTCGTCCTTGGCAAACTCGTCCCCACGTGACGATTTGCGGGCACAACATAATTAATTTTCCGTTCTCTATTCTCATTCTATTTTTTTCCTTTCCTCTGCCTCTTTTTGCACTGATTTTCATTCTCTCCTTTTCTGATTTTTTTCTCCGCCTTTTCGCCAATGATTTCTATGCATTCCTGCTTTTTCTCCTTCCACACTTGTCATTCTCTCTTTTATTTCTTATTCTCCTTTTGTTCATTCGTCCCTTGTATTTCGACGCTCCTTTCCTCGTTTTATTTTTGTTATAGTTTTAGGATAGTAAAGGTTAGACACAGGACGGTTTAAAATCAAAAGTAATTAACCATTTATTTGTCTTGACCTAATACACACTTTATGCGGCCTTATTGCACGCACTCGCGGGCTCGTGCTCGTTTCACGGCCCTATCCGTACTGGCTGCGGTGAGGGAGAGCACACGCACTGGTCTCCCTTCCACCTGCCTTGCTCTAATACTACTTCATACTTCACAATTTCCTCCCTTTTCAAATTGTGACTTTTTTCTTATTTTCTAATCGCTCCGAGCGTCTCGGTTTTATGTCCCGCTGTTCCTCTTTTTCTATTCGCCCACTCGCAATATCACTTTCGACGTTTGGCAATATCTTAACCATTTGGTCTACGTGTCGCTTCCAGGATAATGCTGGCGAAATTTCAACTTCGTAAGTTACCGGGGTCAACCGTTTTTTTATACGCGCCTTGATTCGACTTCGATTTCCCTTTTTGTGGTCGTCCACGAAAACTTCTTCTCCTACTTGGAACTCTACGGTTCGTCTGGCCCTTCGTTGCTTGACTTGCAGCAATTGTTTTTTTTCTACCGTGTCTCTCACGTTCGGTTTTAGCAAATCAAATCTCGTTCGCATTTCGCGTTTATATAGCATCCACGCGGGGCTTCTACCCATCGTGCTATGCTCTATTGTTCGGTAGTCAAACAAAAATAAATTAATCGCGTACTCTACTGGCTTTCCTCCCTTTACAATTTTTGTGACCTTGTCCTTGAACGTTCCTACAAAATTTTCGGCTGCGCCGTTCGTTGCAGGGATATACGGTGGGGAGAAGCTATGTCGCACTCCATTCGAGCGAAGGAACTCTTGGAAATCTATATTCGCGTATTGGGGGCCGCCATCCGTTACTAAGTGTTTCGGCAGACCGAACCTTACAAAGAGCTTCTTAAATTCGCTTATCACTCTCTGTGCCGTCGTGTTATTGCCCATATCAATTACCACTGGCCATTTTGTGTATGCATCAATTATCACCATGTACATTTTTCCAAAGAACGGTCCGAGAAAGTCAGTGTGTACTCTCGACCACGCTTGATCTGGCCACGGCCACGGAGTCAGTACTGTTTTCGCTGGTTTTTTTCCTAATACCGCACACACTTCGCACGCTCTTGCCGCGTTCTCAACGTCCCCATCCACACCTGGCCACCAAACGTACGACCTTGCCATAGATTTCATCTTCACAATACCCAGATGAGACCTATGTAATTCTTTTATTATTTGCTCACGCATACTTTCTGGGATTACAATTCGATTTCCCCTCAACAAACACTCTTTCTCTACATACAGTTCTTCTCTTTTCACATGAAATTTGAGTTCTTCCTCAGTCATTGTGGTACTCGATGACGTCCAGCCTTCTCGGACCCATTTCGTCACTTTTTTTAGCGTATCGCAATTCGCCGTTTGTTTCTTTACTGTTTCGTACGTTAAGTTTGTGATTCTTTCCTCAATATATTGCACTGCGTTTACTTCTGTTTTAAAAACAGTCGTTTCATCCTCTATTGGTAACCTTGAGAGCGCATCGCAGTTACTGTTAGCTTCAGAGCGCACGTAGCTAATATCGTACGTGAATCCCGATAAATAGTAAGCCCATCTCTGCAATATACTGGGTATCGTCAGCGGAATCTCTTTTTTTGGACCGACAATATATACCAACGGTTTATGATCCGTTTTCAAGGTTACTTTTCTCCCAAAAACATAATTGTAAAATTTTTTGAAGCCAAAAATAATGGCTCCTGCTTCTTTATCAATAATTGCTATGTTTAATTCTTTGGCTGGGATCACTTTAGAGGCAAACGCGATTGGCCGCTCTGTACCGTCTTTATATTCATGAGAGAGGATGGCCGACATTCCATATGCCGATGCATCGCATGCTAGGACTAATTTTACTTTTGGATCGTAATGAGCTAGGACTGTTTCTGACGCTATTTCTTTTTTTATCCACTCGAACGCTTCCTTGCACTTATTTGTCCATTCAAATTTTGCATTTTTTTCGCAATCATACAGTGCCTTAATTTTTTCGGCCCTATTTGGCAAAAATCTCGCGTAATAGGTCACCAAACCTAGAAACGATGATAACTGTTTCGCATTTTGCGGTTCTGGTGCTTGCACGATAGCTTTTATTTTGCTTTCCGATTTGTGTAACCCGTTTTTATCTATAACGTGTGACGGGTTCGACACAATCGCAAGAGAAAATGGTGGGGGAATCGAATAAAGGACGCAGAAAAATTGATTAAAATGATAAAAACAAGTTTTGGATTTATTTAAGCGAATTTATACAATGAAAATAAGGGGCGCCAGCTGGTTAAATCGGTCCAGCAACCGTTACAAAAATGGCCAAAAATTGAACGAAAGAAAACAATAATTGATGACGCAATTAATCAGAATAAATTGAACTGGCTCAGGGAGAATCACGAAAAACTTAAACGCAAGGACAGAGGGTCCCTGAAACTCAGGCGTCTTACAATACCAGTGACAAAAAAAGGGAACGACGCGCGAGCGAGCCACGCGATCGAACGAACCACGCGGGCGCTCGAACCGGGCCGCGTCGGCGGAACCCGATTGAATGAATCGAGCGAAATCTCACTCGCGTCACACACGAAAACACGAAAAATGGGGCTAAATTAATGACAAAGGGACGCGAGGGGGGGGGGGGGGGCGATCGACGATGGGAGTCAAAAAATATGCGAGAAAATATCGCGACGGGGCTCGAAAACGCGAAACACTGACTCGAAAAATCACGGGAGGGAATGACGGACAAAAAGGGGCAAAAATGGCTTCACGAATAATCAACAGGGGCAAACTCGATGGCACAACACTCGTCGCGTCGACTGACCGATGAAATAAATCTTTCTCGAACGAAAAATTCGAGAAAGCGAACGAAAATGACGAAAACTTGGGTGTTTGGGAAGAGTCAAACGACAAAGGGAAAATGGCGTCGCACGCCCGGCAAGAATCGAAGGACTTACTTGTTTTCTGGATTTTTGAGAGGAAAATCGAGAAATCCGGTGCCAAAGTGGTCCAAGAATGTCCGGAGAGTGGTCCTAAGTGAAGCCGGGTCGTCGTAAATATTTTAACTTGAATAATTTGGCACAGAAAACTCGAAAATAAAGCACGAAAAACGGGACGCGATGTGCACCGTGCCGAGTCCGAAGCGGAAGAGAGAGAACTTCAGCGTCTCCTCGAGCTCCACGGGACGCTCTCGAAGCTTCGCGAAGTACGTGCGTCTCGATAGCCAATCAGCACGCGGCTTCAGCGCCGGCTGATTATCGATCCGGTATTGAGCGCCGGCCTCGCGAGATCGCACACAGGTGGCGCTGACGCTGGCCTCGCGACCGGGCGCTGGCGCCACGCTGTCTGCCTCGCGAGACCGAGGCTCTAACAAGATGGCGGCGCCCACGGCTGTCAAAACAGCCGTGGCGAAATCAAAGGGACGGCGTTCGGAAATTTTGCCTGGACGCCGCGGAACTTGCTATTTCCCTCCGACTCGACGGACGAACCTTTTGTCGGAGGGACGATGAATGACGCGAGCTCCGCGACACGGCGCGTAATCGACGAATTCAAGGTAAGTACGGGGCTCAGGGGGGGAAATAAAACATCTAACGCGGGGGAGGGAGGGAAAAATAATGAAAATGGGTCAAGAGCGAGAGTTTGGAGCGAATTTATTGTTCGCTCGTTCGGCGGGTCGCTCGCTCGCGTTCGCGAAAGTATTCGGGGGGGGGGGGGGGGGGGGGATTTTGGTGATTTTTCTCTGCGGGCTGGTCTTTTCGTTCGGTCCTCCTCGATCCTCGGGGCTGAAATCAGATAAAAAAGAAAAGGCCGGTCCCAGACTGGGATCCGGTAGCTCTCGCCGCGGCTCGACAGCTGGCAACAAAAGTGACAACGTCACAAACGAAACCTAAAATTTCCAGCTTTTCCTTAAAAAAATCGCATTTCGCTACATTTACCCTGAGATTACAATCTTCTAGTCTTGTGAAAACCTTTTTTAATGTTTCGAGGTGCTCTTTATGATCGCGTCCCGTGCAATATATATTATGTAAGTATACGCTTGCATTGGGAACTCCTCTCAAGCAATTCTCCATTTTTCTTTGAAAATCCCCTGGTTCCGATGCTACTCCCTCTGGCAGTTTTAGATACTGAAACAATCCTTTGTGAGTTACAATTGTCAAATACTCGCGCGATTTTTCATCGACTAAAATTTGCATATACGCGTGAGAAAGATCAATTTGGAAAAATGTTTCTCCCCCCTGGAGCCCCGCAAAAATCTCGTCAATTAGTGGCAACGGGTATTTATCGATCACCAAGCATGGATTAAGCGTCAATTTGAAATTTCCGCAGTTTCTTACAGACCCATCAGCTTTTATTACTGGCACTATGGGCGTTGCCCATTCGCTTGCGCCTACTTGCTCGATATGCCCAAGACTCAGTAATCGATCTATTTCCTGTTCAACTTTTTCTCTTAACGCGAATGGTAAGTGACGAGCTTTCAAAGCCACCGGTTTGGCTTCGTCCTTTAGTCCCAACTTTAACGTGCCTTTATTGAACTGGCCTACTGACTTTTCTACCAGCTTTGGGAACTCGCGTGATAATTCTGTCTTTAATTGTTCTTCTGTTATTTTGAAAATCGTTTTTTTGTTTTCTCTTTCATTCCCGAATAATTTGAGAGGCCACAACCCGAAAGCTTTTAGCCATTCCCGACATATCAGCGGCGGGCCCTTTTCTTCTAAAACTACGATGTTTAATTTTCGAAGCTTGCCGTTCCATTCTACTTCGACATCGGCCATTATGCCCCTGGGATACAATTTTTTTCCGCCATAAGATTTCAACGTCAGGGTTGTCGGTTGTAATTGGTATTGCGGGAAGTATTTAATTTTCGTTGCTTCGTCGATCACTGTAACGAAAGTACCGGTGTCAATTTCCATTTCGATTGTTTTTTTTTCTATTTTCACCGTCGCGTACATAAGATCTGACTCTGACCCTACCTGGACTCGATGTATTCTATTTTGCTCTCTACTCGTTCGTAATAGAAAAAATCTTGCTCGCTTCCCTCTCGTTCTTCCGCGTTGTCTCCCGCTCCCCGCTGGTCCCCGTTGTCCAAGTATTTCAGTGTTTCTCTGCTTTTGGCTCGGCCGTTGGACGTTCCCTCTCCTTGCCGCTCGCCTTGGCTCCTACAGGCCTTCTTCACGTGTCCTTTCTTTCCACAATTATCACACGTCTTATTCCGATGTTTACAGTTTCTTGCCCAGTGATTCTTTCCCCCGCAGCGGTAGCACGCCGTTTGTTGTATCCCTGCTGCTTCTCCTCCTTCTCTGCCCCTCGTTGGACTCCTTGCTCCTTGTTTAGCTCCAAACTTCGATTTTGCTCCGAACTTTGGGTTTCGCGTTTGTTTATCTCGCTCCGATTTCTTATTATCTCGGAGCATGTGTTACGTCCCAGGTGGGAGAATTCAGTTTGGAATGCGCAGTCGTCGATTTTGAGCGCGATGCTTGATTTGAAAGCTATCGCCAGTGAGTCCTTTTTGACTTCTACGCTATTCCCAGTCACAAATTACTAACATTTGGGTTTAAGAGATTTATGCGATGGTTTATTTTGATGATACTCTTACCCAGAGTGAAGTTTGAACACTCGAATAAATTTTGATAAACTCGCGTTCACTAATAATTGTTTGTTTATTTACACTCTTAAGTACACTTTTGAATATTACAATTATTCAATTATTCTAAATTATTCAGTTGATTATTCGTTTAATGTCTGATTCACTGATTTCGATCGGAGTTAGAGATTTAGGATTATTTGTCAGAGTTTGACGATCGGATCTCAGTTTTAATGTTTGAATTTATAGTTAAGTTCTTTTAAGTTTTAAGATTGAGAGACTCTTGCCCAGAAGGGAAGATGACCTCTTGGTTTCGATGTAAGTTTCTAACTGAGGATTTTACGAGAGCATTTTCAATGCTGGAGTAAATTTGTTGTAAGGGAGAAAAAGTGGTGGAAAATGCTCAACGTTGCTTTTTCTAATTGGTTAAAAGAATACGATAAGGAATTCCGATTTTTGGTTGGAAGTTGAAATGTAGGGGAGTTTTCTGTAAGGTTATGATTGGAGGATGTGATCTCGTTTTCTTAGAAAAGGAGGCTGTTCGCATTTATGCATTAGGTCTGATTTTGTGTTATGGGAAATGTCAATCATTTTCCGAGTTCTCGGGATTTTAATATGTTATCTTGCAGCTGTGTTTAGGGCTAAGGAGTTTGTGTTTCCTCGAGAATATTTTCCCAGGATTCGAATGTTTATTAATATGCTATCTTGCAGCTGCGTTTGGAGTTCGTGACTAAGATAAAGAGTTATATATTTCTTCGAGAACATTTCGAGGGTTTTGTGGAAAACGGACCATGGGAAAATTGGTTATCTTAGTCTTGCGTTTCGGATTGAGCGCTGTCCAAGGGACACGTGGTCTCTTGTATATTATTACGTATTACGTTTAGAAGGATATAAGGGACGTATTTACGCAACTGTTCGAGGGCTTATATACCAATGCTGACGAGTATGTGTTACATAAAAAACAATTTAGATTTACAAAATGTAATGCATTTTTCCTTCCCTACGAACGATATTTTGAAATTCCCCAAAATTTTCTCAAAAACTCTCAAGCTCAATCGACAAAAAGAAATGAAATCATTGCAACATAGCCAAGAATTAAAAAAATAATGAATAGCTACATTTCACAGGGAAACATGTGCACCCTCAATACATTTTGTGTATTTAAGGGTCTGCAAAGGCTCTACAAAAAAATGCAAAAAATTGGCGTGCATGGTTAACTAAAAAAGTTCGGCGAAGGCCTGCGTCACGGTTCTTATTAGAAGTTTCCGCATGCACGCGCAAAGTAGCATTATGACGTCATGTAATGGGGAATGGAACATCCTCCGAAATTCTAAATGTTCGCTGTTTTTTCTGTTCTCTTTCCGCGATGATAATTCCATATTATTCCAAATGTTCGCTGTTTATCCTATTCCTCTTTTCGCGATGATATTTCCTATTTCCATATTAAACAAAAATCTCTCCTCTTTGCACAATTAATAATCATTTTTCAAAGTCTGGAGAGCCAAGGGGAACGAAACTTTTAAAAAATTTCATTCCATGCAATCTGATAAATGTTTTTTTATCTTGACGAGATTTGAATGAAAACGATTCCGATTTTTCAGATGAAAAACGGAAATTCTATTTTAGGCAGTTGTTCAAGTTTGTCCGCCTCTCCCTTAAATTGATTCTTTATCTTTCCGGGCTTTTTTAGTTAACCATGCACGCCAATTTTTTGCATTTTTTTGTAGAGCCTTTGCAGACCCTTAAATACACAAAATGTATTGAGGGTGCACATGTTTCCCTGTGAAATGTAGCTATTCATTATTTTTTTAATTCTTGGCTATGTTGCAATGATTTCATTTCTTTTTGTCGATTGAGCTTGAGAGTTTTTGAGAAAATTTTGGGGAATTTCAAAATATCGTTCGTAGGGAAGGAAAAATGCATTACATTTTGTAAATCTAAATTGTTTTTTATGTCAAAGTGATATGAAGAAAATTGAGTAATTATTTTTCTACTGAGGTTGCGATCTTTTAAAATTGGCGTTCTTTTTTTACTTTTCAAAAGTATTTTTCCACGGATTTCTCTTCTTTTTGAAAAGCGGGATATTTATCAACATTTTTTTGTAATTATGGAGGCATTATTTGTTCTGGTTGGTTATTCTTGAAATAAAATAAATCTCTTCAAAAACTTCTGTTGACACCCCTGGTAAATTCCTTTAAATATCTCGACAACAGTCATGATCACAGACTTGAAAAACTCTCGTCGAAACCCTTGTTTAATCCCTTAAGGACATCATGGAGAGACTCGTGGTCAATCTCTCAATGAAACCTCACGGAGGCCCTTAGTCAATCCCTTAAAAAAGCCCGTCTACTCTTGGCTAATCTGTTGCAAAAATCTCGTCGGGACTTTTTGTCGACTCTTTAAAAAATCCCATCCAGACTCTTGACTAATCCCTTAAAAAAGTCTTGGCACGATTCTTGGTCGATCTGTTGAAACAAGTCTCGACCAGAATCTCGATGAATCTTTTGAAAAAGTCGCGGCGAGATTCTTTATGAATCCCATAAAAAAAGTCTCTGGACGCTTCCACTGAATGCCTTGAAAAACTTCCGTCGACACCGCTTCCGCAAATCCCTTCAAAATATATCGGCGAGGGTCATGATAAACCCCTTCAAAATTCTCGTCCAGACTCTTGACCAATCCCTTAAAAAAGTTCTGGCGAGATTCGTGGTTAATCCCTTAAAAACTCCCATTAAGAGCCTTGGTTAACCCTTTCGAAATTGTCGTCCAGACTCTTCGTTAATCCCTTAAACCATAGTGACGAGACTCTGAGTTTAGTAAATATTAACTAACTCTTAAGAAACCACGTTCGAGACCACTGGTGAGCGCCTTAAAAAATTCCGTCAAGACTCTTCGTCAATCCCTCAAAAAAGTCCTGACGAGACTTCACCCTTCTCCCTCGTGCCCTTTCTCCATTCGTTCTCCCGTTTTTTAATCGTTTTATTGCATTTTTGGCTAATTTTTTGACTCCGAGCGAAATTGCCCCAGGCTCACGTGATCCTGCATTGAAAAACGAAAAGAATAAGCCCAAGGTGGATCATTTTCATTGAATTTTAGAAGAGACAGGGAGTTTTTAAAACTGGGGTGATTTATGACCCCACGTCACCGGAAAGTTTAAATAAAATAAGGTTACCGTGCAAAGGTCAAAAACTTCCGTGGCAACCCCCGGTCAACCCCTTCAATCATAAAGTCTGATAAATATTTTTTATGTTGCCGAAATTTGAATGAAGAAGATTTTGATTTTTGAGATGAAAAACAAATGACATCAAAAACCATGGAGCCGTGGACCTAGACACCGAAACCCATGAAGGAATGGACCTAGACATCAAAAACCATGGAGCCGTGGACCTAGACATCGAAAACCATGGAAAAATATACCTAGACATCAAAAACCATGGAGCCGTGGACCTAGACATCGAAAACCATGGGGAAATATACCTAGACATCGGAAACAATGGAGAAATATACCTTGACATCGAAAACTATAGAGCCGTGGACCTAGACATCGGAAACCATGGAGAAATATACAGAGACAACTAAAACCATGGAGAAATATGCCTAGACAGCAAAAACCATGAATAAATATACCTAGACATCGAAAACCATGAAGAAATATACCTAAGCATCGAAAACCATGGAAAAATATACAAAGCCGACGAAAACCATGGAGAAATATACCTAGACATCAAAAACCGTGAAGAAATATACCTAGAAATCGAAAACCATGGGGAAATATACCTAGACATCGAAAACCATGGAGCCGTGGACCTAGACACCGAAAACCATGAAGAAATATACCTAGGCATCGAAAACCATGGAGAAATATACAGAGACAACAAAAACCATGGAGCCGTGGACCTAGACACCGAAAACCATGGAGAAATATACCTAGGCATCGAAAACCATGGAGAAATATACCTAGACAGCAAAAACCTTGAAGAAATATACCTAGACATCGAAAACCATGAAGAAATATACCTAGGCATCGAAAACCATGGAGAAATATACCTAAACATCGAAAACCATGAAGCCGTCGACCTAGACATCGAAAACCATGGAGAAATATACCTAGACGTCGAAAACCATGAAGCCGTCGACCTAGACATCGAAAACCATGGAGCCATGAACCTAGCGATCAAAAACCATGGAGAAACATACCTAGACATAAAAAACCATGGAGCCGTGTACCTTGACAACGAAAACCATGGAGCCGTCGACCTAGACATCGAAAACCATGAAGAAATATACCTAGGCATCGAAAACCATGGAGAAATATACAGAGACAACGAAAACCATGGAGAAATATACCCAGACAACAAAAACCATACCTACACGTCGAAAACCATGGAGAAATATACCTAGACAACAAAAACCATGGAGCCGTGGACCTAGACACCGAAAACCATGGAGCCGACGACCTAGACATCGAAAACCATGGAGAAATATACCTAGACATCAAAAACCATGGAGCCGTGGACCTAGACACCGAAAACCATGGAGCCGACGACCTAGACATCGAAAACTATGGAGAAACATTCCTAGCCATCGAAAACCATGGAGAAATATACTTAGACATCGGAAACCATGGAGAAATATACAGAGACAACGAAAACCATGGACAAATATACCTACACATCGAAAACCATCGAGAAATATACCTAGACATCAGAAACCATGGAGCCGTGTACCTTGACAGCGAAAACCATGAAGCCGTCGACCTAGACATCGAAAACCATGGAGAAATATACAGAGACAACAAAAACCATGGAGAAATATACCTACACATCGAAAACCATGGAGAAATATACCTAGACAACAAAAACCATGGAGCCGTGTACCTTGACAACGAAAACCATGATAGCTAGACAACGAAAACCATGGTAGCTAAACAACGAAAACCATACGGAAAGAGAGGCCCGATATAGTCTGTCTCTCTCGCTCAGTGGCGCGCAAAGAGTGGGGATACCACGTTTAGCGGGGCGGGTGACGTCACGGGCCGAAAATGTCCACCAGGCACGTAAGGGCGTATGTCCAAGCGCCTGCGCACATAACTTACGCCTTTCTGACTCTAAGAAACAGAAGGGATCCCAAACCTCGCGTCCAAAATCTTCAATGTTAGATTTCTCTGGATTGGCTGAACGGATTTTGTTCTACCAAGGACCATTCGAAAGATAAAAAATCATAGAAAATTCAAATCTAATATGAGATTTTTCCCTCAACCCGTTCTCCTGTGAGAACGATTTAAGGGAGACTTCGTCCTTGGAGTGCCATACTTCAGGCGTTTAGGTTTTCTTTTTTTTTTCAAGGAAACGAGTAAAGCTTTTTGAGTGCGATTTTTTCTTGGTTTTATTCACGACATGCAGAACCGAAAAAAATTTTTTTCGAAAAAAAAAAACCAAAATGGCGGCCGTTGCAGCTCCGCGAAAACAAGTCCTCAAATTAAACGGCTGACATTCTCCTGACCGCTGTAATTAACATATCGACCTGAAATTTGGAGAGCATACTCAGAAAATATGTCTTCACGGAATGACGGATCATTTTTCCGATAGATACATTTTTGCATTTACTATTCATCTTTTTATGCGAGAAATAAACGCGAAAATCCGATTTGTTTTTTCAAATTGCCGCCATTTTTCGAAATTTGTACTTGTTCCGGAAACTGACCCGGATTTTGCCGCTGTTTTTATGATCGACGGCGGGATGGAATCATGCAAGAGAATTTTGGGTTGTAGAAAATAAGAGACTGACACGAGGCGTTTAGAGAGTACACTTTTGTTAATTTATTGCCTATTCACAAAGGGCAAAAGTCCATTAATGAGCGATCACTCGCATACAAATGCGTAACACCGACACGTGTCCGCCGCGTGGTGAGAGAAAAACGGAGATTACCAAGAGTTTAACTGAATAATTGTCCCGGAGAATACACTTGATAAAAATACTAAAGGAGCAGTCGCTTCGCCGTGATAATGCGGACACTTTAACACAACAAATAAGAGTTAAACCGAGCAAGGTTGAGCGGTCCTTGTCGGAGATGGCCGCGATGCCTCGTGTCGCGAGGTCCTAGAGAGCGAGAGCTCACACGTCTTCCCGGTTTGACGTCCGGATAAGAAGAGAATAATTAATATGGACGCTGGTCAAGTTGTCACGATATCCCTTGTGGCAGCGCCACCCGACAACTTGACAGCCGCCTGTTTTCCATATTTGCGACTATACTGCCGCGCTGGGAGCACGAGTCGCGGCGCGGGAATTTAACCATGCTCATTCCTGAACATTCCGCCCGCCATCTTCGCAAAGCGAAGATGTCCTCTTGTTGGAGAGTCCACGTCTGGAGTTGAACCATGGAGAAGTTCCTGAGGAGTCCTGAGGAGTAGTCCAGCGTGTTCGACACCCGTGTGTCCGGAGGAGTGAGAAAGCGTGACACGGCAGAGAGGTAGTTGGCACACCGATTGATGTGCACGGATCCCCCTCTGACGAGCACAGATCTCACCCTGAAGTACGTGAGTCTTCACAGACGCACGTCTTCCGTTGATCCAGTCGAAAGATCGAGAGGAATTCGATCCTCCCGGATGGAGCTGTCCAAGAGCTGTTGTTTCAGGCTGAATATTCTGAAACAGAGCTGTCACGTGAAGCAGCTTAAAAGGCGAAAGATACTTAACAAGCAGAGTTGCTGGCACCGTCAGTGATCAGTCTGTTGGGGCCAGTTTTCCATCGATTTCGAGAGCCATGGTGGTCCCGTCCACCATAGCTGATGACCTTGGAGTTCGCCGTTCGTCATTCCTCGAGAAACGCAATCAGCTGGTTTGCACGACCAAGCACGTGCAACCACTGTGCGTCCTGGGAGAGCTCCTGGATCTGCGTGAGCTGATTTCTCGTGCAATCCTTGCGGCGGGATTAGAGAGCCTTTATCCAGGTAGAGTGCCTAAGAGTCCGCGTCCACTGGTTGCTTCCACGTCAAGCCCCGCCATTCTCTTAACGTGTTGAGCGAGCTTCGCCAGGAGAGCGCCTGAGAGCTCGATCCTCGGGAGGGTCAGGCGTTGCAAAGGAGCGACCTTTGATTTGGAGTCGTCATTTCCTTGTGGACGAGAGGCCGACGGTGCTTATGATGCCGCCGCCATGGCGCTGTGACCGGTCTGAGAAGACCTGAGCCGTACACGAGCTCATTCGCTCGTGTTGAACCACCTGAGAACAGAAAAAGCTTATACCTTGGTTGTTTCTTCTCGTACAGCGAGCCATTTTGTAGAGACCAGAGCTGGGAGTGGTTCTTCCCACAGAATTTCATACAGCCAAAGCTCCTGGATTAGCTTTTGGCTCGGACCTTGGAAGGAACGATGAATCCGAGCTGATCGCAAGGTTGCGATTTCCAAGAGAGCAGAGTGCTTTTACACACACTCTGCCTTGGAGCTGGCCTCGGGCTGAGCGCAAGTTCGCCGTTGCGAACCCAGCGCGACTTGCCGGATTGGCGACACGCCATACCGCCAGCGGGGCGCCGCCCGCGTGACGAAGTCCCTGGAGCAGTCGAGAAGTTTTGACGCACGTGAGCTAGGATGCTCACGTGTTCCTGGGAGCAGACCGAGTGGTCCTGGTTTCGTGGCGTGCCATTTCGCCCGCGGGGCGCCGCCCGCGTGACGAAGTCCTTGGAGCTGTCGCAGATTCGACGCACGTGAGCTAAAATGCTCACGCGTTTCTAGGAGTGGACCGAGTGGAACGAGATGTTGACGATTCCCTGAGTCCTTGAACCACGATTTCCCTTGATTCCTGTGATTGGAAAAGAGAAAACGGAGGTGGGTGACGCGAAGTTTAGCGCGCAGTCACTTGACCGGAGCAGTGCCAATTGGGAGAGAGGGAGGGGAGTGACGCGAGGTGTAAACTCGTAATCACTTTACAGGAGCACTGCCGTTTGGGAGAGGGGGGGTGACGCGAGATTGAGATCGCGATCACTTCACAGGAGCACTGCCATTTGGGAGAGGGGGGGGGGGTGATGCGAGGTTTGAGACTCGCACTCACTCACAGGAGCACAGCCGATTGTGAGAGGAAAAGGAGGGGGGGGGGGGGTGACGCGAGGTTTTGGCTCGCAATCACTCCTTAGGAGCGCTGCCGTTTTGGAGAAGGAAGGAGAGGGGGGGGGTGACGCGAGGTTTGAGCTCGCAATCACTCCCCAGGATCATTGCCAATTAGGAGAGGAAAAAGGGGGAGGGGGGGTGACGCGAGGTTTGTGCTCGCCGTCACTCCACTGGAACACTGATTTTTCTCGTCGCTAAGATTTATGACCGTTCAAATCAAGCCAAAAAACACCAATTTTAACACCAATTTTGTCGAGATCGTGGTCGTAAAGTCCGAAATCGTCCATACGATACTCGAAAATCACAAAACCACACGCGAGACGTTCGAGGGTTTGCGAAAATTCCCGGAAAATCTTCGAAACACGCGAGACACCGGAGCAATCGGGAGAACTCACGCGCGATTGGCCGAGACGCGCGCGAGAACTCACAACACACACAAATTTTAAACGCGCACATGCTACGCGTTCGAGCTGTCACTTGGCTTGAGCTCGTTGCGACGAGATTCGCACATTCCGAGAATGCCTCGATTTTCGAACTGAAAGAATTGAACTTGTCACGAAAGAGTATTTTCGCAACGTACCGGAGGGATCGCGAAAACGCACGCGAGGTTGTCCGAAGCGTGCGCGTGAACTCACGAAACACGAGAGTAAAGAACGCGCACTTTCTACGCGTTTGAGCAGTCACTTTATTTGAGCTCGACGCGAATCATTTCGCAAAATCCGTGAGTACTCCGATTTTCAAACAAAATAAGTAAATTTATCGCGAAAGAATAATTTCACGACAAATCGGAGGGATCGCGAGGACGCACGCGACGCTGTCCGAAGCGTGCACGGGAACTCACGAGACACAGGAGTAAAGAACGCGCACTTGTTACGCGTTTGAGCCGTCAGATGATTTAAGCCTGTTGCGAAAAATTCGCAAAGTCCAAGAGTGCCATGAAATTCTCTTAATTAAGAGAAAAAATGTGCGCGATCGCGAATTGAAACAAAGACAACGACTTGAGAACGAGCTGATTCGCGAACGTTCGTAGACTCGAGGTGTAATTTCCGTTGCCTTGATCGATAATCGTCCGAGATTGAGATCACTCGCGAGATAATCGACGTAAAGTTACCGACTGTCACTTACACGTGGCCGGGCGCTTCACTTACCGCTAGAGCCGTTCCGAGCATTGATTATCGATCGGAGAATTTCGGCGGCCACAGCGCACTCGAAACCCAAGACTGCCACCTTGTTATGCAGGCGCGCGGTCTCGGTCCGGCTCACACACTCACCACACGTGCCACTGGGCCTCGAGGTCAACCTTGTTTTGAATTCGCGCACAAGAGAACGAGGCACTTGAGTTCCAAATAGAAAAACTGTCTACCGAGAAATGGCCGTTACAGAATTTCACGAAAAATATTCGCACTGCAAAATTAAACGCAGAGGAGAATAGAGAATTCACGGAGCGGTCACTTGAGATTGTTCACTGAGAATTCACTTGTGGGAGCGCAATCGAAACTCTCGCGAAATATTCACAAAACGCGAGATTTTCCCTGAGAACGCGAGATGTTCACAGAGCGCGACATTTTCACTGAAAACACGGTCTTTTGAGAATGTCACAGAGTTCGCCACAGAGTTCGCCGTCGCGAAAGCAACCGAAGCTTTAACGCGATCGACATAGAACTGTCCACGAGACCGTTTCACACACAAAAATTCCGCGCACTTGTCCTCGATATGGCTTAACGAACCAAAAGTTCGAGCCGAATTTCCATTGAGCACTTGATTACATGCAAGATTCTCCCACACTGGCTCTCGATCCGACTCGACTGACCAAATGTTCGAGCTGGATTTCCTTTGAGAGCCCGATCAAAACCGAAATTCTCCAACACTAGCCCTCGATCCGGCTCGAAGGACCAAATGTTCGAGCCGGATCTCCTTTGAGAGCCTGATTGAACCCAAAATTCTCCAGCACTAGCCCTCGATCCGGCTCGAAGGACCAAATGTTCGAGCCGGATCTCCCTTGAGAGCCTGATTGAACCCAAAATTCTCCAGCACTAGCCCTTGATCCGGCTCGAAGGACCAAATGTTCCGGAAACTGACCCGGATTTTGCCGCTGTTTTTATGATCGACGGCGGGATGGAATCATGCAAGAGAATTTTGGGTTGTAGAAAATAAGAGACTGACACGAGGCGTTTAGAGAGTACACTTTTGTTAATTTATTGCCTATTTACAAAGGGCAAAAGTCCATTAATGAGCGATCACTCGCATACAAATGCGTAACACCGACACGTGTCCGCCGCGTGGTGAGAGAAAAACGGAGATTACCAAGAGTTTAACTGAATAATTGTCCCGGAGAATACACTTGATAAAAATACTAAAGGAGCAGTCGCTTCGCCGTGATAATGCGGACACTTTAACACAACAAATAAGAGTTAAACCGAGCAAGGTTGAGCGGTCCTTGTCGGAGATGGCCGCGATGCCTCGTGTCGCGAGGTCCTAGAGAGCGAGAGCTCACACGTCTTCCCGGTTTGACGTCCGGATAAGAAGAGAATAATTAATATGGACGCTGGTCAAGTTGTCACGATATCCCTTGTGGCAGCGCCACCCGACAACTTGACAGCCGCCTGTTTTCCATATTTGCGACTATACTGCCGCGCTGGGAGCGCGAGTCGCGGCGCGGGAATTTAACCATGCTCATTCCTGAACAGTACTAAACGAAAAACCCATCCGTCATTCCATGGCCAAAGGTTCACACTTTGATAATATGCTTTGAATTTGTGTTTCTGATCAACAAAGAGGGGGCAGTGATGTCAGCCGTTTGATTTGAGGACTTGTTTTCGCGGAGCTGCAACGGCCGCCATTTTGGGTTTTTTTTTTCAAAAAAAAATTTTTTTCGGTTCTGTATGTCATGACTAAAACCAAGAAAAAAACCGTAGTCAAAAAGCTTCACTCGTTTCCTTGAAAAAAAAAAATAAAACGTAAACACCTGAAATATGGGACTCCAAGGACGAAGTCTCCCTTAAAGTTTCTGTGACGTCATAAAATGCCTATTTTACTGTATATAACAGTACGGCCGGCTCGCGCGCTACGCTTTTCTTTTAAACTTGGCGTCGAGCCGCTGCCGCGACTCTTGATTACAAAAGATGCACATACTCGTTTGTAAAAATTATTATTAGAATGATTAAATTATCGACAAAAGATGACGTTTGCGAATTTACCTGCTGATGGTAAGCTATTTGTGATGAAAAAGAGAGAGAGATAATAGAAAAAAATTATGGGGTGCTGGCAAGAATACCAGGACGTAACACATGTTTATTTCTCGTTGCGATGAGTTGTCGAGTGTTCTCTTCTCTACATTATTTGCGTTTCTTAGCGCTAATTCTCTTGCTGTTGCGTACTCGTACGCTTTGTCGTACGTTAGCTTCTTTTCGCAGAATAGCCCCACTCTTGTGTCATGGTCTCGGAGGCCGCAAATAAGTTGATCTCTGAGAGCGTTTTGAAGCTCTGCTGCTGAAAAATTGCATTTCAATGCCCTCCTTTTCAGCCTGGCTGCATATTCCGCTACTGATTCGTCCGACTTTTGCTTGGATTGGTGAAACATACACCGCTCCATGGGTTCCGATGTTTTTGGGTTGAGCTGCGTCCCCACCAATTGGACTAACTCTGCGTACGTCTTCTCTTTGGCTTCGCTGGTGCGCACAAGTCTCGAATCAGTGTGTATGTATCGGCGCTTACTTTTGTTAATAACACCGCTGCTTGCTTGGTATCTTCCACCTCGTGGGCCACGAAATATAATTCTAAGCGCTCGACATACGTTTCCCAATCGTCCTTTCCTAATTGGAATTCTAAACGCACTTTATCATCTGCCATTTTTTTTACCGTTTTCACTGCCACGCTTTTTTGCTCCTCAAGTTTCGGTCCTTGCGTATGTTCACTCCCCACGGGAGTCGTTTTTTTCACTTCCTTTCTTAGCTTTTTTCTCAAATCGTATACTTTTTCCGATTCGTCGACTTCCACACCTCGATCTCGGAGTTCTTCTATTAGACGCACTTTAGTCAACTCGTAGATCCATGAGAGTCCTGGGTTTTCGCACTTTTCTTCTGCCGTAGCTCCACTCGCCATGTGCTCTTTATCGTGCCACGCGTTCACTTTTATTGTCTATCCCATCCTCGTCGCCAAATTGTTATAGTTTTAGGATAGTAAAGGTTAGACACAGGACGGTTGAAAATCAAAGTAATTAACCATTTATTTGTCTTAACCTAATACACACTTTATGCGGCCTTATTGCACGCACTCGCCGGCTCGTGCTCGTTTCACGGCCCTATCCGTACTGGCTGGGGTGAGGGAGAGCACACGCACTGGTCTCCCTTCCACCTGCCTTGCTCTAATACTACTTCATACTTCACAATTTTGTTTGACTTTTTCTCCTCGATTCTCCTACTTTTCCCTTCCTTAATACCTTTTTCCCGCTGTTTCCTCTTTTCTGGGAGTTTTATTACCATTTTATTCCTTTCTACCTCCTCGCTTCTTCTCAGTATGTTTATCATCTCCTATCTCACCCACTCCCTTGTCTGCCGCCCCCCCCCTCTTCCGCTTCTTCCTCTGTGTCCTTTTTGTTTTGGCTCTCATTTCTATTCTCTCCAAAAAGAAAATAATGACATGTTTTTTTTTCAAAACAGACGTGCTCCAAATAACGTTCGCCAACGAAAAACCGAGCCCCCATCAGGCCATCGTCACCTATATCAGTCGGTGGTTAGCGGGGGCTGGAGATTGCGAGGGTGGCCGCGCTTGCCGCATGTCCGGCCTCAATTCTCACGCCGAAGAAGACATTAATAATAACAGTGATAAATGATTAATTTCCTTTTTCTTTCTTTTTTCATAATTCGTCAGTTTTCATCAAAGTTCGATGCTTTAATTCTTTCTTTCTTCATAATTATTTTTAATATTCGTCAGTAAACTTTTATTGTGATATTAATTTTAAAGAACTGGCTTTAATACGTTTAATATACGTTGAATATAATTCTTATGAATTTTCGGTATGAAATAAAAACATTGTTGAATACAAAGATTTTTTTAAAATTATTTCGGCAACACCGTCGCGGAAAATCCCTTTACTGGAAGGTTGGTTCGATGTTGGCACCAGCACTGACCCGGTGTTGGCGAACGAATGGCCGAATGTGGCTGGAAAAAAATTATGACGTTGCCGACTATGCGCCAGCACTAGTTCTGTCACCGTACCAAAAGTTGGCCAAGCGTCAGGCCGGTGTCGCAACGAACACTGGCCAAATCTTATTGTCAAGCTTCAGCCAACCCTCGGACCGTTGTCATCGATCCAACGCTGACCCGACGGTTGGCCGTGCTGTACCGCCGACAGCCGGACGACCGTCAGATACGGTTGGCACAACAGTGCATGAGGCTTGGGCCAATCGGACGTTTTTTCACGGGATATTGCAATAAGGAGGGCAGAAACTCACTAATTGCCTCTCGGGCGACGCTCTCCTTCCACTACCTCGCCGACTTTTTCGAACAGCCGATTGAGGAACATGTTCTCCTCTAACTCCGCCTCTCTCCTCGCCCTCATAACCGGAGACCAATATCTGGCCTCTTGTACGCGCCAAGCGTAGTACGCGATATCAAGATACTCGGTAGAGTCTCGGGACAAGTACATTTGACAGCTCTGCTGTCGTCTGCTAGCCCGAGACTCGGCCGAGTATATTATCTCTGAATAAAGCAAAATCTGGTGGTGGGGGTAGACATATTTTTAATTACAAAGCACAGGAGTAATGTCAGGATCTGAAAATTGAAACTAAGACTAATGAAATTACTGTCCGTCGATTGAGCTCTAAATCATCACGATTGATGCTGTAATTGCTGAGATAAAAGTTTGCACAGGCGAAATCTATGCAATGATCGGAGTGTGCGTGCGTGTATGTTAGGGTGCTTTTTTTTTGGTGACATTTTTTTTTTTTCACTCCCATCTCGCATTTTTTTAGGGAATACCTTAAAGAAAATTCCCTGAAAATTTGAGCCCTTAATATTAATTTTAAGTACTCGCCCAAGGCGTCCAATGATTTCCCCTTTAAAATACACGTAAAGTTCGATTTTTCTTCTTAAAAGTTCTACAGATCAGAGGCATTTGAAGGTACGATCTTGGTCGACGAACCAATTTATTCATAATTGAATGCTCTACAAAAGTGTCCATTGTGACGTAATTGTAACTCGAACTGGCGAGGTCGTACGGGTCACTAAACCCAATTTTTTCATGAAATTCTCGTTTTTTTATCTCTATCTCGTAAATGACAAGAGTTACAGGAAAAATAGGAATGACAAACTTGAAGGAAATTCAATTTCCTACAAAAAAGTATGCAAGTACTAAATCGCTAACATTGTTATTTCTTGAGATATTGGGTTTTTAATTTGAGGTAGTATGGAATTTCCGTGGATTATTGAGCTAAATTGTATAAGTTGTTAATTTGTGATTCTTTATTGTCATTCAAATCATCAAATATTTAATTGTCAAGTTTCAAATGATTGAAAAGTTGAATAACTGAACGTTTTGAAACTGGAATTCGAGAAAAAAACACATTTTCAAAGTGCCCAAAATTGTTTTTTTTACTTTTCACGAATTTTTCGATTGATTTTCCCCTGATTATTCTAATTTATTTACCAGTAATTGAATACCTATACATTTCTAGTTACAAATATGTTGTAAATTTACAAAAATTTTGTAAAATTTGTAAATTTCTAGTTGAAAATTTTGTAAATTTACAACATATTTTCAACTAGAAATTCATAGGTATTCAATTACTGGTAAGTAAATTAGAAGAATCGGGAGAAAATCAATTGAAAAATTCGTGAAAAGTGAAAAAAAAAATTTTAAGCACTTTGAAAATGTGTTTTTTTCTCGAATTTCAGTTTCAAAACGTTCAATTATTCAACTTTCCAATCATTTGCAACTTAACGAATAAATATTTGATGATTTAAATGACAATAAAGAATAATAAATTAACAACTTAACTCAATAACAACTTAGCTCAATAATCCATGAAAATTCCATACTACCTCAACTTAAAAGCCCAATATCTCAAGAAACATCGATGTTAGCGATTTGGTGCTTCAATACTTTTTTGTAGAAAATTGAATTTCCTCCAAGTTTGTCATCCTCATTTTTTCTGTAGCTCTTGTCATTTACGAGATAGAGGTAAAAAAACGAGAATTTCATGAAAAAATTGGGTTTAGTGACCCGTACGACCTCGCCAGTTCGAGTTACAATCACGTCACAATGGACACTTTTGTAGAGCATTCAATTATGAATAAATCGGTTCATCGACCAAGATCGTACCTTTAAATGCCTCTGATCTGTAGAACTTTTAAGAAGAAAAATCGAACTTTACGTGTATTTTAAAGGGGAAATCATTGGACGCCTTGGGCGAGTACTTAAAATTAATATTAAGGGCTCAAATTTTCAGGGAATTTTCTTTAAGGTATTCCCCACAAAAATGCGAGATGGGAGTGAAAAAAAAAAAATGTCGCCAAAAAAAAAAGCACCCTAGTGTATGTGTACGACACTAGGGTGGCCCTTAATATGGGTAAAAAAAAAATTGATCGTGCCGCCCTCCAGAACGGTTCCAAATGATGAAAAAAAAATCTACGCGAAGCCTCAGCTATGTCCGTTAAGAGGAAGGCGTGCCTGTAAGAAGGAACTTAAATTTAAATATCAATTTTTCTCCATGATCGGACAACCTTTGATTTTTCACTTTCTAATGCTATTCTATATTGGTATTCAATACACAGATCAAATAATAAGATTCTTCTTAATTTCACAAAAATGTATAGAGGAATTTAAAACTTGACAAAATCTTAAACTTGGCGAGCTTGTTCGTTTTATTGAAAACAAAGTAATGTTTCATTTGCACACATCATCCAATTGGTCGGGAAAAACTAAATATTTCAAAAATGGACACGTAAGATATCGATACTTAGTTAGTCCAGTACGAATTTGTTTATTTAAACCACAGAAACATCGTTAAGAGTTTAGAGAAACAATGGGCGCGATCGCGAATAGAAATATAGAAAACGACTTGAGAACGAGATGATTCGCGAATGTTCGTAGACTCGAGTTGTAATTCACGTTGGCTTGATCGATAATCGTCCGAGATTGAGATCACTCGCGAGATAATCGATGTGGAGCTACCAACTGTCACTTTCACATGGCCGGGCGCTTCACTTACCGCTAGAGCCGTTCCGAGCATTGATTATCGATCGGAGAATTCCGGCGGCCACAGCGCACTCGAGATCCAAGACTGCCGCCTTGTAGCGCAGGCACGCTGTCTCGGTCCGGCTCACACACTCACCACACGTGCTACTGGGCCTCGAGGTCAACCTTGTTTTGAACTCGCGCACAAGAGAACACGAGGCACTTGATCGAAAAACTGTATACCGAGATTTGGCCGTTACAGAATTTCACGACAAATCTTCACGAGGAAGATGGAGAATTCACGGAGCACCCACTTGACATTGTTCATCGGGAATTCACTTGTAGGAGTGCAATCAAAACTTTCGCGAAATGTTCACAAAACGCGAGACTTTCCCTGAGAACGCAAGATGTTCACAGAGCGCGACATTTTCACTGAAAACACGGTCTTTTGAGAATGTCACAGAGTTCGCCACAGAGTTCGCCGTCGCGAAAGCATCCAAAGCTTAAACGCGATCGACATAGAACTGTCCAGGAGACCGTTTTACACACAAAAATTCCGCGCACAAGTCCTCGATCCGGCTCAAAGAACCCAATGTTCGAGCCGGATTTCTACTGATAGCTTGATTACTCCCGAAATTCTCCCACATTAGCTCTCGATCCGACTCGACTGACCAAATGTTTGAGCCGGATTTCCATTGAGAGCTTGATCTCACCCAAAATTCTCCAACATTAGCGTTCAAATTCCCCAACGATGTATATTTTATATGAATAAATGTTTTATAACAATAAATGTATGTGTAAATATGGAAATATCTCTTTATACCCTTATTATTAAGGGGTAACACCACTGTAATGACTCGAAAAAAGCGGTTTTCAAGGGATTTTTTTGTTTGGAAAGAAAGGTGGTAAGAAAATAGAATTCAAGGAAATTATTGAATGTATATTCAAGTATATTACAACAAATTTTGGTCCGAAAATATTCGAAAGTGGCAACGCGCGAGCCATTCTCTGGAGCCATGACGAATTCAAGACGCACTGCGGCACGCAGCATAACTGATGCAGTTTTGACCTGGAACATAAAACAAAAAATGTCCAATATCTATACAGTCAAAGCTAGAGAAAGACGTAGGGGATTTCAAAAATACTTATTTTTGTAAAATTGGCGAGCAATCAAACAGAAAGTGTCTTTTTTCGCAAAAAAAAAAGACAATCATTCGTTAATAAAAAATGTTTGGATTACCCTATCGAAAATCCCGTACGTGTTTCTCTTCGAAATGTTATTTTAAAGACATTGACAAAATTTGGAATAAAAAGAATGAAAATTGTTCGAGTTATGCTGCGTGCCGTTTTAAAAAGTGACATTACGAGAGAAAAGCGTTTTTAGTTTTGTGACGTTGTCACTTTTGTTGCCAGCTGTCGAGCCGCGGCGAGAGCTACCGGATCCCAGTCTGGGACCGGCCTTTTCTTTTTTATCTGATTTCAGCCCCCCCCCCAGGATCGAGGAGGACCGAACGAGCCGACGAACTCGGAGAAAACACCACGAACTTCCCTGAACATTTCCGCGAGCGCGAGCGAGCGACCCACCGACCGAGCGAACGGCTGATTCGCCCTAAAACTCGCGCACTTGACCCACTTACGAATTTCTCCCTCCCTCCCCCGCGTGTCAATTTTCGTGTTCCCCCCTTAGCCCCACTCACTTTAGCCCCGCACCCACTCGTTTTTCGCGACAAGCGTCGAGTCGCAGAAACCGTGTCACCCATCGTCCCTCCGACAAGGCTTGTCTGTCGAGTCGGAGGAAACTCAACGGTTTCCGCGGCGTCCAGGCGCGTTTTCGACAATACGACCGCGACTCTGCCACGGCTGTTTTGACAGCCGTGGGCGCCGCCATCTTGCTCGAGCCTCGGTCTCGCGAGGCAGGCAGCGTGGCGCCAGCGCCCGGTCACGAGACCGACGTAGGCGCCACCTGTGTGCGATCTCGCGAGGCCGACGCTCGATAAGCGGATCAATAATTGGTCGGCTCTAAAGCCGCGTTTTGATTGGCTATCGGAACGTTCGCGAAGCTTCGCGAGCGTCCCGAGGGGCTAGAGGTGACGCTCGAGTTCTCTCTCTTCCGCTTCGGACTCGGCACGGTGCACATCGCGTCCCGTTTTTCGTGCTTTATTTTCGAGTTTTCTGTGCCAAATTAATCAAGTTAAATTATTTACGACGACCCGGCTTCCCGAAGGACCACTCTCTGGACCGTTTGGATTACGTTTCGTCATCGAGTTCTCCGATTTTCCTCTCAAAAATCGAGAAAACCGGTGAGTCCTTCGATTTTTGCCGGGCGTGCGACGCCATTTTCCCCTTGTCGTTGACTTTTCCCAAACACCCAAATTTTCGTCATTTTCGTTCGCTTTCTCGAACTTTTCGTTCGAGAAAGAGATTATTTCGTCGGTCAGTCGACGCGACGAGTGTTGTGCCATCGAGTTTGCCCCTGTTGATTATTCGTGAAGCCATTTTTGCCCCTTTTTGTCCGTCATTCCCTCCCGTGATTTTTCGAGTCAGTGTTTCGCGTTTTCGAGCCCCGTCGCGATATTTTCTTGCATATTTTTCGACTCCCATCGTCGATCGCCCACCTCGTGTCCCTTTTTTTTCGTCATTTGTAGCCCCGTTTTCGTGTTTTTCGCGTGTGACGCGAGTGAGATTTCGCTCGATTCATTCAATCGGGTTCCGCCGACGCGGCCCGGTTCGAGCGTCCGCGTGGTTCGTTCGATCGCGTGGCTCGCTCGCTCGTCGTCCCCTTGTCGTCACTGGTATTGTAAGACGCCTGAGTTTCAGGGACCCTCTGTCCCTGCGTTTAAGATTATCGTGATTCTCCCTGAGCCAGTCCCCTTAATTTTGATTAATTAACGTAGTTCATTATTGTTTTCTTTCGTTCAATTTTTGGCCATTTTTGTAACGGTTGCTGGACCGATTTAACCAGCTGGCGCCCCTTATTTTCATTGTATAAATTCGCTAAATAAATCCGAAGCTTGTTTTTATTATTTTAATTCATTTTTCGCAGCGTTTATTTATTTTTCCCCCACAATTTCTCTTGCGCTTGTGTCGAACCCGTCACAGTTTAAATTATAAGAAATGGAAAATTCAAAGAATAAAATTTTTTTACCGTCAATCTGCTATCCCAGGACCATAGAGCGTCCCTTCGACTCTGCAAAATTCCCCCTCACTTGCTCTCCTCGACGATTTCATGGCAGAGCGGATAACGAATAACCAGTTCAAATTTAAAACTACCCACAAAAACCTTGTCGATTACATACGCACTGACTCTGTACTCACTATGCTGACACTTTTCTAGCAGCGTACTTTTCATTGGAAGTATTTCTAGCTGAACGCATGCTATGACGTTCGCCGGCAGGAAATTTAAGGTTAGAGCACTTATATAGAGCCGCCGGCAGTCAATTCGGAGCAGAAGCTGTTTCAGCACGCGTCCAACGTGTGTCGCGGCAAGGCACGAAATTCGATGGAATTTTTTTTTTTTTTTTCAATTTTAATATTTATTGTTTGGGAATTGGCCGTTTAAATTGGCCCGCCCAAACTCGCTCTCAAAGCGCGTCACCACTATCGCGCTCAGGACGACGCTGGCTGGACGCCGCCGAGCTGGTCGGTGGCGCCGCCAGCATGAAGAACGCGACAACTCAAGCGAAGCCATTTTTCTCGTCCTTCTGCAACCGGCTCTCGACACGAGACAACGTGCGCGCTCCCTAAAACTGTGAAATCTCCACTTTCTTTCTATAAATTCAAGTCGCGAGTGATAAAGTGTGTTCGGCTTTTCATCGCGAAGCGAACGCTCAATGCAGGCCAACTCGTTTGGGCATTTTGACTCTATTTTCTCCGTTTAATTATATCTTGTGAGATCTCGGCCGGCTCGACCACACGGCGAACACGTGTTGGCGGCACTTGTTGCATTGCGATCGCTCTTACGCGTCTTTATCTTCAACCAAAAGAGTGTAATTAGGTAAATAAATCAAATTGTGTACTCTCTATTTTGCTCTCGTGTCGAATTATTTTAATTTCCAGCAAAAATCTCCCGCACGAGTCCATCCCGCTCTCGATCACTTTTCAGCGGCATTTTTCCGGGGCAATTTCCGGAACATTTATTATCAATAATTAAATATTTTTAATAATTTTTTTTAAACAATTTACTGGTCCGGTAAAGTCCAGTGAATTTTTTTTTCGGTAAAGAAGGGTTCAGAGTATTTTTTAAGCTCATAAAAAAAAAAAAAATTTGCCCAAATTTACAGTGGTGTTACCCTTCAATGATTATTTTTGATAGTTCAAATATAACAGACTTTGTAAGGATTTAGATTGAAGGCCCTTCCGAGGCGAATTAAATGGGCATACTTGGGATGACGTGATTTCATAATTGTTAGTTAATGAGTTTAGAAATCATTCTGTATTTATTCATCGCAAAATAGTTCGGAACGGGTTGAGTGAATATTCGTTTCAAAGAGCTTTTCATAAAGAACCGGAATATGTAGAAAGAATTATCAAATATGCAAAATTATGAGTCAATGAAATTAAAAGAATTGTTTAAGTTTTGTTTATAAAAGTGGTTCAGCAATAATGAAATGAGTATTCAAACAAAAGGGTTTTTATGAAGATTAAGAATGTGTTATTGTGAAGCTTATAATTTTGTAATTTGCGAGTTAATAAAATATTTAAAGTTAACAAAAATATTGTTTAAATAAAAATTGTCCGAACATGGACGTATGACCACTTAAAATGAAGCCCTTGACATGAGCAACACGTTTATGCAATAAAAATATTTTATTGAAAAATTCGGAAAAATAATGAAATTTGACCCTATTCGGGACTTTGACATTTGTTGTGGCGCGCGAGAACTACACGTGCGGTAGGTCGAGTCGCGCGTACGCTCGACAGCTGATCAGTTGTTCGCTCGTCGTGGATGCATTAGGGTGTCCCAAAAGTTATATTACGGGGTGTCCTAAAAGTGATAATTCGTTATAGATTTGTTTCTTTTTGTTAATTATGATAATTATATTGTGATTAAGCAGATTTGATTTCTAGTTTATTTTCCGAATAATTTTGTCGGTTAAAATTTAAATATTTGAATGGGACGATTTTAGTGAATTTTCTATTTTCTTTTATGTTTCAGAATTACGCAACAAGTCAGACACTCGGGAGATCCCAGGACGTAACACGATATTCAATCGAGACGATAAAATTATCGTTTTTCAGGATTCAAACACAAAATTGATACGAAAATTGGCGTTTCTATTCACATTGAACAAAAAATTAAGGGAAAAAGTATTTTGCGTTGGACCTCAACGTTACAAAATTCAGTGTCATTTTGATTTGACGATGTTGAAATATGCTTCGTTGGACTGCAACGAAATTCGGGCTGAAAATCGAGCTGAAAACAGTGCGTTCGGCGGTAAATGTGCCATTTTGCCTCTTTGTTCGTTAAGCTGTTTCCCCGCCCCCCCTCTCAACGGCTTCCCCAGTACACGTAAACATGGATAAGGCATTCCTTCGCCGAAATTATTTTTGAAAACCATGCACGCCAAGTTTTTGTATAATCTCTGCAGTGAATTCGTCCGGTAAGTACGTGTACGTAATTTGTCTGTACATAATTACCAACGGGTTGCAGTATCTACTCTTTGTAATCTATCTTGGCTATTCAGGAAAAGCGTGATTTAAATTCGTTTTTGTAAACACAAGACTATTGGAAAACATATTTATTTCCAAGTTATCACTAAGGCGCGACTTTTTAATACTTGGCGTTCTTTTTTTACTTTTATATAGATATATCTGAAGTAGACCCACTCTGCCGCTCTCTCTCTCTCTCTCTCTCTCTTTCTCTACTATGTTGTGCGCCCTACGCCATCTCTCTCACGCTACCGCTCGTACTGTATAGGTGCTCGCGCGCAACATTTTCAAATGCTAATTCCAATAATTGTTCTGCGACCAACAGATCTAAAAAATTCTCCTAACTTTTGTCCACAAAATACTAATAATTCAATTACCATTACAATAAAACGATAACACACGAGGGAGTACGACTAAAATAAATGAAATCTTGAGGGCATTCCAAGCTCCGTAATACACAACCATTGTCCTTCTGATGCTCTTTTTAAAAACGAAGTTGAAAACATAAATTTACCAGTTACCACCTTAAATGCAGTATAGAAAAATGATAGTCTGACTAGAAATTATTTTCACAAAAAATAATGATAAAAAATAGTGATGAAAATTTTTTACCAATTTTTCAAAATGTAAAATAAATATCTATGTAATTACCATAATCAACATTGCGAAAAAAAAAGTTGAAACGAAAAAGTGATACCAAGTGCGACTTATTTATTTAGTATTTTACCAACAAAAAAAAGTAATATCCGGCCAAAATCCCCTCTCGGGGAAAAAAAAACTTGGACAAGTACATTGTTTGGTCCGATAGCCGAAAAAAGATCCTCTATTCGTGCAGCTGTAAAATTTAGAATATCAAAAATCTGACAAGTACTGAACAGAGATCGGCTCTAAAATGGAAATCCAGCCGAAAAAAAATAACTGTTTACATCCAGTCTTAAACTTTCTGATCAAGAGACGCGGCAGCGGCTCGACGCCAAGTATTAAAAGAAAAACGTAGCGCGAGAGCTGCCGTACTCTTATATACAGTAAAATAGGTGTTTTATGACGTCACAAAAATTTTAAATCGTTCTCACAGGAGAACGGGTTGAGGGAAAAATCTCATATTAGATTTGAATTTTCTATGATTTTTTATCTTTCGAATAGTCCTTGGTAGAAAAAAATCCATTAAGCCAATCCAGAGAAATCTAACATTGAAGATTTTGGACGCGAGGTTTGGGATCCTTTCTGTTTCTTGGAGTCAGAAAGGCGTAAGTTGTCTGCACAGGCTCTGGGACATACGCCCTTTGCGAGACTGGTGGACATTTTCGGCCTGTGACGTCACCCGCTCCGCTGAACGCGGTATCCCCACTCTTTGCGTGCCACTGAGCGAGAGAGACAGATATATCGGGCCTCTCTTTCCGTATGGTTTTCGTTGTCTGGCTACCATGGTTTTCGTTGTCTAGCTACCATGGTTTTCGTTGTCAAGGTACACGTCTCCATGGTTTTTGTTCTCTAGGTATATTTCTCCAGGGTTTTCGATGTGTAGGTATTAGGGTGGTTCAAAAAAATCGACTATTTTTATTTTTTCAAAGCCCGGGTTTCTATTGTTGCAGTAAGGTGAAAAAAGATGCCTGACAAAATTTGAGCCCTTAAAAAAATTTTTTAGGGGTCGCTCATCGCAATTTTCTATTTCCCATTTAAATAACACAGGGGAGACGTTACTAGCTGCTTTTGAATTTTATTCCTCGGTAACGGGTGAGGGTCCAAGAACGCTCAAAGCAGTTTCTTGTAGGGATTTGAACGCTCTATAAAAAACGTATCTTGTCATTTTACGATCAACTTACTCCTACGGAAGTTATTCGACGTCAAAATTGGCTTTGAAGGAAATTTCGACTTTTTTTCACTTTTCCGGCAAAACTATCGACCTCGTCACAAAAATCTGTGGAAACTTTTTCGAAAATTATGTGATATAGTATCATACTATCTTCCTGGATTATAAAAAAATTGAATAATTTAGAATTCTAATACTATACGGGTTATTCTTAGAGGAAAACTGCGATTTCCGTCGATTAATTCGTTATATTAACAAAAAATGATAATCAAACGGTTATATATACATATATATATTAGGGTGCTTTTTTTTTTGGCGACATTTTTTTTTTTCACTCCCATCTCGCATTTTTGTGGGGAATACCTCAAAGAAAATTCCCTGAAAATTTGAGCCCTTAATATTAATTTTAAGTACTCGCCCAAGGCGTCCAATGATTTCCCCTTTAAAATACACGTAAAGTTCGATTTTTCTTCTTAAAAGTTCTACAGATCAGAGGCATTTAAAGGTACGATCTTGGTCGACGAACCGATTTATTCATAATTGAATGCTCTACAAAAGTGTCCATTGTGACGTGATTGTAACTCGAACTGGCGAGGTCGTACGGGTCACTAAACCCAATTTTTTCATGAAATTCTCGTTTTTTTACCTCTATCTCGTAAATGACAAGAGCTACAGAAAAAATAAGAATGACAAACTTGGAGGAAATTCAATTTTCTACAAAAAAGTATTAAAGCACCAAATCGCTAACATCGATGTTTCTTGAGATATTGGGCTTTTAAGTTGAGGTAGTATGGAATTTTCATGGATTATTGAGCTAAACTGTATAAGTTGTTGATTTATTATTCTTTATTGTCATTTCAATCATCAAATATTTATTCGTTAAGTTGCAAATGATTGGAAAGTTGAATAATTGAACGTTTTGAAACTGAAATTCGAGAAAAAAACACATTTTCAAAGTGCTTAAAATTATTTTTTTCACTTTTCACGAATTTTTCAATTGATTTTCTCCCGATTCTTCTAATTTACTTACCAGTGATTGAATACCTATGAATTTCTAGTTGAAAATAGGTTGTAAATTTACAAAATTTTCAACTATAAATTTACAAATTTTACAAAATTTTTGTAAATTTACAACATATTTGTGACTAGAAATGTATAGGTATTCAATTACTGGTAAGTAAATTAGAATAATCAGGGGAAAATCAATCGAAAAATTCATGAAAAGTAAAAAAAACAATTTTGGGCACTTTGAAAATGTGTTTTTTTCTCGAATTCCAGTTTCAAAACGTTCAGTTATTCAACTTTTCAATCATTTGAAACTTAACAAATAAATATTTGATGATTTGAATGACAATAAAGAATCATAAATTAACAACTTATACAATTTAGCTCAATAATCCACGAAAATTCCATACTACCTCAACTTAAAAGCCCAATATCTCAAGAAATATCAATGTTAGCGATTCAGTGCTTTTATACTTTTTTGTAGGAAATTGAATTTCCTTCAAGTTTGTCATTCCTATTTTTCCTGTAGCTCTTGTCATTTACGAGATAGAGATAAAAAACGAGAATTTCATGAAAAAATTGGGTTTAGTGACCCGTACGACCTCGCCAGTTCGAGTTACAATCACGTCACAATGGACACTTTTGTAGAGCATTCAATTATGAATAAATCGGTTCGTCGACCAAGATCGTACCTTTAAATGCCTCTGATCTGTAGAACTTTTAAGAAGAAAAATCGAACTTTACGTGTATTTTAAAGGGGAAATCATTGGACGCCTTGGGCGAGTACTTAAAATTAATATTAAGGGCTCAAATTTTCAGGGATTTTTCTTTAAGGTGTTCCCTATAAAAATGCGAGATGGGAGTGAAAAAAAAAAAATGTCGCCAAAAAAAAAAGCACCCTAATATATATACACACTATACATATACACAACAAAATATATTCAGTAAGGAAAACCCGATATTTATTTCAGATTTTTTTTTTTTGAAAATTTTTAAAATCTGAAATAAATATCGGGTTTTCCTTACTGAATATATTTTGTTGTGTATACGTATATATATATATATATATATATTGTAACGAATATTTTCCCTGACGGGATAAATATTTTCCCTTCTCGGCTCACCTCGTCTCCCGAGCACTCCCAACGGTCGCGAGAGCGGGCTGGGCGCCAGGTACAAAGTACCGCCGAAACAATTTCGACTTTTTGTTCGCCCGCTCTCACCAATCTCAATTGACCGGGGTACGCGAGAAACGAGGTGACCGAGGCGTTCCGGCTACTCAGCTCTACAGCTGAGATACAAACGGTAGAGGGGGTGATTCTTGGGGCGGGGTAACAGCACGAAACAAATATAGTAACAAGGCAACTCAAACGCGAAGTTCAAAGATTAACCAAATGATTTATTCAACTTGAAGAAAGGCAGCGTTAACAAGGCAATTATTAAAATTAAATTGAACAAATAATAATTTCGATCCCGCGATTATTCTTGACCGTGAACGACCCTGCCTGACGATTCATGTTCGAAACGGGCAGGATAACCTCCATAAGGGGAGTTATCGCCCAGGTAACTAAGAGCGAAGCTCGACTATCAGGTATTGGCGCGACTATGAAGTGGCGGTCTTCCTCGCAGGTAAATGGGCGTAGGTAATAGAATCCCAGGCGTTTGCTCTGACTGACAGTCCAGGGAAGCAGTTCAGCAGCAACGCTGTTGATTCGCCCGAGGTCGAAACACTCAGCTCCATAGCGCGAGGTAAATCAATGATCTCAACCATACCGAAGGCAAGCGGGATCATAAAGGTAACTACAGGTAATTCGGCATGAAGGCAATGAGGTAAGATCGTCAGACAAGTCGTTCGCCAAAACACGGCGTAGGTAATCCGGTCGCAATGGAATTCGCGGTGCGGGATCGAAACGACCAAACACAAGATATAGGCAACGCCAAGATAAGTCGCACACACGTGCCAAAAGAATACGAACGCAAAATCGAACACGAACACCCAAGAGACGAAAAATAAAGGCGCGATACAATAGCATTTACGACACACGAAGCGGCTGGATCGCCAGCGCGAGAGCGAGAGAGATAGCGCGCAAACAAACGCGCGGTCGAGGCCACGCGCGAAACAAAGTGAACTCTCCGGGCGACGACGCGAAGGCAAAACGAAATTAACAGAAACATGTGCGTCGCTCGCGAGAGTTTTCGCCAAAGAAAATTCAAACTGAAAAAAATGGAGACTTTCAATCAGAAAAAATAAGTGATATCCTAGCCAAAAATCCCCTCCCGGGGAAAAAAGCTTGGACAAGTACATTTGTTGGTGATCCCCATTTCCATTTGTTTTCACAGAAAAATCTAATCCCCCCTTGAAAAAAATTGGAAACGCCAACAAAATAAAGAATTTAAGAAAACCCCAAAAAAAAAAAAAATTCAAGAAGATTGAGAAAAATGCAAGAAATGCGAGAATGGTAGAAAACAATTAATGGTATTCGCTCAGCATAAAAAATTCTGATATCTATAAAAGGACAAGTATTCCCTGTCTGAAAATCATGTTGATGTTCGAAAATCAATTAACGAGAAAAAAGAAAATCTTCCAAAAAGACACGTCTCAAAAAAAGGAACCCCTAAATACAAAATGGCGAATCGACAGAAAAACTACTTCATAAAAAAATACAAAACTAAAGTTTGCCATCATATGTTGAGCGTATGCGCACAGAGTACTTGGCCGGCCCGAAATTTTTTGTACCAGCTTCCGCTATTTATAGATGGGTAGAACAACTCGGTTGTATTCATGAGAAAAATGATAAGCGTTACACAAATGTCACTGAACGTTATACATTCAAATGAATTAGTACAAATTCAAAGTTTTCTCTCAATTTGATATACAATTAATTAATTAAATCATTTGCGCAATATCTTACACAAGTATGGATACGTAGAAAAATAACAACTGATCACTAATTAAGGTGTAGCTAAATATTATATCAAATGACCCGTAATGCGTCGACAAAAATTGCACTTCTAGCAATTTTTTGTATTACTAGCTTGGAATATAAATCGTTTTAGGAGAGAACCTTGATTGACTCGAGATTTTCGCCAAGCTTTCGCGTGTCTTTTCTAAGAAGATTTCTGAAACCAAATAATTACGTTATGCCCAAGATTACCCAAGCTGAGCACATTAATTCAAAATTTCGGGCCGGCGAAGTACTCTGTGCGCATACGCTCAACATATGATGGCAAACTTTAGTTTTGTATTTTTTTATGAAGTAGTTTTTCTGTCGATTCGCCATTTTGTATTTAGGGGTTCCTTTTTTTGAGACGTGTCTTTTTGGAAGATTTTATTTTTTCTCGTTAATTGATTTTCGAACATCAACATGATTTTCAGACAGGGAATACTTGTCCTTTTATAGATATCAGAATTTTTTATGCTGAGCGAATACCATTAATTGTTTTCTACCATTCTCGCATTTCTTGCATTTTTCTCAATCTTGAATTTTTTTTTTTTTTGGGGTTTTCTTAAATTCTTTATTTTGTTGGCGTTTCCAATTTTTTTCAAGGGGGGATTAGATTTTTCTGTGAAAATAAATGGAAATGGGGATCACCAACAAATGTACTTGTCCAAGCTTTTTTCCCCGGGAGGGGATTTTTGGCTAGGATATCACTTATTTTTTCTGATTGAAAGTCTCCATTTTTTTCAGTCCAGTGGGAATAATTTGTTGATTTTTCCCTAGAAGTGTACTCTGTGGAGCTCATTTTAAGCCAAGAATCATGTCTCTATCTCAATTTTTCACCGATACATGATTTTGGCCCATTTCCTGCTCGAAAATGACGATTTTTCATAAATTTTCGAACGAAAATCGCTCTTCTCCGAGCAACGACGGTAAAATCATGTTTTTGTCCACATGGTTTGTTGAGCTGGAAGGAAACGTCAACGCACGCCATAATCTTAATTTTTCTTGGGAATTGTATTTTTCCCTTTCCACCATCAGCTTACAAAAAAACGACATTTTTACATCACTTAGAAGCGAAGAATTTATTTGTTTGGCTTCATGAACATAAAATGCTAATTTTTTCCCTAGAAGTATACTCTGTGGAGCTTAATTTAAGTCCAGAATTATGTCTCTATCTCAATTTTTCATCGAGATATGATTTTTTGCCCATTACCATGATTTTTTCTCGAAAAGGACGATTTTTTGACAATTTCCAAACGAAAATCGCGCTTCTCCGAGTAAAAATCGTATAATTTATGATTTTTTTCCCAGTTACTCGGTTTGATACGCTGAAACAAAGAGGGAAGACGTGCCAAAGTCTCAATTTATCGCGAGAATTAAATTTTCGACTTTTGACCACGAGTTGGAAAAAATCAATATTTTAGCATGAAGTTGTCGCCAAGAATTTATCTTCTTGGCTCCATGAGAAAAAAATGCTGATTTTTTCCCGGCAACTAGACCCTGTGGAGCTCAATTCAAGCCAAGACTTATGGTTCTATCTCAATTTTTAATCTAGAAATGATTTTTTGGCCATTACCATGATTTGAGCTTAAAAATGACGATTTTTCGACAATTTTCAAACGAAAATCACTCGAAAACGAAACGTGGACGCGTATGAGAATGGTATTTTTGCCTTTTCACCATCAGCTTACAAAAAAACGACATTTTTACATCACTTAGGAGCGAAGAATTTATTTGTCTGGCTTCATGAACATAAAATGCTGATTTTTTCCCTAGAAGTATACTCTGTGGACCTTAATTCAAGCCCAGAATTATGTCTCTATCTTAATTTTTCATCGAGATATGATTTTTTGCCCATTACCATGATTTTTTCTTGAAAAGGACGATTTTTCGACAATTTTCAAACGAAAATCGCGCTTCTCCGAGTAAAAATCGTATAAATTATGATTTTTCTTCTAGCCACTCGGTTTGATACGCTGAAACAAAGAGGGAAGACATGCCAAAGTCTCAATTTATCGCGAAAATTAAATTTTTGACTTTTGACCACGAGTTGGAAAAAATCAATATTTTAGCATGAAGTTGTCGCCAAGAATTTATCTTCTTGGCTCCATGAAAAAAAAAATGCTAATTCTTTCCCTGCAACTAGACCCTGTGGAGCTCAATTCAAGCCTAGAATTATGTCTCTATTTCAATTTTTCATCGAGAAATGATTTTTTGCCCATTACCATGATTTTAGCTTGAAAATGATGATTTTTCGACAGTTTTCAAACAAAAATCGCTCTTCTCCGAGCCAAAATGGTAAAATTATGATTTTTTTCCCAGCCACTCGGTTTGATACGCTGAAACAAAGAGGAAACACGTGCTAAAGTCTCAATTTATCGCGAGAATTAAATTTTCGACTTTTGACCACGAGTTGGAAACAATCAATATTTTAGCATGAATTTTCAAACGAAAATCCCTCTTCTCCGAGCCAAAATGGTGAAATTATGATTTTTTCCAGCCACTCGGTTTGATACGCTGAAACAAAGAAGAAACACGTTCCAAAGTCTCAATTCATCGCGAGAATTCAATTTTCGATTTTTGACCACGAGTTGGAAAAAATCAATATTTTAGCATGAAGTTGTAGTGAAGAATTTTTTTCTTTGGCTCCATGAGAATTTTGGCAGAAAGGAACAAATATACAATTCTTTCTTGTGGCCCAGCGACATGATTTTTATGTCACTGAGCCCTCGCAGCGACAAGATTTTTATGTCACTGAGCCTTCGCAGCGGCAAGATTTTTATGTTACGGAGCCCTCGCAGCAACAAGATTTTGATTTACCTTAGCGACAAGATTTTCATGTTGCTCAGCGATAAGATTTTCATGTCGCTCAGCGACAAGATTTTTATGTCACTGAGCCCTCGCAGCGACAAGATTTTCATTTGCCTCAGCGACAAGATTTTCATGTCACTGAACCCTTGCAGCGACAAGATTTTCATTTGCTTTTGCAAAAAGATTTTCATTTGTCTTAGCGACAAGATTTTTGTTTCGCTGAGAGATATTATTGCTCAGCGATTAATCTTCATGTGGCTCAGCGATAAGATCTCGATGTCACTGAGAGTTATCCAGAGCTATTAGATAACTTGCAGCGACAAGATTTTCATGCGCCTCTGCGACAAGATTTTTATGTGGCTCGAATCAGCGACAAGATTTTTTTATATCGCTGAGAATTATTATGTATAAGTATATTCTCAAAAACTCTCAAGCTCAATCGACAAAAAGAAATGAAATCATTGCAACATAGCCAAGAATTAAAAAAATAATGAATAGCTACATTTCACAGGGAAACATGTGCACCCTCAATACATTTTGTGTATTTAAGGGTCTGCAAAGGCTCTACAAAAAAATGCAAAAAATTGGCGTGCATGGTTAACTAAAAAAGTTCGGCGAAGGCCTGCGTCACTGTTCTTATTAGAAGTTTCCGCATGCACGCGCAAAGTAGCATTATGACGTCATGTAATGGGGAATGGAACATCCTCCGAAATTCTAAATGTTCGCTGTTTTTTCTGTTCTCTTTCCGCGATGATAATTCCATATTATTCCAAATGTTCGCTGTTTATCCTATTCCTCTTTCTGCGATGATATTTCCTATTTCCATATAAAACAAAAATCTCTCCTCTTTGCACAATTAATAATCATTTTTCAAAGTCTGGAGAGCCAAGGGGAACGAAACTTTAAAAAAATTTCATTCCATGCAATCTGATAAATGTTTTTTTATCTTGACGAGATTTGAATGAAAACGATTTCGATTTTTCAGATGAAAAACGGAAATTCTATTTTAGGCAGTTGTTCAAGTTTGTCCGCCTCTCCCTTAAATTGATTCTTTATCTTTCCGGGCTTTTTTAGTTAACCATGCACGCCAATTTTTTGCATTTTTTTGTAGAGCCTTTGCAGACCCTTAAATACACAAAATGTATTGAGGGTGCACATGTTTCCCTGTGAAATGTAGCTATTCATTATTTTTTTAATTCTTGGCTATGTTGCAATGATTTCATTTCTTTTTGTCGATTGAGCTTGAGAGTTTTTGAGAAAATTTTGGGGAATTTCAAAATATCGTTCGTAGGGAAGGAAAAATGCATTAAATTTTGTAAATCTAAATTGTTTTTTATGTCAAAGTGATATGAAGAAAATTGAGTAATTAATTTTCTACTGAGGTTGCGATCTTTTAAAATTGGCGTTCTTTTTTTACTTTTCAAAAGTATTTTTCCACGGATTTCTCTTCTTTTTGAAAAGCGGGATATTCATCAACATTTTTTTGTAATTATAGAGGCATTATTTGTTCTGGTTGATTATTCTTGAAATAAAATAAATCTCTTCAAAAACTTCTGTCAACACCCCTGGTAAATTCCTTTAAATATCTCGACAACAGTCATGATCAAAGACTTAAAAAACTCTCATCGAGAACCTTGTTCAATCCCTCAAGGAAACCACGAAGAGACTCGTGGTCAATCTCTCAATGAAACCTCAGTGAGGCCCTTAGTCAATCCCTTAAAAAAGCTCGTCTACCCTTGGCTAATCTGTTGCAAAAATCTCGTCAAGACTTTTTGTCGACTCTTTAAAAAATCCCATCCAGACTCTTGACTAATCCCTTAAAAAAGTCTTGGCACGATTCTTGGTCGATCTGTTGAAACAAGTCTCGACCAGAATCTCGATGAATCTTTTGAAAAAGTCGCGGCGAGATTCTTTATGAATCCCATAAAAAAAGTCTCTGGACGCTTCCACTCAATGCCTTGAAAAACTTCCGTCGACACCGCTTCCGCAAATCCCTTCAAAATATATCGGCGAGGGTCATGATAAACCCCTTCAAAATTCTAGTCCAGACTCTTGACCAATCCCTTAAAAAAGTCCTGGCGAGATTCGTGGTTAATCCCTTAAAAACTCCCATTAAGAGCCTTGGTTAACCCTTTCGAAATTGTCGTCCAGACTCTTCGTTAATCCCTTAAAACCATAGTGACGAGACTCTGAGTTTAGTAAATATTAACTAACTCTTAAGAAACCACGTTCGAGACCACTGGTGAGCGCCTTAAAAAATTCCGTCAAGACTCTTCGTCAATCCCTCAAAAAAGTCCTGACGAGACTTCACCCTTCTCCCTCGTGCCCTTTCTCCCTTCGTTCTCCCGTTTTTTAATCGTTTTATTGCATTTTTGGCTTATTTTTTGACTCCGAGCGAAATTGCCCCAGGCTCACGTGATCCTGCATTAAAAAACGAAAAGAACAAGCCCAAGGTGGATCATTTTCATTGAATTTTAGAAGAGACAGGGAGTTTTTAAAACTGGGGTGATTTATGACCCCACGTCACCGGAAAGTTTAAATAAAATAAGGTTACCGTGCAAAGGTCAAAAACTTCCGTGGCAACCCCCGGTCAACCCCTTCAATCATAAAGTCTGATAAATATTTTTTATGTTGCCGAAATTTGAATGAAGTAGATTTTGATTTTTGAGATGAAAAACAAATGACATCAAAAACCATGGAGGCGTGGACCTAGACACCGAAACCCATGAAGGAATGGACCTAGACATCAAAAACCATGGAGCCGTGGACCTAGACATCGAAAACCATGGAAAAATATACCTAGACATCAAAAACCATGGAGCCGTGGACCTAGACATCGAAAACCATGGGGAAATATACCTAGACATCGGAAACAATGGAGAAATATACCTTCACATCGAAAATTATAGAGCCGTGTACCTAGACATCGAAAACCATGGAGAAATATACAGAGACAACTAAAACCATGGAGAAATATGCCTAGACAGCAAAAACCATGAATAAATATACCTAGACATCGAAAACCATGAAGAAATATACCTAAGCATCGAAAACCATGGAAAAATATACAAAGCCGACGAAAACCATGGAGAAATATACCTAGACATCAAAAACCGTGAAGAAATATACCTGGAAATCGAAAACCATGGGGAAATATACCTAGACATCGAAAACCATGGAGCCGTGGACCTAGACACCGAAAACCATGAAGCCGTGGACCTAGACACCGAAAACCATGAAGCCATGGACCTAGACACCGAAAACCATGGAGCCGTGGACCTAGACACCGAAAACCATGGAGCCGACGACCTAGACATCGAAAACCATGGAGAAATATACCTAGACAGCAAAAACCTTGAAGAAATATACCTAGACATCGAAAACCATGAAGAAATATACGTAGGCATCGAAAACCATGGAGAAATATACCCAGACATCGAGAACCATGAAGCCGTCGACCTAGACATCGAAAACCATGGAGCCATGAACCTAGCGATCAAAAACCATGGAGAAACATACCTAGACATAAAAAACCATGGAGCCGTGTACCTTGACAACGAAAACCATGGAGCCGTCGACCTAGACATCGAAAACCATGAAGAAATATACCTAGGCATCGAAAACCATGGAGAAATATACAGAGACAACGAAAACCATGGAGAAATATACCCAGACAACAAAAACCATACCTACACATCGAAAACCATGGAGAAATATACCTAGACAACAAAAACCATCGAGCCGTGGACCTAGACACCGAAAACCATGGAGCCGACGACCTAGACATCGAAAACCATGGAGAAATATACCTAGACATCGAAAACCATGGAGAAATATACCTAGACATCAAAAACCATGGAGCCGTGGACCTAGACACCGAAAACCATGGAGCCGACGACCTAGACATCGAAAACTATGGAGAAACATTCCTAGGCATCGAAAACCATGGAGAAATATACTTAGACATCGAAAACCATGGAGAAATATACAGAGACAACGAAAACCATGGAGGAATATACCTACACATCGAAAACCATCGAGAAATATACCTAGACATCAGAAACCATGGAGCCGTGTACCTTGACAACGAAAACCATGGAGCCGTCGACCTAGACATCGAAAACCATGGAGAAATATACAGAGACAACAAAAACCATGGAGAAATATACCTACACATCGAAAACCATGGAGAAATATACCTAGACAAGAAAAACCATGGAGCCGTGTACCTTGACAACGAAAACCATGATAGCTAGACAACGAAAACCATGGTAGCTAAACAACGAAAACCATACGGAAAAAGAGGCCCGATATAGTCTGTCTCTCTCGCTCAGTGGCGCGCAAAGAGTGGGGATACCACGTTTAGCGGGGCGGGTGACGTCACGGGCCGAAAATGTCCACCAGGCACGTAAGGGCGTATGTCCAAGCGCCTGCGTACATAACTTACGCCTTTCTGACTCTAAGAAACAGAAGGGATCCCAAACCTCGCGTCCAAAATCTTCAATGTTAGATTTTTCTGGATTGGCTGAACGGATTTTATTCTACCAAGGACCATTCGAAAGATAAAAAATCATAGAAAATTTAAATCTAATATGAGATTTTTCCCTCAACCCGTTCTCCTGTGAGAACGATTTAAAGTTTCTGTGACGTCATAAAATGCCTATTTTACTGTATATAAGAGTACGGCCGGCTCGCGCGCTACGCTTTTCTTTTAAACTTGGCGTCGAGCCGCTGCCGCGACTCTTGATGTATTATTATGTATATGTATATTATGCTGTAAATGAATAAAATGGTGGGAGTAGGAAAGGGTCAAAAGATGTGGAGCATATTCATTCATGAAGCATATTCTCTCGTCATCGGAGCATGTCGGTAATATAACAATTGAAAATTCGAAATGGTGAGGTTATGACGAGCTGTCAAAGCTGTATCACAGCACTCGTTCAGACTCGGTAACGAAAAACCAGCAACACATTCTTATCCCATAACTTTGCATCCTCAAGAAAATAAATGGTTAGCCAACGTTCGTTGTTCGACAAGGAACAATTGTAACAGTTATTTTCTCGAAAATATCAAGGGCGGAAAAGAAAAATATGAACTTATTTCAGCTATCTCTCTCTCTCACATTCACGTCAAAATGGCCCTTCGAAATATCAGCTGACATTGTTCGCTCGCTCGTCTGCACTGTCGTGTGCACACGACGGATCCATTGGAATCATCGCAGCCTCGACCAATCAGGAATTTCGCAGCCCGGGATTGGCTAAGATGGGCGCAGAGACCCCTTTGAATGTGTTGTCGGGCGGCCATGTACAGACACGTCAAATCCTTCGATGTAGCGTGGTTCTGACGCAGGCTGAGATAGGACTAAGCCCGTGCAAAGTTTTTTCTCAGCAATTACTTAATCAATCGTGTCGAATTTGGGCTCTATCGGAAGGGTATCGCGTAATTAGTCTCCATGTCAATTTTCAGGTCGCTAAACGACTCCTGGGCTTTACAGATAGCTGAAATGTCATCGAATTTTTTTTTCCCACCGACGCGAATCGTTTTACTACGAGAAAGTATAGACTCGGCGAGCGCTCGGGACAAGCAGACGACGCACAGCTGTTTTCAAATGTACTTGTCCCGAGACTCTGCCGAGTCTCTTGATAAAATAATTCATCAAAACCCGACCCGTTCCGTATAGCATAAGGCAGAATTTACAGCGAAAGGACGAAATAGAAATTAGAAAGAAAACGAAGACAATGCAAAAAGTCGAGCGAGACCAAAATCATTAATATTGCCCGCTGAATTGCTCGACCACACAAAATGGGAACTGGTCGAGGAGCAATGGCCAATAATGCCCGCAAAGGCTCACTCGTCCTGATTCCCCGCAAACAATAAAATTGATCCACGCTCCGGAACAACCGCCAATCTTTTCATTGTTCCGGAGACCTTAATAAAACTACAAAAGGAAGGTCGAACAATCCAGCGAACCAAAAGAGAATAAAAGGAACGGACTCACCCAGAGACGTGTAGGCGGCAGGCAAGCGAAATTCCCCACATCGCAGGAGATGGCAACGAAAATTAAGCAAAAGCGTACTCAGGCAACTAAGGTAGGCAATAAGCAACAAAGTGCAGGTTATTACCTGCACTTTGCAGCAAAGTGCAGGTATTACCTGCACTTTGCAGCAAAGTGCAGGTAATAGGCAACAGAGTGCAGGTAATTAGGCAGCTAAAGAGGTAATACACTTGGCACTTGGCACTTGTCTCCTCGGGAAGGCGCTCGACGTAGACTGATTTGCGATCGCTCGCAAATCGATCGCCTTCCCGAAAATCCTCGCGCTCCCCCCACCACGCCAAGTCCCACGCGAGGCAGCGCTAGCTCGCCCTATAGGCGAGACTAGCCGAGACGGCGCCACGCGGTGTTTCGCGGTAAATTCGAATTGAGCGTACCGCAGATTGATCAGATCTGCGGCACGCTGCAATTCGAGAAATCCTCCGGCTTCTCCACCTCCACTCTCCCGCTCGGCAGTCGCACCCGGCACCTACTCAGCCGTGTCTCGGGCACCTACCTCTTGGGGATCCAGGCGATGAACTGACGGGGTGAAGGGCAGGCCTCCCTCGCCACCCGCGGATCAGGTGGGCGGCGGTGGGCCCACGCGCCACCAGGCAAACAGCACCTTCACCCCTGGCTAGCCCCAGATCCCACCTAAATTGAGGCACCGGTTTGAAGCGGACGGCGGTACCCGAGAATGAGGCCGTGGACGGTGCAGCTACTCGGCCGCTACGGCGAGGAGGTCACGGGGGGCGTTCAAGATGGCCACAGATCCAGCGTGAACCTCCGACCGTCCACGAGCGAGCCACGATGATCTTGGCTCCAATGCCATGTGGGAGCGAAGCTTTGCGGGGAGAATCAAGGGGAGAACCGAGGTAAAAGGCAATGCTACCCCGCGGAAAACGAGAGCGGGGGAGGAAAGGCAAAGACGCGAAATATTGAAGGCAGAAAATCAAGGGAATTTCCGATTAGCCGCCACACGTCACCCGGTAGGTAATCTCATAATAAAATAATCATTAATCGCTCTCCGCTTCGCGACTTAAGCTAACGGGTGTTCGTTTCGCGCAAATGATTAAATCTAATACGACAAACAAAATGAAATAAAAGCTTAATAATTACGGACGATGAGTCTCCGCCAGCGCACTGACCGAGAAATCGACAAGCGACGACCAAAAACAGGACCGTAAACCCGGTCCACTGGTCGACTCTTCGAGCCGCGTAAACAATCGGTGGCAACTGTATCACGCGACAAAATGAACGACACATAAACGAAATTTAGCATACTTACATCTCACGTTCGCCGTGATATTTCGATGATACTGAAGTTCGCATCGTTCGAAAGCAACGAAAAGTATATTTTTTTATTCATGATTTTGACAATTAACTGAGTCGTTCATTTTTTTTCAATAAAGTAAGTTTCCAAATGGCAATGAAAACTTCCTCATTATCGTGGACAAATACTGTATGAAAGTTGTACGGTTTTGCTATAAAAAAATCAGTCTGTTTTCGTCGCATTTCAACGACAACAATTTCGACACCGTATATTTCGATCAAAAAATGAACGCATCCAATTTTTCTTTCGAGAATTAATTATTAACCTTTTAAAATAATATTGAGAAGAAATTCATCGTATATATTCATGTTTTCAGAAATCATGGGTAGCGTCTTTGGAAAAAAAATGTGTCGTGCGAGGAAGGAGTGAGACAAGTCGATGAGGAGGAGCGAAAGATAGAGAAGACGGAAAATGAATCGGGAGAAGGAACAACATCGGGAGGATAAGAGCACGAAGACGAGACAAGAAGGAATGAAAAAATTGCTCTGCAACTCCAGCTGTTGCTGTTGCAGCAAGAGAAGTTGCAACAACAACAGCAACTTCAACAGCAACAGCAGCTGCAGCAATGGCCACAGGCACCATCGCCAGTCAACGTGGTGATCCGAGCGAGTGGAGAATGGAGCGGCAGTCCATGTAAGTTTAATGACATTAACAAAAAAAGATCGTAATCGCTCTAACTTCCGAAAATTTTAAGTTTTATTATTAATTTTTCTTCTATAAATAGAGTATCATAATAGGTAAATTGGTGTTGAATTTGGGAATAGTCGGTTGAACGGTTTAAATTTTATGGGTTTTCTAATTTTACGAAAATCTTGGTTTTCCGGAAAATCGTTTAACCGTTTCAATTTTTGCAAACGTTGTAAGATATTGTGAATTACTATGAATTTTTTTTCTAGAAATCTGCCGTTCTTCCTAGAAAAGTTGTCGAAATTTTATCATTCAAATGCAAATACAAAAAAATGAATGATCAATTTCCGACAATTTTTCTAGAGAGAACGACAGATTTCTGGAAAGAAAGTACAGAGTTATTCACAATATCTTACAACATTTTCAAGAATTGAAACCGTTAAACGATTTTTCGGAAAACCACAATTTTTGTAAAATTCGAAAACCCATACAATTTAAACCGTTCAACCGATTACTTCCAAATTCAATACCAACCTTCCTATTATGATACTCTATTTATAAAAAATGATAATAATAATAAATCTTAAAATTTGCGGAAGTTGGAGCGATTTCGACCTATTGTTAAAAATTTCAAAATGCTGTAGAATTCGTAGTTTTTTTAAATTAATTCCGACAAAAATACATACACATCCGGACGATTTTCCTAGATATGATTTTGTCGACGTTTTGGGACATTTTAAGCACATTTACATTGAAAACTGAAAAAAAAAATTTCACCGTCACATAGCTTCGTTTATGAGGAAGCAGAATACGGAGAATGTGGGTAAGCAAATTGTAATGACGAATGACGATTAATATTTCAAAATTCTGTTTGCAGATCATCGAGGAAGAGGAGGAAGCCGAAGGGGAAGAGGCCGAAGCGGAGGAGGCCGTAGCCGTGCAGCGTGGTACACTTGGCGCACGAATTATGAACGCTACAATCCGTACTTGTAAAAAAATTATAATTAACGATTGAATCTAAAATTTAATATAAAAAAAGTACGGAAAATATTAACATCTTTGTTCAAATTCTCTGTCTCTGTCTGTTGTCAAATTCCCTCCGGCCGTACACAAATTCCTCGGGTATTTGATACTTAATTTTTCTTCAAGTATCAAATATACGCTTCCTTTTTAATACTTGGCACGGAGCCGCTGCCGCGTCTCTTGATTCAAGTATTTGAGAATTTGGTTTGGTCAATGAAAAAATTTCTCGGGTATTTGATACTTTATTCTCTATCAAGTATCAAATATTCGATCTGACAATTTCTTTTGGCCAAGTACAAATTCTTCGAGTATTTGATACTTATTCTTCATCAAGTATCAAATATTTGAATATTTGAAAATGTCCTTCGGCCAAATACAAATTCCTTCGATACTTAATAATGCAATTTTGCGAGATCAACAGTCTTCGAATATTCTGGAATTTCTGCTTTTCGAATCTCCATTCTCCAAGACTTGAATACTGGAGATTGTTCAATATTTTTTTGCCGATCTCTGCATGCATAATAATAAAAGGTTCATAGTCGAGCCTGAAAATACGACTGACAATAGGTCTTTATCCGTAATGGCTGTAGAAAATACGGCTGAATGTCTCAAGAATGATTTAGTCATTAGCATTGAGCGGAAGATGTCAACTTTTAGGAATGATATTGATCGGTATCATCAAAAGCGTTCCAAATTGTCAATTCCAATTAGTACTCCAACGAACATAATGCACAATGACAGAATCGACTGTGCAAACAAGTGTAAGGACACGATTTGTATCGATGCAGTACAGGATTATAATCAGAAGCAGGCTAGTCTCGTACATTCAGCTACAGCACAGCATACTGAGAAAAAAATTAAATCAATAAATCAGTCAAATAAAAGAAAAAATACGATTCCCATTGATTCAATTGGTAAAAACCCCCATAAACGCCGAAAACTTCACGCCCTGAACACACACCAGATCAATGTAAGCAAGAAAGATCAGAAAATACAGCAGCGGCGTATTGATTCCAGCTTGAAATTTAAAAAAGCCAAATCGTTATCTCGAAAATACTACCGCATCCGAGAAACTAACGATAGTATAAAAATGATGACTACTAAAGGAGTGTATGTAAGTCGACTTGCAAAAAAAATGCGCTCCCATGCGGGCAGTGGAAGTCTTCTTGACGCAGAGCGTATCAAGAGACTCGGCAGAGTCTCGGGACAAGTACATTTGAAAACAGCTGTGCGTCGTCTGCTTGTCCCGAGCGCTCGCCGAGTCTATACTTTCTCGTAGTAAAACGATTCGCGGTGGTGGGAAAAAAAATTTCGATGACATTTCAGCTAACTGTAAAACCCAGGAGTCGTCTAGCGACCTGAAAATTGATATGGAGACTAATTACGCGATACCCTTTCGATAGAGCCCAAATTCGATACGATTGATTAAGTAATTGCTGAGAAAAAACTTTGCACGGGCTTAGTCGTATCTCAGCCTGCGTCAGAACCACGCTACATCGAAGGATTTGACGTGTCTGTACATGGCCGCCCGACAACACATTCAAAGGGGTCTCTGCGCCCATCTTAGCCAATCCCGGGCTGCGAAATTTCTGATTGGTCGAGGCTGCGATGATTCCAATGGATCCGACGTGTGCACACGACAGTGCAGACGAGCGAGCGAAAAATGTCAGCTGATATTTCGAAGGGCCATTTTGACGTGAATGTGAGAGAGAGAGAGATAGCTGAAATGAGTTCATATTTTTCTTTTCCGCCCTTGATATTTTCGAGAAAATAACTGTTACAATTGTTCCTTGTCGAACAACGAACGTTGGCTAACCATTTATTTTCTTGAGGATGCAAGGTTATGGGAGAAGAATGTGTTGCTGGTTTTTCGTTACCGAGTCTGAACGAATGCTGTGATACAGCTTTGACAGCTCGTCATAACCTCACAATTTCGAATTTTCAACTGTTATATTACCGACATGCTCCGATGACGAGAGAATATGCTTCATGAGTGAATATGCTCCACATCTTTTGACCCTTTCCTACTCCCACCATTTCATTCATTTACAGCATGACTTATACATAATAATTCTCAGCGATATAAAAAAATCTTGTCGCTGATCCGAGCTACATAAAAATCTTGTCGCAGAGGCGCATGAAAATCTTGTCACTGCAAGTTATCTAATAGCTCCGGATAACTCTTAGTGACATCAAGATCTTGTCGCTGAGCCACATGAAGATTAATCGCTGAGCAATAATATCTCTCAGCGAAACGAAAATCTTGTCGCTAAGACAAATGAAAATCTTTTTGCAAAGGCAAATGAAAATCTTGTCGCTGTGAGGGTTTAGTGACATGAAAATCTTGTCGCTGAGGCAAATGAAAATCTTGTCGCTGCGAGGGCTCAGTGACATAAAAATCTTGTCACTGAGCGACATGAAAATCTTATCGCTGAGCAACATGAAAATCTTGTCGCTAAGGCAAATCAAAATCTTGTTGCTGCGAGGGCTCCGTGACATAAAAATCTTGTCGCTGTGAAGGCTCAGTGACATAAAAATCTTGTCGCTGCGAGGGCTCAGTGACATAAAAATCATGTCGCTGGGCCACAAGAAAAAATTGTACATTTGTTCCTTTCTGCCAAAATTCTCATGGAGCCAAAGAAAAAAATTCTTCACTACAACTTCATGCTAAAATATTGATTTTTTCCAACTCGTGGTCAAAAATCAAAAATTGAATTCTCGCGATGAATTGAGACTTTGGAACGTGTTTCCTCGTTGTATCAGCGTATAAAACCTAGTGGCTGGGAAAAAAATCATAAATTATACGATTTTTACTCGGAGAAGCGCGATTTTCGTTTGAAAATTGTCGAAAAATCGTCATTTTCAAGCTGAAATCATGGTAATGGGCAAAAAAATTATTTTTCGATGACAAATTGGGATAGAGACATAATTCTGGGCTTGAATTGAGCTCCACAGAGTCTTGTTGCTGGGAAAAAATCAGCATTCTATTCTCATGGAACCGAGAAGAAAACTTCTTCGCTACAACTTCATGTTCAAATATTGATTTTTCTAACTCGTGGGAAAAAGTCGAAAATTAAATTCTCGCGATAAATTGAGACTTTGGCACGTATTTCCTCTTTGTTTCAGCGTATCAAACCAGTGACTGGAAAAAAAATCATAATTTACACGATTTTGACTCGGAAAAGCGCGATTTTCGTTTGAAAATTGTCGAAAAATCGTCCTTTTCAAGCAAAAATCATGGTAATGGGCAAAAAATCATATCTCGATGAAAAATTGAGATAGAGACATAATTCTGGGCTTGAATTAAGGTCCACAGAGTATACTTCTAGGGAAAAAATCAGCATTTTATGTGCATGAAGCCAAACAAATAAATTCTTCGCTGTAAGTGATGTAAAAATGTAGTTTTTTTGTAAGCTGATGGTGAAAAGGCAAAAATACCATTCTCTTACGCGTTCACGTTTTGTTTTCGAGCGATTTTCGTTTGGAAATTGTCGAAAAATCGTCATTTTCAAGCTCAAATCATGGTAATGGGCAAAAAATCATTTCTAGATTAAAAATTGAGATAGAAACATAATTCTTCGCTTGAATTGAGCTCCACAGAGTCTAGTTGCAGGGAAAAAATCAGCATTTTTTTCTCATGGAGCCAAGAAGATAAATTCTTGGCGACAACTTCATGCTAAAATATTGTTTTTTTCCAACTCGTGGTCAAAAGTCGAAAATTTAATTCTCGCGATAAATTGAGACTTTGGCACGTCTTCCCTCTTTGTTTCAGCGTATTAAACCGAGTGGCTGGCAAAAAAATCATAATTTATACGATTTTTACCCGGAGAAGCGCGATTTTCGTTTGAAAATTATCGAAAAATCGTAATTTTCAAGCTGAAATCATGGTAATGGTCAAAAAATCATATCTCGATGAAAAATTGGGATAGAGACATAATTCTGGGCTTGAATTTAGCTGCACAGAGTCTAGTTGCTGGGAAAAATCAGCATTCTATTCTCATGGAGCCAAGAAGGAAAATTCTTCGCTAGAACTTCATGTTCAAATATTGATTTTTCCAACTCGTGGGCAGAAGTCGAAAATTTAATTCTCGCGATGAATTCAGACTTTGGCACGTGTTTTCTCTTCGTTTCAGCGTATCCAATCGAGTGGCTAGAAAAAAAATCATAATTTATACGATTTTTACTCGAAGAAGCGCGATTTTCGTTTGAAAATTGTCGAAAAATCGTCCTTTTCAAGAAAAAATCATGGTAATGGGCAAAAAATCATATCTCGATGAAAAATTGAGATAGAGACATAATTCTGGGCTTGAATTGAGGTCCACAAAGTATACTTTTAGGGAAAAAAATTAGCATTTTATGTTTATGAAGCCAAACAAATAAATTCTTCGCTCCTAAGTGATGTAAAAATGTCGTTCTTTTGTAAGCTGGTGGTGGAAAGGCAAAAATACAATTCCCAAGAAAAATTAAGATTATGGCGTGCGTTGACATTTCCTTCCAGCTCAACAAACCATGTGGACAAAAACATGATTTTACCGTCGTTGCTCGGAAAAGAGCGATTTTCGTTCGAAAATTTATGAAAAATCGTCATTTTCGAGCAGGAAATGGGACAAAATCATGTATCGGTGAAAAATTGAGATAGAGACATGATTCTTGCCTTAAAATGAGCTTCACAGAGTACACTTCCAGGGAAAAATCAGAAAAGTATTCCCACCGGACTGAAAAAAATGGAGACTTTCAATCAGAAAAAATAAGTGATATCCTAGCCAAAAATCCCCTCCCGGGAAAAAAAGCTTCGACAAGTACATTTGTTGGTGATCCCCATTTCCATTTGTTTTCACAGAAAAATCTAATCCCCCCTCGAAAAAAATTGGAAACGCCAACAAAATAAAGAATTTAAGAAAACCCAAAAAAAAAAAATTCAAGAAGATTGAGAAAAATGCAAGAAATGCGAGAATGGTAGAAAACAATTAATGGTATTCGCTCAGCATAAAAAATTCTGATATCTATAAAAGGACAAGTATTCCCTGTCTGAAAATCATGTTGATGTTCGAAAATCAATTAACGAGAAAAAAGAAAATCTTCCAAAAAGACACGTCTCAAAAAAAGGAACCCCTAAATACAAAATGGCGAATCGACAGAAAAACTACTTCATAAAAAAATACAAAACTAAAGTTTGCCATCATATTTTGAGCGTATGCGCACAGAGTACTTGGCCAGCCCGAAATTTTGAATTAAAGTGCTCAGCTTGGTTAATCTTGGCATAACGTAAGTATTTGGTTTCAGAAATCTTCTTAGAAAAAACACGTGAAAGCTTGGCGAAAATCTCTAGTCAAACAAGGTTCTCTCCTAAAACGATTTATATTCCAAGCTAGTAATACAAAAAATTGCTAGAAGTGCAACTTTTATCGACGCATTACGGGTCATTTGATATAATATTTAGCTCCACCTTAATTAGTGATCAGTTGTTATTTTTCTACGTATCCATACTTGTGTAAGATATTGCGCAAATGATTTAATTAATTAATTGTATATCAAATTGAGAGAAAACTTTGAATTTGTACTAATTCATTTGAATGTATAACGTTCAATGACATTTGTGTAACGCTTAGCATTTTTCTCATGAATACAACCGAGTTGTTCTACTTATCTATAAATAGCGGAAGCTAATACAAAAAATTTCGGCCCGGACAAGTACTCTGTGCGCATACGCTCAACATATGATGGCAAACTTTAGTTTTGTATTTTTTTATGAAGTAGTTTTTCTGTCGATTCGCCATTTTGTATTTAGGGGTTCCTTTTTTTGATACGTGTCTTTTTGGAAGATTTTCTTTTTTCTCGTTAATTGATTTTCGAACATCAACATGATTTTCAGACAGGGAATACTTGTCCTTTTATAGATATCAGAATTTTTTATGCTGAGCGAATACCATTAATTGTTTTCTACCATTCTCGCATTTCTTGCATTTTTCTCAATCTTCTTGAATTTTTTTTTTGGGTTTTCTTAAATTCTTTATTTTGTTGGCGTTTCCAATTTTTTTCAAGAGGGGATTAGATTTTCCTGTAAAAACAAATGGAAATGGGAATCACCAACAAATGTACTTGTCCAAGCTTTTTTCCCCGGGAGGGGATTTTTGGCTAGGATTATTAAATGGCGTTTAATACTTAGAGGTAAAATGATCTTCGCATTGAGATGAATGCTGCAAACCATAAAACAGAAAGCTGAAATCGTATCACTGCTTTGTGTGGAATGATTAAGAAGCACACTGCATCATCGTAACCGTATTATACAGAAACCGCTTATGTGCATTCTCGTGATAGCTCTGAGCCCGTCGTCATGAGTGTTGACGGTAAAGCAATGAATATATTACCAGTAATTGTTACCAAAAAGAACCACCGTAGGTATAGGTCGTGGGTTTGTTCCCCGCATTGCAGAATTCCGGACAATCATGTCTTAAATATGTATGAAGATTTCATGACTATTATAAGTGATATCTCGATGCGCAAATTACGAACAGTTTTACCTAAAATTTGTAAATGCACTGTGAAGCATTCCGAAAATTTGTTAGGCCACAGTCAAGTGTGCTATATGCAGCAACGGGGATGCAAATCTGTGTTATTATCTTTAGAATTATTATCAACACATTTCCCACAAGTGCGATCAACAAAACGAATATTCAATAATGTGTCAGCGCTGCACCAAAAAGTAATGGAGATTGATGATGCTCTGAATACGCTTAAACTTGATAAATTTCAAGAATTCGCGGAAACAGCGAAAAACAAGGCAAGCCATTTCCAATATACCGACGAAATACTATTAGACGAAGATGCTATAGTTCTAAAGTATCCTAACGCATTCCGAGCTCTACACAAAAAAGCATTAAACCTACCGCGTTTTCCTTGTTTGTCGTGTCAAAAGCTTTGTTGCTTGACTGATGTGAGGAAACTAAACAACTTACGAGTCATTCCTACTGGAAAGTTTTGGGACGATTTGAATTTTTTCATCAAAAATAATAAAGACTACGATTCGGATTACATTTGTCAATACTGTCTAACCAAGTTCCGCTCCGGCTGTCTCCCTCCAAGATGTGTTCTAAACAATTTACAAGTGCCGGCTACACCTGCTCCACTTGAAAACTTGAATGAATTTGAAAAATTTCTGATACAAAGAGCTGAAGCATTCCAAACATTTATAAAAATGGGTACGGTTACTCGAAAGAATGTGCCACACATAAAAATGTATAGCAAAGCTCAAGGGCGAGCTTTTCATTTACCTTTACCGTTAGAAAAAACGTTAGAGAAAATTTGTCCCTCGACAGAAGCAATCAATTCACATTGTTCAGGAATGAGCATGGTTAAATTCCCGCGCCGCGACGCGCGCTCTCAGCGCGGCAGTATAGTCGCGAATATGGATAACAGGCGGCTGTCAAGTTGTCGGGTGGCGCTGCCACAAGGGATATCGTGACAACTTGACCAGCGTCCATATTAATTACTCGCTTCTTATCCGGACGTCAAACCGGGAAGACGTGTGAGCTCTCGCTCTCTTGGACCTCGCGACACGAGGCACCGCGGCCATCTCCGACAAGGACCGCTCAGCCTTGCTCGGTTTAACTCTTATTTGTTGTGTTAAAGTGTCCGCATTATCACGGCGAAGCGACTGCTCCTTTAGTATTTTTGTGTATTCTCCGGGACAATTATTGTTGTAAACTCGTGGTGATCTCCGTTTTTCTCTCACCGCGCGGCGGACACGTGTCGGTGTTACGCAGTTTTATGCGAGTGATCGCTCATTAATGGACGTTTGCCCTTTGTAAATCGGCAATAAATTAACAAAAGTGTACTCTCTAAGCGCCTCGTGTCAGTCTCTTATTTACTCAAACCCAAAATTCTCTTGCATGATTCCATCCCGCCGTCGATCATAAAAACAGCGGCAAAATCCGGGTCAGTTTCCGGAACACACATCATGAATTATACATATTAGTTCGTGGTGTTCCGACTAAAAGTAAAAAAGTGTGGGAGTCACTTGTAGACAGAGAAAAAGTATTTAGAGCACTTTTATGGTTGAAAATGCATAACCCCCACTACAAAGACATTCATTTACCCGAGCACTTTTCGGATTAAGGGCGGGCGGGGGGGGTATGGTTAATTCAGTAAAATAAGAAAGACTTTTTCGAACATTTTTTTACAAGATACGGCCAATGTATTTCAAATTGAATAATTGTAGTATTGAAGAATACCATTTCAAGAATGTTATCTGAAAATTTCAGCGGAAAATATTACAAATTAAGCCGTTGGTAGCAGAATCTCCGGAGCTGTCTCCTAAAAAAAGTTGTTTTGCGGTGACGTTTGTAACTCATCACTCGATCATCTCAAATAAAAAAAATCAAGTTGATTTAATTGGTTTGTGAGTTTCCCCAGGTAACGCCGTCGAGTTTTTTTCTCAATTTTCAAAAATTTGTTGTTATTTTTTATGTTACAATAACAAATTTGCCGAGTTTTCATGCGAAAATCACGTTTTTGACTTTTCAGTGTTACAAAAAGATTTGAAATCAATGGAAATTCAAAAAAAACTCGACAGCGTTACCTGGGGAAACTCACAAACTAATCAAATCAACTTGATTTTTTGATTTGAGATGATCGAGTGATGAGTTACAACCGTCACCGCAAAACAACTTTTTTTGGAAACAGCTCTGGAGTTTTCGCTGCCAACGGCTTAGTTTGTAATATTTTCCGCTGAAATTTTCAGACAACATTCTTGAAATGGTATTCTTCAATACTACAATTATTCAATTTAAAATACATTGGCCGTATCTTGTAAAAAAATGTTGGAAAAAGTCTTCTTTATTTTATTGAACAAACCATACACCCCCCCCCCCCCCTTTAATAAGGCAGAATCACAAAGTCATGAAGATATTGCTGGTCACCTTGACAATAAGGGGGAATCTAAAAATAAAGAAAATATTGCTGTTCCAGGAACTGTTCAAGAAAAACAGATTACTGTTGGTGAAGGAATCGTTCAAAACAAACAGCTAGATGGCCGCGTGGCGGCTCTATTAACACAAATGTCACAGTCTGATCCTTTTTATGAACAGTATACAATTCATCGAATGCAAGCTCCCATGGAATATAAAACCGCGACAGAACTATATCGGATGCTGAAAGTACATGATCAACCACTGGATAATCGGTATAAGTATCTAGATTTGTTGTGTTTCCCAACTTTATATCATGCTGGTACTAATGGAAAACACGAAGAAAGGCCTGTCCATCTTTCAGCCTTTGAATATGTGAAATCACGAATCTTGTCGAGACATGGACAATTCAGATTAAACCAACAATATTTATTTTATCTTTTGAATGCGCACAATATTCGCCAATTACAAAGTGGTATATTCCACAAACTTAATGTGACTGATGGGCGCATTAAATACACCTCTGCTCCCTACTTAGAGCAATTGAAGAAAGGTGATCTGGAAGGAAATTTATCGAAAATATTTGCAAAGCTTCGTAACACCGAACAGTATTGGCGAAAACCGCGGAGTGACTTGAATTGTATGATATTTGAGTACGGACCTCCTACGTGGTTCCTTACGTTAAGTCCGAGTGAGTGGCAATGGGACAGATTATCCGAATATTTGCGAGAGATGAACCCCCAACTTGGAAAGAAAACATCGTTGAATGAATGCATAGCGGCTGATCCTATATCAGCTTCAAGATTTATCAACAATGAGTTTGAGGCAATGTTAGATTTTCTCGCTTCACACGATAATCCCATTGGAAAAGTAGAACATTGGGTTGTGAGAAGAGAGTATCAGGGAAGAGGTACCTAATATTTTCATTTACTCATCTGGATAGAGAATGCGCCCATTCTTGGCAAAAGTTCAAAAGAAGATGTTGCCAACTTCATCAAAATGTATGTAACTTGCCGGAAACTCAATCGAAATGTTTCGCCCGTCTTGTATCGTCGAGTTACCACACATCAGTATCACCACCATAATTCATACTGTATGCGTAGTAAATCGGTAGGAGGAAAGGGAAAAGGTGAAACCTGTCAGGTTTGTCGTTTTTCATTTCCAAGACCAGTTACCAATGAATGGGTTATCAGGGATGTTGAAACATCCATTGCTGGGCGGCGAAATATTAAATCGAAATGCCAATTATATGACAATCCTCGTGATCTTGGCGAAACTAACATAAACAATTATGTACAATCCCGCTGTATTGGTAGCGTGGGAAGGGTAACATGGACCTTTCATACGTAGAAGAAAAATCGGCATCGTTAGCTTGGTACATAACTAACAATTAGCACTCCATTACCTCGAAAAGGATAAATTATTAGTCGAGCATGATAAGAAATCGTTTTTTATTTATTTATAAAACGCAACCACGTTTTCCTCGCTTTTTCGAGCGCGTCGGCGGTACGTAAAGTAACCCTTTTACCGACTACCGACGTGGATTAGTAGTGGGGAGTACGAGGAGGAGCACTTTGAACTCATCCTAGGAATTAAAAGTGCTGTTCCTCGTAATCCACTAATCCACGTCGGCAGTCGGTAAAAAGGCTACTTTACGTACCGCCGACACGCTCGAAAAAGCTCGGACCGGGCACGATGTTTTCAGCACGAGTCGTAGACGAGCGCGCTCGTCTACGACTCGTGCTGAAAATATCCCGCCCGGCGTCAAAAGACCCACTTTGCGTCCTTGGTACACGATGTACTATTTTTTTTTTCAGGCGACAAGAGCTTCGGTGTGGTTGATTTTGACAATAATCAGATAGAAAGTTAAAAATCGTTGACCGAATTGACCACAGTTCCAGATCCCTCGCAGAAAATCGCGAATACATCGGGCCCTGAGTCCTGTGATCCTGGAAAAAAGGAAGCCACCGAACAGGATCGGACCGACCAATCCCTTAACAATGGAAATGTTCCTGATGAAAGACAAAGAGGAATTGAGATCGCTGCATTAAAAACACCAGCAAGTGCAGCTGGTCCTGCAGAAAAATCGGTGAGCTTCTCTTTACAATATTTTATGCACACGCGAAATTTGACTGCTTGATTAATATGATTATATGACCCCAGGATTTGGAGCAATATTTGCAAACTCATATCGATGGACGGTCTATTCTCATGGCCTATACTAAGGAAAATTTTCTACGCCCACGATTACGAAATTTATTAGTACGTACGATAATTGCTAGAGAAAAGTCGAATGCATTTCAAGGCCACCCATCAACGGCTGTTCTACACGACTTCACGTGAGCTCATTTTCATTTTCATATATTTCTAATTTCAATGGAAGAATGCATATGTTTATATAAATATCTTGTTTTCAGAATAAGCAGGGAAAGATTCGAAGAGCTGTCTACCCGAATATGCGAAGTTTTTTCGAACGAACAAAAAGGGACGTATTACACACCTTTCCGACAAACTCAAGGCACGAAGGTGAACGCTTCCGGCAAATTATGGGACCACTACAATTATTGCAAGGGTGTCTTACGAGATAATGGGCTGTTGCTGAGAAAATCGAAAATTTTTGTAGAGCCTACAACACAACCCGAAGCTTCAGGTAATAATTAAATTTCCACAAGTGAATTAACCTTTTTACACGTGTAAAATTTGATGAACTAACATATTGTCAAATACTCATGTTGCAGAGACGGCTTCGCAACATTTGGAGTGGCTCGAAAAAAATGTAAGCCCGTGGAGCGAAGTCCTCAGTTGTTGGCAAGCTTCTTTCATGTGTCGTAGGAATTTGTTTAAGGTACAAGAGGGAGGTGAAAACGGTATATCTGTGCTGGAATACTTCACCAAGTTCACATGTTTGGAGGACCAAAAAGGAAGCGAATTGGTAAAAAAATTTCGCATTCATTTGAGAAAAAAATCTTCTATCGCATTCTAATGTCAACGATATTTTTCAGCTCAAATTGGATTTCGCGAGTGTCTATCCAGGCAAGGAGGATAATCTTTTCATCAAGTGGAAAAACGTCAAATCGAGGCTAATTCAATTATTATCGGGAACGAGGAGACCAAGCTCTTCTGAAAAGCAAATCGAACTCAACGAAATTTCTCGTTTGAACGATGGTATTAACCAATAATTGGTATTAGTTATTGTTCTCAAATGTTTTTAATATAATCGGGTAATCAACACAAATTGTTCGATTTATTGTCGTTTTCAGAACATCAAGATGCAGGAATCCTGCGTTTCCTTGCCTCTCTAATAACTCCGCCCTACGTAAAGGTTAGTCAACCGGAAGGTGAAAACATTGAAAGAAACGGTGATAAAAATACCTCAAACAAACGGAAGCGTAACGTTAGAAAGCGCAAAGCGTCGGTACTTGAATCGCAAGAAGCTTTCTTCCTATTGGTTCCGGTAAGTTACGGAAAGATTAATCTAATATTTGTTGGCTTATTCATAAATCTCTAAGTTCTTAATCAAATTGTTGCAACGAATACAGATAAAAATTAACCTTGATACATTTTTCTTTTGTTAAGAAATATTTCTCCTTATAGAGAATATCGCTATTAATCACTAATCGTTTTTACAGAACGTGAGCAATCTCGAACGCGAGGTGGACAAGAAAAAAGCAGAGGCGAGTCTACGAAAAACCACCGTTTGCGGTTCTAGTCGGATCGTTGACACATGTCGAAGACGCGTACGTTATCGTCGAAAATTGTCGTTATCGTGTCGGATCTACGCTGAGCGCGATAGATTTGGTTTTGAAAGCGTGTTTTGCTCTCGACTGCGAATACACTCCAGCCGCCAGCCAAATTTGGTTATTTATTCAAAAATGTATCTACGACATACACGAAACCGGTCACTTACCGAATTCTAGCGTCAAAGCTCTTCTCGGGGAAATGGCTGGTTAAAGAGAAACAATGACGTTGATATAGCGTTTAGAAAAAAGTTTATTTTTCATTCACGAATTTTTTTTTGCTCATTTTTCTCTATCACTGTCTCTACATATTCACAAGATGTTTCTGTGTTTTTTATGTCGGTATGAATGCATTTCTAACGATCTCTTACTTCGCCATGTCCGAAACACTCATCCGATGTTGGAAGCATACCGATGTTCGGAATCTTATTGCTACCGGAGCTTTTCGTCATACAGTTCATTTGCAAAACATCGAAACCGTGACCATAAGACGTTAATTATTGAAACTAAGGAGTGTGAGAATGAAGAGGTCAATATATCACCATCGAACGAGTTAGCTTTAGCACAGGAATTACTTGAATGCCGAGAATTACCTGAAAGTACTGACAGGAACTGTGGATCTCCGTCATTGAGCGATGACGATGAGGAAACTTTTAGTTGCGATGACGTTAGGACAGTTGTTCATTCACCCCAATGCGAAGCGGAAAAAGTCCCGGTCTCTTTTGACAATTTAATGAACGCTCAAGCAGCCGAGTTTGTTGGAAAATTGTATAGTATTTCCGACGTTCCCAGGAAAAGAGTACAAAACCTCATTGAGGATGTAACTCTACTTTTTGGAAATCCGATAGACAAATTACGATGTGAAGTATTTTCGCGACTGGAAGCACTCGGCGAAAGTCATGAAAATTTAGGAATATTTCGACAGATGTTTGATCAGTTGCAACACCCATTTGAAAAGTTGAATTCGGAGTACCAACGATTTAAATATTTTGAAATGAAAGGCACTTTCATACGGCCGGTGCACAGCATTAATGGTTACCGAGACGAGGCAAGAGAAGAAGGAAACCAACAAGTTCTCATCAAGATGCCAGTTTCAGTAGAATTTATCCCTATTCGTCTTGTTTTCAAAAAAATTTTCGAACTACCTGATGTTTATTCTGACACCATGAGGTATGTTGACTTTCTAAATAACGACTCTGGCATAATCTGCAATTTTATCCAGGGGGATTATTGGAAAAAAAAAATGGAAAAATTCGGAGGAAAAACGGTGCTGCCCATCATATTGTATTTCGACGATTACGAAACTAACAACCCTCTTGGAAGTCACCGTGGCATCGCCAAATGTGGAGCGGTTTACCTGACGATTCCATGCTTGCCTCCAACCTACAGATCAAAGCTAGAGAACATTTTCCTCTTTATGCTCTTTAATACTATAGATCGTTCCATTTTTGAGAATCCTGTAATCTTTAGAGAGGCCATAGCAGAGCTAGCTTACTTAGAGACGGAGGGCATTGAAATCGAATATCGTGGTGAGAAAAGGCGGATTTACTTCAAATTGGCTGCAATTTCGGGTGACAATCTAGGGCTGCATTCAATTCTCGGTTTCGTAGAGAGTTTTCGAGCTCATTTTTTTTGTCGATTGTGTCTTATCAAGAGACTCGGCAGAGTCTCGGGACAAGTACATTTGAAAACAGCTGTGATTCGTCTGCTTGTCCCGAGCGCTCGCCGAGTCTATACTTTCTCGTAGTAAAACGATTCGCGGTGGTGGGAAAAAAATTTTCGATGACATTTCAGCTAACTGTAAAGCCCAGGAGTCGTCTAGCGACCTGAAAATTGACATGGAGACTAATTACGCGATACCCTTTCGATAGAGCCCAAATTCGATACGATTGATTAAGTAATTGCTGAGAAAAAACTTTGCACGGGCTTAGTCCTATCTCAGCCTGCGTCAGAACCACGCTACATCGAAGGATTTGACGTGTCTGTACATGGCCGCCCGACAACACATTCAAAGGGGTCTCTGCGCCCATCTTAGCCAATCCCGGGCTGCGAAATTTCTGATTGGTCGAGGCTGCGATGATTCCAATGGATCCGACGTGTGCACACGACGGTGCAGACGAGCGAGCGAAAAATGTCAGCTGATATTTCGAAGGGCCATTTTGACGTGAATGTGAGAGAGAGAGAGATAGCTGAAATGAGTTCATATTTTTCTTTTCCGCCCTTGATATTTTCGAGAAAATAACTGTTACAATTGTTCCTTGTCGAACAACGAACGTTGGCTAACCATTTATTTTCTTGAGGATGCAAGGTTATGGGAGAAGAATGTGTTGCTGGTTTTTCGTAACCGAGTCTGAACGAATGCTGTGATACAGCTTTGACAGCTCGTCATAACCTCACAATTTCGAATTTTCAACTGTTATATTACCGACATGCTCCGATGACGAGAGAATATGCTTCATGAATGAATGTATGCTCCACATCTTTTGACCTGTTACGTCGCGGGTTTGAATTCCCGGATTATGATTAATCGAATAAACAAATGTTTTGATTTCTAGGTCAACGACCGCTCGGAATGGACTGAAAAATGATTTGAAATGGAAAAAGATGTAAAAGTCTCGACGGAAAGATTGAATAAAGAATTGGATCTACTGTTGATGATGTTGTTGCTTGATTTACCGATTTACCGACCGTTAGTAAGTAAGATTTGAATCTACTCTCGGCAAAGGAGAAAATTACTTGACCGACGGGGACAGTTCTGTTTTAATGGATGTCGGTAAGGTAGATTATAGCTAGGCCGTCTGTAGTGAAGAAAGGACCGATAATCGATAAAGGAGATTACAATTTTATTGGTGGTCGAGATTATAAATGAATGGTTTTATCGAACAAGAGAAAGAACCGGCGGTCGATAATCCGAGAAATCAATCTATTTATTCGCGATACACGGGGAAACGACGTGTAGATTTATTTTAGATCCCGTATTTAGAAAAGTGAGATTTTCCCTTCTAGGACCGGAACCTATGTCAGTGAGATCGTCACCGGGTGAGAGAAACTATTTGAGTTTTACTTACGATTATATTTAAATTGATGAGAGGGGAATTAATCCAACTCGATGATCTCGATGTCGTTGGGTGAAGCCGGTCGAGATAAAGTTGAAGCTCCTGAGATGTCGTCACGTTGGAACTCTTCGGTAAGGACGTTTTCTGTTGTCCCGACGAGTCGAGCGAGTGGAGAAAACGTTTTCGGATCGACGATATAAATTGTCTGTTTTACGGCGACCTTTGAGATGCTCCGCATTTTAGGGAGACTGTTCGCAACTTCGAGGACTGCTTGGCCAGCGGTTGGTTTATCGGCGACGTATTTATTGAGAAAGTCGTGCAAAATGGGCTTATCGTTGTTTCTTTTCTGTCCTATTCTGTCGCACAATTTCGCGATAGCTCGGCGGATTTGAGGTTTAGTGCCGGTATGACGTCTGGGCATTATAGAGATTCTTCATAATGTGGAAAATATTAATATTATTATTTAGAATTGCTCGGGTTTAGTTTTATAAAGGACTTGAATAAACGTGCTCGATTGATAGCACGGAGAATCGATTAATGAAAATGAAAATGGGAAGACGAATTTAATTTAACGTGCTTGAGAATCAGCACGGAAAAATTTGTGATCGGAGGGTAAAAGCGAGAATAAATGGATGGGACGACGTGCTTGAGAATCAGCACGATCGATAAAGCAGGAGAAAGGAAGATAAATCAGGACTAACGTGCTTGAGAATCAGCACGGTCGGTAAAAGTGGAATGGAGTGATAATTTGGGAAGACGTGCTTGAGAATCAGCACGGTCGGTAAATGTGGGATGGAGTAGGGAATTTAAAATGAAATGGGAAATGTCGTGCTTGAGAATCAGCACGGACGATGGAAAAAGGGAAAAGGAATTCGGTTCGGCGTGCTTGAGAATCAGCACGGAGCGACCGCGAGCAAAAAAAAAGGAAATGGGGAAAATTTGAAGTGCTTGAGAATCAGCACGCACAAAAAGGGGTAAAAATGAAAGGAAAGTGACCAGCGTGCTTGAGAATCAGCACGGACGGTCAGAAAAAAAAAGGGCGAGGAAAAACTGGGAAAAGACCAAGGTCATAAAAAAGGGTTCAGGTACACGGATGGTCGGAACGTGCAAGAGGAAAAGCACGGAAAGATGGGATTTCCCACAGGAATGGGTTTGTATGGAATATTCGTTTGAGCAACTCGAATTAATAATATTTAGATAAACAAAAGAAATTATTTATTTAAAATTGATGAACTTGTTTTTCTTTTTATTTACGCGAGATTAAAACGCGTTAAATAGGAATGCGCGATAATTTTGAATTAAATTTCGCGGATGTTGAAATTTTAATGAAATCGGTGTTAGATTTCTTTGAATTATTGATTTTCACAAATTCGCGAGAATGAATGAAATTCACGGTACGACTTCTCGAAATTTATGTTGAACAATAAAATAAAATTGATGTTAACTTCTTTAAATAAATGATTTTCACAAATTCGCGAGAATGAATAAAATTCACGGTAAAACTTCTCGGAATTTATGAGCGACGGAATAAAATTGATCGCGATTAAGTTAGAAATTGTGCGAAATACGATTTAAAGATGATTATTTTGAAATAAATGATTGAAAACACTTTTTAATCACCTTTTAAACACTTTTTATATATTTTTTTTACAACTTTGAATTCGTTGCACGATACAATAGAAACGGGAGTTAGATTTTTAACTCAAAAAAATGAAACTTGATATAAAATTAGAAAAGATGGTAAATGTCGATTTTCGGACGCGCTGCGGGAATATCCGTACTCGCTCTCGGTCGGAGTTCGACTGGCTGTCCGTGGAGAGGATCGAGAACTTATTTGAAGATGTTAAATTTGTCGAATTTCGGAAGCGCGGCGGGAGTATCCGTACTCGCTCTCGGACGGAGTTCGACTGGCTTGCCGGGGAGAGATTCGAGAACTAATTTGAAGATGTTAAATTTTTGTCGATTTTCGGAAGCGCGGCGGGAGTATCCGCACTCGCTCTCGGACGGAGTTCGACTGGCTTGCCGGGGAGAGATTCGAGAACTAGCGTCCCTCGTGCGGTCCCCCACTCTTATAGAAGGCCCCACTACGATGCGCTGGAGGGATGTGTGTGTGTCACCGACACGCTGTTTCTCCGTCCAGGGGAAGTTCTTGCTGACGTAGACTATTCTTATATACTATTCTCTTATGTATTACAATTTCCCCTTTTTTGACGAAGAATTATTGACTAATTATAGATATCGATTGTACATTTGCTTTTTATAATTGTTAGATGAGGTAGATTGAAGTATAATTATGCATTTAATAGTTTATCGATGATTGATTAATCATTTATTAATTAATCATTGATTTTACATTGAATTATCTTATTAATATATATTTTTCTCTTCTACAATCTAGAATGGATCGACGCACTACATTTTCGTGGTAAGTTACATTTTATTTGATTATTTATAATGTTTGTTGTATTTTCTGTCTATTGTTATGAGTTTTTGCAGGTACGGACTCTGGTATGCGCGAGGATTGTAATTCCCTTCGTGTATATCCATAAAGTAAGTTAAGTTTTATTTATTAATGATTTGGAGAAGATTTCGAATAATTAATTTCATAGGTTGATTAAATTAGCGACTAATATTCATGACAGACTGAACCGTCGCGACAACGACGGTTAGAAGTTTCGGGTTACTTTTCCCAGCGAACGAAGCAGAAAGAAAAGTTTATTTGTAGCGAAATTTACGACTCCCTGAGAAATAACAGACTTTTTCGCCGGACATGACTCGGCGTTATTTGGTACTCGAACGAAATGCGTCTCTTTGGTGAAATTCGAAGACCCACGTGTTGGCGGGTGGTCTGATTTACTTTAACGGAAATGATTTTCATTGGCGTAAAATTTATTCGAAATTGTGCAGTATTTATTTAATTACTATTTATTTATATTCTAAAAGCGTTTAGATTCCCATTGATGTATATTTTACATGAATAAATATTTTATAACGATACATATATGTGGATACATAGAAATATCTATCGTTTCCCTTATTATTAATGATTATTATTTATGATTCGTGTATAAAAATCGTTGTCAACGGGTAAATATATGTTGCAAGATGAATCATAACGATATTTGAGATTTTAGAGTTAATAAAAATTATTTTGTTGCGTTCCGCGGTTTTTCGCGGTTTTCCGCGGGTCAATTATTCGGCTAATAAATGGAATAAACATGTCGATTAAGGCTTTGAATGAAAGGGTTTTTCATAAGGAACCGAGATATGTAAAAGATTTATCGAATTTGCAAAGTTGTAAGTTAATGAAATTGGAAAGATAGTTTGAGTTTTATTTATAAAAATGGTCTAATAATAATTTAATTAATATTCGGATAAAAGGGTTTTTAATGACGATTAAGAATGTGTTGTTGAAAAGGTTACAATTTTGTAATTTTGTGAGTAAATAAAATATTTAAATTTGACAAAAAAATTGTTTAATTAAAAATTATCCGAATATGGACGTATGACCACTTAAAATGAAGCCCTTGACATGAGCAGCAAGAATATGCAATAAAAATAATTTATTTGGAAATTCGAAAAAATAATGAAATTTGACCCTATTCGGGACTTGGACATTCGTTCCAGCGCGCGAGCACTGCACGTGCGGTAGGTCAAGGCGCGCGTGCGCTCAACAGCTGATCGGCTGTTCTGCAGGTTTCCCCACATACAGGGTGACCTAAAAATGACATGATACGTGTTAATTCAAAATTAGTTTCTTTTATTTACCCATGTTTTCCGTGACCCGATTCACGAATTTCGGTTGTAATTATTACTATTATTAATTTTAAAAGATAAAATTCAGAAGTTGATTGGAATGATTTTTACAAAATTCAAATTTTTATGTTTCAGATTTATTCAACGAGTCAGACACGAGGAGAAGATGCCAGGACGTAACAGACCCTTTCCTACTCCCACCATTTTATTCATTTACAGCATAATATACATATACATAATAATACATATACTTATACATAATAATTCTCAGCGATATAAAAAAATCTTGTCGCTGATTCGAGCCACATAAAAATCTTGTCGCAGAGGCGCATGAAAATCTTGTCGCTGCAAGTTATCTAATAGCTCCGGATAACTCTCAGTGACATCAAGATCTTGTCGCTGAGCCACATGAAGATTAATCGCTGAGCAATAATATCTCTCAGCGAAACAAAAATCTTGTCGCTAAGGCAAATGAAAATCTTTTTGCAAACGCAAATGAAAATCTTGTCGCTGCGAGAGTTCAGTGACATGAAAATCTTGTCGCTGAGGCAAATGAAAATCTTGTCGCTGCGAGGGCTCAGTGACATAAAAATCTTGTCGCTGAGCGACATGAAAATCTTATCGCTGAGCAACATGAAAATTTTGTCGCTAAGGCAAATCAAAATCTTGTTGCTGCGAGGGCTCCGTGACATAAAAATCTTGTCGCTGCGAAGGCTCAGTGACATAAAAATCTTGTCGCTGCGAGGGCTCAGTGACATAAAAATCATGTTGCTGGGCCACAAGAAAAAATTGTGCATTTGTTTCTTTCTGCCAAAATTCTCATGGAGCCAAAGAAAAAAATTCTTCACTACAACTTCATGCTAAAATATTGATTTTTTCCAACTCGTGGTCAAAAATCGAAAATTGCATTCACGCGGTAAATTGGGACTTTGGCGCGTGTTTCCTCTTTGTATCAGCGTATCAAACCTAGTGGCTGGGAAAAAAATCATAAATTATACGATTTTTACTCGGAGAAGCGCGATTTTCGTTTGAAAATTGTCGAAAAATCGTCATTTTCAAGCTGAAATCATGGTAATGGGCAAAAAATTATTTCTCGATGAAAAATTGAAATAAAGACATAATTCTAGGCTCGAATCGAGCTCCACAGGGTCTAGTTACAGGGGAAAAATCAGCATTTTTTTCTCATGGAGCCAAGAAGATAAATTCTTGGCGACAACTTCATGCTAAAATATTGATTTTTTCCAACTCGTGGTCAAAAGTCGAAAATTTAATTCTCGCGATAAATTAAGACTTTGGCACGTGTTTCCTCTTTATTTCAGTGTATCCAACCGAGTGGCTGGAAAAAAAATCATAATTTATATGATTTTTACTCGGAAAAGCGCGATTTTCGTTTGAAAATTGTCGAAAAATCGTCCTTTTCAAGCAAAAATCATGGTAATGGGCAAAAAATCATATCTCGCTGAAAAATTAATATAGAGACATAATTTTGGGCTTGAATTAAGGTCCACAGAGTATACTTCTAGGGAAAAAATCAGCATTTTATGTTCATGAAGCCAAACAAATAAATTCTTCGCTCCTAAGTGATGTAAAAATGTCGTTTTTTTTGCAAGCTGATGGTGAAAAGGCAAAAATACCATTCTCATAAGCGTTCACATTTCGATTTCGAGCGATTTTCGTTTGAAAATTGTCGAAAAATCGTCATTTTCAAGCTCAAATCATGGTAATGGGCAAAAAATCATTTCTAGATTAAAAATTGAGATAGAAACATAATTCTTGGCTTGAATTGAGCTCCACAGAGTCTAGTTGCAGGGAAAAAATCAGCATTTTTTTTCTTATGGAGCCAAGAAGATAAATTCTGTGCGACAACTTCATGCTAAAATATTGATTTTTTCCAACTCGTGGTCAAAAGTCGGAAATTTAATTCTCGCGATAAATTGAGACTTTGGCACGTCTTCCCTCTTTGTTCCAGCGTATCAAACCGAGTGGCTGGGAAAAAAATCATAAATTATACGATTTTTACTCGGAAAAGCGCGATTTTCGTTTGAAAATTGTCGACAAATCGTCATTTTCAAGCTGAAATCATGGTAATGGGCAAAAAATCATTTTTCGATGAAAAATTCGGATAGAGACATAATTCTGGGCTTGAATCAAGGTCCACAGAGTATACTTCTAGGGAAAAAATCAGCATTTTATGTTCATGAAGCCAAACAAATGAATTCTTCGCTCCTAAGTGATGTAAAAATTTCGTTTTTTTGTAAGCTGATGGTGGCAAGGCAAAAATACAATTCCCAAGAAAAATTAAGATTATGGCGTGCGTTGACGTTTCCTTCCAGCTCAACAAACTATGTGGACAAAAACATGATTTTACCGTCGTTGCTCGGAGAAGAGCGATTTTCGTTCGAAAATTTATGAAAAATCGTCATTTTCAAGCAGGAAATGGGCCAAAATCATGTATCGGTGAAAAATTGAGATAGAGACATGATTCTTGGCTTAAAATGAGCTCCACAGAGTACACTTCTAGGGAAAAATCATCAAATTATTCCCACCGGACTGAAGAAAATGGAGACTTTCAATCAGAAAAAATAAGTGATATCCTAGCCAAAAATCCCCTCCCGGGGAAAAAAGCTTGGACAAGTACATTTGTTGGTGATCCCCATTTCCATTTGTTTTCACAGAAAAATCTGATCCCCCCTTGAAAAAAATTGGAAACGCCAACAAGATAAAGAATTTAAGAAAACACAAAAAAAAAAAATTCAAGAAGATTGAGAAAAATGCAAGAAATGCGAGAATGGTAGAAAAAAATTAATGGTATTCGCTCAGCATAAAAAATTCTGATATCTATAAAAGGACAAATATTCCCTGTCTGAAAATCATGTTGATGTTCGAAAATCAATTAACGAGAAAAAAGAAAATCTTCCAAAAAGACACGTCTCAAAAAAGGAACCCCTAAATACAAAATGGCGAATCGACAGAAAAACTACTTCATAAAAAAATACAAAACTAAAGTTTGCCATCATATGTTGAGCGTATGCGCACAGAGTACTTGGCCGGCCCGAAATTTTGAATTAAAGTCCTCAGCTTGGTTAATCTTGGCATAACGTAATTATTTGGTTTCAGAAATCTTCTTAGAAAAGACACGCGAAAGCTTGGCGAAAACCGCGAGTCAATCAAGGTTCTCTCCTAAAACGATTTATATTTCAAGCTAGTAATACAAAAAATTGCTAGAAGTGCAATTTTCATCGACGCATTATGGGTCATTTGATATAATGTTTAGCTCCACCTTAATTAGTGATCAGTTATTATTTTTATACGTATCCATACTTGTGTAAGATATTGCGCAAATGATTTAATTAATCAATTGTATATCGAATTGAGAGAAAACTTTGAATTTGTACTAATTCATTTGAATGTATAACGTTCAGTGACATTTGTGTAACGCTTATCATTTTTCTCATGAATACAACCGAGTTGTTCTACCCATCTATAAATAGCGGAAGCTGATACAAAAAAATTCGGGCCGGCCAAGTACTCTGTGCGCATACGCTCAACATATGATGGCAAACTTTAGTTTTGTATTTTTTTATGAAGTAGTTTTTCTGTCGATTCGCCATTTTGTATTTAGGGGTTCCTTTTTTTGAGACGTGTCTTTTTGGAAGATTTTCTTTTTTCTCGTTAATTGATTTTCGAACATCAACATGATTTTCAGACAGGGAATACTTGTCCTTTTATATATATCAGAATTTTTTATGCTGAGCGAATACCATTAATTTTTTTCTACCATTCTCGCATTTCTTGCATTTTTCTCAATCTTCTTGAATTTTTTTTTTTTTTGTGTTTTCTTAAATTCTTTATCTTGTTGGCGTTTCCAATTTTTTTCAAGGGGGGATCAGATTTTTCTGTGAAAACAAATGGAAATGGGGATCACCAACAAATGTACTTGTCCAAGCTTTTTTCCCCGGGTTATGTTTTGCGAAATAAATGAGGTTACAAGTGAAGCCCAGTGTCATCTCCGAAATGTAGATAATTATCAAGCTGGATTGTTGTTAGATAACGTGAGTTCCACGGGAATAAAAGAAAATTGTATTTTCCATGAGCTCCCAGATTTCCATGTGACGGAGAATATTTCGGTTGACGTAATGCACGATTTTCTCGAAAGTGTCTGTCAGTACGATCTCGCTAACGTGCTTCACTTTTTCATCGTCGTCCTTAAATTGTTTTCGCTCTACGAGTTCAACTCGATGGTGAATGCGTTTCATTATAACAAACACGATCGTCGTAATAAGCCTCCGGAATTACTTGAAGCTCACCTCAAGTCAAAAAAATATACAATGTCCTCGGCAGAAATGCTCTGCTTAGTACGAAATTTGACTATTATTATCGGTCATTTGGTGCCACATGACTGTGAACATTGGAAATTGATAGTTTCCTTGAAACGCATTGCACAATTTTTGACGGCGAATAGTTTCCAAAAAGAATGCTCCGATTTTGTTCATTGTCTCATTACCGAACATCTAGAGTTGTTAACTGAATTATTCCCGGGATGTTCAAAGCCAAAGCATCATTTCATGGTCCACTATCCTCGTATGATGCGGCTAGCTGGGCCGTTGTGGAATATGGCATCAATGAGATGTGAAAGTAAACATCGAGAGTCCAAAATTACAGCACACGTATCTCGTACTCGTGTGAATATATGTCGCACTCTTGCATTGAAACACCAATTAAAACTTAATTGGCGTCTAACAAAACATTCGCGATATCCAGAATTTGAAAGTAGCCCAGTCGATCGTCATGATATCAGGATGATGCCTGATCTCGAAAATTTTCGGGCTACATTCCCTCCAACCGCAAGTGATGCCGATATTTCCGAAATTACGTGGTTAAGATACTTCAATAATGAAATAACTCGTGACTCTATTATAATGATACCTAGAAAAAATGGTCCGTCATTCTACATTGTAATCCATTTATTTTTGGAAGCGACTTGTAAAGTCTTGTCAATTACACATCCCGTCGACTGTTTTTACAACGCGCACTTCGATGCGTTCAAGGTTGCCAATGTTTGTGATAATTATAAATGTATCACTTGGGCACTATTGCGTAGCGGTTCGGTCACTTACAAAACACGACTAGGGGGCGGAAACGAGTACGTTTCTAAGAATTTTATATAATTTGTTTGATTTTCTAAAGAGCGGTAATTTTTGACAACGACTTGACTGATTGTATAAGATTGTATTTTTTGATATCAAATAAAAACAATGTTCAAGATAAACGTATACTATTTTTTTATTCCTTTTACCCTAGAACGTCAAATAAATCAACGGAAGTTATCAAATACTATATCTCAGTAACTCCTTTTGAGATAATTTATTTTGCAATTAGCATGCGCCTTTTCGTTTTCCAAACGCAACACATTTTACTATGTTGCATTTTAATAAATAGAACAAGACTGTTGAACGGATAGATGTACATTGCATTAATACTCCGAAAATTTACTATGCTGAATTGAGACTCTTTGAATAATTGCTATGCTAAATTGTAAAATCTGTTTTAATCTGATCACGTTTTACATTTCTGCATAGCAAACTGGCGTTATGATTTCTTTAGACACATGCGTAGAATCAGCATGCTCGGCAACTAAAAATATTATGGTTATGAGTATTTTTACTATGCTATAATATAAATTTTGATCCTACCATATCAAAATTTGGGTGAGCCTTAATCATTTTTAGCTATCTTGAGAGTAAGGGACGCGAGAATAGAGGAGCGAGCCAGCATGCAAAGTACCTATAATATTACTGCGGGCATGAAAACTTTTACTATGCTGTTTAGGACGAGTTGTCGCACTGCCGTTCGAGATATTACTGTAATTCAGAACTGTCCTCAAAATACTTTAATTTTCTAGCAATAAGTAACTGGATTCCTAGCATTTTCCTTAAGAATTTTCGACTTCGTTTTCTCCGTGTAAATAAATCATTTGCGCAATATCTTACACAAGTATGGATACGTAGAAAAATAACAACTGATCACTAATTAAGGTGGAGCTAAATATTATGTCAAATGACCCGTAATGCTTCGATAAAAATTGCACTTCTAGCAATTTTTTGTATTACTAGCTTAAAATATAAATCGTTTTAGGAGAGAACCTTGATTGACTCGAAATTTTCGCCGAGCTTTCGCGTGTCTTTTCTAAGAAGATTTCTGAAACCAAATAATTACGTTATGCCAAAAATAACCAAGCACTTTAATTCAAAATTTCGGGCCGGCCAAGTACTCTGTGCGCATACGCTCAACATATGATGGCAAACTTTAGTTTTGTATTTTTTTATGGAGTTTTTCTGTCGATTCGCCATTTTGTATTTAGGGGTTCCTTTTTTGAGACGTGTCTTTTTGGAAGATTTTCTTTTTTCTCGTTAATTGATTTTCGAACATCAACATGATTTTCAGACAGGGAATACTTGTCTTTTTATAGATATCAGAATTTTTTATGCTGACCGAATACCATTAATTTTTTTCTACCATTCTCGCATTTCTTGCATTTCTCTCAATCTTCTTGAATTTTTTTTTTTTTTTGGGTTTTCTTAAGGGGTCTGGCCACCCTGAATTTTTATTTTTTGTCATTTTTTTTTTATTTTTTTTATGAATCCTTTACTACAACGGACATTTTAAGACCTGTTGCGTATGGAAACACTCGATATTGGCAAAATTACAGGCACATTTTCCAAGTTTGAGCACCATTGCGGACGGTTATTTACCACTGCGGGCTGTTTGGCGCTACTGCGGCCTATTTTGCGCTAATGCGAGCGGTTGAGTCCCACTGCGCGCGGTCGACCGCGCGCTGCGACCTTTCTTCAAAACTTGCGCGTATTAGCCCATACCGCTGTCGTATTGTGTCCTTTTATGTTATGAATCGTTTACTTTGTTACCTGAAGTACTGTAAAAAGTACCTGAAGTACTGTAAAAATACAGAGTATTGTGCTCATGATGAACGTACTCAATCTAACCGTCGGAGATCGCAGCTACAGTTTCTGCACTACAGCAGACGATGAGCGCTGCGCTACAGCGCAAATTCGCGCTCAAAACGATTTTAAGGAAGCAAGAACAGCACGAAGGGACGGTCAAAGAAAGGCCCAAGACTGGCAATCAGCTGCCGAAGGAGTTGTCTATGGTCCAGGGATCGCTGATTGAAGGTAAGACTCGCCTACTTTCTTTTGCGATTATCTCGAAACTATATTTTTTGACATGGTACCTTCGAAATCTCGGAGACTAGCCCTTCGATTGCTTTCAAATTTTCACCGAATATTCTCAGATACATTATCTACAATGTTACGTAGGATTTTTTCGATAACTTGATTAGTTTTTTTCTCATTGATGCTTTTGCTTGGAAAATATCGGTAAAAAATGATAATTTTTGTTTTGCGGCTCACCATAATTTTTCTAACGTTCGAAAAACAAAACGGCTACGCTACATTGTAGTCACACTACATTGTAATAACCTGAATTTTTATTCTATTTTTCAGATGTACCATGACCGAGTTCCAGGTGGGACAAGGACCGCGCGTATCGTGTGGAGGACCCCCGCGGCAACTAACGTCACGGCGTCATTTTTAAATATTTTCAAATAAAATTTTATGATGTTACTCTTGACACTCTTTATGATAATGACCTAAATAATAAAAATATTCCGACCGATAGTTTCGGATTTATTAATTAAAAAATAAAAAAAGTGCATTTCTCGGTTCACCAGGGTGGCCAGACCCCTTAAATTCTTTATTTTGTTGGCGTTTCCAATTTTTTTCAAGGGGGGATTAGATTTTTCTTCGAAAACAAATGGAAATGGGGATCACCAGCAAATGTACTTGTCCAAGCTTTTTTCCCCGGGAGGGGATTTTTGGCTAGGATATCACTTATTTTTTTCTGATTGAAAGTCTCCAATTTTTCCAGTCCGATGGGAATAATTTGTTGATTTTCCCCTAGAAGTGTACTGTGTGGAGCTCATTTTAAGCCAAGAATCATGTCTCTATCTCAGTTTTTCACCGATACATGATTTTGGCCCATTTCCATGATTTTTGCTCGAAAATAACGATTTTTCATAAATTTTCAAACGAAAATCGCTCTTCTCCGAGCAACGACGGTAAAATCATGTTTTTCTCCACATGGTTTGTCAAGCTGGAAGGACACGTCAACGCACGCCATAATCTTAATTTTTCTTGGGAATTGTATTTTTGCATTTTCACTATCAGCTTAGAAAAAAACGACATTTTTACATGACTTGGGAGCGCAGATTTTATTTAGTTGGGTTTATGGGAATAAATTGCTGATTTTTCCCCCAAAAATATACTCTGTGGAGCTCAATTTAAGCCCAGAATCATATCTCTATGTCGATTTCCCACCGAGATATGAATTTTTGCCCATTACCACGATTTTTGCTTGAAAATGACGATTTTTCATCAATTTTCAAACGAAAATCGCTCTTCTTCCAGTGAAAATAGTATAAATTTTGATTTTTTTCCAAGCCACATAATTTGTTGAACTGAAAGGAAATGTGAACGCGTGCCATAATTTTGAATTTGCTCGAGAATGGTATTTCTGGCTTTTCATCATCAGCTTACAAAAAAACGACATTTTTACATCACTTAGGAGCGAAGAATTTATTTGTTCGGCTTCATGAACATAAAATGCTGATTTTTCCCGAGAAGTATACTCTGTGAACCTTTATTCAAGCCCAGAATCATGTCTCTATCTCAGATTTTCATCGAGATATGATTGTTTGCCCATTACCATGATTTTTGCATGGGGGACATTACGATATCTGTGGCCCCAAGTTTTGGCCATGCAGTCTTTATATTTGGCTCAAAATAAGACTTTTTTCAGGAATACAAAAAATGGAAATTCGGCTTTTAAGGGGGTGAAACAGAGGATTCAAATTTTTAATGAGGCAGAGTATTTTTTGGGTAGATTTCGTTAGAATTCGGCGTAAACATTCTAGAAAACAAGTAATTTTAAAAGAGTAAGGTTCATTGAAACACGATTTGTAAGGGGATAAACGAGAGTTGGAACGTTGTTAAACATTATATTTTTTCGTCAAATCCTCTTAAATTCAGCTTCCCGGAAGGGTGATTGCATGATTGTTCTCTGTTAATAATACAACCAAAGTAGGTCTCAGACTATTAGCGTTACCCGGGATTCACCACGTGGAGGTGGTCTGTTTCGAATCCCTGGCCCTAATAAGGGCCGTTGTGTGTGAATAAATGTGAGTGTGTGTGCGTGTGCGTGTGTGTGTTAGAACACGAAGTCAGGATCCCCGAACTCATCATCGTCGTTTCCGGAGGCGACAGTTTCTAATTCTTCCTCAATACTATCGATTCGTGGACGTTTTGGAGGAACTAACTCCTCGAGATGTTCGGATTCGATAGTGGGAGGGTCGATTTCCTGCAACTCGAGCCCAGTAACCTTTTTACCGTCCACGAATCCGGGATAAACCCGTTTTATGTCGAGTAAGAATACCATGATCTGCGATCCAAGATGCGGCTTGTAATCTTTCTCCAAATGTTGCTGCCGACAAAAATGGAGCGCCATGTATTGATGAACGAGCTTCGGGGTTCTGCGGCATATAATAGCACGTTTCATCAACTTGTTTTGGTTTTCGAGGTCGTTGATCGTATTTGACGCATCATCCTTCGAAACGTATCCGCCAATGCTATGGTTGGTTGTTTTATGGCTCGTTCCTTCATGGCATAGCTTTTCAACGCCACAGTACTGTTTCGCGCTGTCAGTACACAAATGACGCGTATCTTTCGCGACGTATTTGCTAATGTACGGCCACAAATCTGCTTTGCTCTTGGGCAGTACTACAACTCTATTCTTTATTTCTTTATTTTCAAATAAATGTATGGATAATTTCACTATTCTAGCAAAACTCTATTCTTCAATGCCACTATTTTTTATGAACTTTATGAGAAAATATCTCTAATCTTCAATCATGCTCCAACTCTATTCTTCATTTCCCCATTATTGAAAAAATCTGGGCGTGAATATCTTTTTCTTGACTTTTCTCTATTCCGAAATGTGTCCATTATAAAATGACTCTCTGCTTATTAACCGAGTTCTTATTTGAGCTTATTCTCAAATATGTCGGTTCGAAAAAATGTCTGCTCCAAAACATCATCATTCGGAAATATCTCTACTCCAAAATATTCCAAATCGGAATAATTTCTTTCTTATATTTCCCTGCTCCTAATTAAACCAATAAAATTTCTATGGCACAATATTTCCATTCCTTTTCGCCTCTATTTTGCCAAATGCCTCGTCCGAAAGATCTCTATCCGTTAAAAAAAAGAAAATCGAACTACCCGTAGCCTGTACCTTTAAAAGTTCTTTCTTAAAAAGTTCTTTCTTAAAAAGAACTGTACCATTACAGTTCTTTTTCAGAATTAATTGGTTAAACAAAACTCGAATAATGGGAGTGAATATAAACATTTTATCCGAACTGGAATTTGATTATTTTTGAAAGATTTTTCGCAATCATTGCATCATTGACCGAGCGTACAAGTGGGAAGATAAACATATACATAGATACGCAGCGCAAACTTGCCTGTACGATTCGAACTTTTCTTGACAATGCTCAACGTCAAGATGCTGCCACGTCTCTAAATATGTAGTGTAGGAAAACAAATCGGAATGATTATCTTTATTTCCAACGAAATATTTTTTCGGCATTTCAACAATTCTATTCGAGTTTTGAAATACACTCTTTTTAAACATTGTTCTTTTTTATTGTTTTTAATAATCCAACAATAACAACACAGATAACAGATTAAACAGTAAGCAACGTTAGGTGAGTATATGATAATAATAAAATGAACAATTTTGATTCTGGAGCAGCAACAATTTCGTCAACGAGTTTTTGGAGCAAACTGTGATTGACGCAGGATAAAAATGTGAAAGGTAAGGTGAAAGGGATGACTCCTGCAAATTTGACAGAAAAATATTTTTTAAACGAATATTGTTCAGAGAAAAGACAATTACAATTATCAAAGGACGCACAATATTTAAAAAAGAGCGTTGCGTAAGCCTTCAACAAGCACTCTCGCATAGACGAATATATCCGCTTCACGGAGTCCCATCGACTTCAAATACGAACACGTTCATGCAAAGTAGTCTGTGCACCCCTCTGTTATAGAACATCTCAGGACAGTCTGATATTCCCTACAAATCGCCACCGGTCGACTTTTGTATATATGTGTTCGTCTATTCACACGATTGAGAATAAACCTCGTACAAAGTGACAGGGAAAAAGTTCGTGCATGGGATAAAAATTGCAAGATTATTATTTGAAAATAAAAACGATAAGAGTTCCCGGACAAAGAGAAGGTTCGTGGCGGTATAAATATGGGGAGTATATATACAGGGTGATTCAGAAAGAGTTGCTGTCCGGGCATCCTCGGTTTCGGAACGGTATCAGGAGCAATCCTACTTAACGGTTTTTCAAAATTCACAATAGGTTTTAAATGGCAAGCAATAGAATTTTGGATTTTTAAGCCAATGAGAAGGTCGCTGGCGGCCATGATGTGCGACGCCTCACTGCCGTCTGACATAGGGGCCAAGACGGGGCTCTCGCTCACATTCACAGCAGAAACGTTTGTCGATTCTTTCGGCGGCAATGTCACACGACTCGACTTTTGCGCGAGAAACATGTAACTGTCGAGTGACGTTAGCAATGTGTCACGACGAATGTTTTGACTGTTCTGACAGATTGAAAGCGGTTGGAAATGCGAACATCAGCTGACGTATCGCACAATGATGATTTTTTTTCCGACAAAGTCGTTTGTTTGATGAAACCGAAGCGAAAATTCTTGCAGTCATCTTAAACTTAATAAAATCGTTTCGTACTAATGACATTCTTAACGATGTTTTTCTTTATGCAATTCGGAGATAAAAATTCTGAAAATTCATCATTTTTTTTGAAAAAAGTTCCCCTCGGCGAAGCCGTTTATTCCATGAAAACGGAGCGAAAATTATTGCAGTTGTCTTAATCCCTCGCCGGGATAAGATTTTTGGCATATTACTGCGCATTGCATGGAAAACAATGCTTTTCCGTGCAACGTGAAACGATAATTCGTCGTCACGGATCGACCAAGTTCTATTCTGTTTCCTGAAATCATGAAAATTCGATTAACGTTGGATCTCAAACTCGTTGCATTCTTTTAATCGCTCACCGAGGCGCGATTATTGGTTAATGGCAACGATTTTGAGCGAAAAGAGACGTTATTTATCAATTTCGAAAGGAAAATTGATCGTCTTCGATCCACCACAAGAATATGATGTGTTTTTTCTGGACAACGTGTCGTTTTTAGCCAAAAGGAAGCGGGAAATCGTGCCATCGTCTCGATCTCTCGCCGGGATAAGACTTTTTGCATTTTACTACGCATTGCAGGGAAAATATCGCTTTTCCGTGCAACGTGAGATGATAATTTGTCGTCACGGATTGACCAATGGACAGTTCTATTCTGTTTCCTGAAATCATGAAAATTCGATCAACCTTGGATCTCAAACTCGTTGCATTCTTTTAATCGCTCACCGAGGCGCGATTATCGGTGAATTGCCACGATTTTGAGTGAAAAAAAGACGTTATTTATCAATTTCGGAAAAAAAATTGATCGTCTTCGATCCCTTACAAGAAAATGATGATTTTTTTTCGACAGCGAGTCGTGTTTAGGCAAAACGGAGCGAAAAATTGTGCCCTGTTTGCTGAAATCATGAAAATTCGATCGACCTTGGATCTCAAACTCGTTGCATTCTTTTAATCGCTCACCGAGGCGCGATTATCGGTTAATTGCCACGATTTCGAGCGAAAAAAGACGTTATTTACCAATTTTGGAACGAAAATTGATCGTCTTCGATCCCTTACAAGAAAATGATGATTTTTTTTCGACAACAAGTCGTGTTTAGGCGAAACGGAGCGAAAAATTATGCCCTGTTTCCTGAAATGATGAAAATTCGATCTACGTTGGATCTCAAACTCGTTGCATTCTTTTAATCGTTCACCGAGGCGCGATTATTGGTTAATTGCAACGATTTTCAGCGAAAAAAGACGTTATTTATCAATTTCGAAACGAAAATTGATCGTCTTCAATCCACCACACAGAAATGATGTGATTTTTCTGGACAACGTGTCGTGTGTAGCCAAAACGAAGCGGGAAATTGTGCCCTGTTACCTGAAATCATGAAAATTCGATCGACCATGGATCTCAAACTCGTTGCATTCTTTGAATCGCTCACCGAGGCGCGATTATCGGTTACTCGCCACGATTTTGAGCGAAAAAAGACCCTTTTTCCAATTGGAAAAAGGGTCTTTTTTTTCAATCAATTTTCGTTTAGAAATTTCTAAACGAAAATTGATTGTTTCGATCTACCACACGAAAATAATTACTTTTTTTTCGACAACGTGGCGTTTTTAGCCAAAAGGAAGCGGGAAATTGTGCCCTGTTTCCTGAAATCATGAAAATTCGATCAACCTTGTATCTCAATCTCGTTGTATTCGTTTAATCGCTCACCGAGGCGCGATTATCGGTTAATTGCCACGATTTTGAGTGAAAAAAAGACGTTATTTATCAATTTCGGAACGAAAATTGATCAACTTCGATCCCTTACAAGAAAATGATGATTTTTTTTCGACAACAAGTCGTGTTTAGGCATAACGGAGCGAAAAATTTTGCCCTGTTTCCTGAAATCATGAAAATTCGATCGACCTTGGATCTCAAACTCGTTGCATTCTTTTAATCGCTCACCGAGGCGCGATTATCGGTTAATTGCCACGATTTTGAGCGAAAAAAAGACGTTATTTATCAATTTCGGAACGAAAATGGATCGTCTCCGATCCCTTACAAGAAAATGATGATTTTTTTTCGACAACAAGTCGTGTTTAGGCATAACGGAGCGAAAAATTTTGCCCTGTTTCCTGAAATCATGAAAATTCGATCGACCTTGGATCTCAAACTCGTTGCATTCTTTTAATCGCTCACCGAGGCGCGATTATCGGTTAATTGCCACGATTTTGAGCGAAAAAAAGACGTTATTTATCAATTTCGGAACGAAAATGGATCGTCTCCGATCCCTTACAAGAAAATGATGATTTTTTTTCGACAACAAGTCGTGTTTAGGCAAAACGGAGCGAAAAATTGTGCCCCGTTTCCTGAAATCATGAAAATTCGATCTACGTTGGATCTTAAACTCGTTGCATTCGTTTAATCGCTCACCGAGGCGCGATTATCGGTTAATTGCTACGATTTTGAGTGAAAAAAGACCTTTTTTTTCAATTTTGAAACGAAAATTGAGGTTCTTCGATCCTAAACACGAAAATGATTACTTTTTTTCGACAACGTGTCGTGTTTAGGCAAAACGGAGCGAAAAATTGTGCCCTGTTTCCTGCAATCATGAAAATTCGATCGACCTTGGATCTCAAACTCGTTGCATTCTTTTAATCGCTCACCGAGGCGCGATTATCGGTTAATTGCCACGATTTTGAGCGAAAAAAGACGTTATTTATCAATTTCTGAACGAAAATTGATCGTCTTCGATCTCTTACAAGAAAATGATGATTTTTTTTCGACAACAAGTCGTGTTTAGGCAAAACGGAGCGAAAAATTGTGCCCTGTTTCCTGAAATCATGAAAATTCGATCAACCTTGGATCTCAAACTCGTTGCATTCTTTTAATCGCTCACCGAGGCGCGATTATCGGTGAATTGCCACGATTTTGAGCGAAAAAAGACCCTTTTTCCAATTTCTAAACGAAAATTGATTGTTTCGATCCCCCACAAGAAAATGGTGATTTTTTTTTCGACAACGAGTCGTGTTTAGGCAAAACGGAGCGAAAAATTTTGCCCTGTTTCCTGAAATCATGAAAATTCGATCGACCTTGGATCTCAAACTCGTTGCATTCTTTGAATCGCTCACCGAGGTGCGATTACCGGTTAATTGCAACGATTTTGAGCAAAAACAGACTTTTGAGAGAATAATATACTGACGAAGTCTCGCGAAAAAACAAATGAGCGCTACGTTTGGAGGCGATGCAGCTCAAACAAATGAGGGCGGAATCAACAACTGTCAAAAGCCTCCAAAAATTCGCCTCGTCTTCGTGTCTTGTGCAATCATATTCGTAATCCTTTGTCAATTTCTCATTATCTATTAAATAATATTCTTTTGTGCGTGCGTGTTATTACTCCCTTACGTGTTCTTCCCATTAATAATTCAGTATTGTGATATTATATCGTGTGTGTTTCTTTCATTATTTTTTTGCGTGTGCATTACTTTCATTTATTTTTTCTTTGGTTTTCCGTGTTAATTAATTTCATTAATTCGTGCCCTAATTTTCCGTCTTGATTTGTTTTATTATTTTTATCGTGTGTGTTTTTTTCATCAATTTTTTGCGTGGGCATTTCCTTCATTAATTTGTTCTTTGGTTTTCCGTGTTAATTAATTTCATTAATTCTTTCCCTGATTTTCCGTCTTGATTTGTTTTATTATTCATTCCGTTTGTCGCGTGTTGTTTTTCCGTTTTTCATTGACATTCGTTTTTATCGCTATAAACATATTATTGATTTAATTTGAAATGGCAAATTACGAGCCGCGTGAATACGCGCAAATGATTGTGAAGTACGTAGAAGCCGAGTACAACGGTGCACGAGCCGTTGTCGCATATCGCGAAGCATTCGGTGAACAACGATGTCCGGACGCTCGAACAATCATGAGCGCCTTTTGTCGTTTCCACGACACTGGGAACGCATTGCCCAATAGGAGAGACTGTGGTGCTCCCAGGCGTGCACGGACCCCGGAAACGGAAGAACGAATTTTGGAACAATTTCGAGCCGACCCGACAACGAGCATACGCTGCGTTGCGAGGCAGCTAGGAACGTCCTACAGCACCGTGCAGCGAACATTAAAGGCTGAAAAAAGCACGCCTTTCATTATACACGCGTTCAGTCGTTGCACATCGACGATTATCCCGCGAGGCTTCATTTTTGCTGGTTTCTGATTGAAAAGGAAGAGGCAGAACCAGGATTTGTCGACAAAATTATTTTTTCGGACGAATCCAGTTTTGGACGCACTGGCATGTGGAATTCGCGAAATTTCCACGTCTGGAGCGACAAGGAGAACAATCCGAGGGCAAATGACCCAGACAAATCACCAGCGCCGATTTCCCTCCTTGAATCTCTGGGTTGGAATCTATGGCGATAAATTGGTAAGTACACAGCTACTCAGGGGGAGTCAAGAATTAAATAAATAGAGACGAAACGGAATAATGTTGTTTTGGGCATTTTTTAAATTAATTATAAAATTGCAGTCCGTCTTCCCGGAACCTTCCATCCATTTTCGCTCCTTCAGCCATTCCATCCTCCTTTTTCTCTCCATTTTTGCAGATCGGTCCGTTTGATTTCGTGGGCACCCTCAACGCAGAGAAGTATTGCGGATTTCTCCGAAGATGCCTGCGACGATTGTGCATTCGTGCTGGGATGACCCTGGATGAGTTCAACGCGGCACACTTCCAGCAGGATGGGGCTCCTGCGCATACCAGTAGGCGAGCACAGTTGATACTCCGCGAAATCTTCGGGAATCGCGTTATCGGACGAGGTGGCGTTGAAGATTGGCCTCCACGTTCCCCCGATTTGAACCCTCTCGACTTTTTCTTGTGGGGGCACGTCAAGTCGATTGTCTATCGAGAACCGATTGCAGATCGGGCGGGCTTGGAGGCCAGCATCAGAGCAGCTCTTCGAACGGTCACCCCGGAAATGTTGCGGAGATGCGGTGCCAGCCTTTTGAGGCGTGCCCGGTGCTGCATTGAGATGGCAGGCGGTCATTTTGAGCACCTGCTGTGACAACTTTTGATACCGGTTTTGTTTGGGCTTTTGGAAATTACGTAATATATATTAAAAATAAACGCATTCATAAAGAATACCCTTCATTTTAGTTTTATTGATTGTATGAGATCGAATTATATTTTCAACGTAATTTTTATAATTTTCATGAATCGATAAAGATAACATAATCAAAACACACGCACACACTCACTCCTCCATTCTATAAAGTTCCTCGCATACAACGAAAATTATTAAGTTCGAGAATATAAAGTATTGTAGGTCGAGAGAGATTGTGACTTAACTTTATTTTACGCCATGGTCGTACGCTGATACCTCGTTGGCTCAATTTATACGGATTCAAGAAAAGGACAACGTTTGGACACCACTCCCGCCTTCCGATATTGGATTTTTTAGACAAAAATTCGATTAAAAATCTACTCGGCGAAAAGCGATTTTCATTTCAGAAGGTAAAAAATCAGCATCCCATACGCATGGAGCCAAGAAGAAAAATTCTTGGCATCAAATTCATGTTAAAATTCTGATTTTTTCCAACTCGTGATCCAAAGTTGAAAATTGCATTCCCGCGATAAATTGAGACTTTGGCACGTGTTTTCTCTTCTTTTCAGCGCATCAAACTGAGTGGCTGGAAAAAATGCATAATTTATGCGATTTTTACTCGGACAAGAGCGATTTTCGTTTGAAAATTTACGAAAAATCGTCATTTTTAAGCAAAAATCATGCTCGTGAGCAAAAAATCATATCTCGATGAAAAATCGAGATAGAAACATGACTCTGAGCTTAAATTGAGCTCCACAGAGTATATTTGAAGGAAAAAAATCAGCAGTCCATTCTCATGGAGCCAAGAAGAAAAATTCTTGGCAACAAATTCATGTTCAAACTCTGATTTTTTCCAACTCGTGATCCAAAGTTGAAAATTGCATTCCCGCGATAAATTGAGACTTTGGCACGTGTTTTCTCTTCTTTTCAGCGCATCAAACTGAGTGGCTGGAAAAAAATGCATAATTTATGCGATTTTTACTCGGAGAAGAGCGATTTTCGTTTGAAAATTGACGAAAAATCGTCATTTTCAAGCAAAAATCATGCTCGTGAGCTAAAAATCATTTCTCGATGAAAAATCGAGATAGAGACATGACTCTGAGCTTAAATTGAGCTCCACAGAGTATATTTGAAGGAAAAAAATCAGCAGTCCATTCTCATGGAGCCAAGCAGAAAAATTCTTGGCAACAAATTCGTGTTAAAACTCTGATTTTTTCCAACTCCTGTCCAAAAGTTGAAAACTGCATTCCCGCGATGAATCGAGACTTTGGCACGTGTTTTCTCTTCTTTTCAGCGCATCAAACTGAGTGGCTGGAAAAAATGCATAATTTATGCGATTTTTACTCGGACAAGAGCGATTTTCGTTTGAAAATTGACGAAAAATCGTCATTTTCAAGCAAAAATCATGCTCGTGAGCTAAAAATCATTTCTCGATGAAAAATCGAGATAGAGGTATGACTCTGGGCTTAAATTGAGCTCGACAGAGTATTCTTGAAGGTAAAAAATCAGCATCCCATTCGCATGGAGCCAAGAAGAAAAATTCTTGGCATCAAATTCATGTTAAAATTTTGATTTTTTCCAACTCGTGATCCACAGTTGAAAATTGCATTCCCGCGATAAATTGAGACTTTGGCACGTGTTTTCTCTTCTTTTCAGCGCATCAAACTGAGTGGCTGGAAAAAATGCATAATTTATGCGATTTTTACTCGGACAAGAGCGATTTTCGTTTGAAAATTGACGAAAAATCGTCATTTTCAAGCAAAAATCATGCTCATGAGCAAAAAATCATATCTCGATGAAAAATCGAGATAGAAACATGACCCTGAGCTTAAATTGAGCTCCACAGAGTATATTTCAAGGAAAAAAATCAGCAGTCCATTCTCATGGAGCCAAGACGAAAAATTCTTGGCAACATATTCATGACAAAACTCTGATTTTTTCCAACTCGTGATCCAAAGTTGAAAATTGCATTCCCGCGATAAATTGAGACTTTGGCACGTGTTTTCTCTTCTTTTCAGCGCATCAAACTGAGTGGCTGGAAAAAAATGCACAATTTATGCGATTTTTACTCGGACAAGAGCGATTTTCGTTTGAAAATTGACGAAAAATCGTCATTTTCAAGCAAAAATCATGCTCGTGACCTAAAAATCATTTCTCGATGAAAAATCGAGATAGAGGTATGACTCTGGGCTTAAATTGAGCTCCACAGAGTATATTTGAAGGAAAAAAATCAGCAGTCCATTCTCATGGAGCCAAGCAGAAAAATTCTTGGCAACATATTCATGATAAAACTCTGATTTTTTCCAACTCGTGATCCAAAGTTGAAAATTGCATTCCCGCGATAAATTGAGACTTTGGCACGTGTTTTCTCTTCTTTTCAGCGCATCAAACTGAGTGGCTGGAAAAAATGCATAATTTATGCGATTTTTACTCGGACAAGAGCGATTTTCGTTTGAAAATTGACGAAAAATCGTCATTTTCAAGCAAAAATCATGCTCGTGAGCAAAAAATCATTTCTCGATGAAAAATCGAGATAGAGACATGACTCTGAGCTTAAATTGAGCTCCACAGAGTATATTTGAAGGAAAAAAATCAGCAGTCCATTCTCGTGGAGCCAAGCAGAAGAATTCTTGGCAACAAATTCATGTTAAAACTCTGATTTTTTCCAACTCGTGATCCAAAGTTGAAAATTGCATTCCCGCGATAAATTGAGACTTTGGCACGTGTTTTCTCTTCTTTTCAGCGCATCAAACTGAGTGGCTGGAAAAAAATGCATAATTTATGCGATTTTTACTCGGACAAGAGCGATTTTCGTTTGAAAATTGACGAAAAATCGTCATTTTCAAGCAAAAATCATGCTCGTGAGCTAAAAATCATTTCTCGATGAAAAATCGAGATAGAGGTATGACTCTGGGCTTAAATTGAGCTCCACAGAGTATTCTTGAAGGTAAAAAATCAGCATCCCATTCGCATGGAGCCAAGAAGAAAAATTCTTGGCATCAAATTCATGTTAAAATTCTGATTTTTTCCAACTCGTGATCCAAAGTTGAAAATTGCATCCCCGCGATAAATTGAGACTTTGGCACGTGTTTTCTCTTCTTTTCAGCGCATCAAACTAAGTGGCTGGAAAAAATGCATAATTTATGCGATTTTTACTCGGACAAGAGCGATTTTCGTTTGAAAATTGACGAAAAATCGTCATTTTCAAGCAAAAATCATGCTCGTGAGCAAAAAATCATATCTCGATGAAAAATCGAGATAGAGACATGACTCTGAGCTTAAATTGAGCTCCACAGAGTATATTTGAAGGAAAAAAATCAGCAGTCCATTCTCATGGAGCCAAGCAGAAAAATTCTTGGCAACAAATTCGTGTTAAAACTCTGATTTTTTCCAACTCCTGTCCAAAAGTTGAAAACTGCATTCCCGCGATAAATCGAGACTTTGGCACGTGTTTTCTCTTCTTTTCAGCGCATCAAACTGAGTGGCTGGAAAAAAATGCACAATTTATGCGATTTTTACTCGGACAAGAGCGATTTTCGTTTGAAAATTGACGAAAAATCGTCATTTTCAAGCAAAAATCATGCTCGTGACCTAAAAATCATATCTCGATGAAAAATCGAGATACAGGTATGACTCTGGGCTTGAATTGAGCCCCACAGAGTATATTTGAAGGAAAAAAATCAGCAGTCCATTCTCATGGAGCCAAGCAGAAAAATTCTTGGCAACAAATTCGTGTTAAAACTCTGATTTTTTCCAACTCCTGTCCAAAAGTTAAAAACTGCATTCCCGCGATAAATCGAGACTTTGGCACGTGTTTTCTCTTCTTTTCAGCACATCAAACTGATTGGCTGGAAAAAAATGCATAATTTATGCGATTTTTACTCGGAGAAGAGCGATTTTCGTTTGAAAATTGACGAAAAATCGTCATTTTCAAGCAAAAATCATGCTCGTGAGCTAAAAATCATTTCTCGATGAAAAATCGAGATAGAGGTATGACTCTGGGTTTAAATTGAGCTCCACAGAGTATTTTTGGAGGTAAAAAATCAGCATCCCATTCGCATGGAGCCAAGAAAAAAAATTCTTGGCATCAAATTCATGTTAAAATTCTGATTTTTTCCAACTCGTGATCCAAAGTTGAAAATTGCATCACCGCGATAAATTGAGACTTTGGCACGTGTTTTCTCTTCTTTTCAGCGCATCAAACTAAGTGGCTGGAAAAAATGCATAATTTATGCGATTTTTACTGGGACAAGAGCGATTTTCGTTTGAAAATTTACGAAAAATCGTCATTTTTAAGCAAAAATCATGCTCGTGAGCGAAAAATCATATCTCGATGAAAAATCGAGATAGAAACATGACTCTGAGCTTAAATTGAGCTCCACAGAGTATATTTGAAGGAAAAAAATCAGCAGTCCATTCTCATGGAGCCAAGCAGAAAAATTCTTGGCAACAAATTCGTGTTAAAACTCTAATTTTTTCCAACTCGTGTCCGAAAGTTAAAAATTGCATTCCCGCGATAAATCGAGACTTTGGCACGTGTTTTCTCTTCTTTTCAGCGCATCAAACTGAGTGGCTGGAAAAAAATGCACAATTTATGCGATTTTTACTCGGAGAAGAGCGATTTTCGTTTGAAAATTTACGAAAAATCGTCATTTTTAAGCAAAAATCATGCTCGTGAGCAAAAAATCATATCTCGATGAAAAATCGAGATAGAAACATGACTCTGAGCTTAAATTGAGCTCCACAGAGTATATTTGAAGGAAAAAAATCAGCAGTCCATTCTCATGGAGCCAAGAAGAAAAATTCTTGGCAACATATTCATGATAAAACTCTGATTTTTTCCAACTCGTGATCCAAAGTTGAAAATTGCATTCCCGCGATAAATTGAGACTTTGGCACGTGTTTTCTCTTCTTTTCAGCGCATCAAACTAAGTGGCTGGAAAAAAATGCACAATTTATGCGATTTTTACTCGGACAAGAGCGATTTTCGTTTGAAAATTGACGAAAAATCGTCATTTTCAAGCAAAAATCATGCTCGTGACCTAAAAATCATTTCTCGATGAAAAATTGAGATAGAGGTATGACTCTGGGCTTAAATTGAGCTCCACAGAGTATATTTGAAGGAAAAAAATCGGCAGTCCATTCTCATGGAGCCAAGCAGAAAAATTCTTGGCAACAAATTCGTGTTAAAACTCTGATTTTTTCCAACTCCTGTCCAAAAGTTGAAAACTGCATTCCCGCGATAAATCGAGACTTTGGCACGTGTTTTCTCTTCTTTTCAGCACATCAAACGGAGTGGCTGAAAAAAAATGCATAATTTATGCGATTTTTACTCGGAGAAGAGCGATTTTCGTTTGAAAATTGACGAAAAATCGTCATTTTCAAGCAAAAATCATGCTCGTGAGCTAAAAATCATTTCTCCATGAAAAATCGAGATAGAGGTATGACTCTGGGTTTAAATTGAGCTCCACAGAGTATTCTTGAAGGTAAAAAATCAGCATCCCATTCGCATGGAGCCAAGAAGAAAAATTCTTGGCATCAAATTCATGTTAAAATTCTGATTTTTTCCAACTCGTGATCCAAAGTTGAAAATTGCATCCCCGCGATAAATTGAGACTTTGGCACGTGTTTTCTCTTCTTTTCAGCGCATCAAACTAAGTGGCTGGAAAAAATGCATAATTTATGCGATTTTTACTCGGACAAGAGCGATTTTCGTTTGAAAATTTACGAAAAATCGTCATTTTTAAGCAAAAATCATGCTCGTGAGCAAAAAATCATATCTCGATGAAAAATCGAGATAGAAACATGACTCTGAGCTTAAATTGAGCTCCACAGAGTATATTTGAAGGAAAAAAATCAGCAGTCCATTCTCATGGAGCCAAGCAGAAAAATTCTTGGCAACAAATTCGTGTTAAAACTCTGATTTTTTCCAACTCCTGTCCAAAAGTTAAAAACTGCATTCCCGCGATAAATCGAGACTTTGGCACGTGTTTTCTCTTCTTTTCAGCACATCAAACTGATTGGCTGGAAAAAAATGCATAATTTATGCGATTTTTACTCGGAAAAGAGCGATTTTCGTTTGAAAATTGACGAAAAATCGTCATTTTCAAGCAAAAATCATGCTCGTGAGCTAAAAATCATTTCTCGATGAAAAATCGAGATAGAGGTATGACTCTGGGCTTAAATTGAGCTCCACAGAGTATTCTTGAAGGTAAAAAATCAGCATCCCATTCGCATGGAGCCAAGAAGAAAAATTCTTGGCATCTAATTCATGTTAAAATTCTGATTTTTTCCAACTCGTGATCCAAAGTTGAAAATTGCATCCCCGCGATAAATTGAGACTTTGGCACGTGTTTTCAGCGCATCAAACTGAGTGGCTGGAAAAAAATGCACAATTTATGCGGTTTTTACTCGGACAAGAGCGATTTTCGTTTGAAAATTGACGAAAAATCGTCATTTTCAAGCAAAAATCATGCTCGTGACCTAAAAATCACATCTCGATGAAAAATCGAGATAGAAACATGACTCTGAGCTTAAATTGAGCTCCACAGAGTATATTTGAAGGAAAAAAATCAGCAGTCCATTCTCATGGAGCCAAGCAGAAAAATTCTTGGCAACAAATTCGTGTTAAAACTCTGATTTTTTCCAACTCCTGTCCAAAAGTTAAAAACTGCATTCCCGCGATAAATCGAGACTTTGGCACGTGTTTTCTCTTCTTTTCAGCACATCAAACTGATTGGCTGGAAAAAAATGCATAATTTATGCGATTTTTACTCGGAAAAGAGCGATTTTCGTTTGAAAATTGACGAAAAATCGTCATTTTCAAGCAAAAATCATGCTCGTGAGCTAAAAATCATTTCTCGATGAAAAATCGAGATAGAGGTATGACTCTGGGCTTAAATTGAGCTCCACAGAGTATTCTTGAAGGTAAAAAATCAGCATCCCATTCGCATGGAGCCAAGAAGAAAAATTCTTGGCATCAAATTCATGTTAAAATTCTGATTTTTTCCAACTCGTGATCCAAAGTTGAAAATTGCATCCCCGCGATAAATTGAGACTTTGGCACGTGTTTTCTCTTCTTTTCAGCGCATCAAACTGAGTGGCTGGAAAAAATGCATAATTTATGCGATTTTTACTCGGACAAGAGCGATTTTCGTTTGAAAATTGACGAAAAATCGTCATTTTCAAGCAAAAATCATGCTCGTGAGCAAAAAATCATATCTCGATGAAAAATCGAGATAGAGACATGACTCTGAGCTTAAATTGAGCTCCACAGAGTATATTTGAAGGAAAAAAATCAGCAGTCCATTCTCATGGAGCCAAGCAGAAAAATTCTTGGCAACAAATTCGTGTTAAAACTCTAATTTTTTCCAACTCGTGTCCGAAAGTTAAAAATTGCATTCCCGCGATAAATCGAGACTTTGGCACGTGTTTTCTCTTCTTTTCAGCGCATCAAACTGAGTGGCTGGAAAAAAATGCATAATTTATGCGATTTTTACTCGGACAAGAGCGATTTTCGTTTGAAAATTGACGAAAAATCGTCATTTTCAAGCAAAAATCATGCTCGTGAGCTAAAAATCATTTCTCGATGAAAAATCGAGATAGAGGTATGACTCTGGGCTTAAATTGAGCTCCACAGAGTATTCTTGAAGGTAAAAAATCAGCATCCCATTCGCATGGAGCCAAGAAGAAAAATTCTTGGCATCAAATTCATGTTAAAATTCTGATTTTTTCCAACTCGTGATCCAAAGTTGAAAATTGCATTCCCGCGATAAATTGAGACTTTGGCACGTGTTTTCTCTTCTTTTCAGCGCATCAAACTGAGTGGCTGGAAAAAAATGCATAATTTATGCGATTTTTACTCGGAGAAGAGCGATTTTCGTTTGAAAATTGACGAAAAATCGTCATTTTCAAGCAAAAATCATGCTCGTGAGCTAAAAATCATTTCTCGATGAAAAATCGAGATAGAGGTATGACTCTGGGCTTAAATTGAGCTCGACAGAGTATTCTTGAAGGTAAAAAATCAGCATCCCATTCGCATGGAGCCAAGAAGAAAAATTCTTGGCATCAAATTCATGTTAAAATTCTGATTTTTTCCAACTCGTGATCCAAAGTTGAAAATTGCATCCCCGCGATAAATTGAGACTTTGGCACGTGTTTTCTCTTCTTTTCAGCGCATCAAACTAAGTGGCTGGAAAAAATGCATAATTTAAGCGATTTTTACTCGGACAAGAGCGATTTTCGTTTGAAAATTGACGAAAAATCGTCATTTTCAAGCAAAAATCATGCTCGTGAGCTAAAAATCATTTCTCCATGAAAAATCGAGATAAAGGTATGACTCTGGGTTTAAATTGGGCTCCACAGAGTATTTTTGGAGGTAAAAAATCAGCATCCCATTCGCATGGAGCCAAGAAGAAAAATTCTTGGCATCAAATTCATGTTAAAATTTTGATTTTTTCCAACTCGTGATCCACAGTTGAAAATTGCATTCCCGCGATAAATTGAGACTTTGGCACGTGTTTTTCTTTTCCTTTCAGCGCATCAAACTGAGTGGCTGGAAAAAATGCATAATTTATGCGATTTTTACTCGGACAAGAGCGATTTTCGTTTGAAAATTTACGAAAAATCGTCATTTTTAAGCAAAAATCATGCTCATGAGCAAAAAATCATATCTTGATGAAAAATCGAGATAGAAACATGACTCTGAGCTCAAATTGAGCTCCACAGAGTATATTTAAAGGAAAAAAATCAGCAGTCCATTCTCATGGAGCCAAGATGAAAAATTCTTGGCAACATATTCATGACAAAACTCTGATTTTTTCCAACTCGTGATCCAAAGTTGAAAATTGCATTCCCGCGATAAATTGAGACTTTGGCACGTGTTTTCTCTTCTTTTCAGCGCATCAAACTGAGTGGCTGGAAAAAAATGCACAATTTATGCGATTTTTACTCGGACAAGAGCGATTTTCGTTTGAAAATTGACGAAAAATCGTCATTTTTAAGCAAAAATCATGATCGTGAGCAAAAAATCATATCTCGATGAAAAATCGAGATAGAAACATGACTCTAAGCTTAAATTGAGCTCCACAGAGTATATTTGAAGGAAAAAAATCAGCAGTCCATTCTCATGGAGCCAAGAAGAAAAATTCTTGGCAACATATTCATGATAAAACTCTGATTTTTTCCAACTCGTGATCCAAAGTTGAAAATTGCATTCCCGCGATAAATTGAGACTTTGGCACGTGTTTTCTCTTCTTTTCAGCGCATCAAACTGAGTGGCTGGAAAAAATGCATAATTTATGCGATTTTTACTCGGACAAGAGCGATTTTCGTTTGAAAATTTACGAAAAATCGTCATTCTTAAGCAAAAATCATGCTCGTGAGCAAAAAATCATATCTCGATGAAAAATCGAGATAGAAACATGACTCTGAGCTTAAATTGAGCTCCCACAGAGTATATTTGAAGGAAAAAAATCAGCAGTCCATTCTCATTGAGCCAAGAAGAAAAATTCTTGGCAACATATTCATGATAAAACTCTGATTTTTTCCAACTCGTGATCCAAAGTTGAAAATTGCATTCCCGCGATAAATTGAGACTTTGGCACGTGTTTTCTCTTCTTTTCAGCGCATCAAACTGAGTGGCTGGAAAAAAATGCACAATTTATGCGATTTTTACTCGGACAAGAGCGATTTTCGTTTGAAAATTGACGAAAAATCGTCATTTTCAAGCAAAAATCATGCTCGTGAGCAAAAAATCATTTCTCGATGAAAAATCGAGATAGAGGTATGACTCTGGGCTTAAATTGAGCTCCACAGAGTATATTTGAAGGAAAAAAATCAGCAGTCCATTCTCATGGAGCCAAGCAGAAAAATTCTTGGCAACAAATTCGTGTTAAAACTCTGATTTTTTCCAACTCCTGTCCAAAAGTTGAAAACTGCATTCCCGCGATAAATCGAGACTTTGGCACGTGTTTTCTCTTCTTTTCAGCACATCAAACTGAGTGGCTGGAAAAAAATGCATAATTTATGCGATTTTTACTCGGAGAAGAGCGATTTTCGTTTGAAAATTGACGAAAAATCGTCATTTTCAAGCAAAAATCATGCTCGTGAGCTAAAAATCATTTCTCGATGAAAAATCGAGATAGAGGTATGACTCTGGGCTTAAATTGAGCTCCACAGAGTATTCTTGAAGGTAAAAAATCAGCATCCCATTCGCATGGAGCCAAGAAGAAAAATTCTTGGCATCAAATTCATGTTAAAATTCTGATTTTTTCCAACTCGTGATCCAAAGTTGAAAATTGCATCCCCGCGATAAATTGAGACTTTGGCACGTGTTTTCTCTTCTTTTCAGCGCATCAAACTAAGTGGCTGGAAAAAATGCATAATTTATGCGATTTTTACTCGGACAAGAGCGATTTTCGTTTGAAAATTGACGAAAAATCGTCATTTTCAAGCAAAAATCATGCTCGTGAGCTAAAAATCATTTCTCGATGAAAAATCGAGATAGAGACATGACTCTGAGCTTAAATTGAGCTCCACAGAGTGTTCTTGAAGGTAAAAAATCAGCATCCCATTCGCATGGAGCCAAGAAGAAAAATTCTTGGCATCTAATTCATGTTAAAATTCTGATTTTTTCCAACTCGTGATCCAAAGTTGAAAATTGCATTCCCGCGATAAATTGAGACTTTGGCACGTGTTTTCTCTTCTTTTCAGCGCATCAAACTGAGTGGCTGGAAAAAAATGCATAATTTATGCGATTTTTACTCGGACAAGAGCGATTTTCGTTTGAAAATTGACGAAAAATCGTCATTTTCAAGCAAAAATCATGCTCGTGAGCTAAAAATCATTTCTCCATGAAAAATCGAGATAGAGGTATGACTCTGGGTTTAAATTGAGCTCCACAGAGTATTCTTGAAGGTAAAAAATCAGCATCCCATTCGCATGGAGCCAAGAAGAAAAATTCTTGGCATCAAATTCATGTTAAAATTTTGATTTTTTCCAACTCGTGATCCACAGTTGAAAATTGCATTCCCGCGATAAATTGAGACTTTGGCACGTGTTTTTCTTTTCCTTTCAGCGCATCAAACTGAGTGGCTGGAAAAAATGCATAATTTATGCGATTTTTACTCGGACAAGAGCGATTTTCGTTTGAAAATTGACGAAAAATCGTCATTTTCAAGCAAAAATCATGCTCGTGAGCAAAAAATCATATCTCGATGAAAAATCGAGATAGAAACATGACCCTGAGCTTAAATTGAGCTCCACAGAGTATATTTCAAGGAAAAAAATCAGCAGTCCATTCTCATGGAGCCAAGAAGAAAAATTCTTGGCAACATATTCATGACAAAACTCTGATTTTTTCCAACTCGTGATCCAAAGTTGAAAATTGCATTCCCGCGATAAATTGAGACTTTGGCACGTGTTTTCTCTTCTTTTCAGCGCATCAAACTGAGTGGCTGGAAAAAAATGCACAATTTATGCGATTTTTACTCGGACAAGAGCGATTTTCGTTTGAAAATTGACGAAAAATCGTCATTTTCAAGCAAAAATCATGCTCGTGAGCAAAAAATCATATCTCGATGAAAAATCGAGATAGAAACATGACTCTGAGCTTAAATTGAGCTCCACAGAGTATATTTGAAGGAAAAAAATCAGCAGTCCATTCTCATGGAGCCAAGCAGAAAAATTCTTGGCAACAAATTCGTGTTAAAACTCTGATTTTTTCCAACTCCTGTCCAAAAGTTAAAAATTGCATTCCCGCGATAAATCAAGACTTTGGCACGTGTTTTCTCTTCTTTTCAGCGCATCAAACTGAGTGGCTGGAAAAAAATGCACAATTTATGCGGTTTTTACTCGGACAAGAGCGATTTTCGTTTGAAAATTGACGAAAAATCGTCATTTTCAAGCAAAAATCATGCTCGTGAGCTAAAAATCACATCTCGATGAAAAATCGAGATAGAAACATGACTCTGAGCTTAAATTGAGCTCCACAGAGTATATTTGAAGGAAAAAAATCAGCAGTCCATTCTCATGGAGCCAAGCAGAAAAATTCTTGGCAACAAATTCGTGTTAAAACTCTGATTTTTTCCAACTCGTGTCCGAAAGTTGAAAATTGCATTCCCGCGATAAATCGAGACTTTGGCACGTGTTTTCTCTTCTTTTCAGCGCATCAAACTGAGTGGCTGGAAAAAAATGCATAATTTATGCGATTTTTACTCGGACAAGAGCGATTTTCGTTTGAAAATTGACGAAAAATCGTCATTTTCAAGCAAAAATCATGCTCGTGAGCTAAAAATCATTTCTCGATGAAAAATCGAGATAGAGGTATGACTCTGGGCTTAAATTGAGCTCCACAGAGTATTCTTGAAAGTAAAAAATCAGCATGTCATTCGCATGGAGCCAAGAAGAAAAATTCTTGGCATCAAATTCATGTTAAAATTTTGATTTTTTCCAACTCGTGATCCACAGTTGAAAATTGCATTCCCGCGATAAATTGAGACTTTGGCACGTGTTTTCTCTTCTTCTCAGCGCATCAAACTGAGTGGCTGGAAAAAATGCATAATTTATGCGATTTTTACTCGGACAAGAGCGATTTTCGTTTGAAAATTGACCAAAAGCCGTCATTTTCAAGCAAAAATCATGCTCGTGAGCAAAAAATCATATCTCGATGAAAAATCGAGATAGAGACATGACTCTGAGCTTAAATTGAGCTCCACAGAGTATATTTGAAGGAAAAAAATCAGCAGTCTATTCTCATGGAGCCAAGCAGAAAAATTCTTGGCAACAAATTCGTGTTAAAACTCTAATTTTTTCCAACTCGTGTCCGAAAGTTGAAAATTGCATTCCCGCGATAAATCGAGACTTTGGCACGTGTTTTCTCTTCTTTTCAGCGCATCAAACTGAGTGGCTGGAAAAAAATGCACAATTTATGCGATTTTTACTCGGACAAGAGCGATTTTCGTTTGAAAATTGACGAAAAATCGTCATTTCCAAGCAAAAATCATGCTCGTGACCTAAAAATCATTTCTCGATGAAAAATCGAGATACAGGTATGACTCTGGGCTTAAATTGAGCCCCACAGAGTATATTTGAAGGAAAAAAATCAGCAGTCCATTCTCATGGAGCCAAGCAGAAAAATTCTTGGCAACAAATTCGTGTTAAAACTCTAATTTTTTCCAACTCGTGTCCAAAAGTTGAAAACTGCATTCCCGCGATGAATCGAGACTTTGGCACGTGTTTTCTCTTCTTTTCAGCACATCAAACTGAGTGGCTGGAAAAAAATGCATAATTTATGCGATTTTTACTCGGAGAAGAGCGATTTTCGTTTGAAAATTGACGAAAAATCGTCATTTTCAAGCAAAAATCATGCTCGTGAGCTAAAAATCATTTCTCGATGAAAAATCGAGATAGAGGTATGACTCTGGGCTTAAATTGAGCTCCACAGAGTATTCTTGAAGGTAAAAAATCAGCATCCCATTCGCATGGAGCCAAGAAGAAAAATTCTTGGCATCAAATTCATGTTAAAATTCTGATTTTTTCCAACTCGTGATCCAAAGTTGAAAATTGCATCCCCGCGATAAATTGAGACTTTGGCACGTGTTTTCTCTTCTTTTCAGCGCATCAAACTAAGTGGCTGGAAAAAATGCATAATTTAAGCGATTTTTACTCGGACAAGAGCGATTTTCGTTTGAAAATTGACGAAAAATCGTCATTTTCAAGCAAAAATCATGCTCGTGAGCAAAAAATCATATCTCGATGAAAAATCGAGATAGAAACATGACTCTGAGCTTAAATTGAGCTCCACAGAGTATATTTGAAGGAAAAAAATTAACAGTCCATTCTCATGGAGCCAAGCAGAAAAATTCTTGGGAAAAAATTCATGTTGAAACTCTGATTTTTTTTAACTCGTGATCCAAAGTTGAAAATTGCATTCCCGCGATAAATTGAGACTCTGGTACGTGTTTTCTCTTCTTTTCTCTCTTTTTCTCTCAAGAATCCCCACCAACTGGGAAAGCTCCTCGTACTTCTGACCAAAAAAAAATATTCAACGCCGTTGGAAGCAAAAAAAGTTTTGCCCCGTCCGATAATTCGGGAAATTTCTGACTAAATCTACGGAGGGACGTGTCTTAAGCACCGCGCCGAGTACCTTCGTAGTTTCGTCAGAAATGATCGGTTGCCGCTGGTCGAATTTCTTCAAAATACTGAATCAAACGCGTAAGTATTATTATTGTAATTCGTAATAATTCATTGGTATGTCTTTAGACATTATATTCAAAATATTTTTTTCATTTTTTGATTATACAAAATTGAATAGTTCGGACGTATACACAATACCTTAGAAAAATTGCAAAAATTACAACAGTAAGACGATTTAAAATGAAAATCAGATTTACGTGAGATGCGAAAAATCATAAAATTGAAACCGTTCAACTGATATTTCCCAAATTCAATTGGAATTTCAATCGAAATTTTCGGAAATTACAGCGTCGAAATTTTGAAGCGTTAAATTTGCAAAAAATTTTGAAATTATTAAAATGCCGTAGAATCAGTATTTTTTTTTAACAATTCCACAACAGGTCTTAGAGAATGAACACACACACACATACACACACAAATACACACCGACATGCGAACTATGTTTCTAGACGTGATTTTTCGATGTTTTGGGACATTTTTAGCGTATCGACATTGAAAATTGGTTGACAACATTTTCACCGTCACATAGCTTCCTCCATGAGGAAGCAAAGAAAAATAATGATTCTTTTTTTCCAGCGAGGATTCATATGAAGCTGTTGCCGGACGGTTCCATGTTTTCGTCGACGAATGGGAGGCAGCAGACCGATCGAAATCGGCAAAGAACGTAAATATGACGGGTGAAGAAATTGAGGACCAGGAAGTCGAGGAGCAAGGAGACGAGGAGAAGGGAATTGAAGGCGAACAGGGAACCGGGGGAGAAAGTGAGCAAGAGGGAGTAGAGGATATGGAAAAGGAATTCAAAAAACTTGGAAATGGATCAAGAATGGGAGAGTGGGCTGAGGAACGGGAAGACGAGGATCGAAGAGACGAGGAGGAGGGAATGGGGGACGAAAAAGGAACCGAGGTAAAAAATGACCGAAAAAAGGGAGAGGAGATAGACGAGAATAGGAACGAACATGGAAGAGAATCAAGAATGGGAAAGCGGGCTAAGGAACGGGGAGACGAGGATCAAGGAAACGAGGAGGAGGGAATGGTAAACGAAGAGAGAACCGGGAGAGAAAATAAGCAAGAAAGGGGAGAAGAGATGAGAAAGGACAAAAACATTGAGCCAGCAAGGAAGAAGAGGAGGAAGAGAAGGTCTCCGGAAGAAATGGCGATGGAGAGGAGTACAAAAAATTTTGTAGCCCACGATATGTGCATGTTGCTTTGAATAAATAATTTTTTCCTTGTTTACCTACTTTGAGAGCATTTTGCGTTATTCGCCGTGAAATTTCGAACTTGACTGTTGCATGGCAAACACCATTTGGTTCATCGATCTCAGCCAGATCGAGTGAATCGCTTTTCACTGTGGATTAGACCCCGGAACGTTGCACTCTAAAAGGTTTTGACCAATTACCGAATTTAAACTGGGACTGATTAGTTAAAACTTTTTAGGCTGCAATATTTCGGTTTCTAAACTACATTGGAAAGCGATTCACTCGATCCGGCTGAGATCAATCAACCGAATGGTGTGTGCTGTACGCGGTCCATACAACAGTGAACAAAGTGCGGATCGAAAAGTTTCGATAATTTGAAACGAATTTACATATCGCATGCAGGGTGAGCATCTTCGCACTCGGAGTGCAGAAATTGCTTAACCCACGTTCGAATCCAGTCGCATCTCTGTTTCTGCACTCCATTAACCGATGGATGCAATCTTGGCGCGGGCTGAACAACGGTTACGATGCTCATGTCGTTTGAATTTGAACACGAATCGCAGGAATTTCAGACGTCATTTGCATCGTTGCCGTTGTTCAGCCCGCCCCAAGATTGCATCAATCGGTTGATGGAGTCCAGAAACAGAGATGCGACTGGGTTCGAACGTGGGTTAAGCAAATTCTGCACTCCGAGCGCAAAGATGTTCACCCTGCACGCGATACATAAACTCGTTCGAGACTATCCAGACATTTCGAGCCGCACTTTCTTCACTGTTGTATGGACCGCATACAGCTCGCACCATTCGGTTGATCGACCTCAGCCGGATCGAGTGAATCGCTTTTCACTGCGGGTTAGACCCCGAAACATTGCACTCTAAAAGGTTTTGACCAATTACCGAATTTAAACTGGGATTGATTGGTTGAAACTTTTTAGGCTGCAATATTTCAGTGTCCAACCCACATTGAAAACCGATTCACTCGATCCGGCTGAGATCAATCAACCGAATGGTGTGTGCTGTACGCGGTCCATACAACAGTGAAGAAAGTGCGGGTCGAAAAGTTTCGATGATTTGAAACGAATTTACATATCGCATGCAGGGTGAGCATCTTCGCACTCGAGTGCAGAGTGCGGAGTGCAGAAATTGCTTAACCCACGTTCGAATCCAGTCGCATCTCTGTTTCTGCACTCCATTAACCGATGAATGAAATCTTGGCGCGGGCTGAACAACGGTAACGATGCTAATGACGTCTGAATTTGAAAACGAATCGAAGGAAATTCAGACGTCATCGTAACCGTTGTTCAGCCCGCGCCAAGATTGCATGCATCGGTTGATGGAGTGCAGAAAGGGAGATGCGACTCGGTTTGACTGTGGGTTAAAGAAATTTTGCACTCCGAGTGTGAAGATGCTCACCCTGCATGCGATATGTAAATTTTATTAAAACTATCGAAACTTTTCGACCTGCACTTTCTTCACTGTTGTATGGACCGCGTACAGCACACACCATTCGGTTGATTGATCTTAGCCGGATCGAGTGAATCGCTATTCAATGTGGGTTAGACACCGAATTATTGCAGCCTAAAAAGTTTCAACCAATCAATCCTAGTTTAAAATCGGTAATTGGTCAAAACTTTTTAGAGTGCAATATTTCGGGTAGTAACCCACATTGAAAAGCGATTCACTAGATCTGGCTGAGATCGATGAACCGAATGGTGTGTGCTGTACGCGGTGTGTGTGTGTGTGTGTGTGTGTGTGTGTGTGTGTGTGTGTGTGTGTGTGTGTGTGTGTGTGTGTATGTTCTGGCACTGTAAAATTAAAATGGTTTCAACTCGAGAACAGTTTTAGTTAATCTCATCAGCTCTATATCAGCTCTTCGTTTGCTGAAAATTTTGTCGGGATCGCTAGAAAATTTCGAATTCTACAGCATTTCGAAATATTCCAAAAAAGGGTGTTGACGCTCTAACTTTCGCAAATTTTAAGATTCATTACTGATTTTTTTTTTTTTTATATAATTAGAGTATCGTAATAAGAAGGTTGGTATTGAATTTGGGAAATATCGGTTCGGCGGTTTAAATTTTATGATTTGTCAAATTTTACAAAAATGTAAGTTTTTCCAATAATCGTCTGACTGCTTCAATTTTTGGATAGTTCGGAAGATATTGTGAATTTTATTATTAAAATGCAAATACAAAAGGCTGCAAATTAAAAATTGCAAACTGCTTCCCCAAGATGCTCAAGATGCATGATGTTTATTTCATTTTGCTTCCTCATGGAGGAAGCTATGTGACGGTGAAATTTTTTTTTTTCCAGTTTTCAATGTCAATATGCTTAAAATGTCTCAAAACGTCGAAAAATCATATCTAGAAAAAATGTCCGTATGTGTGTGTGTATGTGTGTGTGTGTGTGTGTGTGTGTGTGTATGTGCTGGCACTGTAAAATTCAAATGGTTATAACTCGAGAACGGTTTGAGCTACAAGGCTCTAGTTTTGCACAGATGTTAATCTATACCAGCTCTTCGTTTGCTGAGAATTTTGTCCGGATCGCTAAAAAAATTAGAATTCTACAGCATTTTGAAATTTTCAAAAAAATGGTGTCACCGCTCTAACTTTCGCAAATTTTAAGATTTATTACTAATTTTTTTTTTATAATTAGAGTATCATAATAGGAAGGTTGGTATTGAATTTGGGAAATATCGGTTGAGCGGTTTAAATTTTATGGGTTTTTGAATTTTACGAAAATATTACTTTTTCGAAAAATCGTTTTACCGTGCATCTTGAGCACCATGAGGAAGCAATTTGCAAATTTCAATTTGCAGCACTTTTTCTTTCTTTTTTATATTTTATCGTCATTTCTATCAAAATTATCAATTAACTTCATTAGCCGATAATGCATCACTTTCTCGTAGCTTTTTTCATCCCACTTAACCCCTCGTTCCAATTTCGATCTGCCGGTCGCTGTGTCAACTTGCTGCGGTAACCTCATTGCACCGACGTTATTCGCTAGGTTAGTTAATAATTTGGTGGCTGAGAATTACGCGTGACACATGAGTCTGAAACTCCTCCGAACTTCAAGCTACAAATGCCAAGCTAAACAAATGACAAGACACGATCGGTAAAATCGCAAATTTTCGGTTTGCCCAGACTTTAGTACAGTGCTATGCATATAGCACTGTACTAAAGTCTGGTCCGAAGACTATTCTGAATACTATTCGGTAGACCTCTCTGAATACAACTATAAATACTACTTTGAAGACCACTCGGAAGACTGGTCTTAAGACCGGTCTGAAGACCGGTCTGAAGACTGGTCTGAAGACCGGTCTGAAGACTGGTTTGAAGACTGGTCTGAAGACTGGTCTGAAGACTTGTCTGAAGACTGGTTTGAAGACTGGTCGGAAGACATATCTGAAGACCTATCTGAAGACTGGTCTGAGGACTTATCTGGAGACTGGTCTGAAGACCTATCTGAAGACTACTATGAACACTACTTTGAAGACCTATCTGAAGACAGGTCTGAAGACTTTTCTGAAGACTGTTCTCAAAACTTGTCTGAATACTGGTCTGAAGACCTATCTGAAGACCTATCTGAAGACTGGTCTGAAGACTGGTCTGAAGACCGGTCTGAAGACCTATCTGAAGACTGGTCTGAAGACTGCTCTGAAGACACCTCCGAAGACTGCTCTGAAGACTACTCCTTTTTTTTCGGGAGGAGGGGAAATCTTACATTAGACACCCTCGTGACATGGGTAGTGTCGGATTCTTACCGACTGAAACCCCTCCTCCCTCTCCACACACCCACCTGGACCGGCGTTAGCATTGCTCGGGTAGGGTGTGCTGTGTCCCTAGTTGGGACTCCGTTTTCAGTTTATCCGTTCTCCGCTCTGTCGCTCCGTTCTTCTTCCGTTTGCTTATGCAGTCAGAGGCCTGGCCTGTGCTGTCAGCGCTATGGCTTGCTCCTTCGCTGCTCTCTCAGCTTCCTCTTTGTTTTCATGATCGCAGTTATGAAGGCTTCAGCAGCTGCCCATGATTGCTCGTTCTTCAGCATAACTTGCGTCAGGTTTGTTTCTTCAAGCCTCATGCCGCCCAGGGCTATGTGCAAATAGCTCCTTTCGTTTTCTGACGCTCGACACTGGAATAACGTGTGCTTTGCATCGTCTGGGGCCTGCCCGCAACGTAAACACACTGTGGTGTCCGTTTTCTTCATTCGCTCTAAATATGCGTTGAAGCAGCCATGTCCCGTGAGCGCTTGCGTTAGGTAATAACCTGTCTGCCCGTGCTTCCTTTTGTACCACGCGGCGACGTTGGGGATGACTTTATGCGTCCATCGCCCTTTCGTCGAGTTGTCCCACTGGTTTTGCCATCTCTCCATTAGTCGTTGACGCGCTCTTTCCCTCACTTTTAGTCGGTCTTGTTCTCTTACTGGCGTATCTCTAAGCTGGAGCAACTCATTGTATACCTCCCTTTTTTCCCGAATGAGCAGATCGATCGGAGGCGTGTTCGCCAGTACTAGTGCTGCTTCTTCGGACACCGTACGGTAGGCTGATATAACTCGGAGAGCGCTGTAGGGCGATTCTGTAACTCGCTATGCTGTCGTTATGGACTCATAACGACAAGTTTCGTTATGTTACCGACCGCGTCGCTATTATAACGACAAATGCGATTCTGTACACTATTCTTAGCGAGTTTTGTCGTCATTAGTAACGAAAAATGTCGCTATGATGTCGTTACGGTGCGAGCGGATAGCGAGGCTCGGAGACCCCCTCGGTACGCTATAACGACCATTATAACGACGCTTTGCACACGAGCTAGAGGAGTGGTGTGCGTTACCCATATTTTTCTGGACGCCGAGAAAGTGCTCCGTAAAGTGCTCCGAAAGTGAAAAATAATTACGCCGTTTGAAATAACAAGTAAGTTGAATTTTGCAGTAATCAGAAATTATCAATGCAGATTGATTTCAGAAAAAATTGTAGAATAGATTTCATCTATATATATAAAAGAGTCGCGTGACTGACTGACTGACTGACTGACTGACTGACTGACTGACTGACTGACAGACAACGCACAGCCTAAACCAATGAAGTTAGGATCGTGAAATTTGTCGAGGTTACTCCTCTCGCATCGTAGACGCTCACTAAGAACGGATTTCGTTCGTTCTCTATCCAAAAAAAAATTATCGAAATTTTTTTTTTTTTTTTCAATTTTTTTTTTCCATTTTTTTTTTATTTTTTTTTCTATACTCTTCTACCTCAATAAACGTTCACCGAGAACGGATTTTGTTCGTTCTCCACCAAAAAAAATTGAAAAAAAAAAATTTATCAAAAATTTTTTTTTTCTTCATCTATATATTGTAACGGCACCGCCTAGCGCATGAGGCGATGTGGTCGTCTCGGCGGCTGACGCTCGACTGAGCCAGCGCCGAGCGGACGGCGGCGGAACTAATCGCTGGCCCGCGAGTGAAAGTGGGGGTAGCGAGCCCGCTAGCGAGCGCGACTCGGGACTCTGGGGCGTAAGTGGGGGAAGAAAGATGATGCAACAAGTGGCGTACGTGACTCAGCGAGCCACGCGCGAGTAAGAGGGGGAAAATAATAATAAAAGAAGTGGCGTACGTGACTTTCGGCGAGCGTAGTGCGCAGACGCAAGCCACGCTTAGCGAATCAGATCCGAGCGTGAGTGAGTGGGGGAAGCGCGTAGCCAGTGATCTCTAGCCAGCGTTCCCACCACGATTTAACGAAGCCAATAATATTAGAAGTTATTTTTAGAATTCGCGGAATCCGAGAACAAAGGATTTCGACCGTATAAAAGCCGGTGCCGTCCAGCACTCGGCGCTCATTCTCTCTCGAGATTCCGAGACCTCAGCGTACAGTCTGAGTATTAGGCAAAGAGTTTCTCTACTTCCCAAAACCTAACCTTAAATTTTCCTGTACATTCGACGACGGAGTGGTTCGGTTACGTTCAACTCCCGCAGCCGGTGTACACTCATAATCTAACCTAAATTTCCTTCGTGCATACGATGACGGAGTGGTTCGGTTACGTTCAACTCCCGCAGCCGGTGTACGATTCCAACCTCGTTTTTTTCTGCGCATCGGCCACGGGGTAGTTCGGTTTCGTTCGACTCCCGCAACCGGTGTGCAACATAACCTCAATTTTCCTTGTTCATCGGCCACGGAGTAGTTCGGTTTCGTTCGACTCCCGCAACCGGTGAACATCCTAACCTACAAAGCATTGGCCACGGAGTAGTTCGGCTCCGTTCGACTCCCGCAACCGTGTTTTGTTTCCTAAACCCTCGAAATTATCACAACCTAAATCGAAGTAGAGAAACTCAACGCAAGTTTGTAGTAAAATTAATAAAAAGTCACTTGGATTTTATATCGTCAAAATCCTACACAAATTTCGTCCAAATTAAATAAAATCCATTAAAATTGTATTGAGTCAACGAAAAATCGTCATTATTGTGTTAAATCAAATAATTTGGACAAATTAATTATAAAAAATGTTAAATTCCCTCTTTTCATGGTTATTCCAGTCAAATAACCGTAATTAATAACAAAAATTGTTTTCTCTAAGATCAAATCGATCTTATTTGTGTTTTTGTAATCAAAATCGTTCTTAATTTAAACAAACTGAATAAATTGTTAATTATTTGATTTTTTATATTGAAATTTCTTGTTTTTCTTCATTGCCTGCTCCTTTTCCATGAAGCTCGAACCGACGCGTAACGCGAGGCGTCTTTGAGCCAAATTCGTACCGTTACAATATATAAAAGAGTCGCGTGACTGACTGACTGACTGACTGACTGACTGACTGACTGACTGACAGACAACGCACAGCCTAAACTAATGAAGTTAGGATCGTGAAATTTGTCACGGTTACTCCTCTCGCATCGTAGACGCTCACTAAGAACGGATTTCGTTCGTTCTCTATCCAAAAAAAAATTATCGAAATTTTTTTTTTTTTTCAATTTTTTTTTTCTTTTTTTTTTTTCTTTTTTTTTTATTTTTTTTTCTATACTCTTCTACCTCAATAAACGTTCACCGAGAACGGATTTTGTTCGTTCTCCACCAAAAAAAATTGAAAAAAAAAATTTATCAAAAATTTTTTTTTTCTTCATCTATATATATAAAAGAGTCGCGTGACTGACTGACTGACTGACTGACTGACTGACTGACTGACTGACTGACTGACTGACTGACTGACTGACTGACAGACAACGCACAGCCTAAACTAATGAAGTTAGGATCGTGAAATTTGTCACGGTTACTCCTCTCGCATCGTAGACGCTCACTAAGAACGGATTTCGTTCGTTCTCTATCCAAAAAAAAATTATCGAAATTTTTTTTTTTTTTTTCAATTTTATTTTTTAATTTTTTATTTTTTATTTTTTTTTCTATACTCTTCTACCTCAATAAACGTTCACCGAGAACGGATTTTGTTCGTTCTCCACCAAAAAAAATTGAAAAAAAAAATTTATCAAAAATTTTTTTTTTCTTCATTATACATATAACTATTGCGTGATTGACTGACTGACTGACTGACTGACTGAGTGACTGATTGATTGACAGACAACGCACACTCTAAACCACTTAAGATTGGATCGTGAAATTTACCACGGTTATGAAATTTGTCACAGATACTTCTCTCCCATCGTAGACGCTCACTAAGAACGGATTTCGTTCGTTCTCGATAAAAAAAAAAAAATTACCGATTTTTTTTTTTTTTTACTTTTCTCCCATCGTTGACACTTAATAAGAACGGATTTCGTTCTTAGCGGAATTCCTCTAACGAAATAGTTAGCCATGAAAAAAAACAGTTATAAACATTTGAAAAAGTAAAATTGACAGAAGTTCATTGAATGGTAAAACGTCACCAAATGTCATCGGCGAAAGAAATAGGAAACGAGAGAGGAGAGATACAGGATGATATCCGTCAGGTTTAATCAGGATGATAAAACGATCGTTTTCCAGGATCTAAACACAAAATCGGTACGAAAATTGCCGTTTCTATTCAAATTAACAAAAAATTAAGGGCAAAAAATTATGCTTCGTCGGAATGCAACTAAGAACGGATTTCGTTCTTAGCAGAATTTTTTTAACGGAATAGTTGTTAATGAAAAAAAAAATAAAACACAGTTATAAACATTTGAAAAAGTAAAAGTGACAGGAGTTCGTATTAATTACATCAAATAAACGTCAACGGCGAATGGTAAAACGTCAAGAAATGTTATCCGCGTGTAAGTAGTATATTTAGTATTTTTATTCTTATATGACTGCACTCCATTTGACGATGTTTAAGTATGCATCGTAGGAATGTATCGAAATTCGGTTTTTTCTTGAGAAAAACTCATGAAAACTCACGAAAAACTCGATTTTTATTCGATATTTAATTAGGACGATAAAACGATCGTTTATATCGTTGGAATGCAACGGATATTGGTTTTGCTTCGTTATTCAATCAGGATGATAAAACGATCGTTTTTCAGGATTCAAACACACATTGGTACAAAAATTGGAGTTTCTATTCGAATTTAACAAAAAATTAACCGCAAAAAATTATGCTTCGTTGGAATGCAACGAAATTCGGTTTTTTCTGGAGCAAAACTCATGATTTATTCGATATTTAATCAGGATGATAAAACGATCGTTTTTCAGGATTCAAGCGCAAAATTGGTACAAAAAATGGCATTTCTATTCGAATTTAACAAAAAATTAACGGCAAAAAATTATGCTTCGTTGGAATGCAACGAAATTCGGTTTTTTCTGGAGCAAAACTCATGATTTTATTCGATATTCAATCAGGATGATAAAACGATCGTTTTTCAGGATTCAAACACGAATTGGTACAAAAATTGGAGTTTCTATTCGAATTTAACAAAAAATTAACGGCAAAAAAATATGCTTGGTTGAAATGCAACGAAATTCGGTTTTTTTCTGGAGCAAAACTCATGATTTATTCGATATGAAAACGCATACCTTTACACAGTACTACATAGGTCACATGGAAATCTATGTTGAATACTATTGTGTGCCCGGCGAAGCGGGCATACCTTGGCTAGTTATATTATAAAAAAGAATAACATAACCTATAAATTGTAGTATTGCTCTGAAGAACCAACAAAGTGGCTTAGATATAATTATTCATTTCTTTCATTAATAATTCATTTTTACTATTAAGTCTATTATTTACGCTGTTTCTTTTATTATCAATTTTACAATTTTTCTTCAAATTTTATCATTGAAAATCATAAAAATGGCAAGAAAAATAACAAATGAGAATTTCTAGTGAAATTGTCTAATTGTATCATTCTTGTATAAGAATTTATTTTCAATTTTGAAGGAATTTCTATTTTATTCCGCGTGTAACTGAATGTAATGGTTTGTCTTTCAACTTCTTTATTATTATTTTTGTTGCAGATTGTTGATCCAGATCTCAAAATATTGAACATAAACCCACGATATCCAGGTGCTCGAAATGATGCGTACATATGGAGCACATCACCTATGCTATGGAATTCCATTATAATCGAGGAGAACGAAGAACTTGGCTAATCAGTAAGTTGTGATGTCATACAGTGGATTTTGCATATATCTGAATTCTGCATAAGCCGCTTAAAAATGGAACAAAAATCATTTTCAATGACTGTGTTTAGAGTTTTGACCAAGCGGAGTTGATATTGTCAAATATTGTCACTCGACTGAGCATAGGGTATTGACCGAGCGCGGTCGATGTTGAAAAATATGGTCTTGATCGAGCGCAGTAAGAGCCACAATACTAACACTACATCGACTGCGCTTGGTTAACACCTTAAGCGCAGTCAAAGCGAAAATATTTTTTACTGTTCAGCAAAGCAGCATAGGCTCAGTTTGAGTTACATATATATATATATATATATATATATAATATGCATGATATATTTAGTCTACTTTTTTCTGAATCAATATATTTTCAATTAGGTGATGCTGGATATCCGTTGGAGCCTTGGCTGTTAACACCTCTGGCCAATTTTCCCGAAGATACGTGACAACATCAATATACACAACAACTATGCAAGGCTAGAAGTGTCGTTGAACGGTTTTTTGGAGTTTTTAAATCTGTATGGAGATGCTTGTCATACCAGCGAGTCTTGATGTACGAACCAGCGTTCGCAGCGAAAATTGTTAATGCGTGTGCAGTACTGCACAACATGGGAGTGCAACTACGATTAAACAATCAAGATGACGAACAACTAGCACCGATAGCTCAACCCGAACAGAATTATGTTGATCCGATGGATCAAGATGAAGAATGCAACAGACGAGGACCACGCGCTTTGGCTCAACGAATTCAACAACAAATTATGAGAGAACGATTTCCCAACTTCCGTGACGCGGAAGAATAGAATACACAATATTTGAATGATGTTTATGATTAATTTGACTTATGGTCGTACTACCTTTTTGTATAAAGAAAAAACCGAAAATTGTAAAATTCCATTGTTGCATGCGTGAATGTTCATTGTTTGAATTCGATTGTAAATAGATTATGTATTTTGCGTTACTGTACATAAAAAATTGTAAGAAATTGCCAACAGGTATTTTTGCATATGATTGTACGTGAATAAATATTCAATTGTGTTTATAAAGTATAACTTTATTTTATAAAAAATATCTACCTTTTTTAACCCGAGCAAAAAAAAAAACGATGCAAACAAAGCAAAAATGCACTTCACTGGAATTGATATTCGTATTTATATTAACAATGTTCACTATACGATGGATTTGCACTGACTGATTGTGCCCGCCTCGATTTAAACCTTCATGCGCGCCACCGCGGCACGAATTTCAACTATTTTAAGGTGAGTTTCGATAAAATTCTAGTTATTTACTAAAGATTTGTCACAATACGTCACTTCCTGTCGGTATCCATAACGACGATTCGTTATCCCATTCTGTAACGTCGAAGTGTCGCTATACGTAGGTACAGAATCACACCGTCGTTATAGAACTGTCGTTACACGTTGTGAAATTCGTTATGGTTGCGATACCGTCCCCGAGTCGTTATGCTCATAGCGAGTTACAGAATCGCCCTACTGCGCCGTTGTACTGCTGCCAGTCGACGCTTTACTCCCACCTTGTCGATGGCTTCTCCCCAAATTTCAGCTCCATACAATATTTTGGAGTGCACGACGCTGTTTAGAAGTCTCCTTTTGCTTTCCTTAGGTCCGCGGATATTTGGCATCAATCGCGCCAATGCCGCTGCTGTCGTAGCTGCTTTCTCTGTCGTTTCAATGACGTGCTTCACGAATCGTAGGCCTTCATCTACTTGCATACCCAGGTACCTCAGGTCCTTTGTCCACTCGATATTGTCCCCTTCCAAAACGAGATTTGGCGGGGTGAATAGCCGCTTGTCTGTAATTAGGACCGCCTCTGTTTTGTGGACAGCCAACTGTAGTCCGTTCTCCTTGAGCCACTTACGGGCGCGACGAAGGCTTTCATTCGCTGCTATCTCCAGTGTCCCAGTCGTCCGCGCCGTAACGACTACCGCTACGTCATCTGCGAAACCGATTATCGTGGCCTCCTTCGGAAGTTCCAAGTTCAATAATCCGTCGTACATCAGGTTCCACAGGAAAGGCCCAAGAACAGACCCTTGCGGAACTCCCGCTGTAACATTGTACTCCACGGGACCATTTTCGGTCTCGTAGACAAGGGTTCTGTCTTCCAGGTAACTGTCCATAATCCTCCTCAGATATTCGGGCGTCTTCGTCGTTTCCAGGGCCCCCATGATACGATCCCATCTCGCGGTGTTGAATGCGTTTTTGACGTCTAGAGTAACCAGAGCACAGAAACCCTTGACATTCCATTTTCCCTGTTTTACAGTTTTCGCTACCTCGATAACTTTGGCTATAGCGTCCACCGTTGATCTCCCTTTCCGGAAGCCGTACTGACGGTTTGATAGCCCCCCTATGCCTTCGATGTGCTTTGCGAGCCTCTGAAGGATTAATCTCTCAAACAGTTTCCCAAAGTTGTCGAGGAGGCAAATCGGGCGGTATGACGACGGATTGTCCAGTGGCTTATCCCCCTTCCGTAGAAGAACGAGCTTTTGCCTTTTCCATCTCTTCTGGAAGACACCATCGCGAAGACATGCATTGTACGTTTCCAGCAGCAGTTCTGGCCAGACATCAATAACCTCCCGCACGGTTTCGTTAGGGATGTTGTCTGGGCCCGGTGCCTTCCCGCTCTTAAGCCTTTTTTGCGCCACCTGGAGTTCCTCGATAGTTAAGGGCTCGGTGCTGCATTCTTCGTCGTTTCTAACTCCTGGTGGTCGTCGTCTTTCCTGTGCCGGGAACAGGGTGCTCACGATCTCTCGCATCCGCTCCGGGCATGCCAGTCCTGGTATTCGCTGTCGTCTCACCAGTTTCTTCGTTACAAGCCGATATGGCAGTCCCCAGGGATCTTCGTCAATGGTGCGACAGAGTTCTGTCCAGCACGTTCTTTTGCTGTTCCTTATGGCTTCCTTCAGTTTCTTTCGTGCTTCTCTGAACGCTGCTTGCAGAGATTCGTATGTCTGGCTATCTTCGTCCCGCCTTCTCCGTCCCTGTGCCGTCCGTCGTGCCGCCATACATTTACCCCTTAGGTCCGCTATCTCTGGATTCCACCAGTACACCGATCGTCTTGTTTGGGCTGGTTTTTTCCGGCGTGGCATGGCTTTGTCGCATGCCGCTGTAACCACACCCACCAGGTAATCCACGAGTGCTTCTGTATTTTTTGCCTCTGCTAACCTTTGCAGGTCGCCTTGCCGCTTTGCCGTTTCTAACCACTCTCTAAACCGAGGCCGGTCAAATTTTGGAAGAACCCATCCGGAAACCTCTGTTAGGTCACCGGCTGCGTTACCTTGCTGCCCTTCTGCTACGTCCCCTACGTGGAATTCCAAATACTGGTGGTCGCTGAATGTCGCATCCTCTAATACCTTCCACCCCTCGACCCTGGCGGCTACTCCATCTGATACTATGGTGACATCTACGACTGAGCCTGTGTGCCCACGACGAAAGGTAAGCGCGTGCCCTCTGTTGAGAACTACTAAATCCAGTCGCGCAAGCAACTCGGATAACGCTTCTCCTCTACGGTCTAGTTTCCTGGAGCCCCATTCTGGTGACTTACTATTAAAGTCTCCTGCGACGAGAACTTCTTCTGTTGCTGTTCTGAGACTTTCCTCCAGGTGGTCAAGCTGTCTCACATATTCTTCATAATCGTATGATGGTGAAAAGTAACAGCTGTATATTCTTACACCCCCTACATTCACCCACACGAAATCTGCGGTAGGTTCCCCGACTTCTCTAATCCTTGCGTTGGGATTTAACACTGCAATTGCGGCTCTTCCGGTTGTATCTTGAAATGAAACCCCTGTATCTGGTTTCTTGTATTGCTCGCTAATGAGAAGTATGTCCACCTTCTTCTCTGCAGCCGCCTGCATCAGGAGATCTTGAGCTTCGCGGCCTCTGCCCAGGTTGATCTGTAGGAAGTTAGCCATTTTCCTTCAGTTTCCTAGCCTTCTGGAAAGCCGCGCACTTTGCGCTGCCAAGGATATGGGTTGCGCCACCGGGTTCCTCTGCTTCGCTGCATATCACGCAGTGCGGGTCGTTTTTGCAGTCTTTCGCTAAATGGCCCTCCTGCCCGCACAAACGACAATTTTTGGTCCGATCCGGTCCTGGACAATCGCGTCCAACGTGGCCGTACCCTAGGCAATTGAAACACCGCAGGATGTCAAGTTTCTGCAGGCAGAAACTTGACATCCTGCGTGGTATGCCGCGTCAGGACGCGGCATACCACCCAGCCAACTTTCAGCTTTCCTGTTTCGAGTAGCTTCTCTGCTATTTTCAAGGGGACAGTAACTACCGCCATTTGGGTCCCTCTGAAGGCTTCTCTCAAGGCCCTTACTTTAATGGAATCTTTTTCACAGCCTTCGGCAGCCGATGCTATCGCTTCGACTATCTCTTCTTCCACCGTGACCTCATCGAGGTCTCGGATTTGCAGGGTATAACTCTGACCCATCGTCCTCACAGTAGCCTCGTCCCCTAAAGCAGTGGCCATGGCGCTTCGGAGGCCTTCAGCGCCTCCACTCCCTTTCTTAATCTCGACGAGAATTTCGCCGCCTCGAGTGCGCCTTATTGCAGAGATTTCAGCTCCGCAGTTTCCTGGGTCGACCTTCGTTTTCATTTGCCGAAGGGTATCCGCGTATGACGAGCTGCCTGGGACTTTGACTATCACGGCTTCGGGTCTTCGTGCGCGTAACCCTCCCGCTAGAGCATTTTTCCCCATCTCCTTGTTCTCAGCCCTCCGCTTCCTTCGCTCCACTTTTCTCCAGTCATCTCTCTGTGGCCCCCGATCTTCTATCTGGGTCCCACTTCTGGGTGTTTCGCTTGCTGCCATATTGGTGCTTCGCCCTCGAATCTTCTTTCCTGGCGTAGGGATCAGTGGGGGTGACGACGCAACTCGTTTTTTCATCTCTGTGGTCGAATTTATCCTTCTTGGTGCTTTGGTGCTTGCCTTTACTGGCGGTGCTATGATTGTGCTGTCTTCATCCGATTGTTTGGTACTTCCGGCTCGCACTGGGGCATCATGTTGGACACTCGACGGCAATACTGCTGGCTCCGTTTTATGTTGGGCGTTCGTGTACGCCTGTTCCAATTCTTCCCTTTCTTCGCGGTAATCCTTCATTTGCTTCCACAGGATCACTGCCTCATCGTCAGCAGTGCGAATTGACTTGTGGATGTTCGTGTAGTCTGTTAAAACACTCTCGATTTTTAGAATGCGTTTCCCGATCTCAGCGAACGCATTTGCTTCCTCCTTTTTCACCTGCTGTAGCCGTTGCTTCAGTTTCGCCGTGACGGCCTCCTGACTCGCTTCGGACTCTGCGGTTCTCGCGGTCGTGCGTTGTAGGCTGTGCGACTGGCCTCCCCCAAAATCCATGAGGCCGGCACCGACCACTGGGGCTATAACCCGATCGGAATCGACGGTGAGATTTCTCTCTGTGCAAGAGGTGCTCACTTGGGGTACTTTGTTCATATCGCTCATTTCCATGTTGATTTGTTTGCAGAGGTTTCTTCCCCGTGTCTGTTTGGTCCGCGGGAGGTATTTTCATTGCCTCCTACCCTCTATATCAAGAGGGCATTCCCCTATCCGCCACCTGGGGACGCGCCACGTAGGGGTTTCAGACTTCCCCCCGTAGTCTGAAGACTCATCTGAAGACTGGTCTGAAGACTGTGTTCAAGGCTGGTCTGAAAACTGTTCTCAGGACTGGTCTGAAGACTGGTCTAAAGACTGTGTTCAAGGCTGGTCTGAAAACTGTTCTCAAGACTGGTCTGAAGACTGGTCTGAAGACTGGTCTGAAGACTGGTCTGAAGACCGGTCTGAAGACCGGTCTGAAGACCGGTCTGAAGACACCTCCGAAGACTGCTCTGAAGACTACTCTGGAGACTCGTCTGAAGACTGGTCTCAAGACTACTCTGAAGACTGGTCTGAAGACTGTTTTCAAGGCTGGTCTGAAGACTGTTCTCAAGACTGGTCTGAAGACTGGTCTGAAGACCGGTCTGAAGACCTATCTGAAGACTGGTCTGAAGACTGCTTTGAAGACACCTCTGAAGACTGCTCTGAAGACTACTCTGAAGACTGGTCTGAAGACTGCTCTGAAGATTGTTCTCAAGACTGGTCTGAAGACCTACCTGAAGTCTGGTCTGAAGACCTATCTGAAGACTGGTCTAAAGACTAGTCTGAAGACCGGTCTCAAGACTACTCTGAAGACGGCTCTGAAGACCTATCTGAAGTCTAGTCTGAAGACTGTTCTCAAGACTGGTCTGAAGACTGGTCTGTAGACTGGTCTGAAGACTGGTTTGAAGACTGGTCTGAAGACTGGTCTGAAGACTGGTTTGAAGACTGTTTGGAAGACTGGTCTGTAGACTGGTCTGAAGACTTGTTTGAAGAACTAACTCAAGACTGGTCCGAAGATCTATCTGAAGACCTATCTGAAGATTGGTCTGAGGACCTATCTGGAGACTGGTCTGAAGACATATCTGAAGACTACTATGAACACTACATTGAAGACCTATCTGAAGACAGGTCTGAAGACTGTTCTGAAGACTGCTCTGAAGATTGTTCTCAAGACTGGTCTGAAGACCTACCTGAAGTCTGGTCTGGAGACCTATCTGAAGACTGGTCTGAAGACTAGTCTGAAGACCGGTCTCAAGACTACTCTGAAGACTGCTCTGAAGACCTATCTGAAGTCTAGTCTGAAGACTGTTCTCAAGACTGTTCTGGAGACTGCTCTGAAGACTGGTCTGAAGACTGGTCTGAAGACTGGTCTGAAGACTGGTCTGAAGACTGGTTTGAAGACTGTTTAGAAGACTGGTCTGAAGACTTTTCTGAAGACTTGTCTGAAGACTGGTTTGAAGACTGGTCGGAAGACATATCTGAAGACCTATCTGAAGACTGGTCTGAGGACTTATCTGGAAACTGGTCTGAAGACCTATCTGAAGACTACTATGAACACTACTTTGAAGACCTATCTGAAGACAGGTCTGAAGACTTTTCTGAAGACTGTTCTCAAGACTTGTCTGAAGACTGGTCTGAAGACTGTTCTCAAGACTGGTCTGAAGACCCACCTGAAGTCTGCTCTGGAGACCTATCTGAAGACTGGTCTGAAGACTAGTCTGAAGACCGGTCTCAAGACTACTCTGAAGACTGCTCTGAAGACCTATCTGAAGTCTGAAGACTGTTCTCAAGACTAGTCTGGAGACTGGTCTGAATACTGGTCTGAAGACCTATCTGAAGACTGGTCTGAAGACCTATCTGAAGACTGGTCTGAAGGCATATCTGAAGACTACTATGAACACTACATTGAAGACCTATCTGAAGACAGGTCTGAAGACTGTTCTGAAGACTGCTCTGAAGATTGTTCTCAAGACTGGTCTGAAGACCTACCTGAAGTCTGGTCTGGAGACCTATCTGAAGACTGGTCTGAAGACTAGTCTGAAGACCGGTCTCAAGACTACTCTGAAGACTGCTCTGAAGACCTATCTGAAGTCTAGTCTGAAGACTGTTCTCAAGACTGGTCTGGAGACTGGTCTGAAGACTGGTCTGAAGACTGGTCTGAAGACTGGTTTGAAGACTGGTCCGAAGACTGGTCTGAAGACTTGTCTGAAGACTGGTTTGAAGACTGTTTGGAAGACTGGTCTGAAGACTTTTCTGAAGACTTGTCTGAAGACTGGTTTGAAGACTGGTCGGAAGACATATCTGAAAACCTATCTGAAGACTGGTCTGAGAACCTATCTGGAGACTGGTCTGAAGACCTATCTGAAGACTACTATGAACACTACTTTGAAGACCTATCTGAAGACAGGTCTGAAGACTATTATGAAGACTGTTCTCAAGACTTGTCTGAAGACCTACCTGAAGACTGGTCTGAAGACCCATCTGAAGACTGGTCTGAAGACCTATCTGAAGACTGGTCTGAAGACCTATCTGAAGACTGGTCTGAAGACCTATCTGAAGACTGGTCTGAAGACCTATCTGAAGACTGGTCTGAAGACCTATCTGAAGACTGGTCTGAAGACCTATCTGAAGACTACTATGAACACTACTTTGAAGACCTATCTGAAGACTGGTCTGAAGACCTATCTGGAGACTGGTCTGAAGACTGGTCTGAAGACCGGTCTGAAGACCGGTCTGAAGACACCTCCGAAGACTGCTCTGAAGACTACTCTGGAGACTCGTCTGAAGACTGTTCTCAAGACTACTCTGAAGACTGTTCTCAAGACTGGTCTGAAGACCTACCTGAAGTCTGGTCTGGAGACCTATCTGAAGACTGGTCTGAAGACCTATCTGAAGACTGGTATGAAGACCTATCTGAAGACTACTATGAACACTACTTTGAAGACCTATCTGAAGACTGGTCTGAAGACCTATCTGGAGACTGGTCTGAAGACTGGTCTGAAGACCGGTCTGAAGACCGGTCTGAAGACACCTCCGAAGACTGCTCTGAAGACTACTCTGGAGACTCGTCTGAAGACTGTTCTCAAGACTACTCTGAAGACTGTTCTCAAGACTGGTCTGAAGACCTACCTGAAGTCTGGTCTGGAGACCTATCTGAAGACTGGTCTGAAGACTAGTCTGAAGACTAGTCTGAAGACCGGTCTCAAGACTACTCTGAAGACTGCTCTGAAGACCTATCTGAAGTCTAGTCTGAAGACTGTTCTCAAGACTGGTCTGGAGACTGGTCTGAATACTGGTCTGAAGACCGGTCTGAAGACTGGTCCGAAGACTGGTCTGAAGACCGGTCTGAAGACCTATCTGAAGACTGGTCTGAAGACTGCTCTGAAGACACCTCTGAAGACTGCTCTGAAGACTACTCTGAAGACTGGTCTGAAGACTGGACTGAAGACTTGTCTGAATACTTATCTGAAGACTGGTCTGAATACCTATCCGTACACTGATCTGAAGACTATTCTGAAAACTAATTTGGATACCAGTCAGAAGACTGATCTGGAGACCTATCTAGAGATACCCTGAAGACTGGTTCAAAGACAGGTCCAGAGACGACTATGAAGACTAGTCTAGACTACTTCGAAGACCTGTTCGAAGACTGGTCTGAAGACCTATCTGAAGGCTACTATGAAAACTGGTTCGAAGACTGGTATGAAGACGACTCTGAAAACTGTTCTGAAGACTTCCTTGAAGATTGGTATGAAGACTATTCTGAAAACTACTTTGGATACCAGTCGGAAGACTGGTCAGGAGACCTATCTGGAGACTGCCCTGAAGACTGGTTCGAGGACTGTTCTGAAGACTGGTCCCAAGACTGGTCTGAAGGCTTGTCTGAAGACTGGTATGAAGACTGATCTGAGTAACCGTCTGCTCTGAAGACTTGTTCGAAGACTGGTCCAGAAAGCACTATGAAGACTAGTCCAGAATACTTAAAACACTCGTTCGAAGACTCGTCTGAAGACTGTTCTGAAGACCGGTCTGAAGACTTTGGACACCATTCGGAAGACTGGTCTTAAGACCTATCTGCCGACTAGTCTGATGACTTATTTGAAGACTGGTCGGAAGACTTGTTCGAAGACTGGTCCAGAAAACACTATGAAGAGTAGTCTAGACTACTTTAAACACCTGTTCGATGACTGATCTAAAGAATGTTCCGAAGACTTGTCTGATGATTGTTCTGAAGACTGCTTTGAAGACTGGCCGGAAGAGTACTCTTAAGATTAGTCTAATGACTAGGCCGAGGCGTCCGAAGACTACTCACAAGACCAGTATGAAGGACAATGCGGAGATTTGTCTTGAATCCTCCCTGAAGACAACTGTAAAGACTAGTATTGGTGAGTCATTGATTCCATTCTAACAATCTGGCATCCATAAATAGAAACGAGTACGGAATGCGAATTTTCTTTATTTTTAATGTTATTCAAATTCAATTCCTTCTCATTCCAAAATTATTCAGAATTTTTCGAAACGGTCAAGTACAGTACTATGCATTAATGCCTGGTTAGACCAAAATCTAGCGATTTTACCAACAGTGTATCGTCACTTGTCGAAGTTGCTTGAAGTTGGGAGGAGTTTCAGACTCATGTGTCAAGCATATATCTTAACCACCAAATTGGTAACCTAGCGAATACATGACAGCGCTGAAATAAGGTGACCGCGGCAGGCTGACACAGCGTTCGGCAGATTGAAATTGGAACAATGGGTTCGATGAAGAAAAGTTACGAGAAGCACTATCGGACAATGGAGTTATTTATTAATTTTAATGTATTAACAGCAGATGAAAATAAAAAATGAAAATGAAATGAGAATTCTGGAATTGCGAAAATGATTCCATTCAATGAAACACCACTTCGTTACCAAATTAAACGTCAATCCGCTCCGAGCTATCGCAATTCTCGATCAATGAAAATTAAATTATTGAATTCGTGATTGTCCGAATGAATCCAAAATGAATGATGGGATCTTGCAGCTACTTAAACTGTTTTCTTTCTAAAATGTCAAGGCTCAGTGTCGGAGTCATTTTACTTAGAGCTTCGCAAAAAATCACATTCCTCCCATTGCTCGTAGACCGGCTAAATGAATGGAACGAGTAAACTTTGAGCAGAAAACTCATCAATCCAACCTTGGGGTTAATGGTTTCTACTATTTAACCACGTTTCGAACCTGGTCCACCAGCTTTTCCAATTGGAGTCATCTGAAGATCGATGAAACTCTACTCGATAACAGATTAGAACTCATTCCCTCTTGAAATATTCGAATTTTCAATGGAAACGAACGAGAAAGTACTTTTCCTGCTCATCCAGATGAATCCAGGATGGATGATGGTATCCCGGAGCTACTTGGGCCGTTCTGTTTCGAAAATGACTTCAGGAATTGATGGAATCACCTGGCCAAGGTCATCGCGAATAATGTCATTGCTCCAAAGGTCGTAGAATGGTTCAATCGATGGAACGAGTGAACTTTGACCAAAAAACTCATGAATCCAACCTCGGGGTTGATGGTATCTACGAAGCAACCATGTTTCGAACCTCGTACACCAGCTTCTACGATTGGATTCATCTGAATATCGATAGAACGCTACTTGATAACAGATTACCACTTATTTCCAATAGACCCGAACGAGAAAGCACTTTTCCTGCTCATCCAGATGAATCCAGGATGGATGATGGTATCCCGCAGCTACTTGGGCCGTTCTCTTTCGAAAATGAATTTAGGAATTGATGGAATCGCCTGGCCAAGGTCATCGCGAATAATGTAATTGCTCCAAAGCTCGTAGACTGGTTCAATTGATGGAACGAGTGAACTTTGACCAAAAAACTCATCAATCCAATCTCGGGGTTGATGGTATCTACGAAGCGACCATGTTTCTAACCTGGTCCACCAGCTTCTACGATTGGATTCATCTGTATATCGACGGAACGCTACTCGATAACAGATTAGCACTCATTTCCAATAGAAACTAACAAGAAAGCACTTTTCCTGCTTATCCAGATGAATCCAGGATGGATAATGGTATCCCGCAGCTACTTGGGCCGTTCTGTTTCGAAAATGACTTCAGGAATTGATGGAATCACCTGGCCAAGGTCATCGCGAATAATGTAATTGCTCCAAAGGTCGTAGAACGGTTCAATCGATGGAACGAGTGAACTTTGACCAAAAAACTCATGAATCCAACCTTGGGGTTGATGGTATCTACGAAGCAACCATGTTTCGAACCTGGTCCACCAGCTTCCACGATTGGATTCATCTGGATATCGATGGAACGCTACTCGATAACAGATTAGCACTCATTTCCAATAGAAACGAACAAGAAAGCACTTTTCTTGCTCATCCAGATGAAGCCCTGCTCGCCAGGAATGAAAAGATTCCGATTTGGCGACGATCAAACGTATTGAGCTATTTTTCAAAGGGAATTGAATACTCCGAAAAATTCCCCAACTTCCGGTATGGAAAAAAACGACTCTTTTATTTCAGGGACAGATCGTTATCATCGCCATGAATGATGACATCCCGATTCAGTGACGATCAAACCCATTAAGCTATTTTCTAAAGGAGGTTGATCACTCCGAAAAATTCTCCAACTTCCGGTATGGAAAAAAACGCCGTTTTTACTTTACGAGTAGTTTGGTTGGCTGCCGAGTGAACCAGAAAAAAACGTTTCGCAACCACCAGAACCACGGAAGTAATTTTTTAAAGGGAGAAATTATTTCGAAAGATTTTACAACCTCCGGTATGGAAAGATGCGGCTGTTCTATTTCAGGGACATATCGTTAGGATCGCTATGAATGAAGAAATTCCGATTTGGCGATGATTAAAATCATAAAGCTATTTTTTTAAGGGAATTGAATGCTCCGAAAAATTCCTCAACTTCCGGTATGGAAAAAATGACGTTTTTATTTAACGAGTAGTTTGGTTGAATGCCAAGTGATCTAGAAAAAAAGTTCCGCGACGATCGGAATTACGGAAGTAATTTTGTGAGGGGCCTGAATATTTCGAATGACTTTACAACTTCCGGTACGGAAAAATGCGACCGTTTAATTTCAGGGCCATATCGTCAGAATCATTAGGAATGATGAAATTTCGATTTGGCGACGATCAAAATCGTAAAGCTACTTTTTTAAGAGGATTGAATGCCACGAAAATTTCCGCAACTTCCGGTATGGAAAAAAATAACGTTTTTATTTCACGAGTATTCCGGATGGATGCGATGTGAACTAGAAAAAAAGTTTTCAAATGTCGAGTGGACAATCAGTGAGAATTTCAACAGATCGGAAAGTCAAGCGACCATTTTTTCTACCACGATAACATCGAAAAACACGATTTCTGTAGCCAAAATAAAATAAATGCATTTCTGGATCTTCGGAAACTGTCGTGTCCCTCTTCAATACCGAAAAAGCCATCCAACTCCATGAATATGTTTTTGGCAATCACAAGAAACTTGGACCGATCTTTCGCGATCGTATCGGCCCGGTCAATATTGTCTTCGTCAACTCTCGCGCAGATTTCCGCAGGATTTTTCTTCTCGGCGGACGAACCCCGAATTGCTCGAATTGAGTTCTAGCTTATACGCATCTGTCGAAAGGAAATGGTATTGCGGATCGAAATGTATGGTGTTATTGATTGGTATAAATAAACACGATGGAAATAACTTCTGAAGCGACTTTTATTAATTTTGTAAAGCGAGTAACAACGTTTAACGCCACAGAGTATCGTCGAATACTGCCCATTATCGAAAAAGGTATTTGAGGAATGTTTACTTCCGAACCCTCAAGTTGGTGCACAGCTGAGTCAAACACCGTTTGAATTCCGTCGCCGTGAACCGTTGTTCTTGACATTTGTCAAAAACGTATCCTGACAATGGGATTTTTCAATTGATATTCGTGACTATTCAATTCAAACCTTCATACTTTTGCAGGTAGTAATTCATAATATTACTAACTTTCGACGGCAGTTTTCATTGGAATAGGAATCGGCGTATATCCGTCAGTGCCCATAACGCGCATCTTTTTCAATTCTTCGGTACCAAGAAGGGCTTTCATCAACGCTCCCACCATTCCTCGTGCATTATTACAAAATTGACGGTCGATAGTGTAGAGAGTTATCGGTGAAATGTAAACACCGCTTTGTGGGATTAGTTCAACCTAGATGCGTACAATTGTCAATTCATTTACCCTTCAGACTTTACATGTAACAACGCAAGAAAAATAGAGATTCAGCATTGCCGATGATTCCAGTTATGCTCTTAATGAAGTAAATGAGGGAATAACTTTCAAACCATAGTGGCATGAGGAACAGAAGAATCCTCATCGTGTCTGACATCAGTGTCAGCATTGATGGGTTCCTCAATTTTCTCCACGAGGCCAGAAGCAACAGCTCCGAGAACAACACTTTCTTCTTTGCTGGAACCAGCTGCACCAAGATTGACGGCCGTGCGACTGTCTAACCAAAAAGGCACAGAATGTCATGAAATAAATCTTGATCAATGAATGAATGAGACAGTTAATATGAAATGTTTTGGGATAATGGTGAAATTACAATTAATGGGGACGGATGAAAAGAACGTTTCACGAAAAAACAATGTTTTTTTATGAAATGTGAGAGGAAAATTTCACCATCGTGGGTTCGCTCCGTAACGTGCCCGATTTATTCTTAAAAAATATGATTTCTTTTACCCAATTGAATCCCAAGTTCATGACATTATCGCAATCGAATCGAAAAATGATGTTCCTGACTACAGCGCCGCCGTGGCCAATAAGATAAATATAAAACGAAAAGTGAGTCAGTCGCAATATGGCGAGAAGACGAAATGTACGTTAATAAAGCTCTTTGTTAAAAAGAAAGTAAAAATTCACTGCGTGCATCATTCCAAAACAAATGACATGGTTTCGTCAATTCCGAAATGAAAATCGATTGTCTTTGATTATTAACCACAGTACAATAATAATTTTTGTTTCATTGGCGTAGTTTGTTTAGTCAAAACGAAACGAAAATTCGTGTCATCATCTGAATCCTTCACCGCGATATGTTTTTTTGGCTTTTCACCGCGAATTGCATGAGAAAAAAACGTTTTTCCACGAGATGAGAGACGAAAATTCACTGTCGAGGATTGATCGCAGTACAGTCCTGATTTTTTCGATGGTCCGGTCAACTGTGAGCACAAAATAATGCCATTTTCTTAATCCCTTACCGAGATATGATTTTTGGCATGTTACCGCGATTTTTGTGAAGAAATAACGTTTTGCAATCAATTTTTAAACGAAAATCGATCTTTATTGATGGAGCAGAGTACGATCATGACGTTGCCTCTTAAAAACACGATTCCGTGAGCCCGAATGAAGCGAGAACTCATGCCATTACATCAGTCACACGCTGCTTTTCACTTTTGATTAAAATTGTACGAAAAAAGACGTTTTTTCATGACTTTTCAGACGAAAATTGTTGACGAAATTGTCGTGGATTGACCACAGGATAATTCCGATTCTTTCCCTGACAACGTAGAATGTCGAGCTGAATTGAAGCCCAAAATAATGCCAATATCCATCGCCCATGCCATTGATAAGATGGCCGGACGCGGAAGACTCTCGTTTTCAGACGGAAGGTGCGGAAAAAATGTTTATACTTCTAAAACTTCTTTATCCTTCTGGGACTGAACAAAATACTTTATAGTGTGATCCGGGAGTTTTTGGAGAAGAGGACGATCCGAAAAAAATGCGGCAGGGACTGGACCGGGAATCGAACCCGGGACCTCTCGATTGCCGGTCGAGTGCTCTCCCAACTGAGCTATCCAGGCCGCCACACTTAGTTCGAATCGTCCTCGTAACGTGGATTCCACCACGTTACAAACCCCCTTACCAGAGTTGATCCGGCCCCGACGGATCTAACTCGTACTTTACGAATTGGGGAACTCAAAGGGGAACGTACTCAAAGGGGAAACAGACTGGGATTGTCTGAGGACCGAAAGGGGTAGGGCTAGCTCGAATTGGGGGGGGGGGGGGGGGACTCAGGTAAGGTTCGTACACGGCAGCCACGATGAACTTATCGTGGCTATTCAGCGGCCGTGGCCTCTCTTGGGCGCCATTTGTGATCCGGGAGTTTTTGGACAAGAGGACGATCCGAAAAAAATGCGGCAGGGACTGGACCGGGAATCGAACCCGGGACCTCTCGATTGCCGGTCGAGTGCTCTCCCAACTGAGCTATCCGGGCCGCTGCCACACTTAGCCCGAATCGTCCTTGTAACGTGGGTTCCATACTTAACTTAACAAACTGGGGGTAACTCAAAGGGGAAGGAGGGGGGGGGGGGTACTCAAGCCCCACGTTGGGCGCCATTTGTGATCCGGGAGTTTTTGGAGAAGAGGACGATCCGAAAAAAATGCGGCAGGGACTGGACCGGGAATCGAACCCGGGACCTCTCGATTGCCGGTCGAGTGCTCTCCCAACTGAGCTATCCAGGCCGCCACACTTAGTTCGAATCGTCCTCGTAACGTGGATTCCACCACGTTACAATAGTCTGAAGCGAAAAAAAAAATTCTGCTAAAAAAAAAAATTAAACCTAAAAATAAGGGAATAGGATCACTGAAAAACGTACCGATATTCATTGGCGCGTTTTCATTTGATTGGCCAGTTATGATGCCATCCGCGTTGACTAACAAGCTCTGCAGCCAAGTTTTATCATCTACAGTTGAGCGGAAAGTAAAAAATAATGGAGGTGGACAAATAATATTTCAAATGTCTAACGCTAACTTACCTGATTTGGCCAATAAACGTCCGTCGTATATTTTTTTGCTCCACTTAATTTTTGCCATGTATCCAGAAGCTTTCTTGATGTCGTTCGATGAGATTACGCTATACAAAGCGTCTTTATCCCAAAATACTAAGGAGAACATGTCAAATCTTGATTCAGAATGACACGCGTGATGCAAGTTCGAGTTAAAATGGAATAAAAACAAAGCACTTGACATCCGTGAACTTCCGCATAATCGATTCGATAATTCATTCCGAATGGGTTATGCAGATTAAAGAAAAAAAAAATACGGAAGAAATGTGAAGGGATTCCAAAGGAGCAGTTTCTTTTTCTTTTGAAAACAGGATCTCCGAGTTCCTACAAATGTTCATTAATTAATAAAAAAGAAATCATCGATAAAAACCCCAATTGATAAATAACGTCTTTTTTCGCTGAAAATCGTTGCAATTAACCAATAATCGCGCCTCGGTGAACGATTAAAAGAATGCAACAAGTTTGAGATCCAACGTAGATCGAGTTTTCATGATTTCAGGAAACAGAGCACAATTTCCCGCTTCGTTTTGGCTAAACACGACACGTTGTCGAAAAAAAAGTAATCATTTTCGTGTTTAGGATCGAAGAACCTCAATTTTTGTTTCAAAATTGAAAAAAAAGGTCTTTTTTCGCTCAAAATCGTGGCAATTAACCAACAATCGCGCCTCGGTGAGCGATTAAAAAAATGCAACGAGTTTGAGATTCAAGGTTGATCGAATTTTCATGATTTCAGGAAACAGGGCACAATTTCCCGCTTCCTTTTGGCTAAAAACGACACGTTGTCCAGAAAAAAACACATCATTTTCGTGTGGTGGATCGAAGACGATCAATTTTCGTTTCGAAATTGATAAATAACGTCTTTTTTCGCTCAAAATCGTTGCAATTAACCGATAATCGCACCTCGGTGAGCGATTAAAAGAATGCAACGAGTTTGAGATCCAAGGTTGATCGAATTTTCATGATTTCAGGAAACAGGGCACAATTTCCCGCTTCCTTTTGGCTAAAAACGCCACGTTGTCGAAAAAAAAGTAATCATTTTTGTGTGGTGAATCGAAGACGATCAATTTTCGTTCAGAAATTGATAAATAACGTCTTTTTTTCGCTCAAAATCGTTGCAATGAACCGATAATCGCACCTCGGTGAGCGATTAAAAGAATGCAACGAGTTTGAGATCCAAGGTTGATCGAATTTTCATGATTTCAGGAAACAGGGCACAATTTTTCGCTCCGTTTTGCCTAAACACGACTCGCTGTCGAAAAAAAATCATCATTTTCTTGTAAGGGATCGAAGACGATCAATTTTCGTTTCGAAATTGATAAATAACGTCTTTTTTCGCTCAAAATCGTTGCAATTAACCGATAATCGCACCTCGGTGAGCGATTAAAAGAATGCAACGAGTTTGAGATCCAAGGTTGATCGAATTTTCATGATTTCAGGAAACAGGGCACAATTTTTCGCTCCGTTTTGCCTAAACACGACTCGCTGTCGAAAAAAAATCATCATTTTCTTGTAAGGGATCGAAGACGATCAATTTTCGTTCCGAAATTGATAAATAACGTCTTTTTTTCACTCAAAATCGTGGCAATGAACCGATAATCGCGCCTCGGTGAGCGATTAAACGAATGCAACGAGTATGAGATCCAAGGTTGATCGAATTTTCATGATTTCAGGAAACAGGGCACAATTTTTCGCTCCGTTTTGCCTAAACACGACTCGCTGTCGAAAAAAAATCATCATTTTCTTGTAAGGGATCGAAGACGATCAATTTTCGTTTCGAAATTGATAAATAACGTCTTTTTTCGCTCAAAATCGTTGCAATTAACCGATAATCGCACCTCGGTGAGCGATTAAAAGAATGCAACGAGTTTGAGATCCAAGGTTGATCGAATTTTCATGATTTCAGGAAACAGGGCACAATTTTTCGCTCCGTTTTGCCTAAACACGACTCGCTGTCGAAAAAAAATCATCATTTTCTTGTAAGGGATCGAAGACGATCAATTTTCGTTCCGAAATTGATAAATAACGTCTTTTTTTCACTCAAAATCGTGGCAATGAACCGACAATCGCGCCTCGGTGAGCGATTAAAAGAATGCAACGAGTTTGAGATCCCAGGTTGATCGAATTTTCATGATTTCAGGAAACAGGGCACAATTTCCCGCTTCCTTTTGGCTAAAAACGCCACGTTGTCGAAAAAAAAAGTAATCATTTTCATGTGGTGAATCGAAGACGATCAATTTTCGTTTCGAAATTGATAAATAACGTCTTTTTTCGCTCAAAATCGTTGCAATTAACCGATAATCGCACCTCGGTGAGCGATTAAAAGAATGCAACGAGTTTGAGATCCAAGGTTGATCGAATTTTCATGATTTCAGGAAACAGAATAGAACTGTCCATTGGTCAATCCGTGACGACAAATTATCATCTCACGTTGCACGGAAAAGCGTTATTTTCCCTGCAATGCGTAGTAAAATGCAAAAAATCTTATCCCGGCGAGAGATCGAGACGATGGCACGATTTCCCGCTTCCTTTTGGCTAAAAACGACACGTTGTCCAGAAAAAAACACATCATTTTCGTGTGGTGGATCGAAGACGATCAATTTTCGTTCCGAAATTGATAAATAACGTCTTTTTTTCTCTCAAAATCGTGGCAATTAACCGATAATCGCGCCTCGGTGAGCGATTAAAAGAATGCAACGAGTTTGAGATCCCAGGTTGATCGAATTTTCATGATTTCAGGAAACAGGGCACAATTTCCCGCTTCCTTTTGGCTAAAAACGCCACGTTGTCGAAAAAAAAAGTAATCATTTTCATGTGGTGAATCGAAGACGATCAATTTTCGTTTAGAAATTGGAAAAAAAGGTATTTTTTCGCTCAAAATCGTAGCAATGAACCAATAATCGCACCTCGGTGAGCGATTAAAAGAATTCAACCAGTTTGAGATCCAACGTAGATCGAATTTTCATGATTTCAGGAAACAGAATAGAACTGTCCATTGGTCAATCCGTGACGACAAATCATCATCTCACGTTGCACGGAAAAGCGTTATTTTCCCTGCAATGCGTAGTAAAATGCAAAAAATCTTATCCCGGCGAGAGATTGAGACGGAGGCACGATTTCCCGCTTCCTTTTGGCTAAAAACGACACGTTGTCCAGAAAAAAACACATCATATTCGTGTGGTGGATCGAAGACGATCAATTTTCGTTTCGAAATTGATAAATAACGTCTTTTTTCGCTCAAAATCGTTGCAATTAACCAATAATCGAGTCTCGGTGAGCGATTAAAAGAATGCAACGAGTTTGAGATCCAAGGTTGATCGAATTTTCATGATTTCAGGAAACAGGGCACAATTTCTCGCTTGGTTTTGGCTAAACACGACTCGTTGTCGAAAAAAAAATCATCATTTTCTTGTAAGGGATCGAAGACGATCAATTTTCGTTTCGAAATTGATAAATAACGTCTTTTTTCGCTCAAAATCGTTGCAATTAACCGATAATCGCACCTCGGTGAGCGATTAAAAGAATGCAACGAGTTTGAGATCCAAGGTTGATCGAATTTTCATGATTTCAGGAAACAGGGCACAATTTCTCGCTTCGTTTTGGCTAAACACGACTCGTTGTCGAAAAAAAAATCATCATTTTCTTGTAAGGGATCGAAGACGATCAATTTTCGTTTCGAAATTGATAAATAACGTCTTTTTTCGCTCAAAATCGTTGCAATTAACCAATAATCGCGCCTCGGTGGGCGATTAAAAGAATGCAACGAGTTTGAGATCCAATGTTAATCGAATTTTCATGATTTCAGGAAACAGAATAGAACTTGGTCGATCCGTGACGACGAATTATCGTCTCACGTTGCACGGAAAAGCATTGTTTTCCATGCAATGCGCAGTAATATGCCAAAAATCTTATCCCGGTGAGGGATTAAGACAACTGCAATAATTTTCGCTCCGTTTTCATGGAATAAACGGCTTCGCCGAGGGGAACTTTTTTCAAAAAAAATGATGAATTTTCAGGATTTTTATCTCCGAATTGCATAAAGAAAAAAATCGTTAAGAATGTCATTAGTACGAAATATGGGAGTTATCGATTTTATCAAGTTTAAGATGACTGCAAGAATTTTCGCTTCGGTTTCATCAAACAAACGACTTTGTCGGAAAAAAAATCATCATTGTGCGATACGTCAGCTGATGTTCGCATTTCCAACCGCTTTCAATCTGTCAGAACAGTCAAAACATTCGTCGTGACACATTGCTAACGTCACTCGACAGTTATATGTTTCTCGCGCAAAAGTCGAGTCGTGTGACATTGCCGCCGAAAGAATCGACAAACGTTTCTGCTGTGAATGTGAGCGAGAGCCCCGTCTTGGCCCCTATGTCAGACGGCAGTGAGGCGTCGCACATCATGGCCGCCAGCGACCTTCTCATTGGCTTAAAAATCCAAAATTCTATTGCTTGCCATTTAAAACCTATTGTGAATTTTGAAAAACCGTTAAGTAGGATTGCTCCTGATACCGTTCCGAAACCGAGGATGCCCGGACAGCAACTCTTTCTGAATCACCCTGTATACTTTTTCGTAGTAAAACGATTCGCGGTGGTGGGAAAAAAAATTTCGATGCCATTTCAGCTAACTGTAAAGCCCAGGAGTCGTCTAGCGACCTGAAAATTGACATGGAGACTAATTACGCGATACCCTTCCGATCAAGCCCAAATTCGGTACGATTGATCCAGTAATTGCTGAGAAAAAACTTTGCACAGGCTTAGTCCTATCTCAGCCTCCGTCAGAACCACGCTACATCGAAGGATTTAACGTGTCTGTATATGGCCGCCCGACAACACATTCAAAGGGGTCTGTGCGCCCATCTTAGCTAATCGGGGGCAACGAAATTTCTGATTGGTCGAGGCCGCGATGATTCCAATGGATCCGTCGTAGGCAACTCATGGATAAGCACAAATAAAAAAAAAATTGCAGACGAGAGAGCGAAAAATGTCAGCTGATATTTTGAAGGGCCATGTTGACACGAGTGTGAGAGAGATAGCTGGAATAAGTTCATATTTTTCTTTCTCGCCCTTGACATTTTCGAGACAATAACTGTCACAACTTGTTCCTTGTCGAACAAGGAACGTTGGCTACCCATTTATTTGCCCGAGAATGCAAGGTTGTGAAAGAAGAATATGTTGCAGGTTTGTCGTTACCGAGTCTGAACGAATGCTGTGATACAGCTTTTACAGCTCGTCATAACCTCACAAATTTTAATTCTCATCTGGCACATTACCGACATGCTCCTATGACGGGAGACTCTCTCTGCGTCATGAGTAAATATGCTCCACATCTTTAGACCTATTCCTACACCCACCATTTTATTCATTTACAGCATGACTTACAATGCCACAGACTTCAGATTAATCGCTAAGCGATAAGTTATTATCGCTTAGTGATAAGTTATTATCGCCTAGCAATTCCCCTGAAAATTATCTCAGGGAAATAAACTCTTGTCGCTGAGCCACATGGAAATCTTGTCGCTGAGCAACATGAAAATCTTGTCGCTAAGGCAAATCAAAATCTTGTCGCTGCGAGGGCTCAGTGATATGAAAATCTTGTCGCTGAACCACATGAAGATTAATCGCTAAGCGATAATAGCCCTCAGTGACATGAAAATTTTGTCGCTGATGCAAAGAAAAATGTTGTCGCTGCGAAGGCTCAGTGACATAAAAATCATGTTGCTGAGGCACAAAAAAATGTTGTACATTCATGCCTTTTTGATAGTTATACATTTTTTCCTGCTAGAGGGCAAATTCGAAAAAAATTGTCCGAAAAAAAAATTCTAAGATAAATTCTAAAAAAAAATCCAGGCGAATTAGTATGATAATACGCAACTTCTTGTATCTGTAGAATTTTCTATAAATCCTATCGTTCTTGGGTGATATTGAATTTTTCGAAACTTTATGTTTTCGACCAAAAACGAAATAATTCTCGGGAAAAAAAATACAACAAATTTTTCAAAAGGGGAAGATAGAGCTTCTGCATTGCATTGCAAGTTTTTAATAGTGGAACAAAAAAAATATCTTACATTGTGCGCCTGATGCGCGATGGTCGAAAAACGGCATAAAAACGGTCCGGAACCAAAGTCCGTACCAGGCCAAAAAATAAATCAATAAAAAAATATTCAAATAAAGCGAACTGAAGCCTGATCTATGATCTATCCTTTTTGAAACGCCACTCTGGAAATTTGAATATCTTTTTATTTGGCAGAGTTGTCTGATGTATCTAAACGTTTAAGCGGTAGTGCATGAGTTGATCGTCGAAATTAAACCAATTTAAAAGATGGGGAAAGATTCACAAAGTATCATGTGATCAAAAGAAAATTTCGGAGAAGTCAGAAAAAATAAGTGATATCCTAACCGAAAATCCCCTCCACGACGAAAAAAGCCTGGCGATCGCAAACTTTAGTTTTTTTATTCTGTGTACGAAGTTTTTCTATCCATTCGCCATTTTGTATGTAGGGGTTTCTTTTTTTGTGCTATATCTTTTGGGAAGTTTTCCTTTTTCTCGTTAATTGATTTCCAGCTATCAATGGAATACTTGTCCTTTTATGGATATCAAGAATTTTCAGTGCTGAGCGAAAATCGGGGGTCACGAACAAATGGACTTGTCCTGGCTTTTTTCCCCGTGGAGGGAATTTTAGGCTAGGATCAACATATCGACCTGAAATTTGGGGAGCATACTCAGAAAATATGTCTTCACGGAATGATGGATCGTTTTTTCGATGGATACATTTTCGCATTTATTATTTATCTTTTTATGCGGAAAAAAACGCGAAAATACGATTTTTCTTTAATGGCCGCCATTTTTCGAAATTTGTACTGTGTCGTGACATTTTGTCCCGCCCCTCGCACGAATGGGTGTCGACCAGCGGACCGGGTTTACGGCCCTGTTTTTGGCCGTCGCTTGTCGATTCCTCGGGGAGTGCGCTGGCGGAGACTCATCTTTCGTAACTATTAAGCCTTTTGTTTTATTTTATTTTACTTTTAGATTTAAGTATTGGCGAGAAACGAACACCCGTTAGCTTAAGTCGCGAAGCGGAGAGCGATTAATGATTGTTTTATTATGAAATTACCTACCGGGTGACGTGTGGCGGCTAATCGGAAATTCCCTTAATTTTCTGCTTCTAATATTTCGCGTCTTTGTTTTTTCCTCCCTCGCTCTCATCTTCCGCGGGGTAGCATTGCCTTTTACCTCGGTTCTCCCCTTGATTCTCCCCGCAAAGCTTCGCTCCCACATGGCATTGGAGCCAAGACCATCGTGGCTCGCTCGTGGACGGTTGGAGGTTCACGCTGGATCTGTGGCCATCTTAAACGCCCCCCGTGACCTCCTCGCCGTAGCAGCCGAGTAGCTGCACCGTCCACGGCCTCATTCTCGGGTACCGCCGTCCGCTTCAAACCGCCGCCTCAATCTAGGTGGGATCTGGGGCTAGCCAGGGGTGAAGGTGCTGTTTGCCTGGTGGCGTGTGGGCCCACCGCCGCCCACCTGATCCGCGGGTGGCGAGGGAGGCCTCCCCTTCACCCCGTCAGTTCGTCGCCTGGATCCCCAAGAGGTAGGTGCCCGAGACACGGCTGAGTAGGTGCCGGGTGCGATTGCCGAGCGGGAGAGTGAAGGTGGAGTAGCTGGAGGATTTCTCGAATTGCAGCGTGCCTCAGATCTGATCAATCTGCGGTGCGCTCAAATCGAATTTACCGCGAAACACCGCGTGGCGCCGTCTCGGCTAGTCTCGCCTATAGGGCGAGCTAGCGCTGCCTCGCGAGGGACTTGACGTGGTAGGGAGAGCGCGAGGATTTTCGGGAAGACGATCGATTTGCGAGCGATCGCAAATCAGTCTACGTCGAGCGCCTTCCCGAGGAGACAAGTGCCAAGTGCCAAGTACCTCTTTAGCTGCCTAATTACCTGCACTCTGTTGCTTATTACCTGCACTTTGCTGCCTATTACCTGCACTTTGTTGCTTACTACCTGCACTTTGTTGCTTATTGCCTACCTTAGTTGCCTGATTACGCTTTTGCTTAATTTTCGCTGCCATCTCCTGCGATGTGGGGAATTTCGCTTGCCTGCCGCCTACACGTCTCTCGGTGAGTCCGTTCCTCTTATCCTCTTCTGTCCGCTGGAATTGTTCGACCTTATTTTTCGTAGTTTTATTAAGGTCTCCGGAACAACGAAAAGATTGGCGGTTGTTCCGGAGCGTGGATCAATTTTATTGTTTGCGGGGAATCAGGACGAGTGAGCCTTTGCGGGCATTATTGGCCATTGCTCCTCGACCGGTTCCCATTTTGTGTGGTCGAGTAATTCGGCGGACAATATTAATGATTTTGGTTCCGCTCGGTTTTTTGTATTATCTCCGGTTTTCTATCTCTTTCTTACGCTGGAAATTCTTGCCTTATGCATCATGGAACGGGTCGGGTTTTATTTAGTTATTGTAACGTATTTTATTTGGCACAACTCTCGCGAGCGACGCACATATTCCTGTTGATTTCGTTTTGCCTTCGCGTCGTCGCTCGGAGAGTTCCCTTTGTTTCGCACGCGGCCTCGGCCGCGCGTTTGTTTGCGCGCTATCTCTCTCGCTCTCGCGCCGACGGTACAGCCGCTTCGGCGTGCTGTAAATGCTATTGTATCAAGTCTCTCCTGTCGTCGTTTGGGTGTTCGTGTTCGGTTTTGCGTCGCATTCTTTTGGCACGTGTGTTCGACTTATCTTGGCGTTGCCTATGTCTTATGTTTGGTCGGTTCGATCCCGCACCGCGAATTCCCTGTAACCGAGTTACCTACGCCGTGTTTTGGCGGACGACTTGCCTGACGATATTATCTCGCTGCCTCCATGTCGAATTACCTGTAGTTACCTTAATGATCCCGCTTGCCTTCGGTATGGTTGGGATCATTGATTTACCTCGCGCTATGAAGCTGAGTGTTTCGACCTCGGGCGAATCACCAGCGTTGCTGCTGAACTGCTCCCCTGGGCTGTCAGTCAGAGCAAACGCCTGGGATTCTATTACCTACGCCCATTTACCTGCGAGGAAGATCGCCACTTCATAGTCGCGCCAATACCTGATAGTGGAGCTTCGCTCTTAGTTACCTGGGCGATAACTCCCCTTATGGAGGTTATCCTGCCCGTTTCGAACATGAATCGTCGGGCAAGGTCGTTCACGGACAAGAATAATCGCGGGATCGAAACCATTATTTGTTCAATTTAAATTTAATGAATTTCCTTGTCAATGCTGCCTTTCTTCAATTTGAATAAATCACTTTGTTAATCTTTTAACTTCGCGTTTGAGTGCCTTGTTATTATATTTGTTTCGTGCTGTTACCCCGCCCCAAGAATCACCCCCTCTACCGTTTGTATCTCAGCTGTAGAGCTGAGTAGCCGGAACGCCTCGGTCACCTCGTTTCTCGCGTACCCCGGTCAATTGAGATTGGTGAGTGCAGGCGAACAAAAAGTCGAAATTATTTCGGCGGTACTTTGTACCTGGCGCCCAGCCCGCTCTCGCGACCGTTGGGAGTGCTCGGGAGACGAGGTCAGCCGAGAAGAGACAATATTTATCCCGTCAGAGAAAATATTCGTTACAGTACTAAACGGAAAACCCATCCGTCATTCCATGGCCGAAGGATCACACATTGATAATCTGTTTTGAAGTTGTGTTTCTGATCAACGAAGAGGGGGTAGTGATGTCAGCCGCGATTTGAGGACTTGTTTTTGCGGAGCTGCATTGGCCGCCATTTTGGTTTTTTTCGAATTTTTTTTTAACGTTCTGTATATCATGAATAAAAGCAAGAAAAAAACCGCACTCAAAAAGCTTTACTCGTGTTCTTCAAAAAGAATAAAAAGTAAACACCTGAAATATGGCACTCCAAGGACGAAGTCGCCCTTAAGTTGATTATCCAATGTTTTTCCGCAGATAAAAGAATGACGTGTCTCTTAGATTTTGATGTAGAATAACATATTTTAATTTCATCGAAATAAAAGGAAGTCAGCGGAAAGACTTTCCTTGTTAGCGATCAATCTGACCTAGCCAAAAATCCCCTCACGGGGAAAAAAGCCTGGACAAGTCCATTTGTTCGTGACCCCCGTTTCCAATCGTTTTCACCGACGAATCCGACCCCCTTAAAAAAGAATTGAAATAAAATGAATAATAGAAAAAAACCCTCGGAAAAAATGGCTCCTAAAGAAATGGACAAAAACCCCAAAAAAAATCAAAACAATTGAAAAAAATACAATGAATGTAAAAATGGTAAAAAAAAAATTGATTATTTTCGCTCAGCACGAAAAATTCTTGATATCCATGAAAGGACAAGTATTCCATTGATGGCTGAAAATCAATTAACAAGAAAAAGGGAAAAGTTCCAAAAAAACACGGCACAAAAAAAGAAACCCCTAAATACACAATAGCGAATCGACAGAAAAACTTGCGCGACGTGATGGAAAACTAAAGTTTGCCATCGCATGTTGAGCAGTTGAGCGGATGCGCACAGAGTACTTGTCCGGCCCGAAAATTTTTGTATTAGCTTCCGCTATTTTTAGATAGATAGAACAACTCGGTTGTATTCATGAGAAAAATGATGGGCGTTATACAAACATCACTGAACTTTATACATTCAAATGCATTGGTACAAATTCGAAGTTTTCTCTCGATTTGATATACAATTATTTAAGAGAAACGCAGTGGCTAGTCGTCCGGATAGCCGGACGAATAATATTCGTCCGGACACGCTTTATCCAATGATTTCCGCTTTATCCGTACGATTAAGGGTTGCTTATTCGTCCGACCATGCTTTTTAGTGTATGAAATATCCGGACGAATAGCCACAGCCATTAATAAATGAATTATTTGTGCAATATTTTACACGAGTATGGATACATAGAAAAAATACAACTAATGAATAATTAAGGTGTAGCTAGTTAAATTCAATGACCCGTAATGCATCGGAAAAAAATGCACTCCTAGCAATTTTTTGTGTTATTCACTTGAAATGTAAATCGGTTTTGGAAAGAACCTTGATTGACTCGAGATTTTCACCGACCATTCACGTGTCTTTTCTAAAAAGCTTTCTGAGACTAAACAATTACGTTATGTCAAGTTCAAAACCTATGAGCACTTCTAATAAAAAAATTTCGGGCCGGACAAGTACTCTGTGCGCATCCGCTCAACTGCTCAACATGCGATGGCAAACTTTAGTTTTCCATCACGTCGCGCAAGTTTTTCTGTCGATTCGCTATTGTGTATTTAGGGGTTTCTTTTTTTGTGCCGTGTTTTTTTGGAACTTTTCCCTTTTTCTTGTTAATTGATTTTCAGCCATCAATGGAATACTTGTCCTTTCATGGATATCAAGAATTTTTCGTGCTGAGCGAAAATAATCAATTTTTTTTTTACCATTTTTACATTCATTGTATTTTTTTCAATTGTTTTGATTTTTTTTGGGGTTTTTGTCCATTTCTTTAGGAGCCATTTTTTCCGAGGGTTTTTTTCTATTATTCATTTTATTTCAATTCTTTTTTAAGGGGGTCGGATTCGTCGGTGAAAACGATTGGAAACGGGGGTCACGAACAAATGGACTTGTCCAGGCTTTTTTCCCCGTGAGGGGATTTTTGGCTAGGATATCACTTCTTTTTTCTGATTGGAAGTCTCCAATTTTTCAGTCCGGTGGGAATAATTTGCTGATTTTTCCCTAGAAGTGTACTCTGTGGAGCTCGTTTTAAGCCAAGAATCATGTCTCTGTCTCAATTTTTCACCGAAATATGATTTTTTGCCCATTTCCATCATTTTTGCTCGAAAATGACGATTTTTCATTAATTTTCAAACGAAAATCGCTCTTCTCCGAGCAAGGACGGTGAAATCATGTTTTTTTTTCGTCCACATGGTTTGCTAAGCTGAAAGGAAACGTGAACGCGTGCCATAATCTTATATTTTCTCGAGAATGATATTTTTGCATTTTCACCATCAGCTTAGAAAAAAAACGCCATTTTTACATGACTTGAGAGTGAAGATTTTATTTAGTTGGCTTTATGGGAATAAATTGCTGATTTTTTTTCCCAGAAATTTACTCTTTGGAGCTTAATTTGAGCCCAAAGTCATGTCTCTATCTCAATTTTCCACCGAGATATGATTTTTTGCCCATAACTATGATTTTTGTTTGGAAATGACGATTTTTCAACAATTTTCAAACGAAAATCGCTTTTCTCCGAGTGAAAATCGTATAAATTATGACTTTTTTTCCAGCCTTTCAGTTTGATACGCTGAAAAGGAGAGAAAACACGCGCCAAAGTCTCAATTTACCGCGTCAATGCAATTTTCGATTTTCGACCTTAAGTTGGAAAAAATCGGAGTTTTAACATGAATTCGTTGCCAAGTATTTTTCTGCTTGGCTCCATGAGAATGGACTACTGATTTTTTTCCTTCAAATATACTCTGTGGAGCTCAATCTAAGCCCAGAGTCATATCTGTATCTCGATTTTTCATCGAGATATGATTTTTTGCTCACGAGCATGATTTTTGCTTGAAAATGACGATTTTTCGTCAATTTTCAAACGAAAATCGCTCTTCTCCGAGTAAAAATCGCATAAATTATGCATTTTTTTCCAGCCACTCAATTTGATACGCTGAAAAGGAGAGAAAACACGCGCCAAAGTCTCAATTTACCGCGTCAATGCAATTTTCGATTTTTGATCACGAGTTGGAAAAAATCAGAGTTTTAACATGAGTTTGTTACCAAGAATTTTTCTGCTTGGTTCCATGAGAATGGACTGCTGATTTTTTTCCTTCAAATATACTCTGTGGAGCTCAATTTAAGCCCAGAATCATGTCTCTATCTCAATTTTTCATCGAGATATGATTTTTTTCTCACGAGCATGATTTTTGCTTGAAAATGTCGATTTTTCGACAATTTTCAAACGAAAATCGCTCTTCTCTGAGTAAAAATCGCATAAATTATGCATTTTTTTTCCAGCCACTCAGTTTGATACGCTGAAAAGAAGAGAAAACACGTGCCAAAGTCTCAATTTATCGCGGGAATGCAATTTTCAACTTTTGATCACGAGTTGGAAAGAATCAGAGTTTTAACATGAATTTGTCGCGAAGAATTTATATTTTCGGCTCCATGAGAATGGACTGCTGATTTTTTTCCTTCAAATATACTCTGTAGAGCTCAATTTAAGCTCAGAGTCATGTCGCTATCTCGATTTTTCATCGAGATATGATTTTTTGCTCACGAGCATGATTTTTGCTTGAAAATGACGATTTTTTGTCAATTTTCAAACGAAAATCGCTGTTCTCCGAGTAAAAATCGCATAAGTAATGCATTTTTTTTCTAGCCACTCAGTTTGATACGCTGAAAAGAAGAGAAAACACGTGCCAAAGTCTCAATTTATCGCGGGAATGCAATTTTCAACTTTTGATCACGAGTTGGAAAAAATCAGAGTTTTAACATGAATTTGTCGCGAAGAATTTATATTTTTGGCTCCATGAGAATGGACTGCTGATTTTTTTCCTTCAAATATACTCTGTGGAGCTCAATTTAAGCTCAGAGTCATGTCGCTATCTCGATTTTTCATCGAGATATGATTTTTTGCTCACGAGCATGATTTTTGCTTGAAAATGACGATTTTTCGTCAATTTTCAAACGAAAATCGCTCTTCTCCGAGTAAAAATCGCATAAATTATGCATTTTTTTCCAGCCACTCAATTTGATACGCTGAAAATAAGAGAAAACACGCGCCAAAGTCTCAATTTACCGCGTGAATGCAATTTTCGATTTTTGATCACGAGTTGCAAAAAATCAATATTTTAACATGAATTTGTCGCGAAGAATTTATATTTTCATGCCACTGAGAGTTATCTGGAGCTCCCGGATACCGGATAGCTGGCAGCGATAAGAATTTCATGGGGCTCAGCGGAAAGATTTTCATGTGGCTCAGCGACAAGATTTTTATGTTGCTCAGCGACAAGATTTTCATGTCGCTGAGAGTTATTGTCGCTTTGCGATTGATCTACCGCCAGCGGCGATGTTAGTTATGCTATACAATAATTGGTTCCTTTCGAAGCAAAATTTGTCGCTGAGAGATATCCAAAGCTTCCGGATAACTCGCAGCGACAAAATTTTCATGTGGCTCAGCGACAAGATTTTTATGTCGCTGAGAGTTATTGTCGCTCCGCAATCAATATAATATGCCAGCGGCGATGTTAGTTATGCTCCACAATAATTGGTTCCTTTCGAAGCAAAACTTGTCGCTGCGAGATATCCAAAGCTTCCGGATAACTCTCAGCGACAAAATTTTCATGTGGCTCAGCGACAAGATTTTTATGCCACTGAGAGTTATATCTCGAGCTTCCGGCAGCACGTGGCTCAGCGGAAAGATTTTCATGTGGCTCAGCGACAAGATTTTTATATCGCTGAGAGTTATTGTCGCTCCGCAATCAATATAATATGCCAGCGGCGATGTTAGTTATGCTCCACAATAATTGGTTCCTTTCGAAGCAAAACTTGTCGCTGCGAGATTTCCAAAGCTTCCGGATAACTCGCAGCGACAAAATTTTCATGTGGCTCAGCGACAAAATTTTTATGCCACTGAGAGTTATATCTCGAGCTTCCGGATAGCTGGCAGCGATAAGTATTACACGTCGCTCAGCGGAAAGATTTTCATGTGGCTCAGCGACACGTTTTTTATACCGCTGAGAGTTATTGTCGCTCCGCAATCAATATAATATGCCAGCGGCGATGTCAGATGTGCTGTAAATGAATAAAATTGTGGGCTTAGGAATAGGGCAATGGTTGTGAAGCATATTCATTCCTGAAGCATATTTTCCTGTCAATGGAGCATGTCGTTAATGCTGCCTGCAAATTAGCATTAGTGAGGTTATGGCGAGCTGTCAGAGCTTTTAGCACATTATTCATCGCAAAGTCGGCAAAAAATGTCAACCCGTTCCAGCTATCTCTCTCACACTCGCGTCAATATCGGCCGTCAAAATATACACGATTGCTAGCGGAATTTTAGGTTATGATTTTCTAATTTTGACAATCTGACTTTCGAATGTTTCTATATTTATCACCGTGAAATTGAACGACACATGTATAAAGATGTATTCGTGAACTGGCAACCAACAGGTGTTCCTCGGATGGGAACAGCTGGATATAACGTCAGTCACGACCAATCAGAAACACGATAGGAACATTGAGCCCTTTCTCTGTGTCGTATACATACACGCACGCACACTTCGATCAGCGCATAATTTTGCCCGTGCAAAGTTTTTTCTCAGCAATTACGGCATCAATCGGGTTGATTTATGGCTCAATCGAGGGGGGATAACGTAATTAGTCTTCAGTTCAAATTTCAGATCATGAAATTACCCCTGAGCTTCGTAATTCAAGAAAGTGTCCACCCCCACCGGCGAAATCGCTTTTCTTAGAGATAATATACTCGAGTGAGTCTCGGGCCAGCAGACGACGCTGTCAAATGTACTTGTCCCGAGACTCTGCCGAGTCTCTTGATGCCTGCGGCATTGTAAGTCAAGCTGTAAATGAATAGAGCTGTCGGTGTAAGAATAGGTCAAAAGTTGTGGAGCATATTCATTCATGAAGCATATTCTCCCGTCATTGAAGCATGTCGGTTATGTCAGCTGAAAATTAGCACTTGTGAGGTCCTGACGAGCTGTCAAAGCTGTATCAGAGCATTTGTTACAGACTCGGTAACGACAAACCTCCAACACATTCTTCTCCCATAATCGTGCATTCTCGGGCAAATAAATGGTTAAACAACGTTTGTTCGCAATAGTCGTGCGAATTAGCGCCGAATTAGTCCAGAAGAGAAGGCTAATCCAGCAGATGTTTTTTTTTTGTTAATTTTGCAGTTTTATTAATTTTCTTACATATTTATTTACAAAAACAAAAGAGGTTTATTTTTTGCCATGTGATACGGGGTTTGGTGGTGGTCTTGTGAAGGGGGGAGCAGTCCTCGCAGCGCTTCGGGAGTGGTGTAGTTGACTTCTCCGGGGTGGGAGGAGGAGAGAGACTCTTCTCAGGCGTCGCTGGACGAATCCTGGGCGCCTCTGGTGGAGTGGGATCCCGGCTGACAACTCTGCTGGACTTCTCGTTCTCCCACTCGCTCTCGCTGTCGAACGCCGTCTGGGTGCCTCGGTGAACTCGGGAGGGTCCGGTGGTCTGAGTGCCGATGGTCCTCGTTCTGGAGCTTGACCCCAGTGGAGATCGAGGTAGCGGCGAGAGGAGTGGGGGTGGCGAGGCAAACGTCGGTGACGTCCAGCGTCGTCGTCGAGGATCTCTCGGCTGGAGGGTACTGACTGGTGGCCGAGTCAGCCGCTGTGGTGCTGTGTCCAGCGGGATGAGGCGCCACTGGATGCTGCTGGTGCTGGGCGAGTCGTCTGGTGGCTGAGGATTAATCCTGTTGCTGGTGGGGGACCAGAGTTTGGTCCAAAAATCGTGTTACTATCCTGGAGTAGGACAGGGACTGGTAACCTGGTGGAGAATTTGCTCGTTTGAACGCTTGATCGGTCGCGTATTTATATCCGCTCGGGAGCGTTTCGCTAACGAGCTACCGATCAAGAGTTTCGCCGCCTGGTGTCGAGATCGGTAAGCTCGGCGGGTATCGTGAGGCCTCAGCGTGAGGTGGTGAGCGTGGAGACCCCCCTGGTTCCACGGTATCACGACGTACGCGAGAAAGAAAAGGCGGCAAAGCGCCACAGTGTGGCGTGAGTTCGAATCAAACGACGTCGCGCGAAAGAAAAGGTGGGAAAGCGCCACACTGTGGCGCATGCTCGAATCAAGCGACGTCTTCGAACAACGTTCGTTGTTCGACAAGGAACAAGTTGTAGCTGTTATTTTCTTTAAAATGTCAAGGGCGGAAAAGAAAAAGATGATCTTATTCCAGTCATCTCTCTCACACTCGCGTCAATATGGCCCTTCGAAATGTCGATTATTGCTAGCACAAGGAGAAAATACCTAGAATTGGAATTTTATGTATCGATTTTTCCATCGCGATCAACTGACATTTTTCGCTCGCTCGTCTGTACTGTTTTTTTGTTTGTACTTATTCATTAATTGCCTACGACGGATCTATTGGAATCATCGCAGCCTCGACTAACTAGAAATTTCGTTGCCAGGGATTGGATAAGATGGGCGCACAGACCTCTTTGAATGTGTTGTCGGGCACGCATACACAGACACGTCACATTCTTCGATATAGCGTAGTTTTGACGAAGGCTAAGATAGGACTCAGCCCGTGCAAAGTTTTTTTTCAACAATTACTTAATCAATCGTACTGATTTTGGGCCCAATCGGAAGAGCATCGCGTAATTAGTCTCCATGATCATTTTCAGGTCACCAGACGACTCCTGGGCTTTGCGATTAGCTGAAATAACATGAACATTTTTTTACCCATCACCGTGAATCGCTTCACTACGAGAAAGTATCGACTCGGCGAGCGCTCGGGACAAGCATAAGACGCACAACTGTTTCAAATGTACTTGTTCCGAGACTCTACCGAGTCTATCGATTCCTAGCGGAATTCGAGGTTCTGATTTTTTCATCGTGACCAGCTCACTTTCGAGGGTATCTACTGTGACGTGACGTTTGACACCCCGTCACCCGCACGAATCGTGGTCGACCAGTGGACCGAATTGACGGTCCTTATTGACGACGCGGCGCGACTCGTCGATGGCTCGCTGAGAAGACTCCCCATTTTAGCTTTAAGTTGCTATACCAACCGTCGGAAACGCTCTACCTACCGTTTAGTTGCCTAATTACCTGCCATCTTGCTGCCTTATTACCTACCTTTGAGTTGCCTGAAAATTACCTGCGAGAATGGAAAAGTGACAGGTGAGAGAAATAAAAATCCATTTTGCCATTAAATACGAATCCCACGGTTCTTGCACCCGATGTCCATTGCCGAGCGGGCAGTAACCTACACCTTCCACTACAAGGTCAACGGGATTCTGGCAAGGAAGCCATCCCTTTAGCCTCTGGGTCTCCGTCAGCTTGACCCAGTAGAGCGAACGTTCGAGAGCACACGTAGAACATCGGCCACGTGTAAACACTGTTCGTGGCTCTCCCACAGTCGCGACCGGGAGTTGTATCACTCGTCATTGTGCCTGCAGGGGTTGCAGCCCGTGTGCGACGGCGCCTCGTCGAGTGGGGCCTGGGGTATTCCCGGGGCGGTGTCATTTGCCTGGTGGCATGGTGGGTCCACCACGACGCGAAGGGTCGCCGAGCGTCGTGAGGGAGGTCTCCCCTCCGCCTGTTAGCGGACATCGGCCGGGTCCCCAAGAGGAAAAAACCCTGCAGCCGCGGCAACCTCTGGGAGGGCAGAATCTGAGCCGAGTCCCTGTTCTAAAGTCCTGCGCACGACACCTGGGCGCGAGCTACAGAAGTCGGGCGATTCGCGAAGCAAGCGAGAGCGCGGTCCCGCTGAATTAGGAGGGTGGGGGAAGATTCACGGAGCCCCGCCGAGGCACAAGAGTCGTCAGTCTTCGTCAGCGAGTCCCACCGGCGAGTCCAGTTTTGGGAAGGGGCAGGGATCGTCATCGACCCGCCACGTGCCGCCAGAGATCGTGCCTCGGTGAGCCCGTTCCAACATTTTCTTGCGATTCGACGGGACTGGGGGTTTTTCCGTGTCGTGGAGTCCTTCATGGTGTCGGGGGAGTCGAAAGCCGCTCTAGCGAGGATGTGCGTTGAAACTCTTTCGACACCTCCAACCGTTTTAATTTCAAGTTTTTGAGACCCAAGATTCCCGTCGAGTCCCTTCGGACGACTCGCTTCCGTAATTGCGTTATCTGTTGGAGTCATTTTCCTTGTTTCATTCATTTATTCGAGCCAAAATTTGTATCCCTGGGATTCACTGAAATTTACGTGCAAAATTTTGCGTGTCTACGACGCATTATTATCTCTCCGTTGTGCGTTGTTCGCTCAAGGCCGGCCGCGCGTGGTCCGCGCCAGTTTGTATTGGCGCTGTCTTCCTCTCGCCCGCGTCACCGTGCCACTCGCTATGTATTGCTTGCTTCGCTTTGTCTCTTCGTCGTCCGCACGTGTCCGACGTTATTATATTTACTGGTGTTCTGAATTGTTATCTTCTGTGCAGTGTTTCGCCACATGTCAATTTCGTCACATTCTCTCGGCCCTCACAACCGTTTAGGCTACCTTCTCACCTGCTTTCGGGCTTTAGATAACTACGGCTGTTAATTGCCTGCGCCCGTCGTGCGCCCTTCATTTTCTTCATTGTTACTGGGAATTAGTTAAATCTCCTCATTTTATCTACCTGATTACCTGCCTTCGGGCCTTTAGCTATCGGATTACCTGCCTTCGGGCCTTTAGCTACCCGATTACCTGCCTTCGGGCCTTTAGCTGACTGGTTGCCTGCCTTCGGGGGATAACTACCTTTCCTGTCAATTACCTTTGTTAGCGTTGGGCACGTTAACGACCGTCATTTTTTCGCATGGTTTAGTGCGTTAGGTTGCCTATTGCCTGTCCTCGGACGTTAGTTGCTGTTTTATTTGTGGATTCGCTAATTCGCCATTGTTTTCTTCCGAATAAATATCACCATTTTGATCAACTGTTCGTGTATGCGTAATTTATTTCGGAATCGTTTCGTTTTGATACTCTCACCCTCAACCCAGCCCCTTTGACATCTCGTAACTCAGTTAAGCGGAATAGCCGAACCATCTGAGGCTATCGTGTACCTTGGGTCGTCGTGGCAGTTACGCCTGGGCCGGGGTGGACAAATTATAAGTTTGTTTACCGACGGTACGCGCGTACCTGGGGCCCAGCTCACTCCGGCCGAGCCGGGGCGGCCCGAGGGAAGCGGCCGAGAGGCTCCGAAGGGATGGATAAAATCATTTTCTGAATTCCATAATTCTCAATTTTATTTGCATTTTTATATTTTATTTTCATGTGTGATTAATAAATTAAAATTAATAAATAACTCCATTGTCCGATAGAGCATCATATTCTCGTAACTTTTCTCCATCCCATTTAACTCATTGTTCCAATTTCAATCTGCCGAACGCTGTGTCAGCCTGCCACGGTCACCTTATTTCGGCGCTGTCATGAATTTGCTAGGTTAACAATTTAGTGGTTAAGAATTACGCTTAACACATGAGTCTGAAACTCCTCCGAACTTCAAGCACCTTCGAAAAGTGACGATACACTGTCGGTAAAATCGCTACTTTTTGGTTTGACCAGGCATTAATGCATAGTAGTGTACTTGGCCCGAGACTCCGCCGAGTCTCTGGAACGGAAAGGAAAAGTACCCAAGCGCCGCTATCAGAATTTCATGAAATGATTTTTGTTATCGCGATCAGCTGACGTTTTTTACCCGCTCACATGCACTGTAGTTTTTATGATTTTCCCACGATGAATCTCTCCGAAAGATTTCATGTGTGACCAATGAGAAATTTCGTTGCCAGCAATTGGTTAGGATGGGCGCACGGGCCCCTTTGCGTGTATTGTCCGGCGCGCACATACACTCCCGCTCAAAAGTATGGGTTCACTTCGCGAAATTTTCAGCTTCGGTATAAGTTCTGTATCTTGGTGGAAAAAGGTCGTAAGAGAATTTAATGAGCACCGTTTTGAAGGAGACAGTTTTAGCTTCACTTTGCCATTTTTTATAATTTTTTACAATTTTTTTTATAGTCCCCACGCGCTTTTGAACATGGCAGTTTTTTGATGTTTTTTTGCGCTCTGGAAACGGGCTCTCTGGCTATTAGAAAATTTCCCTTGCAATTTTATTCATCGCAGTTTCAAAGAGGATATCAAACACTGCATTTTCGTTTTTGAAAAAGTATCGTGCGATTTTTTTTACCAAAAATATTCCAATTTTTGACAAAAATTGATAATTTTATTCAATTCGGCGTATCTTGAAAACGGCGGGTGATCGAAGAAAATAGCAAGAGGGTGAAAAGTTGCAATAGATCATGATGGACCTGGTAAATCTATTTCAAAATTTTTTTCCGACATTTGTTTTTTCATACTCGTGGAGTCAAAATGATTCCAATTTTCTCATGATTTTTTCTTTTTTTTAAACGGCTGAGCCATTTCTTTTATCGCTTTGATCTTTATCTTGACGTAATTTGAACTAAAAATTAATTTTGTTCACGAAAAAAACGTACAAAAAATTCTGCAAAATTAAATTTTTAGTTCCAATTACAACAAGATGCTGATAAAACCAATAAAAGAAATGCCTCCGCCGTCTAAAAAAAAAAGAAAAAATCATGAGAAAATTAAAATTATTTTGACTCCACGAGTATAAAAAAACAAATGTCGGAAAAAAATTCTGAAATACATCTACCATCTACCAGGTCCATCATGATCTATTGCAACTTTTCACCCTCTTGCTATTTTCTTCGATCACTCGCCGTTTTCAAGATACGCCGAATTAAATAAAATTATCAATTTTTGTCAAAAATTGGAATATTTTTGGTAAAAAAAATTGCACGATACTTTTTCAAAAACGAAAATGTAGTGTTTGAAATCCTCTTTGAAACTGCGATGAATGAAATTGCAAAGAAAATTTTCTAATAGCCAGAGAGCCCGTTTCTAGAGAGCAAAAAAACATCGAAAAACTGCCATGTTCAAAAGCGCGTGAGGACTATGAAAAAAAATGTAAAAAATTATAAAAAATGGCAACGTGAAGCTAAAACTGTTCCCTTTAAAATGGTGCTCATTAAATTCTCTTGCGACCTTTTTCCACCAAGATATGGAACTTATACCGAAGCTGGAAATTTCGAGAAGTGAACCCATACTTTTGAGCGGGAGTGTACAGACAGGTCGAATCCTTCGATGTAGCGTAGTTCTGATAAAGTCTGACATAGGACTAAGCCCGTGGGAAGTTTTCTCTCAGCAATTACATTATCAATCGTACTGATTTTAGGTTCAATCGAATGAGTGTCGTATAATTCGTCTTCATGTTCATTTGCAGGTCGCTAGACGAATCCTGGGCTTTGCGGTTAGCTGAAATGTCATTGAATATTTTTTTCCCATCAACGTGAATCGCTTTACTACGAGAAGGTGTTGACTTGGCGAGCGCTCGGGACAAGGTTCCGGTGCGAATTGCCCTGAGAGGTGGCTAGAGTCGTGTTCTTTATAGTCGGAGAGCCCACTGCGAAACATCTACCCGAATCGGACTTACGGCCAAATCGTGTACGATTCGATGGGGAATGTAGTCGTGATAGGGTTGCCGGACATGATAAACCCTGTATCTTGACCGAAGGGTCGAAAAAAGGGCCACTTCCGGTCAATTTTTCGGGAGCCTGCTACCCGGATAAAACTTACAATCAAAATTAGTGCCAATCGATAGAAGATGTTGAGCACTTTATGGAAAAACAGGGTTGCCACCCCCTACCTTGTCAGGGGCTGCGACAGCCACCCTCAAGTGTGACCCATTTTCCTATTGCACTACCCGGATCGAACTTACGATTTATTTTTTTTTTCAAATCGAAGCTTGAACTTTCCCCAACACGAAAAAATAGGGTTGCCACTTCTGACCTTGACCAGAACAGCCGTCAGCCAGCCCCGAGTTACCCAATTTCGAGGTTCCAATTTCGTTCGCAATTTAACTACCCGCATCGAACTTACGATTTCTTTTTTTTTTTAAATCGAAGCTTGAACTTTGCTGAACACAAAAAAACGAGGTTGCCACCTTTGGCCTTGACTGCAAATTTTTCTGCCAGCGAATTATGGCGTCAATATTAATTTATTTTATTTCGAAGGGGAATTTTAGTTTCTCTAACTTATTAGTTTCTATTTAGTTTCTCTATTTATCCTATTTTAGTTTTTCTAACTTGTAATGATATTTTATTTTATATAGAAATAAAAAGGGCGAATTTTCCAGTAATGATTTGATGTGTTATTGATTCTGGGATCTTGGCTCGTTAACATTCACATTCACGCATTCACACGCACACACATACACATATGATTACATTTGTGGTCAAATTTACAAATTAATTATCGCGAATAACGTCTATATAATTTAAAGAAATTTCTTATCTGCTTTGTTTCGTTGTCTCCCTCGTTGGCTCTTCCATATGTTCCGGGGTTCCTTGAGATGATGATAGAAAAACGATTTCGGGATGGCCGGTCCACGTTTGCCGATTCTCCAAAGTCCTTTGATGACGGACGATACAGGAGAGGCGATGCGAGCTCGTCGGAGACCCCGGAACGAAAGAGATCGAGGCAACGAGATCGCGTCCCATTTCGGGTAATAATCGACGTCATGCGCGGATTTAATCATTTTTGGGGGAAGACACGTGATTCTCAGATTATAGTCGCGCGCCTTCTTTGAACAGGGACGGCGACTATGGCTCGTTACATCATCCCCCTTTTGTATGGGATGAAGTCGCATTCACATACAAACTCATTCACACATTCGTGCATTAATTCACACTCATTCATAAATATCACTGATTAACCCAATATTTTCGTTTATACAATCGATAGTGGGATCTCAGAATCGTCGCATACTTATGCTAATACTTTATAATTTTCTTATGATATTTTCTCACGTTATAATACATTATTCATTAAACTATACCGGAGTGGCAGCGTCTGGAGTAATCCCACAAAACATTCTTTTAATAATTATGGAGCGGACTGGTGATATTTTCTGAGACTCTTCATATTATACACGCCTTTCTTTCGGGTTTCATCGTCAACATACGATAATTCAAAAGCGTTAGCACCAATTGTTCGTGTTATTCTATAAGGGCCCTCATACAAATGAAAAAATTTATGTGTCACTCTGTCTCCAGCATTTGACAGATGCGGGACCAATAAGAGTACGAGATCATTCGTCTGGAGCTCTACTCTACTTATCGATTTTTGCTGCTTTTTGCGCGTTTTGAATTGTTTGAGAAGGCGTTCATTGGCTAAAACGAATCTGTCGACCTTGTCGGCTTCCTCAGCCTTTGGGGGAAAGTCAATGATCTTGAAAATTTTATCATGCGGTTTGTTTCCATAAAATAATTCATGCGGGCTATATCCCGTGCTTTGGTGGGTGGTAATGTTCAAAATATCCTGGATATTCGATATGTATTTTGCCCATTTCGTGTGTTGGTCCGAACAGAGAGTTCTAAAAAGTCTACCTAATTCTCGCATAATACGTTCCGATGGGTTAGACTGCGGATGACGGATCGAGGAGTAACTTACAGCGATACCATTTTTCTCTAGTCGCGTTTTCCAGGCGCGTGCAGTAAATTGGGTGCCGTGATCCGACAATACTCTTTCTGGTTTGCCTATACGCACGACGTAATCATCAAGTATTTTCCTAAGAACAATCTCGGTCGTGGCTCTTTTTATGGGATAAAGCGTAACCAATTTAGAGAACGTATCTACAACAACAAAAATGTATTGCACCCCGCCGATGGATTTGGGTAGCGGCCCGTAAAAATCGACTGCAATTAATTCGTTCGGTTTTTTCGAACCAACCATGTGAAATTCCCCCTCCATACTGTATGACAAATGCTTGACGCGTTGACAAAGATCACAGGTTAATATGAACTTTTTTACTTCTCGACTCATGCCCTTCCAATAGTAATACTGTTGTAAATACTTCACAGTCTTGTAAATTCCTGCATGCGCTAATCTTTCATGGGTGGACTTGACAATCAATGATCTTAATTCTCGCGGTATTATTATGCACCAATCGGCTGCGAGTAAATTTTTGTGGAACCATATTCCATTGTAGTGTTGTATATTTTCAGGATTTTTCTCCTTCAATCTAGCAATTTCTTTTTGCAATTCAATGTCGCCAGCCTGCATCTTTTCGAGGTGTTTGAGGCTGTCGCGAAGGACAGGATTCGTTTCAAGACTGCATATTGCGTACAATGCATTTATCCCCCTATCAATCGATATATTTGATGACGGGATACAATAATTCAAGCTAGAGATTGTTATTTCCTTTGGTTCGTCCTTATGAAACTTGCTATCAGGATTTCTGCTGAAGAAATCGGCGACATAATTATCTCGTCCATGGCAATGCTTGACCTCGAAGTCATATTCTTGCAGCAAAAGACTCCATCGACATAATCGAGCCGTTTGATACAAAGTTGAATTAAGGAAAACCAAGCATTGATGGTCGGTAATTATCTCAAATTTACGTCCCATCAAATATATTCTGAATTTATTAATTGCGTAAATTATAGCCAACAACTCTTTTTCGGTCGTTGTATAATTGACCTCTGCTGAATTTAAACATCTACTGACAAGGGATATTATGTGATGATCCCCCTGATTATCGGTCTGATACAAAATACCACTAATTCCGACATCAGATGCATCAGTTTGAACCATTTGCATTTGTTTTTTCTTCTAAATTGGTATAAAAATAACCGCTTTCAAATGATGTCACTCCCGACTCTGTAAATTGAAAATTCGCGATGGAATTCTAATTGTTTATGGGTAAAAATCGTACCCCATTTTTGGAGCCGTTTTTCACCCTTTTACTTATAAAAAATCGATTTGCCCCAAAGTGTGTATGGTAGTTTGATTCTTTCGGAATGATTTCGTTTTGGTTTTATTGCGCTGTGACGCCCTCCCGGTGTAGAAATTCCTTGCAAAAACAGTCGGTTTTTTAATAACAAATGGATTTTCTCAAAAACTATCGAACCGATCAAGCTCAAATTTTGCACACTTGTTAAGTGTACTGAGAGGCATATATTCTGAAAATTTAAAGGCTGCACATGCATTTTTCAACTAATAATTCGTTCTAATAGAAATGGTCATTTTAGCTGGTTTTTAATTTTTTGCGGGCGAACTAATGAAGCGATTTTGATTTGCGACCCGCCAAATTGTTCGTTTTTTCAATATCTACAAATAGTTACGGAACTTTTTTTTCCGCGGTGGATAGTTTAGACGCTATTTCGCAAAAACATGGTTTTGCCAACTTTGACGGCCTGGCAAAAAAAAGCCCCCCAAAATCTGTGGTTGGAAAGTACCAGGGCTTCATCGGGGACATCAGCCCTACACGAATCTGTCGGTTAGAATCGTCCTGGCTCGGTGTCACGAAAAGGCCCTTTTTCATACCCGTTGCCTGGACTATAACCTTTCCGTCCATAAAGCCCAATCCTCTTGAAGGTTGAATTCCTTCATCTCACCAATCCTCGTTGTAACGATCGTTCGGGCGGCGTCTCCCGCCCTCGAAGTCGAAGTCGAAGTCGAAGTCGCCGTCGGATTTGGAGTACCCGTCGAAGCGGCGATTTGAGCTTGCAATTCTGCTTTTTTAGCCGCAATTTGTTGCTGATCTCTGGTAACTTGAGATTGTAGGTGTTGGAGTTGCTTCCATTTCTCCTCTAACTCTTTTCAACTTTTCTCCAAGGCTTTCCTCTCTTTTTCCCATTCTTCCCTCGACGGAGGTGGATCACTCATCGTTGTACGTGATTTATTTATTTAGATCTCTCTTTGCACATAAAACTTTTATCCTCGTCGCCACTGTAGTGTTTGAGGTGAGAGGAATGACATAAATAGCAGTTTAAAAGTATTAAGATAACGTTGGGAAATCGAACTTTATTAGCGTATAAATAAACCTAGCCAAAAATCCCCTCCCGGGGAAAAAAGCTTGGACAAGTACATTTGTTGGTGATCCCCATTTCCATTTGTTTTCACGGAAAAATCTAATCCCCCGTTGAAATAAATTGGAAACGCCAACAAAATAAAGAATTTAAGAAAACCCCAACAAAAAAAAATTCAAGAAGATTGAGAAAAATGCAAGAAATGCGAGCATGGTAGAAAAAAATTAATGGTATTGGCTCAGCATAAAAAATTCTGATATCTATAAAAGGACAAGTATTCCCTGTCTGAAAATCATGTTGATGTTCGAAAATCAATTAACGAGAAAAAAGAAAATCTTCCAAAAAGACACGTCTCAAAAAAAGGAACCCCTAAATACAAAATGGCGAATCGACAGAAAAACTACTTCATAAAAAAATACAAAACTAAAGTATGCCATCATGTGTTGAGCGTATGCGCACAGAGTACTTGGCCGGCCCGAAATTTTTTGTATCAGCTTCCGCTATTTATAGATGGGTAGAACAACTCGGTTGTATCCATAAGAAAAATGATAAGCGTTACACAAATGTCACTGAACGTTATACATTCAAATGAATTAGTACAAATTCAAAGTTTTCTCTCAATTTGATATACAATTAATTAATTAAATCATTTGCGCAATATCTTACACAAGTATGAATACGTAGAAAAATAACAACTGATCACTAATTAAGGTGGAGCTAAATATTATATCAGATAACCCGTAATGCATCGATAAAAATTGCACTTCTAGCAATTTTTTGTATTACTAGCTTGAAATATAAATCGTTTTAGGAGAGAACCTTGATTGACTCTTGATTTTCGCCAAGCTTTCGCGTGTCTTTTCTAAGAAGATTTCTGAAACCAAATAATTACGTTATGCCAAGATTAACCAAGCTGAGCATTTTAATTCAAAATTTCGGGCCGGCCAAGTACTCTGTGCGCATACGCTCAACATATGATGGCAAACTTTAGTTTTGTATTTTTTTATAAAGTTTTTCTGTCGATTCGCCATTTTGTATTTAGGGGTTTCTTTTTTTTGAGACGTGTCTTTGGAAGATTTTCTTTTTTCTCGTTAATTGATTTTCGAACATCAACATGATTTTCAGACAGGGAATACTTGTCCTTTTATAGATATCAGATTTTTTTATGCTGAGCGAATACCATTAATTTTTTTCTACCATTCTCGCATTTCTTGCATTTTTCTCAATCTTCTTGAATTTTTTTGTTTTTGGGGTTTTCTTAAATTCTTTATTTTGTTGGCGTTTCCAATTTTTTTCAAGGGGGGATTAGATTTTTCTGTGAAAACAAATGGAAATGGGGATCACCAACAAATGTACTTGTCCAAGCTTTTTTCCCCGGGAGGGGATTTTTGGCTAGGATATCACTTATTTTTTCTGATTGAAAGTCTCCAATTTTTTCAGTCCGGTGGGAATAATTTGTTGATTTTTCCCTAGAAGTGTACTCTGTGGAGCTTATTTTAAGCCAAGAATCATATCTCTATCTCAATTTTTCACCGATACATGATTTTGGCCCATTTCCATGATTTTTGCTCGAAAATGACGATTTTTCATAAATTTTCAAACGAAAATCGCTCTTCTCCGAGCAACGACGGTAAAATCATGTTTTTGTCCACATGGTTTGTTAAGTTGGAAGGAAACATCAACGCACGCCATAATCTTAATTTTTCTTGGGAATTGTATATTTGTATTTTCACTATCGGCTTAGAAAAAAACGACATTTTTACATGACTTGGAAGCGAAGATTTTATTTAGTTGTGTTTACGGGAATAAATTGCTGATTTTTGCCCCAAAAATATACTCTGTGGAGCTCAATTTAAGCCAAGAATCATATCTATATCTCGATTTCCCACCGAGAGATGAATTTTTGCCCATTACCACCATTTTTGCTTGAAAATGACGATTTTTCATCAATTTTCAAACGAAAATCGCTCTTCTCCCAGTGAAAATAGTATAAATATTGATTTTTTCTTCAAGCCACATAGTTTGTTGAGCTGAAAGGAAACGTGAACGCGTGCCATAATCTTGAATTTGCTCGAGAATGGTATTTTTGCCTTTTCACTATTAGCTTACAAAAAAACATTTTTCCATCACTCAGGAGCGAAGAATTTATTTGTTTGGCTCCATGAACATGAAATGCTAATTTTTTCCCTAGAAGTATACTCTGTGGACCTTAATTCAAGCCCAGAATTATGTCTCTATCTCTATTTTTCATCGAGATATGATTTCATTCACATTACCATGATTTTTGCTTGAAAATGACGATTTTTCGACAATTTTCAAACGAAAATCGCGCTTCTCCGAGTAAAAATCGTGTAATTTATGATTTTTTTCCAGCCACTCGGTTTGATACGCTGAAACAAAGAGGGGAGACGTGCCAAAGTCTCAATTTACGGCGAGAATTCATTTTTCGACTTTTGCCCACGAGTTAGAAAAACCAATATTTGAACATGAAGTTGTAGCGAAGAAGTTTTCTTCCCGGCTTCATGAGAATAGAATGCTGATTTTTTCCCAGCAACTGGAGTCTGTGGAGCTCAATTCAAGCCCAGAATTATGTCTCTATCTCAATTTTTCATCGAGATATGATTTTTTGCCCATTACCATGATTTTTGCTTGAAAAGGACGTTTTTTCGACAATTTTCAAACTAGAATCGCGCTTCTCCGAGTAAAAATCGTATTATTTATGATTTTTTTCCCAGCCACTCGGTTTGATACGCTGAAACAAAGAGGGAACACGTGCCAAAGTCTCAATTTATCGCGAGAATTAAATTTTCGACTTTTGACCACGAGTTGGAAAAAATCAATATTTTAGCATGAAGTTGTAGTGAAGATTTTTTTTCCTTGGCTCCATGAGAATTTCGGCAGAAAGGAACAAATGTACAATTTTTTCTTGTGGCCCAGCGACATGATTTTTATGTCCCTGAGTCCTCGCAGCGACAAGATTTTTATGTCACTGAGCCTTCGCAGCGACAAGATTTTTATGTCACTGAGCCCTCGCAGTGACAAGATTTTCATTTGCCTCAGCGACAAGATTTCCATGTCACTGAGCCCTCGCAGCGACAAGATTTTCATTTGCCTCAGCAGAAAAATTTTCATTTGTCTTAGCGACAAGATTTTTGTTTCCCTGAGAGATATTATTGCTCAGCGATTAATCTTCATGTGGCTCAGCGACAAGATCTTGATGTCACTGAGAGTTATCCGGAGCTATTAGATAACTTGCAGCGACAAGATTTTCATGCGCCTCTGCGAAAAGATTTTTATGTGGCTCGCATCAGCGACAAGATTTTTTTATATCGCTGAGAATTATTATGTATAAGTCATGCTGTAAATGAATAAAATGGTGGGAGTAGGAAAGGGTCAAAAGATGTGGAGCATATTCATTCATGAAGCATATTCTCTCGTCATCGGAGCATGTCGGTAATATAACAGTTGAAAATTCGAAATTGTGAGGTTATGACGAGCTGTCAAAGCTGTATCACAGCATTCGTTCAGACTCGGTAACGAAAAACCAGCAACACATTCTTCTCCCATAACCTTGCATCCTCAAGAAAATATATGGTTAGCCAACGTTCGTTGTTCGACAAGGAACAATTGTAACAGTTATTTTCTCGAAAATATCAAGTGCGGAAAAGAAAAATATGAACTTATTTCAGCTATCTCTCTCTCTCACACTCACGTCAAAATGGCCTTTCGAAATATCAGCCGACATTTTTCGCTCGCTCGTCTGCACCGTCGTGTGCACACGACGGATCCATTGGAATCATCGCAGTCTCGACCAATCAGGAATTTCGCAGCCCGGGATTGGCTAAGATGGGCGCACAGACCCCTTTGAATGTGTTGTCGGGCGGCCATGTACAGACACGTCAAATCCTTCGATGTAGCGTGGTTCTGACGCAGGCTGAGATAGGACTAAGCCCGTGCAAAGTTTTTTCTCAGCAATTACTTAATCAATCGTATCGAATTTGGGCTCTATCGAAAGGGTATCGTGTAATTAGTCTTCATGTCAATTTTCAGGTCGCTAGACGACTCCTGGGCTTTACAGTTAGCTGAAATGTCATCGAAATTTTTTTTCCCACCACCGCGAATCGTTTTACTACGAGAAAGTATAGACTCGGCGAGCGCTCGGGATAAGCAGACGACGCACAGCTGTTTTCAAATGTACTTGTCCCGAGACTCTGCCAAGTCTCTTGATAGAACAGAGCTACTTATAGCTCTCTAGTCCAGACACGAATGCTCACCCGCAGCCTCGCGGGCCTTAACGTAATTTTCCCCCAAATTATTCCAGGCATGCGCTGATAGCGGACCGCACAATTTGCTTGAAATATAAATCGTTTTCGGAGAGAATCTTGATTGACTCGATATTTTCACCAAGCTTTCGCGTGCCTTTTCTAAGAAGATTTCTGAGACCAAACAATTACGTTATGTCAAGATTGATTAAGCTGAGCACTTTAATTCAAAATTTCGGGCCGGCCAAGTACTCTGTGCGTATCCGCTCAACATACGGTGGCAAGCTTTAGTTGTGTATTTTTGTGGAAGATTTTCTCTTTTCTCGTTAATTGATTTTTGGACATCAACATGATTATCAGACAGGGAATACTTGTCCTTTTTTATAGATATCAGAATTTTTGGTGCTGAATTCCTTTCCTTTTTTCCAGGGTTTTTTATAATTCTTTATTTTGTTGGCGTTTCCAATTTTTTTTTAAGGGGGGTTAGATTTTTCTTTGAAAACAAATGGAAACGGGGATCACCAACAAATGGACTTGTCCAAGCTTTTTTCCCCGTGGAGGGGATTTTTGGCTATTGTGATATCTATATCAAGAGTCGCGGCAGCGGCTCGACGCCAAGTTTAAAAGAAAAGCATAGCGCGCGAGCCGGCCGGACTCTTATATACAGTAAAATAGGCGTTTTATGACGTCACAGAAATTTTAAATCGTTCTCGTAGGAAAACGGATGGAAGGAAAAATCTCATATTAGATTTTAATTTTCTATGATTTTTTAATTTCGAATGGTCCTTGGTGGAAAAGAATCCGTTAAGCCAATCCAGAGAAATCTGTGTTTAAAGGTTTTGGACACGCGATTTGAGCTGCATTCCGTTTCTCACAATTTCTTAGCGTCGTAAGGGCGTAAGTCCTGCCCATCCCCACTTGGACATACGCCCTTTGCGAGACTGGTGGACATTTTCGGCCTGTGACGTCACCCGCTCCACTGAACGCGGCTACCCCCTCTCTCCGCGCGCCGCTGAGCGACAGAGACGGGCGACATCGGGCCTCTCTCTCCCTCTAGCGCCGTCGCGCCTATAGTGCTGTCTCTCTCCCTTTGACAGTTTTGAAAAATTCGTATCTTGGGTAAAATTCAACGAAAAGGGTCCAACTTGGGCTCATTCTTTTCCGTTTTTTAATGCAGAATTACGTGAGCTTGGGGGAATTTTGCTCGAAGTAAAAAAATTAGTCAAAATTTACGATAAAACGATTAAAAAAACGGGAAAACGAAGGGAGAAAGGGCGCGAGAGAGAAGGGAGAAATCTCGCCGGGACTTTTTTAAAGGATTCGCGGAGAGTCTGGCCGGCATTTTTTAAGAGGTTGACCAGTGGTTTCAACCGATCTTTTTTAAGGGATAAACTCGGAGTCCTATGGAGATTTTTTAAAGGGATTGACGAAGAGTCTTGACGGGATTTTTTCGAAAGGGTTGACTGAGGATCTTAATAGGAGTTTTTAAGGGATTAGGCATAAATCTTGCCGAGACTTTTTTAAGTGATTGGCTAAGAGTTCGTACGGGATTTTTTGAGGGGTTGACCGGGGGTCACAACGGAAGTTTTTTTTATCTTAGAACGGTAATCTTATTTGATTTAATCTATTCCGGGAACGTGGGGTTAAAAATGACCCCATTTTTGGAAAATTCATGTTTTTGGTAAGATTTAACGAAAAGGGTCCAACTTGGACTCATTCTTTTCGTTGTTGAATGCAGGATCACGTGAGCCTGCAGCAATTGTGATCGGAGTAAAAAAAAAAGTTGAAAATGCGATGAAACGATAAAAAAAACTGGAGAACGAAGGGCGGAATCTCGCCAGGACTTTTTTTGAGCGATTGGTGGAGAGTTTGGACGGGATTTCTTGAAAAAGGGTTGACCAAGGATCGTAATGGGAATTTTTTTGGGATTATGAATCTTGCCGTAACTTTTTTAAGGGATGGGCCAAGAGTCTGGACGGGATTTTATAAGGGGTTGACCGGGGCTCGCGACGGAAGTTTTTGACCTTTGAACGGTAACCTTATTTTATTGAAACCTTCTGGTGACGTGGGGTCATAAATGACCCCAATTTTGAAAAATTCCTGGCTCTTGTAAAATTTAACGAAAAGAGTCAAAAAATTAGGCCAAAATGCAATAAAACGATTAAAAAGACGGGAGAACGAAAGGAGAAAGGGCACGAGGGGGAAGGGTGAAATCTCGCCAGGACTTTTTTGAGGGATTGACGAAAAGTCTTGACGGAATTTTTTAAGTGGCTCACCAGTGGTCTCGAACGTGGTTTCTTAAGGGATAAACTCAGAGTCTCGTCACTATGGTTTTAAGGGATTAACGAAGAGTTTTGACGACAATTTTGAAAGGGTTAACCAAGGCTTTTAATGAGAGTTTTTAAGGGATTAACCACGAATCTCGCCAGGACTTTTTTAAGGGATTGGTCAAGAGTCTGGACGAGAATTTTTAAGGGATTTATTATGACCCTCGCCGATACATTTTGAAGGGATTGACGGAAGCGGTGTCGACGGAAGTTTTTTAAGGCATGGAGTCGGAGCGTCCGGAGACTTTTTTTATGGGATCCATAAAGAATCTCGCCGCGATTTTTTAAAGAGATTCATCGAGATTCTGGTCGAGACTTGTTTCAACAGATCAACCAAGAATCGTGCCAAGACTTTTTTAAATGGCTGCCATGCTCGGCAGCAGCGTGCTACCGAGCACGGCCACACGCGAAGAATAGATAACGTGCCCAGCAACGATGTGCTGCCGGGCGCGGCTAGAGACGAATAGAAGGAATTTTGGGCGCTCTCGCACGCCGATAGGCACGAGGATCGACAGATCCTGCGCACCGAGGCGAAACGAGAGCGTCCGTGAGGTGCTGCCCCGGAGCGGGCCGATAAGACAGCTAGCTCCGAGTTTCTGGAGAGGCGGAATCCTGAACAAAATTTATTGCATTTTTTCTTCTCTACGAACGATCTTTTGACCTTCATCAAAATTTTCTTAACAATTCTTAAACTCAATCGACAAAAAGAAATGAAATCATTGGAACATAGCCAAGAATTTAAAAAATAATGAATGGCTACATTTCACAGGGAAACGTGTGCACCCTCATTACATTTTGTGTATTTAAGGGTCTGCAAAAGCTCTGCAAAAAAATGCAAAAAATTGGCGTGCATGGTTAACTAAAAAAGTTCGGCGAAGGGCTGTGTCATTGTTCTTATTAGAAGTTTCCGCATGCACGCGCAAAGTAACATTATCACGTCGCGGAATGGAAAATGGACCACCCTCCCAAATTCTAAATGTTTATTGTTTTTTCTGTTCTCTTTCCGCGATGATAATTCCATATTATTGCAAATGTTCGCTGTTGGTTTTGTTCTCTTTCCGCGATGATATTTCCTATTTCCATATTAACCAAAAATCTCTCCTCTTTGCGTAATTAATAATCATTTTTGAAAGTCTGGAGAGCCAGATGAAACGAGGCTTTTAAAAAATTTCATTTTGTGACGGTCTGGCAATAATGAGAGATCAAGAGGTGGCCCTAGCGCAGTGGTTAGCGCTCCGGACTACGACTCCGTGGGTCCCGGGATCGAGTCCCACTCGGATCACCTTTTTATTCGCTCATTATTGCTGGACCGTGCCTCGTCACAAAATGGTGTCAGAAGTTTCTCGGACCGACAACACGTTCACACATACTACGGCCCAAAGCGGCACATACTACGGCCCAAGCGGCACATACTACGGCCCACAGCGGCAAATACAAGCCCAGAGCGGCAGAATCTACGAAAAGCCCAACGCGGCAGAAAAATGAATCTTCGAAAAATGAATTAAAAATGTGACGTTAGTCGACGAGGACGTCGAACACTGTAAGAGGGGGAGTGTGACGGTCTGGCAATAATGAGAGATCAAGAGGTGGCCCTAGCGCAGTGGTTAGCGCTCCGGACTACGACTCCGTGGGTCCCGGGATCGAGTCCCACTCGGATCACCTTTTTATTCGCTCATTATTGCTGGACCGTGCCTCGTCACAATTTCATGCAATCTGATAAATATTTTTTATCTTGACGAGATTGGAATGAACAAGATTTCGATTTTTCAGATGAAAAACAAATAGAAATTCTATTTTAGGCAGGTTAGGCAGGAACAAAATTATATTTTGTTCAGGTTTGTCCGCCTCTTCCTTAAATTGATTCTTTATCTTCCCCGGCTTTTTTAATTGACCATGGACGCCAATTTTGTGCATTTTTTTGTAGAGCCTTTGCAGAGCCTCTATTACACAAAATGTATTGAGGGTGCACACGTTTCCATGTGAAATGTAGCCATTCATTATTTTTATAATTCTTGGCTATGTTCCAATGATTTCATTTCTTTTTGTCGATTGAGTTGAAGAATTTTTAAGAAAATTTTGATGAAGGTCAAAAGATCGTTCGTAGGGAAGAAAAATGCAATAAATTTTGTAAATCACAATTGTTTCTTATTTCAAAGTGATATCAAGAAAATTGAGTCATCATTTTTCTACTGAGGTTGCGATCTTTTAAAGTTGGCGTTCTTTTTTTACTTTTCAAGTATTTCATAGTCACAAAAAGTATTTTTTTTTTTTAAGAACCTGAAAAGCCAGGCTCGAAAAGTGATAATAATTTTAATATAAAAATGTTATTGCTAAAGCAAGACTGTACTTGTATTTATAAGCCTTTATCACATAAGAGTTATTCATTTGACTAGATTCATATGATTTAAGTATTGTTCATTCATATTGTTCAAAAAAAGTTGTTTGATTTATCAGATTTCTATATTCGTTCGAATAAATGAATAAAAATATTTATTCCACGGTAGTTGTTACTTTTATACCTATATAATGAAAGTATATATATCCTTAACTTTCGAATCCTTTGATTTTATTTCATTTATGCTACATTTTCAGCTTTTCATATCGATTCGGAGAAAATCGATTTTGTCTAGATCGATACTTTCCTACACAATTTATTATTGGTATAACTGGTAACTGCAGAACGGTCAGGAGTCACGAACTCAGTGGTAACAAGTAGTAATAGTATGGTTTGGGCTGGCAGTGGTAACAAGTTATCTTTGAATTAACGTCTACAGTTTTCTGTTGCTTGTCTATTCCTACCGTGAGATGGCAGCGCCGTGCAGTTTTACTGACGAAGTCGCGTAAGTGCGAGAGAAATAACCAAAAAGTAGATACACGTTTTTCATCATTCATAATAGTCATTAGTCTACAATATTCAATTTCTTCAAGACTAGAAGAAAATCAATTATTGACATAATAACATGAGTCCCATTTGCATGGTTTTGTGTCGAAGAAAAAGGTGGGCTCGAATCCGAGACTCTGCATTATCGGTAGAGCACCGAACCACCTTTTGCTGCAATCAGATTCGGGTACTGTTGGTAGGAAATTGACACATGTTTATTATCAGAACTGCTTGATTTATTCAAGGTTTATGGGGTTCTTAATTCATTAAAGATTTATCCTATAATGTATAATAATATTTATTTATTTCGGTCTAAAATATATTTTCTTGCCAAAAATGCTGAAAATTAAAAAAACGTAATAGATTTTCGAAAGGCGTATTGACGTACTAAATACTATGAAAACGTACTAAATTTAGTACAATTGTACTAAACTGGCAACACTGAACGATTCTAATAGAAATATTAAAAGCCCAATCGTATACCCACACGCACACACAAACATGTACACAAACAAAAATTAGTTAAAATGGACGGGAACGGCAGATTCGATAGAGGGCAAATCGAACTGACAAGTGGCGCCTCTAGTGACTCGATTCATAAGCTTTCGACGACCAAATCCGCCCTTCCAGGTTCGCTCCGTTCCCGTGATGCAATATTTCGAAAAACGCGCTGGCGAATTCTCTTCTAAAGCTTGTCACCTAGCCAAAAATCCCCTCCCGGGGAAAAAGGCTTGGCCAAGTACATTCGGTGATTCGCGCCCGCTCGGTACAGAAGAAAACGTGTGTACCTAGCGGGCAAAATGTCAGTACACAGTAGAGACACCGCGACACTCCTAACCTCCGCGACTAATCAGAAAAAGGCTAGCGCCACGGGCCCTTTCTCTGTGTCGTATACATACACGCACGCACACTTCGATCATGGCATAATTTTACCCGTGCAAAGTTTTTTCTCAGCAATTACAGCATCAATCCGGTTGATTTATGGCTTAAACGAGGGGGGATAACGTAATTAGTCTCTAATTCAAATTTCAGATCATGAAATAACCCCTGAGCTTTGTATTTTAAGAAAGTGTTTACCCCCACCGGCCGAATCGCTTTTCTCAGAGATAATATACTCGAGTGAGTCTCGCGCCAGCAGACGACGCTGTCGAATGTACTTGGCCCGAGACTCTGCCGAGTCTCTGGATTGGATCGATTCTTTAAATGACAATTCGATTCGATCCAACAAATCGATTATTTTACAACAATCCGGCATCCCTACTGCTTGTATCGACAAACGCGTGTACTCGACGACTGTTGATCGTCGCCTCCTTGACGTATTTGGAGATTGTCGCGTCGCTCGCGACACCGACGGCTTGTATTGGCCAGACTTCGATCACCTTCACTATCGGACACATACGGCTTTCACGTCCTTTCTTTTGACATTTATAGCAGGTGACATCTTTCATCTTGTCCGGGCACTCTCGTGCGAGATGCTCCGTACGTCGACACCCAAAGCACACCCGTTCGCCCAGCCTTCCCGCTTCGGCTGCCCCCCCCCCCCCCCCCCCCCCGAATGTTTTCGGTTTCTTTACCACGACGCGTATCTCGCGATCCGTTGCCATTATTGATCGGTCGGAATCACGGTTTACTTATCGTGCAATAAGTCGTCATGAGAATAATGTCTCGCAGCCAACCATATCCGAGAAAGCTCACACGACCACAACCCTCTCAACACTTCGCCTTTTTCGTCTTCGAACGTCAAGGTCAACGCACCGGACAATCGAACTTTCGCGTGAAAATACTGGGATAACGATTCCCTCCGTTCTTGTTTTCTTGCACACATTCGGTCCCACTTCGACGCGGTGATGTCTTGTGTCAAAAATTTCCCTTGAAACGCGGTACGCGATTCCTCCTAACATGTCAACTCGCGTCCTCTAGCTCGGAACCAGTCGCGTGCCCTGCCGGCCAGGTGCATACGAGCAGCCGCCAATAAATAATCCTCCGGCCACTTATGAAGATCGCGTAACGTCTCTAAATTCTCGAGCCACTCACGTGCACGTATTCCGTCCGGGTCGCCCGAAAATTCTTCTATGTCCCGCGATAGATCCGGAATTACGTGGTATGAGGGAATCGTCGCCGCTGCGACAGGTGGCGGTGTCTGTTGCCTCGTCGTTAGAATGATGGCAAGCAACTGGGCTAAAGCCTCTGCGTCGCTCGAGGCGAGGAGTCTTTGCAGCGCGTTTGCCACTTGTCGTTGAGGCACCCCCTCTCGTAGCGAGGATTGCTCTTCCGGGGCTGAAGAATGGTACCGTCCTTACCTCATATTGCGTACTACGCTCCGGGAACGGTGGGGGTTCCGGGTACCCGCCGCCTCCATCGTTCACCGGTGGTGTTCCAGGTGCGTTTGGCGGTCCACCGCCATCTTGATCAAGAATACCGAGCGACGCGTGCTTTCCCTTGCACACCTTCAAGTCAGCTCGGTATGAACTCGCCGCTATGACAGGCTGCTCCTCCGACCATGAGGTCGTCTTCTCTTTGATGCTCATGCCTTCCTATTCCGACGCGACCATCTTGTGTCAAGTGGTTTCTCGGCGTCGCTCCTCGTTCTCGTCCAAAGGACCGATTTACCGGCATTGAAAGACATAAAGAAACGAACGCGTCGAATTCGCGTTCGTTAACCATGTACTTACGTGTATTCACACTTCGTGTCCGTTTTCGGTGTTCGCGCCCTCGCCCAACTTTTTCTCGACGCTAGCATGCGGCTTATCCCACTTCTGAATTGTTGAACTGCTTGAATTTCTTGTAGCTTTTTGAAAGGATAGGACGGAGAAGTTAAATGAACACGTTGTAGGATGAAAATAACGTTTTATTTATTATTATGAGCAGAAATTCATATAAACGATAAACGACGGCTGAAGGCCGTTTCCAAGTAGTTATAAGGGCGCTTGCTCGCTTAAAGCACGTGTTCGCCCACTGGCCATGCTCGTAATACCCCGTTTACAATGCACTCTCTTAGCTTAGTTTCCGAGCGTCACGATCGCCCGTGTTCGGATACAGAAATCCGATTTACTACCCGCCATGCACAAGTGCACGCCCGCCGATTCTTAGTTGCTTAAGGAGATTCGGTCCACCACGATTTTAGAGGTGCAACCGCGTCCGGCTGTTTTCCAGTCTCCGGTCGAACTGATCGAGACAATTATCGCTCGTGGCCAAGATGGCTGGCCCGGCACACGTGGTCACGTGTTCGCTCATTGCCGTGCCGGAGCGCCGTCTCTTTCTTCGTGGGTTTTCGCGAAGTTGCTCTCTCTCTCTCGTTTACGTTTCAACACATGCATAGGTGGAAGAGCAATGTTTCGGTACAAAACAGCCTTAATCTTCCATCGTTTTTCAAATCGACATGTGATTTCTTGACAGTTATTGAAACTCCCAATTCGTTCCTACATCATTATGATTTTACTATGCATTTCAGTTTCTTCGTGCTCAAATGAATTTTCAGTCATCCTGACCCCGATTTCCTCAGAGAAATATCATGAAATTATTGCATACCTCAACGTAAAATTTCCTTATCTTTCCAATCGTGAAGTCAATAATATGCGTTTTTATTCAAAAAAGTGAATCAACGTTGAAAAAAACCTTTAGTCAATTTCGGAGTAGCCGTGAAATTTCGGATCAGCCGTGACCATATTTTCGTAGATTGTCTAAAATAGGACACCCCGTAGAGTTTCACTTACCAATCAAAAGAGAGTAGGCTTTCTTTTGACTTGTTTTCCTATTTTTTCTTTATTCAACCTGTGAAAAAAAGGGCCTCTACGGGACGTGCAGACTCTCGATTTATTATTATTTTCCTTTCATCATTCCTGTTATTCATTTCGATGGTCCCGAGCGGCTCTATCGTATCTTGTTAAGAATTCTATACAAGATACGATAGAGCCGCTCGGGACCATCGATTTATTATTTATTTGTTAGTCCCTGCTAGACAAACTTTCGAACCATAATCATTGTTAGTTCCTCCTGGACGTGACAGAGACATTAGATGTCTCGATTCTGCGTTATTATAACTATCACTTCGCTGCATGATATCTCTGTTCCATTACATTATGGACTGTGAGAGAGGACAAAAACTATTTACAAAACATTCAAATGTATTTACTCTTTGCTCCAAGGCTTAACAAATTAAGTCAAACTGAAACTCGAACCTCCTTCCATTCCATCATTCTCTTGTAGAAGTATTTACTTTGGAAAAAAGCAAGAAATGTGTGATATTCTTAATGGAGAAGCGATCTATACTTTTGTATTATTCAGTTGTGTTCCATGGCTGGTGCAGTTTGTATATAATATTTCGTCTGTCAAAAAAATATGTAAATGAATTTAATGTGAAGTGCTCGGATGTGGAATGAGAATTTATAATCATCTTCATTTTCTGATTACAGGCTGCCAACCAATTCAGCCAATATAAAGGAGTTCATGCTGTATCAATAAAGAAGGTATGTGAAACCTGTAAAAACGATTCAAAGTTTCTGTGACGTCACAAAACGGCTATTTTACTGTATATAAGAGTACGGTAGCTCTCGCGCTACGCTTTCCTTTTAATACTTGGTGTCGAGCCGCTGCCGCGTCTTTTGATAAAGTTTACTTCATTGGATGAGAATTGTTCATCCAAAAGACTTGGTCAAGAGGCTGTTACCGACGAAAAGCAATACTACGATTTGAATATAGAAGCTATGCGAGTTTTGGCTCGGGCCACCGTGGGGGAAGGGGGTGAGGAAGCGATGGAAGAAATGAGGGGGGCGGGGTATGGAAGGGGGAGCAAAGAACCAAGTGTGGATGTTGATTCATGGCCCTCCCCCGCTCAAATTTGATGTCTCTCTCAGATTTTTAATGTACTTGTTTAGTGAAACGTTTCGATATTTGCGATGAGTCGATTTTCTGTCTCCTTTGCTAAGAGAGACGGAGTTTTGGACTCGAGGATGATTCTTTAGGAGAAATAGCGACGTGTAAGAAAAATGAGTGATTTGGTTAGAACTCTACCGTGAAAGAAAAATTTTATTGCAGCGCTCTGTCGCTCGCACAACTCTTCAGGGAGTTATACGATGCCTCAGGGTAATGTATGCGTATCGTCAGAAATGATGTCCGACCCTTTGTCATCGGCATTCGCGGAATGTAAGAGAGATCGCTGCTGAAAATGGATGAACAAAATTATTTAGTGGTGTTCAGGATTCCGCCTCTCCCTGAAAGCGGGGCGAGCTGCCAAATCGACTGGCTCCGGGGCAGCATCTCACGGAAGCTATCGCCTAGCCTCAGCGCGCAGGGTCTGTCGATCCTCGTGCCTATCGGCGTGCGAGAGCGCCCATTTTTTCCCATTTTTCGAGTTGGAAACTATTCGTTTTGCATCGAGGACTTGGTCGTTTTTCTGTCATTACGTCAGGGCCGTCGTACCCGCCGGATTCTCCCGCTGTCAATCATCGAACGGCGATCATCGCATCATTCTCGCGAGATCCCGTAAATAATGCAAACTCCACGGTCCGTCCTACCGCGTGAGAAGTTAATGGTTGAGCTAGGGGTAAAATGCAACAATATCTTGTGCAGCATTTCCCGATTTTCGAACTCGCTTTGGGGCCCGGTCTAACGCTCGGACCAATTTTGTAATTGCGACGGACCTGTCAATCGTTTTCGGGAGTATTCGAAATTAGGAGAGAGGCGGGAGACAAATTCCTCGTTACGGGTAACGCTCTTGTTCTCGGGGAGATTCTCGTGAAGTATCGAGCAAAGAGGACGTGTCGCGAAAATGGGAAGAAACACCGTGAGTTCCTTCCTTTTCACTCTCTGGTTTGGTTAGTGAGCCCTCGCACATCTTTCCCGGGTCATTTTTCGTGTTCTTTATTCAATTAAAATAATTGTCGTTCCTCTTATTGTGTTGAGAGAAATTTGGTCGCGGTGACGACTTTGTCACGCGCTCCTTGGTCGGCTCTTTCGATTTGCATTGTCCCGCGTTCACCCGTTTTGCGTATCGCGTTTATTTAACGTAAATTTTATCGAAGAGTAATCGTGGCCATACTCGAGATCTCCGATTTTGTATTTTGTTGAGTAAATAATTGTTCCGGTTGGCGTAAGTTGTTTCCCGGGCAGAAGGATCGCGAAAGTATGGAATTGTGTGCGTGTGTGAGTGAGATTGCGTGAGTGGGTCAGGATAATAATCGAATAACGTTCGATAGCTCGGCCGAGTAACCGAAAATCGGGGGCTCGGTTTTCCGAATAAAACATGTTTGAATTGTCGCGATTTTAACATATTTAAAAGTTATTTTCTTGACCGTGAGTAGAGCCACGGTCAAGAAATGAGATCGAGCATCTTCGTGATTTTCGCGCGACACACACACGCGTTCGTGCTCTTCGAGCGCGTGACGCCTTTCGTGTACTTAATGCTTCGAAAGGCGTCACGCGCTCTCTCGCAGTCGCGGCTGAGATCGAGCGCTCGCGTGATTCTCGCGCTTCCTACAACCGCATGCTTCGGTCGCTTCAGTTTCTCTTTCGATCGTGCGGTTGTTCGACACGTCGGGTAATATTTTCGGGACAAATTGCGAGTGTATTTCGTGACTTTGTGACACTTCGGGTTTTTATTGGGCTACGGTTCATTCGCGATTCCGATTCGGTTGATTTTCACATCGTTTCGCGTTCTGATTCACCGGTCCCTTCGAACTGAGTGCGTTCAACAACTTTTAGTGCATTTTTTCGGGAGTTTGTGCGCGGCTCGCGTTAGACAATCTCGCGCCGCGATTCGTTCGAGCCCTTCGATCACTTCGTGCCTCTTCAAGCTTCTGGACATTTCCGCGATGACGATCAATGTCGCCAAGATGGAGCGTCGCATCGCCGAGCTCACCAGCACCTTTCAGGGCGATAAGGCCCTTGCGGGGTCGACGTGATCGTTTTCTCCGCACTCAGTGCTGTCACTTCTGCCTCGGGCCACACTTCATAACGAAATGCGGTCTCTTCAAGCAAAAGAGCCCTCAGGAGCGCCGCCTCGTCGCTGAACAGCGGCGGCTTTGCTTCAATTGCCTCGGCCCACACTCGGCTTCGATTGCCGTGTGATGGGCAGATGTTTCGAGTGCAGCGGGAAACTCCACACATCGATTCACATCCCGTCTTCCACTTGACCGGCCGCTTCAACTACAAAGCCGTCGACTTCAAAGGACACTTCGAGCAACCGACCAACAGCCAAACCAGTGGCCACTTCGTCGCCGAATGAGCCTCAGGCTTGACTCTGCGACAGTCAATCATGCTACTGGCACGCCCGATACCTCGGCAAGACTTCTGAGCTCGGTCACTTCCTTCGATTCAAGCGTTCAACGCAGAGTGTCGACAAATCGAGTTCGATACGTCACTTCCAAGCTTCGAACAGACGCGGTTTCGATTAATCCTAAAGATCCCAACGTCAAACTTCTCGGCCTCGTGTGGAATTCGACAGAGGATAACTTCAAGTTCACATTTCAGCCATCGTTCCATCAAGACGTCACCAAAAGGACCGTCCTATCAGAGACAGCATCATTGTTCGATCCATTGGGCTTCATTTCGCCGATCACTGTCAAAGCGAAGGCTTTCCTGCAAGAGCTGTGGTTGGCGAAACTTCAATGGGACGCTAAGCTGCCGGCAACACTTCAGGAGGAGTGGCTTCGTTTCCGAGCGAGTTTAAGTGAGCTTTCACTCATCTTCCTCCCCCGGTGGCTTCACCTTTCGTCAACATCCAAGGTGGAACTTCACGGATTTTCGGACGCTTCGCTGCTCGCTATGGCGGCAGAGGTTTATCTTCGTTCAACATCGGTCGACGGAAAAACAACGGTCACCCTCGTCTGCTTGAAGACGAAGGTTTCACCCCTCAAGCGTCTCACAATACCGAGACTTGAGTTGTCGGCGGCCCTTCTACTGGCAAGGTTGATGTCAAGCGTCCAGAGAACGCTGGAATTGTCGGAGGTTCAGGTTACTCTCTGGACGGACGCTCAAGTAGCCTTGATATGGATGACTTCGCACCCTTCACGCTGGAAAGACTTCGTCCGAAAGCGGGTTGCCTCGATTCAAGAGCTCACTTCGAAGGCAATCTGGCGATACATCGCAGGGAAGCAGAACCCAGCGGACTGCGCGTCGCGCGGAATGATGCCTCGGCAACTTTCGCAGCACCGACTCTGGTGAGACGGACCTGAGTGGCTCTCCCTCCCCCAAGAATCGTGGCCCAACACTTCACCGGACCCTTCATCGGACCCCGATCTCGAATTAAGACCGGGGATTACCTTCATTGCCACTTCCAACCCCGAACAACAACTTTGGGATCTTCTTGGACGATATTCTCCACTGATGAGACTCCTTCGAATCACGGCAGTGTGTAAACGAGCTGTCGCGCGCTTCAGACGCCTCCCTCACACTTCAATGAGTTACCCGCTCACACCCGGGGACTTGGTTGAAGCGAGGTACTTCTGGATACGACTCGTGCAACAGAGTCTCTTCACGGCAGAGCTAAAAGCGATTTCGAAAGGACCTCTTCATAAGAGCAACCCTCTCGCCTCCCTGACGCCCTTATTCGACCAACAAGGAACTCTTCGAGTAGGCGGCTGGCTTAAACACGCACTTCTGCAGCCTGAAGCTATACACTAGGGTGGCCGTTATTTGGGCTTTGGCGAGAAAAATTAGATGCCACCCCAAAAACGTAATCAAGGTATATAGAAAAAAATCTGTCTAAATTTTGGAGGCGCTCGAAAAATTGGAAAACGCGCCACCGAGCGATTGAAATTTTAAACGTAAAATACGTGTATTTTTCCTATGCGTCAACGATTGTTTTTTTTCCGAGTACAATGTTGATGAGAAAAATTTGAAACTTGGTGCACTTATTGTGCATAGTATGGTGTACAAAACCTAATTTTTTCAATTTTTTTCATTGATAATTTTGTCAATGACAAGCTCTGTAAAGATGCTCATATTCCGTTTTTTTCCATTTTTGTTTCAAATGAATTTTAAATAAATTTCTACTTGACTATGCACTTAATATATAACAGATATTTTTATTTGTATCAAACTGTGAATATCAAGAGACTCGGTAGAGTCTCGGGACAAGTACATTTGACAGCTCTGCTGTCGTCTGCTAGCCCGAGACTCGGCCGAGTATATTATCTCTGAATAAAGCAAATTTGGCGGTGGGGGTAGACATTCTTTTTAATTACAAAGCATAGGAGTAATGTCAGGATCTGAAAATTGAAACTAAGACTAATGAAGTTAGTGTCCATCGATTGAGCCATAAATTATCACGATTGATGCTGTAATTGCTGAGATAAAAGTTTGCACAGGCAAAATTATGCGATTATCGGAGTGTGCGTGCGTGTATGTATACGACACAGAGAAAGGGCGAACGTCGCTGTCGCGTTTCTGATTGGTCGCGACTGACGACTGTGCTCTCATTTGACAGAAAGGTTTGGTTACGAGCGTTATACAAGTGAAGTCTGGTACAGTGATATCGAAAAGTGAGGAATAATCTTTATCGACCTTCGGCCATTCCTCAAATAAGAACGCGATAAAATGGGTTTCGCGAAAAAATAATGAAAACAGAAGACCACAAATTTGTTAAAAATAAGAGTCCAAAGACGACGAGAAACGTTGAACATTGTCACGTCCCGTGCCCATCCGCCTAATTTCCTAAATGGTTCTTTTTAACCAAGATACTTTTATGAAATAATTATCATGAATCTATATCGTTATCAGTGTGAGAACGCGCAAGCAGTCGCGATCTCACACAAATAGTCCCTAAATCCGCTGACATTGCGGATCTCACGGTAACCGAGAGACCGTCGCTCATCTACAGGGCGCGCGAAGTCCGATTTCTTCGGATTTCGCGCGCGCATTAATTAAATTAAAAGTGCAGGGCACCATTTTCACGGCAAGAACGAACAGTCGTTAACGGGCTCTCGACCAGGGTGGTCGAAGCCGTCCCGAAATCAAACTCTTGAAAAGAATAAAAGTCTCTACCGAGGGCGCCGACCAAGATGTTCGCGGCTTACCCCTAAAGTATTAAATCGATTGATAAAAATCAAGTCGCGCCGTAGTACGCGCGCTCATCGGCGAAATTTCAATCAGTCTAAACCGTGGGCCCCTCGACCGCGATGTTCGAGGTCCATTAAACCAAAAACTCACCACGAATAATCGAAAACTCCGTGAATCGAACCAACTAACCAAAATACCAACGAAATGCTAAACCATTGTGAAATCAACGACCAAATTATCAACGAACTATCAAAAGAAACATTTGTGAACCTGCTAACTATCTCTTAAATAAAATAACCATCGTTATTGTTATATATAATCGACGAAGTGTGTTATTAACCTCCACGCGCGATATTTCCTTCCTCTAATCCCTGTCCGGCACATTCCGGGCTAAATTAGAGAACGACAAGTTGCTAATATAGACGATAATTCAGCAACATTATTATTCTTCCTGTCACCGGGGAAAAATCATTCAAATAAACCCCCGGACGTGACAACATGATGTTTTAAAATTGTTTTTATCATTAGATCTGAATTAATGTCTAGGTATATTTCTCTGTGGTTTTCGCTCTCCAGGTCGACGGCTTCATGGTTTTCGTTATCCAGGTATATTTCTCCATGGGTTTCGTTCTCCAGGTCGATGGCTCCATGAATTTCGTTGTCGGCGTACATTTCTCCAAGGTTTTCGGTGTTTAGGTCGACGGCTCCATGATTCTCGTTGTCCAGGTATATTTCTCCATGATTTTCGATGTCTAGGTATATTCCTCTATGGTTTTCGCTCTCCAGGTCAACGGCTCCATGGTTCTCGTCATCCAGGTATATTTCTCCATGGGTTTCGCTCTCCAGGTCGATGACTCCATGGTTTTCGTTGTCTAGGTATATTTCTCCAACGTTTTCGTTGTCCAGGTATATTTCTCCATGATTTTCGATGTCTAGGTTTATTTCTCTATGGTTTTCGCTCTCTAGGTTGACGGCGCCATGGTTTTCATTGTCTAGGTATATTTCTCCAACGTTTTCGTTGTCCAGGTATATATCTCCACGATTTTCGATGTCTAGGTATATTTCTCTATGGTTTCTAGGTCGACGGCTCAATGGTTCGCGATGTCTTTTTCAGGGCTCAACCAGGGGTCCTGATGGAAGTTCTATAAGGGACTGACTCAGAGTTTGATCGTGATGTTTCTCAGGGATCAACCGAGTCTTGACGGGAATTTTCAAAAAGGGTTGACAATAGTATCTCAATTGAAGTTTTTATGGAATTAATCAAGAATTTTGCCGGGCTTTTTATAAGGGATCAGTCAAGAGTTTGAACGGGATTTTTTAAATGATTGTTGGGGGTCTCTACGAAAGTTTTTCAAGGGATCGACTCAAAGTCTTTTCGAGACGCTTTTGAGGGATTGACGAAGAGTCTGGACAGCATTCGTTAAGGGATTGACTAAGAGTCTCACCGAAAATTTGCTGATTGTTACCATTGTTGAATGAGAGAAATAAAAAAACGTAAGCAGAATTTCTTTCCCGTCATCAAATTTCATTTTATCCTTGTTTCGGTCGTTTATACCGTTTTTCAAATTATTTTTTCAACGGTTTTTTTCCAATTGGGGAGGAATGAACAATTTTCCCAATTTCCTTCAAGTATTTCCAGAGATCTATTAGATATAATGATAGCAAATATTTGAAAACTCTAGGTTTTGAGAGTGTTCAGAAAAAAGAAATGATATCCGCGGAAAAAATCCCCTCCTGGAGAAAAAAACCCTGGACAAGTACATTTGTTGGTGGCCCCGTTTCCATTTGTCTTTATAGAAAAATCTAACGCCCCTAAACAAAAAACCTCCCATATAATGAAGAATAGAAAGAAGCCCTCGAAAAAAAGGTGATGATTTTCGCTCAGCACACAAAATTCTGATATCTATAAAAGGACAAGCATTCCATTGATGTCTGAAAATCAATTAACGACACGAAAGAAAAAATCTTCCAAAAATACACGTTTTAAAATAAAAGAACCCCTAAATACAAAATAGCAAATCGACAGAAAAACTTCATACAAAAAATACAAAACCCAAGTTTGCCATCGTATGTTGAACGGATGAGCGGATGCGCACAGAGCACTTGTCCGGCCCGAAATTTTTTGTATTAACTTGAAATATAAATCACTTTAGGAGGGAACCTCGATTGACTCGAGAATTGTACTAAGCTTTCGCATGTCTTTTCTAAAAAGATTTCTGAGACCAAACAATTTGTCAAGCCAAACAAACCCAAACAAACGTTATGTCAAGTTCAACTAATGTGCGCACTCTAATTCAAAATTTCGGGCTGGACAAGTACCATGTGCGCATCCGTGCACCATGCGATGGCAAACTTTAGTTTTGTATTTTTTGTATGAAGTTTTTTGAGACGTGTTAAATCGTCTTAGGAAAGAACCTTGATTGACTCGAGATTTTCACTGACCTTTCGCGTGTCTTTTCTAAGAAGATTTCTGAGGTGAGACTAAAAAATACGTTATATCATATCAAGTTCAACTCATGAGAGCACTTTTAATAGAAAATTTCGGGCCAGACAAGTACTCTGTGCGCATCCGATCATCCGTTCAACATACGATGGCAAACTTGGGTTTTGTATTTTTTGTATGAAGTTTTTCTGTCGATTTGCCATTTTGTATTTAGGGGTTCTTTTATTTTAAAACGTGTCTTTTTGGAAGATTTTTTCTTTCGTGTCATTAATTGATTTTCAGACATCAATGGAATGCTTGTCCTTTTATAGATATCAGAATTTTTTGTGCTGAGCGAAAATCATCACCGTTTTTTCGAGGGCTTCTTTCTATTCTTCATTATATTGGAGGTTTTTGTTTAGGGGCGTTAGATTTTTCTATAAAGACAAATGGAAACGGAGCCACCAATAAATGTACTTGTCCAGGGTTTTTTTCCCCGGAAGGGGATTTTTTCCGCGTATCTATATATATAGAGAATATTTTTTATTAGAAATTGAATCCAAAAAATTTCCAACGACTAAGTTCACATTTTCAGTTTTTTTTTTTCTAGCGGTTGAATTAGGGTTTCTTTGTTTGCATTGGTATAATCCCACTAAAATAATCTGTAATGTGAGGTCCGAGAAGAGAGTGAGAGAGGGGGAGCGAGGTGTGCGTGTGAGAGAGTGAATGAGCGAGACGAGCGAGCAGAGTCAGTCACGTTCCGGACGGCTCGAGTAAAGCGTCACAGTTGTAACGAATAAATATATCACTTATTATTCATTATATATGTAATCAAATTACGTGCGTCGTGTCGGTTATTTGAATACCCTCCCACTCCTTTCTAAACACCACAACTTGGCGACGAGGATGGGATGCCCGCGGACGACGAGCTAAGTGCAGGCTGGGTTTGGAGACTCAGCAAAGACGAAATAATCGCCGAATTGAAAAAACGCGGAGTACCGGCTGATACTGAAGAGCTGCGTGACGAACTACGGCAACGATTAGTGCAACTCGTAAAGGAAGGTGGGACTCTGGTGACAGCATCGGGAAAAGTAGAAATCAAATCGAGTGCTCTACGCGAAGAATACGCAAGTGGATCGGGAAACGTGGCCACGAATATTCCAGAAGGAACACCGAGCGAAACCAAGGTAGCGCGTAGTATACACAGCGGCACCAAACTGGAAGTAAACACCGACGAGGCAGAAGATACGTTCGAGTCTCTCTCGGACTCCGATTCAGGCAGCACAATGTCTGACAACACAAAAATAAGGTTTTGTCTCGAGAAGGATAAGTGGCCGGTGTTTGTAGAGAGACTCGAATTCCAATTCTTGGCACGTGACGTCACCGATGATAAGAAGAAGGCAGCGATACTGCTCACCTCACTGGACGAAGAGGCATTCGAACTTGTGAGAGATTTATGTGCCCCAATAAAGCTGAGTGAAAAAAAATTCACCGAGCTAACAGACATAATGTCGAACCACCTCGACCCAAAGCCGTCGGAGATGATGGAACGGAGTAACTTCTACAAGGCACGCCAAGAACAAAGCGAAACCGTGGCCGATTTTGCCGCTCGCCTAAAAAAATTAGCGACAAAATGTAATTTCCCAGAGCTGAACATTTCCCTACGCGATCAACTGGTATGCGGACTACAAGACCACGAAACGAAAGTGAACCTATTTAAAACAGAATCGTTAACCTACGAGAAAGCGTTGAAAGAAGCAGTGGCACGGGAAACAGCACTGTCAAACGCGGCAAATGCAGGCGCATCTGATAGGAAAAACACACAGAAAGAAATTTTTGCGATAAACACACGTCAGGGACCAACCACAGGATACAGGAACAGGAACCCTTACCGAGGGACATCGAACAGCAACCAAGGTACGTCACGCCAACAACCAAACGACGACAGACAAACACACGAAACAGTATGCTGGAACTGTAATGGTACGGGCCACACACGAAACCAGTGCCCCAGCAAAGCGCAAAATAAATACAAAAACGAATGTGCGAGCTGCGGGAAGCCAGGGCATCAACGCTATACTTGTAAACTTCGGGACGCAACATGTAACCATTGTCACAAGAAGGGTCACATAGAAAACGCTTGTTTCGCTAAACGAGCAAAAGAAAGGAAACAAGTGAAGATGTTGGAGAGAGACGGCGAGAGAGACGACGAGGGAGAAGAGGCATACACCGACGAGCAAACATACGACTCCGTACACTTCGTTCACCGCAGCGATTTCTACCCGTTGGAACTCGAGGGCATCACGCGCAAATTCGACAAAAACTTTGTAAATAAAGATCGTGACTCAGGTGAGCCAATGTTCGTTAAAGTAAAAGTAAACAGAGTAAATATGGAGATGGAGATCGACACGGGTACGTACGCGACGGTTATATCAGAACAAACCCTTAAAGAAAAATTCAAAAATGCGGGAGTTGTTGAAACGGGGGTTAACCTACGAGGTTACGACGGTCGAGTCATGCACTCAGTCGGAAAATTGTCAAATCTAACAGTAGAATTTCAAGGGAAACTACGCACATTAGAATGTTTTGTACTAGCCGGAGTGGGGCCACCACTCATGGGCAGACAGTGGCTGTCAGCGTTCGGGTGTTGGACGCTGCGCGTCGAAATAATAAACGAAAGCGCGATCAATAAAGTCGAAATAAACAAACCAGTAGATAATCTCGCGTCGAAATACACAGAACTGTTCAGCGACACTCCGGGCTGTTACAATAAGAGCTACTCAAAAATTTATCTAAAAGAAGACGCTAAGCCGATAGCACTCAAATGCAGACACGTAGCTCACGCTCTCAAGCCGCTGATCGAGAAAGAAATTGAAAGATTGGTATCACTTGGCCACTTACAGCCAGTCGAAGTAAGCGAATGGGCCACGCCCATAGTACCAGTTTTCAAAAGTAACGGGAACATCAGAATCTGCGGAGATTTCAAGATAACAGTAAACCCTCACATAATCGCAGACAAATACCCGTTACACACAATCGATGATATTTTTAGCGTTCTTCAGGGGGGTCAAACATTTTCGGAGCTCGATTTGGCGCATGCATACATGCAGTTCAGAGTAGACGAAAGTTGCCGAGAACCCTTAACGATCATTACGCACAAGGGGTTATTCCGATACAGAAGCATCCCGGAAGGTATATCGCCTGCGCCTGCAGACGTTCAACGAAAAATGGACGAATGTCTAGCCGGTACTGAGGGAACGATAGCGTATTTAGACAACATTTACGTAACAGGGCCCACACCCGAAAAGCACGAGGAAAATTTGAGGAAAGTATGTGAGCGATTACAAGAATGCGGTCTCAGATTAAACGTGCAAAAATGTAAACTCATGCAAAAGAAGCTAGACGTCCTGGGGTTTGTGATCGACACAGAGGGATTACACAAATCGAAATCAAAGGTCGACGCGATAGTAAACGCACCGAAACCAAAAAATGTTAAAGAACTTGAGTCATTCCTTGGATTAGTAACCTTTTACTCGAGATTCATAAAAAATCGTTCGGAAAAACTAAAAGCACTATACGATGCAACGAAAGCGGAAAAATTTACGTGGGATAAAGATTGCGAATGCGCTTTTGAATGGGTGAAGCAAGAGTTAATATCACCGCGGGTACTCGCCCATTACGACCCAAACGAACAAATCGTCATGGCTTGCGACGCGTCAAAATACGGATTATCCGCTATCCTCTCCCACAAGTATAAAAATGGGATAGAAAAACCGATCGCGTATGCCTCGCGAACAATCCCAAAAAACGAACTGAGTCGAACAATTCTCGATAAAGAAGCAATGGCTATAGTTTTCGGGTTCAAACGCTTCAGGGACTTTATATTCGGCAAAGAAATTATATTACGAACGGACAACCAATCGTTAAAATTAATCTTAGGGCCGAGAAAAGGAATTCCGGAAACGGCCGATAACAGATTTCAAAGGTGGGCATATTACTTGTCGGGATTCCGATTCAAAATCGAACATATCAGCTCCAAAGCAAACGCAAATTGTGACGCACTATCACGCTTACCGATTAAGGAGGAAATAGACTTGTCGGAGTTAGAGCCAGAATTTTCTACCGTGCACTTTGTCGAAGAGGGAATTAAAACATTCGATAGTAAAATGTTAGCAACGGAGAGCATTAAAGACGAGACAATTCGAAAAGTCATCGAATACACAACAAACGAATGGCCGAAGATGGAAGATCTCCCAGACGAGATTAAACCGTATCATCGGAAAAAACTCGAACTATCGGTCACTAAAAATTGCCTATTCTGGGGCCTAAGAGCAGTCGTACCGAATAACATGCGACCACTCATCTTACGAGAACTACACGCGTCACACATGGGAATTGTAAAAATCAGAATGCTTGCGCGCTCGTATGTATGGTGGCCGGACGTCGACAAAGACATTGAGCACACGGTAAATAGTTGCAAAACTTGCCTGATCGAGAGGAAAAAACCACGACAAACGCCACTGACCACGTGGCCATGGCCAGACCGAGCATGGAGCCGCATACATTGTGATTTCCTAGGGCCCCTATTCGGGAATATGTACTTAATTATTATCGACGCTCACTCGAAATGGCCAGAAGTGATCAATTTCAAAAATAATACGGAAGCGTACAGAGTAGTAGAAGAGTGTAAAACTGTATTTGCCCGATACGGATTACCGCTGACCACTCACAGACGGCGGGCCGCAATTTAGATCCAAAGAATTCTTGGAGTTCTTAAAACAAAACAGCGTAAACCACAGCTTCTCGCCACCGTACCACCCCGCGACTAACGGTGCGGCCGAGAATTTCGTGGCAACATTTAAAGACAAGGTGTCAAAAATCGTAAAAGGCGGGGAGACTCCCGAGACCGCCATTAATAAATTCTTGATGGACTACAGGAGCATCGAGCACTGTACGACCGGGGAAAGCCCTTATCAACTCATGTTTAAGAGGAATATGCGAACCCGCTTTGACATGCTGAAGCCCGGGGTATTTGAAAAAATCCAAAAAAGCCAGCGCGCGCAAATAGTAGCAAACGGGGGAAAACGCCAACTCGACCTAAGCGAAGACGATAACGTGTATATAGCTGATTACAGCACGCGACCCGAAAAAAGGTGCAAAGGCGAAATTGTCGCGCAAACCTCACCGTCGACATTTATCGTCCGAGATGAAAACAACGTCCTGCACAAGCGCCACAAAAATCAAATCATTAAAAGCGCCAGCAACCCAGGGCCACGGCGATCACCCAGGCTGACGACAAATCAAACTTAAAGGGGGAAGAATTGTGATGTCCGAGAAGAGAGTGAGAGAGGGGGAGCGAGGTGTGCGTGTGAGAGAGTGAATGAGCGAGACGAGCGAGCAGAGTCAGTCACGTTCCGGACGGCTCGAGTAAAGCGTCACAGTTGTAACGAATAAATATATCACTTATTATTCATTATATATGTAATCAAATTACGTGCGTCGTGTCGGTTATTTGAATACCCTCCCACTCCTTTCTAAACACCACATGTAACAACTTGCAGAATAAATTGCTTTTGATCCTCGTCGCGAGTCAGTCTGTCATTGTAATCGGTTATCAGCTTAATTCCTTTTTCCATGACGTCATTGACAACGGTTAGATTTTTTTAAACTTCTAAACCGTGTTGATAGTTTTTTTTCCGATTTCCACTCAGACTGATCGTTATCGACGCAGCTGTGGTCTATTTGAAATCTTTCGAGAAAAGCTATCTCTTCAGAGTTTACGAAGAAATCGATGTTTTCATCGAGTAAAAGAATAAAATCCATTTGCGATACAAAATACCGTTCATCATTTTGTTCTCTGAAAAAAAACTATCAACATGGTTCAGAAGTTTAAAAAAATCTAACCGTCGTCAATGACGTCATGGAAAGAGGAATTAAGCTGATAACCGATTACAATGACAGACTGACTCACGACGAGGATTAAAAGCAATTGATTCTGCAGGCTGTTGCAGATTATTAGTGGGATTATCCCTATGCAAACAAAGAAACCCAACTTCAACCGCTGAAAAAAAACTGAAAATGTGAACTTAGTCGTTGGCAATTTTTTGGATTCAATTTTTAATAAAAAATATTCTCTGCATATATATAGACTAGCCTTGGGTACGCCCGCTTCGCTGGGCACACAATGGTCTCCAATGACACTGGGACCCCAATGAAAATGATTTTTTCATTGGGGTTAATATGATCAAATTTGGAAATTTGACTGACTGACTGATTGACAACGGACACCCTAAACCACTGAAGATAGGATCATGGTTACAGTTTTTCTGTAGACCCCAATGCAAATGATTTTTTCATTGGGGTCTATGATCATATACGGATGGCATCTATATGATCAAATTCGGAAATTTTTTTGTGCGTCAGTCAATCAGCCAGTCTTCTTTTTGTGTGTCAGTCCGTGAGTCAGTCACGCAACAGTCGGAAAAAAAAATTGCGAAAATTTTTTTTTTAATAAAGAACGAACGAAATCCTTTCTTAGTGAGCGTCTACGATGGGAGAGAAGTATCTGTGACAAATTTCATAACTGTGACGTATCTTAAGTGGTTTAGGGTGTGCGTTGTCTGTCAATCAATCAGTCAGTCAGTCAGTCAGTCAGTCAGTCAGTCAGTCAGTCAGTCAGTCAGTCAGTCAGTCAATCACGCAACAGTTATATGTATAATAGCCAAGGTACGCCCGCTTCGCCGGGCACACAATGGTATCGCACACAGATTGCCACATGACCTATGTGGTACTGTGTAAAAGTATGCGTTTCCATTTTTTCACATAGGTTTTCGCACGCGACTTCGCTTGCGTTTCACAATATAAAATTTAATCTATTATTATTTTGATTTAACTCTCTACGAATCTGCCCTCAAAATGCAAAACTTAAAAATATCAAATGTGATATAGAGCGAAAAAAACTGTGGACAGTAATTTTTTTTTTTTTTAATAGGAGGGAATGCCAAGTTACGCACTACTGGCTCAAATTCTTTTATCAAGAACCCGGTGATCCCACTCATCCTGACTCCCATCTTCATTCGCTTGAGTTATCATCGGTATTGATAAAACGACAATATTTAAACAATTTTGTCAAGTTTTGTCGAGCCAAACATCGAATCAAAACGACACTGCAGTTCGCAACGTTGGGGTCAATGAAAAATACCTTTACCCTTAATTTTTAGTTAAATTCAAAAAATAATAACCCAATTTTCGTATCAATTTTGTGTTTGAATCCTGAAAAACGATCGTTTTATCGCCTTGATTGAATATTGAATTAAATTGATGACTTTTGCTCGAAAAAAACCCGAATTTCGTTGCAGTCCAACGAAGCATATTTCAACATCGTCAAATCAAAATGACACTGAAATTCGTAACGTTGAGGTCCAACGCAAAATACTTTTTCCCTTAATTTTTTGTTTAACGTGAATAGAAACGCCAATTTTCGTATCAATTTTGTGTTTGAATCCTGAAAAACGATAATTTTATCGTCTCGATTAAATATCGAATAAAATTCATGAGATTTGCTCAAGAAAAAAACGAATTTCATTGCATTCCAACGAAGCATATTTCAACATCGTCAAATCTGCCCATGTGAAGTCCTATGTGAAGAAATGAAAACGCATCTCCTTACACAGTACAGTACCACAAAGGTCATGTGAAAATCTGTGTTGGATACTATTGTGTGCCCGGCGAAACGGGCATACCTTGTATACAGGGTGATTCAGAAAGACTTGCTGTCCGGGTATCCTCGGTTCCGGGACGGTATCAGGAGCAATCCTACTTAACGGTTTTTCAAAATTCACAACAGGTTTTAAATGGCAAGCAATAGAATTTTGGATTTTTAAGCCAATGAGGAGGTCGCTGGCGGCCATGATGTGCGACGCCTCACTGCCGTCTGACATAGGGGCTAAGACGGGGCTCTCGCTCACATTCACAGCAGAAACGTTTGTCGATTCTTTCGGCGGCAATGTCACACGACTCGACTTTTGCGCGAGAAACATGAAACTGTCGAGTGACGTTAGCAATGTGTCACGACGAATGTTTTGACTGTTTTGACAGATTGAAAGCGGTTGGAAATGCGAACATCAGCTGACGTGATCGCACAATGATGATTTTTTTCCCGATAAAGTCGTTTGTTTGATGAAACCGAAGCGAAAATTCTCGCAGTCATCTTAATCTTAATAAAATCGATAACTCCCATATTTCGTACCAATGACATTCTTAACGACTTTTTTATTCATGCAATTCAGAGATGAAAATCCTGAAAATTCATAATTTTTTTTGAAAAAAGTTCCCCTCGACGAAGCCGTTTATTTCACAAAAACGCACCAAAAATTATTGCAGATGTCTTAATCCCTCGCCGGGATAAGATTTTTGGCATATTGGTTAATTGCGACGATTTTGAGCGAAAAAAGACGTTATTTATCAATTTCGAAACGAAAATTGATCGTCTTCGATCCACCACACGAAAATGATGACTTTTTTTCGACAACGTGTCGTTTTTAGCCAAAACGAAGCGGGAAATTGTGCCATCGTCTCGATCTCTCGTCGGGATAAGATTTTTTGCATTTTACTACGCATTGCAGGGAAAATAACGCTTTTCCGTGCAACGTGAGACGATAATTTGTCGTCATGGATTGACCAATCGACAGTTCTATTGTGTTTCCTGAAATCATGAAAATTCGATCTACGTTGGATCTAAAACTGGTTGAATTCTTTTAACCGCTCACCGAGGTGCGATTATTGGTTCATTGCGACGATTTTGAGGGGAAAAAGACGTTATTTATCAATTTCGTAACGGAAATTGAATGTCTTCGATCCACCATACGAAAATGATGACTTTTTTTTCGACAACGTGTCGTTTTTAGCCAAAAAGAAGCGGGAAATTGTGCCATCGTCTCGATCCCTCGCCGGGAAAAGATTTTTGGCATTTTATTGCGCACTGCATGGAAAACAACGCTTTTCCGTGCACCGTGAGACGGTAATTCGTCGTCACGGATTGACCAATCGACAGTTCTGTTCTTTCTCCTGAAAGCATGATTATTCGATCTACGTTGGATCTCAAACGCGTTGCATTCTTTTAATCGCTCACCGAGGTGCGATTATTGGTTCATTGCCACGATTTTGAGAGAAAAAAGACGTTATTGATCAAATTCGTAACGAAAATTGATTGTCTTCGATCCACCACACGAAAATGATGACTTTTTTTTCGACAACACACGTGTTTAGCCAAAACGAAGCGGGAAATTGTGCCCTGTTTCCTGAAATCATGAAAATTCGATCTACATTGGATCTCAAACTGGTTGCATTCTTTTAATCGCTCACCGAGGCGCGATTATTGGGTAATTGCAACGATTTTGAGCGAAAAAAGACCTTTTTCCAATTTTGAAACGGAAATTGATCCTCTTCGATCCACCGCACGAAAATGATGACTTTTTTTTTCGACAACGTGTCGTGTTTAGCCAAAACGATGCGGAAAATTGAGCCATCGTCTCGATCCCTCGCCGGGATAAGATTTTTGGCATTTTTATGCGTACTGCATGGAAAACAACGCTTTTCCGTGCACCGTGAGACAGTAATTCGTCGTCACGGATTGACCAATCGACAGTTCTGTTTTTTTGCTGAAATCATGAAAATTCGATCTACATTGGATCTCAAAGTATCCAAACACCCACATTAGTGGGTTAGACCAATCGCCCCCAGTTCAAATTCGGTAATTGGTCAAAACTTTTTAGAGTGCAATATTTCGGGGTCTAACCCACATTGAAAAGCGATTCACTCGATCCGGCTGACATCGATCAATCGAATGGTGTGTGCTGCACGCGGTCCATACAACAGTGAAGAAAGTGCGGCTCGAAATCTTCAGATAGTCGAACGAGTTTACGTTTCGCATGCAGGGTGAGCATCTTGGCACTCGGACATCAGAATTTGCTTAACCCACGTTCAAACCTAGTCGCATCTCTGTTTCTGCACTCCATTAACCGATGGATGCAATCTTGGCGCGGGCTGAACAACGGTTACGATGCTGATACGTCTGAATTTGAAAACAAATCGTAGGAAAATCAGACGTCATTACCATCGTAACCGTTGTTTAGCCCGCGCCAAGACTGCATCCATCGGTTAATGGAGTGCAGAAACAGAGATGCGACTAGGTTTGAACGTGGGTTAAGCAAATTCTGATGTCCGAGTGCCAAGATGGTCACCCTGCAATAGGATGCTGATACGTCTGAATTTGAAAACGAATCGTAGGAAAATCAGACGTCTTTACCATCGTAACCGTTGTTTAGCCCGCGCCAAGACTGCATCCATCGGTTAATGGAGTGCAGACACAGAGATGCGACTAGGTTTGAACATGGGTTAAGCGAATTCTGATGTCCGAGTGCCAAGATGCTCACCGTGCATGCGAAACGTAAACTTGTTCGACTATCTGAACATTTCGAGCTGCACTTTCTTCACTGTTGTATGGACCGCGTGCAGCACACACCATTTGGTTGATCGATGTCAGCCCGATCGAGTAAATCGCTTTTCAATGTCGGTTAGACCCCGAAATGTTGCACTCTAAAAAGTTTTTACCAATTACCGAATTTAAACTGGGGGCGATTAGTTAAAACTTTTTAGGGTGCAATATTTCGGTGTCTAACCCACATTGAAAGGCGATTCACTCGATCCGGCTGACATCGATCAACCAAATGGTGTGTGCTGCACGCGGTCCATACAACAGTGAAGAAAGTGCAGCTCGAAATGTTGGGATAGTCTCGAACAAGTTTACGTTTCGCATGCACGGTGAGCATCTTGGCACTCGGACATCAGAATTCGCTTAACCCATGTTCAAACCTAGTCGCATCTCTGTGTCTGCACTCCATTAACCGATGGATGCAGTCTTGGCGCGGGCTAAACAACGGTTACGATGGTAAAGACGTCTGATTTTCCCACGATTCGTTTTCAAATTCAGACGTATCAGCATCGTAACCGTTGTTCAGCCCGCGCCAAGATTGCATCAATCGGTTGATGGAGTGCAGAAACAGTGATGCGACTAGGTTTGAACGTGGGTTAAGCGAATTCTGACGTTCGAGTGCCAAGATGGTCGCCCTGCATAGGAAACGTAAACTTGTTCGAGACTATCCCAACATTTCGAGCCGCACTTTCTTCACTGTTGTATGGACCGCGTGCAGCACACACCATTCGGTTGATCGATGTCAGCCCGATCGAGTAAATCGCTTTTCAATGTGGGTTAGACAACGAATTATTGCAGCCTAAAGAGTTTTAACCAATTACCCCCAGTTCAAATTCGGTAATTGGTCAAAACTTTTTAGAGTGCAATATTTCGGGGTGTAACCCACATTGAAAAGCGATTCACTCGATCCGGCTGAGATCCATCAACCGAATGGTGGCATGCTGTACGCGGTCCATACAACAGTGAAGAAATTGCAGCTCGAAACGTTCGGATAGTCTCGAACGCGTTTACGTATCGCATGCAGGGTGAGCATCTTCGCTCTCGGAGTGCAAAATTTGCTCAACCCACGTTCAAACCTAGTTGCATCTCTGTTTCTGAACCCCAATAACCGATGGATGCAATCTTGGCGCGGGCTTGACAACTTTTACGATGCTAATGACGTCTGAATTTGAAAACGAATCGCAGGAAATTCAGACGTCATTAGCATCGTAAAAGTTGTTTAGCCCGCGCCAAGATTGCATCCACCGGTTAATGGAGTGCAGAAACAGAGATGCGACTGAGTTTGAACGTGGGTTAAGCAAATTCTGCACTCCGAGAGCGAAGATGCTCACCCTGCATGCGATACGTGAACTCGTTCGAGACTATCCGATTGTTTCGAGCTGCACTTTCTTCACTGTTGTATGGACCGCGTCCAGCATGCCACCATTTGGTTGATCGATCTCAGCCGGATATAGTGAATCGCTTTTCAATGTGGGTTAGACACCGAATTATTGCAGCCTAAAGAGTTTTAACCAATTACCCCCAGTTCAAATTCGGTAATTGGTCGAAACTTTTTAGAGTGCAATATTTCGGGGTGTAACCCACATTGAAAAGCGATTCACTCGATCCGGCTGAGATCCATCAACCGAATGGTGGGATGCTGTACGCGGTCCATACAACAGTGAAGAAATTGCAGCTCGAAACGTTCGGATAGTCTCGAACGCGTTTACGTATCGCATGCAGGGTGAGCATCTTCGCTCTCGGAGTGCAAAATTTGCTTAAGCCACGTTCAAACCTAGTTGCATCTCTGTTTCTGAACCCCAATAACCGATGGATGCAATCTTGGCGCGGGCTTGACAACTTTTACGATGCTAATGACGTCTGAATTTGAAAACGAATCGCAGGAAATTCAGACGTCATTAGCATCGTAAAAGTTGTTTAGCCCGCGCCAAGATTGCATCCACCGGTTAATGGAGTGCAGAAACAGAGATGCGACTGAGTTTGAACGTGGGTTAAGCAAATTCTGCACGCCGAGAGCGAAGATGCTCACCCTGCATGCGATACGTGAACTCGTTCGAGACTATCCGATTGTTTCGAGCTGCACTTTCTTCACTGTTGTATGGACCGCGTCCAGCATGCCACCATTTGGTTGATCGATCTCAGCCGGATATAGTGAATCGCTTTTCAATGTGGGTTAGACACCGAATTATTGCAGCCTAAAGAGTTTTAACCAATTACCCCCAGTTCAAATTCGGTAATTGGTCAAAACTTTTTAGAGTGCAATATTTCGGGGTGTAACCCACATTGAAAAGCGATTCACTCGATCCGGCTGAGATCCATCAACCGAATGGTGGCATGCTGTACGCGGTCCATACAACAGTGAAGAAATTGCAGCTCGAAACGGTCGGATAGTCTCGAACGCGTTTACGTATCGCATGCAGGGTGAGCATCTTCGCTCTCGGAGTGCAAAATTTGCTCAACCCACGTTCAAACCTAGTTGCATCTCGGTTTCTGAACCCCAATAACCGATGGATGCAATCTTGGCGCGGGCTTGACAACTTTTACGATGCTAATGACGTCTGAATTTGAAAACGAATAGCAGGAAATTCAGACGTCATTAGCATCGTAAAAGTTGTTTAGCCCGCGCCAAGATTGCATCCACCGGTTAATGGAGTGCAGAAACAGAGATGCGACTGAGTTTGAACGTGGGTTAAGCAAATTCTGCACGCCGAGAGCGAAGATGCTCACCCTGCATGCGATACGTGAACTCGTTCGAGACTATCCGATTGTTTCGAGCTGCACTTTCTTCACTGTTGTATGGACCGCGTCCAGCATGCCACCATTTGGTTGATCGATCTCAGCCGGATATAGTGAATCGCTTTTCAATGTGGGTTAGACACCGAATTATTGCAGCCTAAAGAGTTTTAACCAATTACCCCCAGTTCAAATTCGGTAATTGGTCAAAACTTTTTAGAGTGCAATATTTCGGGGTGTAACCCACATTGAAAAGCGATTCACTCGATCCGGCTGAGATCCATCAACCGAATGGTGGCATGCTGTACGCGGTCCATACAACAGTGAAGAAATTGCAGCTCGAAACGTTCGGATAGTCTCGAACGCGTTTACGTATCGCATGCAGGGTGAGCATCTTCGCTCTCGGAGTGCAAAATTTGCTCAACCCACGTTCAAACCTAGTTGCATCTCTGTTTCTGAACCCCAATAACCGATGGATGCAATCTTGGCGCGGGCTTGACAACTTTTACGATGCTAATGACGTCTGAATTTGAAAACGAATCGCAGGAAATTCAGACGTCATTAGCATCGTAAAAGTTGTTTAGCCCGCGCCAAGATTGCATCCACCGGTTAATGGAGTGCAGAAACAGAGATGCGACTGAGTTTGAACGTGGGTTAAGCAAATTCTGCACTCCGAGAGCGAAGATGCTCACCCTGCATGCGATACGTGAACTCGTTCGAGACTATCCGATTGTTTCGAGCTGCACTTTCTTCACTGTTGTATGGACCGCGTCCAGCATGCCACCATTTGGTTGATCGATCTCAGCCGGATATAGTGAATCGCTTTTCAATGTGGGTTAGACACCGAATTATTGCAGCCTAAAGAGTTTTAACCAATTACCCCCAGTTCAAATTCGGTAATTGGTCAAAACTTTTTAGAGTGCAATATTTCGGGGTGTAACCCACATTGAAAAGCGATTCACTCGATCCGGCTGAGATCCATCAACCGAATGGTGGCATGCTGTACGCGGTCCATACAACAGTGAAGAAATTGCAGCTCGAAACGTTCGGATAGTCTCGAACGCGTTTACGTATCGCATGCAGGGTGAGCATCTTCGCTCTCGGAGTGCAAAATTTGCTCAACCCACGTTCAAACCTAGTTGCATCTCTGTTTCTGAACCCCAATAACCGATGGATGCAATCTTGGCGCGGGCTTGACAACTTTTACGATGCTAATGACGTCTGAATTTGAAAACGAATCGCAGGAAATTCAGACGTCATTAGCATCGTAAAAGTTGTTTAGCCCGCGCCAAGATTGCATCCACCGGTTAATGGAGTGCAGAAACAGAGATGCGACTGAGTTTGAACGTGGGTTAAGCAAATTCTGCACTCCGAGAGCGAAGATGCTCACCCTGCATGCGATACGTGAACTCGTTCGAGACTATCCGATTGTTTCGAGCTGCACTTTCTTCACTGTTGTATGGACCGCGTCCAGCATGCCACCATTTGGTTGATCGATCTCAGCCGGATATAGTGAATCGCTTTTCAATGTGGGTTAGACACCGAATTATTGCAGCCTAAAGAGTTTTAACCAATTACCCCCAGTTCAAATTCGGTAATTGGTCAAAACTTTTTAGAGTGCAATATTTCGGGGTGTAACCCACATTGAAAAGCGATTCACTCGATCCGGCTGAGATCCATCAACCGAATGGTGGCATGCTGTACGCGGTCCATACAACAGTGAAGAAATTGCAGCTCGAAACGGTCGGATAGTCTCGAACGCGTTTACGTATCGCATGCAGGGTGAGCATCTTCGCTCTCGGAGTGCAAAATTTGCTCAACCCACGTTCAAACCTAGTTGCATCTCGGTTTCTGAACCCCAATAACCGATGGATGCAATCTTGGCGCGGGCTTGACAACTTTTACGATGCTAATGACGTCTGAATTTGAAAACGAATAGCAGGAAATTCAGACGTCATTAGCATCGTAAAAGTTGTTTAGCCCGCGCCAAGATTGCATCCACCGGTTAATGGAGTGCAGAAACAGAGATGCGACTGAGTTTGAACGTGGGTTAAGCAAATTCTGCACGCCGAGAGCGAAGATGCTCACCCTGCATGCGATACGTGAACTCGTTCGAGACTATCCGATTGTTTCGAGCTGCACTTTCTTCACTGTTGTATGGACCGCGTCCAGCATGCCACCATTTGGTTGATCGATCTCAGCCGGATATAGTGAATCGCTTTTCAATGTGGGTTAGACACCGAATTATTGCAGCCTAAAGAGTTTTAACCAATTACCCCCAGTTCAAATTCGGTAATTGGTCAAAACTTTTTAGAGTGCAATATTTCGGGGTGTAACCCACATTGAAAAGCGATTCACTCGATCCGGCTGAGATCCATCAACCGAATGGTGGCATGCTGTACGCGGTCCATACAACAGTGAAGAAATTGCAGCTCGAAACGTTCGGATAGTCTCGAACGCGTTTACGTATCGCATGCAGGGTGAGCATCTTCGCTCTCGGAGTGCAAAATTTGCTCAACCCACGTTCAAACCTAGTTGCATCTCTGTTTCTGAACCCCAATAACCGATGGATGCAATCTTGGCGCGGGCTTGACAACTTTTACGATGCTAATGACGTCTGAATTTGAAAACGAATCGCAGGAAATTCAGACGTCATTAGCATCGTAAAAGTTGTTTAGCCCGCGCCAAGATTGCATCCACCGGTTAATGGAGTGCAGAAACAGAGATGCGACTGAGTTTGAACGTGGGTTAAGCAAATTCTGCACTCCGAGAGCGAAGATGCTCACCCTGCATGCGATACGTGAACTCGTTCGAGACTATCCGATTGTTTCGAGCTGCACTTTCTTCACTGTTGTATGGACCGCGTCCAGCATGCCACCATTTGGTTGATCGATCTCAGCCGGATATAGTGAATCGCTTTTCAATGTGGGTTAGACACCGAATTATTGCAGCCTAAAGAGTTTTAACCAATTACCCCCAGTTCAAATTCGGTAATTGGTCAAAACTTTTTAGAGTGCAATATTTCGGGGTGTAACCCACATTGAAAAGCGATTCACTCGATCCGGCTGAGATCCATCAACCGAATGGTGGCATGCTGTACGCGGTCCATACAACAGTGAAGAAATTGCAGCTCGAAACGTTCGGATAGTCTCGAACGCGTTTACGTATCGCATGCAGGGTGAGCATCTTCGCTCTCGGAGTGCAAAATTTGCTCAACCCACGTTCAAACCTAGTTGCATCTCTGTTTCTGAACCCCAATAACCGATGGATGCAATCTTGGCGCGGGCTTGACAACTTTTACGATGCTAATGACGTCTGAATTTGAAAACGAATCGCAGGAAATTCAGACGTCATTAGCATCGTAAAAGTTGTTTAGCCCGCGCCAAGATTGCATCCACCGGTTAATGGAGTGCAGAAACAGAGATGCGACTGAGTTTGAACGTGGGTTAAGCAAATTCTGCACTCCGAGAGCGAAGATGCTCACCCTGCATGCGATACGTGAACTCGTTCGAGACTATCCGATTGTTTCGAGCTGCACTTTCTTCACTGTTGTATGGACCGCGTCCAGCATGCCACCATTTGGTTGATCGATCTCAGCCGGATATAGTGAATCGCTTTTCAATGTGGGTTAGACACCGAATTATTGCAGCCTAAAGAGTTTTAACCAATTACCCCCAGTTCAAATTCGGTAATTGGTCAAAACTTTTTAGAGTGCAATATTTCGGGGTGTAACCCACATTGAAAAGCGATTCACTCGATCCGGCTGAGATCCATCAACCGAATGGTGGCATGCTGTACGCGGTCCATACAACAGTGAAGAAATTGCAGCTCGAAACGTTCGGATAGTCTCGAACGCGTTTACGTATCGCATGCAGGGTGAGCATCTTCGCTCTCGGAGTGCAAAATTTGCTCAACCCACGTTCAAACCTAGTTGCATCTCTGTTTCTGAACCCCAATAACCGATGGATGCAATCTTGGCGCGGGCTTGACAACTTTTACGATGCTAATGACGTCTGAATTTGAAAACGAATCGCAGGAAATTCAGACGTCATTAGCATCGTAAAAGTTGTTTAGCCCGCGCCAAGATTGCATCCACCGGTTAATGGAGTGCAGAAACAGAGATGCGACTGAGTTTGAACGTGGGTTAAGCAAATTCTGCACTCCGAGAGCGAAGATGCTCACCCTGCATGCGATACGTGAACTTGTTCGAGACTATCCGATTGTTTCGAGCTGCACTTTCTTCACTGTTGTATGGACCGCGTCCAGCATGCCACCATTTGGTTGATCGATCTCAGCCGGATATAGTGAATCGCTTTTCAATGTGGGTTAGACACCGAATTATTGCAGCCTAAAGAGTTTTAACCAATTACCCCCAGTTCAAATTCGGTAATTGGTCAAAACTTTTTAGAGTGCAATATTTCGGGGTGTAACCCACATTGAAAAGCGATTCACTCGATCCGGCTGAGATCCATCAACCGAATGGTGGCATGCTGTACGCGGTCCATACAACAGTGAAGAAATTGCAGCTCGAAACGTTCGGATAGTCTCGAACGCGTTTACGCATCGCATGCAGGGTGAGCATCTTCGCTCTCGGAGTGCAAAATTTGCTCAACCCACGTTCAAACCTAGTTGCATCTCTGTTTCTGAACCCCAATAACCGATGGATGCAATCTTGGCGCGGGCTTGACAACTTTTACGATGCTAATGACGTCTGAATTTGAAAACGAATCGCAGGAAATTCAGACGTCATTAGCATCGTAAAAGTTGTTTAGCCCGCGCCAAGATTGCATCCACCGGTTAATGGAGTGCAGAAACAGAGATGCGACTGAGTTTGAACGTGGGTTAAGCAAATTCTGCACTCCGAGAGCGAAGATGCTCACCCTGCATGCGATACGTGAACTCGTTCGAGACTATCCGATTGTTTCGAGCTGCACTTTCTTCACTGTTGTATGGACCGCGTCCAGCATGCCACCATTTGGTTGATCGATCTCAGCCGGATCGAGTGAATCGCTTTTCAATGTGGGTTAGACCCCGAAATATTGCAGTCTAAAAAGTTAAAACCAATCACCCCCAGTTCAAATTCGGTAATTGGTTAAAACTTTTTAAAGTGCGATATTTCAGGGTCTAACCCACATTGAAAAGCGATTCACTATATCCGGCTGAGATCGATCAACCAAATGGTGGCATGCTGTACGCGGTCCATACAACAGTGAAGAAAGTGCAGCTCGAAACGATCGGATAGTCTCGAACGAGTTCACGTATCGCATGCAGGGTGAGCATCTTCGCTCTCGGAGTGCAGAATTTGCTTAACCCACGTTCAAACTCAGTCGCATCTCTGTTTCTGCACTCCATTAACCGGTGGATGCAATCTTGGCGCGGGCTAAACAACTTTTACGATGCTAATGACGTCTGAATTTCCTGCGATTCGTTTTCAAATTCAGACGTCATTAGCATCGTAAAAGTTGTCAAGCCCGCGCCAAGATTGCATCCATCGGTTATTGGGGTTCAGAAACAGAGATGCAACTAGGTTTGAACGTGGGTTAAGCAAATTTTGCACTCCGAGAGCGAAGATGCTCACCCTGCATGCGATACGTAAACGCGTTCCAGACTATCCGAACGTTTCGAGCTGCAATTTCTTCACTGTTGTATGGACCGCGTACAGCATCCCACCATTCGGTTGATGGATCTCAGCCGGATCGAGTGAATCGCTTTTCAATGTGGGTTAGACACCGAATTATTGCAGCCTAAAGAGTTTTAACCAATTACCCCCAGTTCAAATTCGGTAATTGGTCAAAACTTTTTAGAGTGCAATATTTCGGGGTGTAACCCACATTGAAAAGCGATTCACTCGATCCGGCTGAGATCCATCAACCGAATGGTGGCATGCTGTACGCGGTCCATACAACAGTGAAGAAATTGCAGCTCGAAACGGTCGGATAGTCTCGAACGCGTTTACGTATCGCATGCAGGGTGAGCATCTTCGCTCTCGGAGTGCAAAATTTGCTCAACCCACGTTCAAACCTAGTTGCATCTCGGTTTCTGAACCCCAATAACCGATGGATGCAATCTTGGCGCGGGCTTGACAACTTTTACGATGCTAATGACGTCTGAATTTGAAAACGAATAGCAGGAAATTCAGACGTCATTAGCATCGTAAAAGTTGTTTAGCCCGCGCCAAGATTGCATCCACCGGTTAATGGAGTGCAGAAACAGAGATGCGACTGAGTTTGAACGTGGGTTAAGCAAATTCTGCACGCCGAGAGCGAAGATGCTCACCCTGCATGCGATACGTGAACTCGTTCGAGACTATCCGATTGTTTCGAGCTGCACTTTCTTCACTGTTGTATGGACCGCGTCCAGCATGCCACCATTTGGTTGATCGATCTCAGCCGGATATAGTGAATCGCTTTTCAATGTGGGTTAGACACCGAATTATTGCAGCCTAAAGAGTTTTAACCAATTACCCCCAGTTCAAATTCGGTAATTGGTCAAAACTTTTTAGAGTGCAATATTTCGGGGTGTAACCCACATTGAAAAGCGATTCACTCGATCCGGCTGAGATCCATCAACCGAATGGTGGCATGCTGTACGCGGTCCATACAACAGTGAAGAAATTGCAGCTCGAAACGTTCGGATAGTCTCGAACGCGTTTACGTATCGCATGCAGGGTGAGCATCTTCGCTCTCGGAGTGCAAAATTTGCTCAACCCACGTTCAAACCTAGTTGCATCTCTGTTTCTGAACCCCAATAACCGATGGATGCAATCTTGGCGCGGGCTTGACAACTTTTACGATGCTAATGACGTCTGAATTTGAAAACGAATCGCAGGAAATTCAGACGTCATTAGCATCGTAAAAGTTGTTTAGCCCGCGCCAAGATTGCATCCACCGGTTAATGGAGTGCAGAAACAGAGATGCGACTGAGTTTGAACGTGGGTTAAGCAAATTCTGCACTCCGAGAGCGAAGATGCTCACCCTGCATGCGATACGTGAACTCGTTCGAGACTATCCGATTGTTTCGAGCTGCACTTTCTTCACTGTTGTATGGACCGCGTCCAGCATGCCACCATTTGGTTGATCGATCTCAGCCGGATATAGTGAATCGCTTTTCAATGTGGGTTAGACACCGAATTATTGCAGCCTAAAGAGTTTTAACCAATTACCCCCAGTTCAAATTCGGTAATTGGTCAAAACTTTTTAGAGTGCAATATTTCGGGGTGTAACCCACATTGAAAAGCGATTCACTCGATCCGGCTGAGATCCATCAACCGAATGGTGGCATGCTGTACGCGGTCCATACAACAGTGAAGAAATTGCAGCTCGAAACGTTCGGATAGTCTCGAACGCGTTTACGTATCGCATGCAGGGTGAGCATCTTCGCTCTCGGAGTGCAAAATTTGCTCAACCCACGTTCAAACCTAGTTGCATCTCTGTTTCTGAACCCCAATAACCGATGGATGCAATCTTGGCGCGGGCTTGACAACTTTTACGATGCTAATGACGTCTGAATTTGAAAACGAATCGCAGGAAATTCAGACGTCATTAGCATCGTAAAAGTTGTTTAGCCCGCGCCAAGATTGCATCCACCGGTTAATGGAGTGCAGAAACAGAGATGCGACTGAGTTTGAACGTGGGTTAAGCAAATTCTGCACTCCGAGAGCGAAGATGCTCACCCTGCATGCGATACGTGAACTCGTTCGAGACTATCCGATTGTTTCGAGCTGCACTTTCTTCACTGTTGTATGGACCGCGTCCAGCATGCCACCATTTGGTTGATCGATCTCAGCCGGATATAGTGAATCGCTTTTCAATGTGGGTTAGACACCGAATTATTGCAGCCTAAAGAGTTTTAACCAATTACCCCCAGTTCAAATTCGGTAATTGGTCAAAACTTTTTAGAGTGCAATATTTCGGGGTGTAACCCACATTGAAAAGCGATTCACTCGATCCGGCTGAGATCCATCAACCGAATGGTGGCATGCTGTACGCGGTCCATACAACAGTGAAGAAATTGCAGCTCGAAACGTTCGGATAGTCTCGAACGCGTTTACGTATCGCATGCAGGGTGAGCATCTTCGCTCTCGGAGTGCAAAATTTGCTCAACCCACGTTCAAACCTAGTTGCATCTCTGTTTCTGAACCCCAATAACCGATGGATGCAATCTTGGCGCGGGCTTGACAACTTTTACGATGCTAATGACGTCTGAATTTGAAAACGAATCGCAGGAAATTCAGACGTCATTAGCATCGTAAAAGTTGTTTAGCCCGCGCCAAGATTGCATCCACCGGTTAATGGAGTGCAGAAACAGAGATGCGACTGAGTTTGAACGTGGGTTAAGCAAATTCTGCACTCCGAGAGCGAAGATGCTCACCCTGCATGCGATACGTGAACTTGTTCGAGACTATCCGATTGTTTCGAGCTGCACTTTCTTCACTGTTGTATGGACCGCGTCCAGCATGCCACCATTTGGTTGATCGATCTCAGCCGGATATAGTGAATCGCTTTTCAATGTGGGTTAGACACCGAATTATTGCAGCCTAAAGAGTTTTAACCAATTACCCCCAGTTCAAATTCGGTAATTGGTCAAAACTTTTTAGAGTGCAATATTTCGGGGTGTAACCCACATTGAAAAGCGATTCACTCGATCCGGCTGAGATCCATCAACCGAATGGTGGCATGCTGTACGCGGTCCATACAACAGTGAAGAAATTGCAGCTCGAAACGTTCGGATAGTCTCGAACGCGTTTACGTATCGCATGCAGGGTGAGCATCTTCGCTCTCGGAGTGCAAAATTTGCTCAACCCACGTTCAAACCTAGTTGCATCTCTGTTTCTGAACCCCAATAACCGATGGATGCAATCTTGGCGCGGGCTTGACAACTTTTACGATGCTAATGACGTCTGAATTTGAAAACGAATCGCAGGAAATTCAGACGTCATTAGCATCGTAAAAGTTGTTTAGCCCGCGCCAAGATTGCATCCACCGGTTAATGGAGTGCAGAAACAGAGATGCGACTGAGTTTGAACGTGGGTTAAGCAAATTCTGCACTCCGAGAGCGAAGATGCTCACCCTGCATGCGATACGTGAACTCGTTCGAGACTATCCGATTGTTTCGAGCTGCACTTTCTTCACTGTTGTATGGACCGCGTCCAGCATGCCACCATTTGGTTGATCGATCTCAGCCGGATCGAGTGAATCGCTTTTCAATGTGGGTTAGACCCCGAAATATTGCAGTCTAAAAAGTTAAAACCAATCACCCCCAGTTCAAATTCGGTAATTGGTTAAAACTTTTTAAAGTGCGATATTTCAGGGTCTAACCCACATTGAAAAGCGATTCACTATATCCGGCTGAGATCGATCAACCAAATGGTGGCATGCTGTACGCGGTCCATACAACAGTGAAGAAAGTGCAGCTCGAAACGATCGGATAGTCTCGAACGAGTTCACGTATCGCATGCAGGGTGAGCATCTTCGCTCTCGGAGTGCAGAATTTGCTTAACCCACGTTCAAACTCAGTCGCATCTCTGTTTCTGCACTCCATTAACCGGTGGATGCAATCTTGGCGCGGGCTAAACAACTTTTACGATGCTAATGACGTCTGAATTTCCTGCGATTCGTTTTCAAATTCAGACGTCATTAGCATCGTAAAAGTTGTCAAGCCCGCGCCAAGATTGCATCCATCGGTTATTGGGGTTCAGAAACAGAGATGCAACTAGGTTTGAACGTGGGTTAAGCAAATTTTGCACTCCGAGAGCGAAGATGCTCACCCTGCATGCGATACGTAAACGCGTTCCAGACTATCCGAACGTTTCGAGCTGCAATTTCTTCACTGTTGTATGGACCGCGTACAGCATCCCACCATTCGGTTGATGGATCTCAGCCGGATCGAGTGAATCGCTTTTCAATGTGGGTTACACCCCGAAATATTGCACTCTAAAAAGTTTCGACCAATTACCGAATTTGAACTGGGGGTAATTGGTTAAAACTCTTTAGGCTGCAATAATTCGGTGTCTAACCCACATTGAAAAGCGATTCACTATATCCGGCTGAGATCGATCAACCAAATGGTGGCATGCTGGACGCGGTCCATACAACAGTGAAGAAAGTGCAGCTCGAAACAATCGGATAGTCTCGAACGAGTTCACGTATCGCATGCAGGGTGAGCATCTTCGCTCTCGGAGTGCAGAATTTGCTTAACCCACGTTCAAACTCAGTCGCATCTCTGTTTCTGCACTCCATTAACCGGTGGATGCAATCTTGGCGCGGGCTAAACAACTTTTACGATGCTAATGACGTCTGAATTTCCTGCGATTCGTTTTCAAATTCAGACGTCATTAGCATCGTAAAAGTTGTCAAGCCCGCGCCAAGATTGCATCCATCGGTTATTGGGGTTCAGAAACAGAGATGCAACTAGGTTTGAACGTGGGTTGAGCAAATTTTGCACTCCGAGAGCGAAGATGCTCACCCTGCATGCGATACGTAAACGCGTTCGAGACTATCCGAACGTTTCGAGCTGCAATTTCTTCACTGTTGTATGGACCGCGTACAGCATGCCACCATTCGGTTGATGGATCTCAGCCGGATCGAGTGAATCGCTTTTCAATGTGGGTTACACCCCGAAATATTGCACTCTAAAAAGTTTTGACCAATTACCGAATTTGAACTGGGGGTAATTGGTTAAAACTCTTTAGGCTGCAATAATTCGGTGTCTAACCCACATTGAAAAGCGATTCACTATATCCGGCTGAGATCGATCAACCAAATGGTGGCATGCTGGACGCGGTCCATACAACAGTGAAGAAAGTGCAGCTCGAAACAATCGGATAGTCTCGAACGAGTTCACGTATCGCATGCAGGGTGAGCATCTTCGCTCTCGGCGTGCAGAATTTGCTTAACCCACGTTCAAACTCAGTCGCATCTCTGTTTCTGCACTCCATTAACCGGTGGATGCAATCTTGGCGCGGGCTAAACAACTTTTACGATGCTAATGACGTCTGAATTTCCTGCGATTCGTTTTCAAATTCAGACGTCATTAGCATCGTAAAAGTTGTCAAGCCCGCGCCAAGATTGCATCCATCGGTTATTGGGGTTCAGAAACAGAGATGCAACTAGGTTTGAACGTGGGTTAAGCAAATTTTGCACTCCGAGAGCGAAGATGCTCACCCTGCATGCGATACGTAAACGCGTTCGAGACTATCCGAACGTTTCGAGCTGCAATTTCTTCACTGTTGTATGGACCGCGTACAGCATCCCACCATTCGGTTGATGGATCTCAGCCGGATCGAGTGAATCGCTTTTCAATGTGGGTTACACCCCGAAATATTGCACTCTAAAAAGTTTCGACCAATTACCGAATTTGAACTGGGGGTAATTGGTTAAAACTCTTTAGGCTGCAATAATTCGGTGTCTAACCCACATTGAAAAGCGATTCACTATATCCGGCTGAGATCGATCAACCAAATGGTGGCATGCTGGACGCGGTCCATACAACAGTGAAGAAAGTGCAGCTCGAAACAATCGGATAGTCTCGAACGAGTTCACGTATCGCATGCAGGGTGAGCATCTTCGCTCTCGGAGTGCAGAATTTGCTTAACCCACGTTCAAACTCAGTCGCATCTCTGTTTCTGCACTCCATTAACCGGTGGATGCAATCTTGGCGCGGGCTAAACAACTTTTACGATGCTAATGACGTCTGAATTTCCTGCGATTCGTTTTCAAATTCAGACGTCATTAGCATCGTAAAAGTTGTCAAGCCCGCGCCAAGATTGCATCCATCGGTTATTGGGGTTCAGAAACAGAGATGCAACTAGGTTTGAACGTGGGTTGAGCAAATTTTGCACTCCGAGAGCGAAGATGCTCACCCTGCATGCGATACGTAAACGCGTTCGAGACTATCCGAACGTTTCGAGCTGCAATTTCTTCACTGTTGTATGGACCGCGTACAGCATGCCACCATTCGGTTGATGGATCTCAGCCGGATCGAGTGAATCGCTTTTCAATGTGGGTTACACCCCGAAATATTGCACTCTAAAAAGTTTTGACCAATTACCGAATTTGAACTGGGGGTAATTGGTTAAAACTCTTTAGGCTGCAATAATTCGTTGTCTAACCCACATTGAAAAGCGATTTACTCGATCGGGCTGACATCGATCAACCGAATGGTGTGTGCTGCACGCGGTCCATACAACAGTGAAGAAAGTGCGGCTCGAAATGTTGGGATAGTCTCGAACAAGTTTACGTTTCCTATGCAGGGCGACCATCTTGGCACTCGAACGTCAGAATTCGCTTAACCCACGTTCAAACCTAGTCGCATCACTGTTTCTGCACTCCATCAACCGATTGATGCAATCTTGGCGCGGGCTGAACAACGGTTACGATGCTGATACGTCTGAATTTGAAAACGAATCGTGGGAAAATCAGACGTCTTTACCATCGTAACCGTTGTTTAGCCCGCGCCAAGACTGCATCCATCGGTTAATGGAGTGCAGACACAGAGATGCGACTAGGTTTGAACATGGGTTAAGCGAATTCTGATGTCCGAGTGCCAAGATGCTCACCGTGCATGCGAAACGTAAACTTGTTCGAGACTATCCCAACATTTCGAGCTGCACTTTCTTCACTGTTGTATGGACCGCGTGCAGCACACACCATTTGGTTGATCGATGTCAGCCGGATCGAGTGAATCGCCTTTCAATGTGGGTTAGACACCGAAATATTGCACCCTAAAAAGTTTTAACTAATCGCCCCCAGTTTAAATTCGGTAATTGGTAAAAACTTTTTAGAGTGCAACATTTCGGGGTCTAACCGACATTGAAAAGCGATTTACTCGATCGGGCTGACATCGATCAACCAAATGGTGTGTGCTGCACGCGGTCCATACAACAGTGAAGAAAGTGCAGCTCGAAATGTTCAGATAGTCGAACAAGTTTACGTTTCGCATGCACGGTGAGCATCTTGGCACTCGGACATCAGAATTCGCTTAACCCATGTTCAAACCTAGTCGCATCTCTGTGTCTGCACTCCATTAACCGATGGATGCAGTCTTGGCGCGGGCTAAACAACGGTTACGATGGTAAAGACGTCTGATTTTCCTACGATTCGTTTTCAAATTCAGACGTATCAGCATCCTATTGCAGGGTGACCATCTTGGCACTCGGACATCAGAATTTGCTTAACCCACGTTCAAACCTAGTCGCATCTCTGTTTCTGCACTCCATTAACCGATGGATGCAGTCTTGGCGCGGGCTAAACAACGGTTACGATGGTAATGACGTCTGATTTTCCTACGATTTGTTTTCAAATTCAGACGTATCAGCATCGTAACCGTTGTTCAGCCCGCGCCAAGATTGCATCCATCGGTTAATGGAGTGCAGAAACAGAGATGCGACTAGGTTTGAACGTGGGTTAAGCAAATTCTGATGTCCGAGTGCCAAGATGCTCACCCTGCATGCGAAACGTAAACTCGTTCGACTATCTGAAGATTTCGAGCCGCACTTTCTTCACTGTTGTATGGACCGCGTGCAGCACACACCATTCGATTGATCGATGTCAGCCGGATCGAGTGAATCGCTTTTCAATGTGGGTTAGACCCCGAAATATTGCACTCTAAAAAGTTTTGACCAATTACCGAATTTGAACTGGGGGCGATTGGTCTAACCCACTAATGTGGGTGTTTGGATACTTTGAGATCCAATGTAGATCGAATTTTCATGATTTCAGCAAAAAAACAGAACTGTCGATTGGTCAATCCGTGACGACGAATTACTGTCTCACGGTGCACGGAAAAGCGTTGTTTTCCATGCAGTACGCATAAAAATGCCAAAAATCTTATCCCGGCGAGGGATCGAGACGATGGCTCAATTTTCCGCATCGTTTTGGCTAAACACGACACGTTGTCGAAAAAAAAAGTCATCATTTTCGTGCGGTGGATCGAAGAGGATCAATTTCCGTTTCAAAATTGGAAAAAGGTCTTTTTTCGCTCAAAATCGTTGCAATTACCCAATAATCGCGCCTCGGTGAGCGATTAAAAGAATGCAACCAGTTTGAGATCCAATGTAGATCGAATTTTCATGATTTCAGGAAACAGGGCACAATTTCCCGCTTCGTTTTGGCTAAACACGTGTGTTGTCGAAAAAAAAGTCATCATTTTCGTGTGGTGGATCGAAGACAATCAATTTTCGTTACGAATTTGATCAATAACGTCTTTTTTCTCTCAAAATCGTGGCAATGAACCAATAATCGCACCTCGGTGAGCGATTAAAAGAATGCAACGCGTTTGAGATCCAACGTAGATCGAATAATCATGCTTTCAGGAGAAAGAACAGAACTGTCGATTGGTCAATCCGTGACGACGAATTACCGTCTCACGGTGCACGGAAAAGCGTTGTTTTCCATGCAGTGCGCAATAAAATGCCAAAAATCTTTTCCCGGCGAGGGATCGAGACGATGGCACAATTTCCCGCTTCTTTTTGGCTAAAAACGACACGTTGTCGAAAAAAAAGTCATCATTTTCGTATGGTGGATCGAAGACATTCAATTTCCGTTACGAAATTGATAAATAACGTCTTTTTCCCCTCAAAATCGTCGCAATGAACCAATAATCGCACCTCGGTGAGCGGTTAAAAGAATTCAACCAGTTTTAGATCCAACGTAGATCGAATTTTCATGATTTCAGGAAACACAATAGAACTGTCGATTGGTCAATCCATGACGACAAATTATCGTCTCACGTTGCACGGAAAAGCGTTATTTTCCCTGCAATGCGTAGTAAAATGCAAAAAATCTTATCCCGACGAGAGATCGAGACGATGGCACAATTTCCCGCTTCGTTTTGGCTAAAAACGACACGTTGTCGAAAAAAAGTCATCATTTTCGTGTGGTGGATCGAAGACGATCAATTTTCGTTTCGAAATTGATAAATAACGTCTTTTTTCGCTCAAAATCGTCGCAATTAACCAATATGCCAAAAATCTTATCCCGGCGAGGGATTAAGACATCTGCAATAATTTTTGGTGCGTTTTTGTGAAATAAACGGCTTCGTCGAGGGGAACTTTTTTCAAAAAAAATTATGAATTTTCAGGATTTTCATCTCTGAATTGCATGAATAAAAAAGTCGTTAAGAATGTCATTGGTACGAAATATGGGAGTTATCGATTTTATTAAGATTAAGATGACTGCGAGAATTTTCGCTTCGGTTTCATCAAACAAACGACTTTATCGGGAAAAAAATCATCATTGTGCGATCACGTCAGCTGATGTTCGCATTTCCAACCGCTTTCAATCTGTCAAAACAGTCAAAACATTCGTCGTGACACATTGCTAACGTCACTCGACAGTTTCATGTTTCTCGCGCAAAAGTCGAGTCGTGTGACATTGCCGCCGAAAGAATCGACAAACGTTTCTGCTGTGAATGTGAGCGAGAGCCCCGTCTTAGCCCCTATGTCAGACGGCAGTGAGGCGTCGCACATCATGGCCGCCAGCGACCTTCTCATTGGCTTAAAAATCCAAAATTCTATTGCTTGCCATTTAAAACCTGTTGTGAATTTTGAAAAACCGTTAAGTAGGATTGCTCCTGATACCGTCCCGGAACCGAGGATACCCGGACAGCAAGTCTTTCTGAATCACCCTGTATATTGTTACGAAATAATGTGGAAATAACACGGACTCCGATATTTAAATACGTGGTTATCTTTGACAGACACGTCTACTCCCTTTTCTCGTTCTCTCACGACTCCCTTTCCTTTCTTTTTCTCTCTCTACCCTCTTTTATTTCATGGCTTCTTCATCTCCACTCGTTACACTATTCCCCTCCCTTAAGAGTTGTCGTCCCGACAACTATTTGCCGGTTGTAAACGTGTCTGTCGTGTACCAGTATCCATCTCTATTATTCCATTCTTAACTAACATTCTTAACTAACATCGTCCTGGTATTCACCCAAGTCCCGAGGGAAAAACTGAATTTTAGCAAAAAAACCTGGGAAGGAGCGATGTGTACAATTGTTAACATTTTTTTTTTTTTTTTTTTTTTTTCAACATTCTTCTATTTTCTTCTGACTTCGTTTCTTCAGACTTGCCCTATCTGTGTCAGTCCCGGACCTGTTTTCTGGACCATCAAAGGGAAACAACATAAATACTGAACTTAATTACAACAAACAACTTAACATGCTCATCTTTTTTTTTTCTTTTTTTTTTTTCATTCTCCGCATCACGTTTTCTTTGAATCTTTATTTTATTTTATTTTTCAATCATTCCACATCTTCCAACCCAGTTTTCACTCACGGGAAACTCTGTTTGGGTAACCTCTTTTTTTTTTTTTTTTTTTTGTGTTCCACACGTTACCTTCCGTGAGTCTAAAAAGAATTTCAGAACCACGGGAAACCAAACAACCTTGTCAAGTCTTTCTTATGTTTTTTTGTGCTACTTGACGGTTGTTTCTTGGGTTCTCTGGACCCCTCCAGATTCTTAAAACTTTTTCTCATTACTTTTTCTTTTTATTTCCTTTTTTTTTTTTTTTTTTTATTCGTCGTATGGAGCTAGCCGATTTACATGAACGATTTTAAATCTCCTGTGAGCGGCCTTTTGGATTCGATACACGACATCGTTAATTTTTGTTTTTATAAAATACGGACCTTCCCAATCTCGCTGTAGTTTTGGACATTTTCCTCGAACTTTATGGGGAGAATAAAGCCAAACTTTTTGTCCAATTTTGAACAACAGCATGTGAGATTTTAAATCGAACCTGGATTTGATTTTATCGCTCTTCAATGTAAAATTTTTTCTGACATCCTCGTGAATATAGCTCAATTTGTCTTGAAGGTTGTCTACGTATTCTGTGACTGTCGAGGATGACTCCTTAGTCCTTGCAGGATTTCCTCTGAGCATTTCCAGTGGAAGTCTCAATTCTCTTCCCATTACCATCATTGCTGGAGAGAACTCTGTCGTTTCGTGTTTTGAAGAACGATAGGCTAATAGGAAGAGAGGAATCCACTTGTCCCAGTCTGTTTGATTATCATTAACAAATTTTGACAAGTATTGCAAAATGGTTCGATTTAATCTTTCGACTAAGCCATTCGATTGGGGATGTAAAGGTGTTGTTCTGGTCTTTCCAATTCCCAAAATGTTCATTGTTTCTTTGAAAACGTTCGATTCAAAGTTTCTCCCTTGATCCGAGTGGATTTCATGAGGAATACCGAATCGTGATATTACTTCGGCGACCAATACTTCGGCGACTGTTTTAGCTTGAAAATTCGGCAGTGGGAAAACTTCTGGCCATCTTGTAAAGTAGTCGGTTACAACGAGTAAATATTTATTGTTTGAAGATGATTTTGGTAGCGGTCCGAGAATATCTACAGCCAACCTTTCGAAAGGACATCCAACATTATAAATTTGCAATTCTCCTTTTGTTTTTAAATGCGGCCCTTTTTTTGAAAAGCAGATTGTACATTTTTTGCACCATTTTTCTACGTCTGGTTTGCAATATGCCCAGTAAAATTGTTGTCGTATTTTCGACAATGTTTTGTTAATTCCAAAGTGTCCCCCAGTTGGAGAATTGTGACTTTCAAACAATATTTGGGGAATCATTTTTTTTGGAACAATTAATTGCAAAATCCTTCTATTCAAATTCGGGGATTCCCATACTTTGTACAATAGATCATTTTCAATAATAATCGAGTCCCAATATAGGAGATATATTTTGAAAGAAGAGTCTAAGCAAGAAATTTCTGACCAATGAGGGCGAGTGTTATTTTTTTTGAATTCAATCAACCTCTTGAGTGTTTCGTCTTCTCGTTGTAACTTTTTCCACTTTATAGTTTCTTTGGTCTGACAAATAGTACGTCGCACTGATGTTTCCCCTTCCGAATTTATTGTTTCTAATTTTTCGCATGTTTTGCACGGATCTTCAGAGCAAGGTCGTCTCGATAAGCTGTCCGCGTTTGCATGATTCCGCCCAGCGCGATGGGAAATGTCAAAATCATATTGAAATAAAATTTCAAGCCATCGAGCTACTTGGCCTTCTGGGTTTTTGAAAGACATTAACCATTGGAGGGATGCATGATCTGTTCTAATTAGAAATTTCCGGCCCATGAGATAATGACGAAAATGTTCAACAGAACGTACTACTGCTAGCAATTCTCTTCGAGTCACGCAATAATTCTTTTCAGCTTTATTGAACGTTTTGCTGAAGTACGAAATTACTTTTTCTGTCCCCAATCGAAGTTGAGATAGAACTGCTCCGATTCCTTTATTTGAAGCGTCTGTGTCAAGAATGAAGGGATCGTTTACCGAAGGAAACACTAAAATGGGTGGTTTTGTTAATGCTTCTTTTAAATTCGTAAAGGATTCCTGTGCTTCTTGATTCCATTGAAATGCACTTTTCTCTTCCGTTAGTTTATGCAAGGGTTTGGCAATCGAAGCGAAATTTTTTACGAATTTCCTGTAATAAGAGCATAGCCCTAGAAAACTTTTTATTTCTGTTTTATTGGTTGGTTGTGGCCAATGTACAATTGACGTTATTTTGTCTGGGTTTGTTTGAATTCCTGAGCCTGATATAATATATCCCAAATATATTACTTCCTGGCGATTTAGGATGCATTTATTAGCGTTGGCCTTGAGATTGGCTTTCTTAAGTCTTTCAAATACAAGTTCTGAATTCTTTTGATGTTGTTCGAACGTTGTGCTGAATATGATAATATCGTCGATGTAAACTAAACAAATTTTCCCTAGGAGATCTCTGAGTACTATGTTCATGATTCGTGAGAATGTAGATGGGGCATTGCACAGACCGAACGGCAGCACTGTAAATTGCCACAATTCATTGCCGAACATGAACGCTGTTTTTTCTTTATCATCCGGATCTAGTTGGATTTGCCAGTAGCCACTCTTCAAGTCCACAACTGAGAACCAATTTGAGCCTGATACTGTTTCTAACATTTCATCTATGCGGGGAATCGGGTACGAATCTTTTTTTGTTATGGAATTGAAGACACGATAATCGATGCAAAATCGTATTGAACCATCTTTTTTTGGGATAAATATGGGTGGAGAAGAATATGGACCAAAACTTGGTTCAATTACTTTTTGCGTTTTCATTTCTTCTAATAGATTCAATGCTTTTTCTTTATATTGTATTGGGATCCGTCGGGGAGCAATTTTGAATGGTTTCGCGTTTCCTGTGTCGATTTTGTGTTTGATATAATCGCAGGTACCCAAATCGTTCGAGTCTCTAGCAAAGTTATCGCATAAACGAATAAAAGATGATCTAAATTGAGTTATTTGGTCGGTGGTCAATAATTCCGTTGATTTTTTATACAGATTCATGAGGTTTTGAGGAATCTCTTGATTCTTATCATGGAATTCTATATACTGTGCGGTTACAATCCTTTCATTCTGTTTCATGTTCAATTTCTTTTCCATCGCCGTTTCAAAGTCTTTGAGCAGACCAGATTTTTGTAAGAAATCTAACCCGAGTATGCAGTTTTCTTTAATATTCGCAAAGACAACTTCTAATTCGATTGCCAAGCTTCCAATTTGAACTAATGCCTTACGAATTGTTCCAAAAGGGAATTGCTCTCGAGAAACCGTGAGTATTTCTAACTGTTTGGGAACGATTTCTAATTTGTTGATTGTATTTGCAAAGAGAGATGCATTTGCTATTGTGATGTCTGATGCTGTGTCGATTATCATTACACATGATTTCTTTGCAATTTGTCCGGTGATCTTTAAATACAGTGACAAATTCGGTTCAGGATTGAATGTCATTTTGACATTACAGGATTTATATTTTCCTTGAATGTTTCGAGTCGATTCGTTCCCCTTCGAATCGACTCTACTTAGTTTTCCGAACTTTTTTTATTTTTGTCGTTTTCCGAACGAGTTGGAGCTCTGCAGGTTCGTTTAGTATGACCGATTTTTCCGCAATTCCAGCACTCAGGTGCTGCCCGTTTGTTAGCACCTTGATTTTCTTCGAAGTGTTTTGAATTCTGATAATTTTATTCAGTGGCAAACTGGTATTTGTTTGCATGGAATGATGAACCCATATTCTCGTTGAAAGGTCGCGTGTATGGTCCGTAAACGTGTTTTTGCGAGCTCGATGCAAGGGAAAAATTTCTTTCTAAAAGATTTACCGCTTGAATTTCTTTTGCTCGAACTACTGCTACACGTAGGGATGAAATACTTTCCAGCCTGAGGACTCTCCGTATGCTGTAACTTGCAATTCCCGCAATAAAATGAGCACATGCAATTTTGTCCTTGATAATTTCATTCGTTTCAGGGAAAGCTAGTCTGACGAGTGTTTTCAAATCAGTCGCGAAAGTTGCTAAACTCTCATTTGGTCTTTGTTGTCGTGCATTAAATTCATTGAAGCTAATGTTCTCGAAATGTTCGATTCCGTAGCTGAAATTTAGTGCTGCTTTTACTTTTTCGAAATCTTTTACGTCGTTATTGTCTAATCCATCCAGAATTTCTCTCGCGGAGCCACGCAGGGATGAAACTAGTACGATAGCTTTTTCTTCGTTGGAATAATTGTTAAAAATTGAAATCATTTCGAATTGTTTCAAATATTGTTCCCACGAGCTTTTTCCATCGTAAATGTCGGGTTTTAAACAATGTTTACTCAAGGTATTTTGAGAATTATTTTCACTAACGTTAGTGTCGTTCGCAGTTGAAATCAAATTCTGAATGTTTGGATGAGGGAACGACGAGGTAGAAGCAATATTGTCACCAGAAATTTGTGAGTTAGAGTGAGGAACGATACTACCGGGAGGTTCATCATTGAGGTTTTGACCATTTTCCGTTACGTTGGAATCGGTTCTCAATGTTTGGGTCGTTTCTTGATTTGTTTGGCTTGTCGTCATGGTGATTGCTTCGCGAGCGGCCTCCTTTGCTGCTTCGATAATCGTAATTTTGAATAAATTTAGTTGATTATTTATCTGTTGATGGTTATTTTCCAAGGATTCACGCAATTCTTCTCGAATTAAGTCGAATTGTTCTTGCATATTCGTGTTTCCTTGCACGGCTTTTTGACGGGTTTTACGCGAATTCATGATCGCGATTTATTGTTCTCCGATATTTTCTATTTAATTATTTATTTATTTATTTATTTATTCCTGACGTGTTCATTCCCATCCCACTTCTGACACCAAATGTTACGAAATAATGTGGAAATAACACGGACTCCGATATTTAAATACGTGGTTATCTTTGACAGACACGTCTACTCCCTTTTCTCGTTCTCTCACGACTCCCTTTCCTTTCTTTTTCTCTCTCTACCCTCTTTTATTTCATGGCTTCTTCATCTCCACTCGTTACAATATATAGAATTACCATGGCAGTGGTTGCTAAGGAAACGATTACCATGGCAACCGTTGCCATGGTAACCGTTGCCATGATAACCGTTGCCATGGTAACCGTTGCCGTGGTAACCGTTGCCATGGTAAACGCTCAATTTCTCTAACGGATTTTTTTTTAATTTGAAAAAACATTTTTTTTTTAGAATTTTGTTCATCCTCTATCTAAAAAAATTATCTAAAAAATCTAGATAATTATCTAAAAATGTATCTAAAAATTATCTAAAAAATCTAAATAATTATCTGAAAATGTATCTAAAAATTGTCTAAAAAAAAAATTCGCGATAATTTTTTTTTGGATAGAGGACGAACAAAATCCGTCCTTAGTGAGCGTCTACGATGGGAGAGGAGTAACCGTGACAAATTTCACGATCCTAACTTCATTGGTTTAGGCTGTGCGTTGTCTGTCAGTCAGTCAGTCAGTATAGAAAAAAAAAAAAATTTCGATAATTTTTTTTTGGATAGACAACGAACGAAATCCGTTCTTAGTGAGCGTCTACGATGGGAGAGGAGTAACCATGACAAATTTCACGATCCTAACTTCATTGGTTTAGGCTGTGCGTTGTCTGTCAGTCAGTCAGTCAGTCAGTCAGTCAGTCAGTCAGTCACGCAACTCTTTTATATATATAGACTAGCCTTGGGTACGCCCGCTTCGCTGGGCACACAATGGTCTCCAATGACACTGGGACCCCAATGAAAAAGATTTTTTCATTGGGGTCTATATGATCAAATTTGGAAACTTGACTGACTGACTGACTGACTGATTGAAAACGAACACCCTAAACCACTGAAGATAGGATCATGGTTCCAGCCAGTCCTTTCAGTCAGCCAGTCTTTTTTTTTGTGTGTCAGTCAGTGAGTCAGTCACGCAACAGTCGGAAAAAAAATTGCGAAAATTTTTTTTTGGATAAAGAACGAACAAAATCCTTTCTTAGTGAGCGTCTACGATGGGAGAGAAGTATCTGTGACAAATTTCATAGCCGTGACAAATTTCACGATCCTATCTTAAGTGGTTTAGAGTGTGCGTTGTCTGTCAATCAATCCGTCACTCACTCAGTCAGTCAGTCAGTCAATCACGCAATATGTATAATGATGAAAAATAAATTTTTGCAATAATTTGTTTTTGGGTAGAGAACGAACAAAATCTGTTCTTAGTGAGCGTCCATGATGGGAGAGGAGTATAGAAAATGAAAAAAAAATTGAAAAAAAAAAAATTTCGATAGTTTTTTTTTGGATAGAGAACGAACGAAATCTGTTCTTAGTGAGCATCTACGATGCGAGAGGAGTAACCGTGACAAATTTCACGATCCTAACTTCATTGGATTAGGCTGCGCGTTGTCTGTCAGTCAGTCAGTCAGTCAGTCAGTCAGTCAGTCAGTCACGCGACTCTTTTATCAAGAGACTCGGCAGAGTCTCGGGACAAGTACATTTGAAAACAGCTGTGCGTCGTCTGCTTGCCCCGAGCGCTCGCCGAGTCTATACTTTCTCGTAGTAAAACGATTCGCGGTGGTGGGAAAAAAAATTCCAATGACATTTCAGCTAACTGTAAAGCCCAGGAGTCGTCTAGCGACCTGAAAATTGACATGGAGACTAATTACGCGATACCCTTTCGATAGAGCCCAAATTTGGTACGATTGATTAAGTAATTGCTGAGAAAAAACTTTGCACGGGCTTAGTCCTATCTCAGCCTGCGTCAGAACCACGCTACATCGAAGGATTTGACGTGACATAGAAATCTTGTCGCTGCGACGGCTCAGTGACATAAAAATCTTGTCGCTGCGAGGGCTCAGTGACATAAAAATCATGTCGCTGGGCCACAAGAAAAAATTGTACATTTGTTCCTTTCTGCCAAAATTCTCATGGAGCCAAGGAAAAAAATGCTTCACTACAACTTCATGCTAAAATATTTATTTTTTCCAACTCGTGGTCAAAGGTCGAAAATTTAATTCTCGCGATAAATTGAGACTTTGGCACGTGTTCCCTCTTTGTTTCAGCATATCAAACCGAGTGGCTGGGAAAAAAATCATGATTTTACCATTTTCGCTTGGAGAAGAGCGATTTTCGTTTCAAAATTGATGAAAAATCGTCATTTTCAAGCAAAAATCTTGGTAATGGGAAACAAATCATATCTCGGTAGAAAATTGAGATAGAGACATGAATCTGGGCTTAAATTGAGCTCCACAGAGTCTAGTTGCTGGGAAAAAATCAGCATTTTATTTTCATGGAGCCAAGAAGAAAAATTCTTCGCTAGAACTTCATGTTCAAATGTTGATTTTTCCAGCTCGTGGGCAAAAGTCGAAAATTGATTTCTCGCGATAAATTGAGACTTTGGCACGTGTTTCCTCTTTGTTTCAGCGTATCCAACCGAGTGGCTGGAAAAGAAATCATAATTTATACGATTTTCACTCGAAGAAGCGCGATTTTCGTTTGAAAATTGTCGAAAAATCGTCTTTTTCAAGCAAAAATCATGGTAATGGGCAAAAAATCATATCTCGCCAAAAAATTGAGATAGGGACATAATTCTGGGCTTGGACTAAGGTCCAAATAGTGTCTTTCTGGGGAAAAAATCAGCATTCTATGTTCATGGAGCCAAACAAATAGATTCTTCGCTCCTATGTATGATGTAAAAATGTCGTTATTTTGTAAGCTGATAGTGAAAAGGCAATAATACCATTCTCGAGCAAAATCAAGACTATGGCACGCGTTCACGTTTCCTTTCAACTCAACAAATTATGTGGCTTGAAAAAAAATCAAAATTTATACTATTTTCACGCGGAGAAGAGCGATTTTCGTTTGAAAATTGATGAAAAATCGTCATTTTCAAGCAAAACTCATGGTAATAAGCAAAAATTCATATCTCGGTGGAAAATCGAGATATAGACATGATTCTGGACTTAAATTGAGCTCCACAGAGTATATTTTTGGCGAAAAAATCAGCAATTTATTCCCATAAACCCAACTGAATAAAATCTTCGGTTCCAAGTCATGTAAAAATGTCGTTTTTTTCTAAGCTGATAGTGAAAATGCAAAAATACAATTCCCAAGAAAAATTAAGATTATGGCGTGCGTTGACGTTTCCTTCCAGCTCAACAAACCATGTGGACAAAAAACATGATTTTATCGTCGTTGCTTGGAGAAGAGCGATTTTCGTTTGAAAATTTATGAAAAATCGTCGTTTTCGAGCAAAAATCATGGAAATGGGCCAAAATCATACCTCGGTGAAAAATTGAGATAGAGACATGATCCTTGGCTTCAAATGAGCTCCACAGAGTACACTTCCAGGGAAAAATCAGCAAATTATTCCCACCGGACTGAAAAAGTTGGAGACTTTCAATCAGAAAAAATAAGTGATATCCTAGCCAAAAATCCCCTCCCGGGGAAAAAAGCTTGGACAAGTACATTTGTTGGTGATCCCCATTTCAATTGTTTTCACAGGAAAATCTAATCCCCCCTTGAAAAAAATTGAAAACGCCAACAAAATAAAGAATTTAAGAAAACCCCCAAAAAAAAAAATTCAAGAAGATTGAGAAAAATGCAAGAAATGCGAGAAAAAAATTAATGGTATTCGCTCAGCATAAAAAATTCTGATATCTATAAAAAGACAAGTATAACCTGTCTGAAAATCATGTTGATGTTCGAAAATCAATTAACGAGAAAAAACAAAATCTTCCAAAAAGACACGTCTCAAAAAAAGGAACCACTAAATACAAAACGGCGAATCGACAGAAAAACTTCATACAAAAATACAAAACTAAAGTTTGCCATCATATGTTGAGCGTATGCGCACAGAGTACTTGGCCGGCCCGAAAAATCTCATATTAGATTTGAATTTTCTATGATTTTTTATCTTTCGAATGGTCCTTGGTAGAACAAAATCCGTTCAGCTAATCCAGAGAAATCTAACATTGAAGATTTTGGACGCGAGGTTTGGGATCCCTTCTGTTTCTTAGAATCAGAAAGGCGTAAGTTATGTGCGCAGGCGCTTGGACATACGCCCTTACGTGCCTGGTGGACATTTTCGGCCCGTGACGTCACCCGCCCCGCTAAACGTGGTATCCCCACTCTTTGCGCGCCACTGAGCGAGAGAGACAGACTATATCGGGCCTCTCTTTCCGTATGGTTTTCGTTGTTTAGCTACCATGGTTTTCGTTGTCTAGCTATCATGGTTTTCGTTGTCAAGGTACACGGCTCCATGGTTTTTGTTGTCTAGGTATATTTCTCCATGGTTTTCGATGTGTAGGTATTTTTCTCCATGGTTTTTGTTGTCTCTGTATATTTCTCCGTGGTTTTCGATGTCTAGGTCGACGGCTCCATGGTGTTCGTTGTCAAGGTACACGGCTTCATGGTTTCTGATGTCTAGGTATATTTCTCGATGGTTTTCGATGTGTAGGTATATTTCTCCATGGTTTTCGTTGTCTCTGTATATGTCTCCATGGTTTTCGATGTCTAAGTATATTTCTCCATGGTTTTCGATGCCTAGGAATGTTTCTCCATAGTTTTCGATGTCTAGGTCGTCGGCTCCATGGTTTTCGGTGTCTAGGTCCACGGCTCCATGGTTTTTTATGTATAGGTATATTTCTCCATGGTTTTCGATGTCTAGGTCGTCGGCTCCATGGTTTTCAGTGTCTAGGTCCACGGCTCCATGGTTTTTGTTGTCTAGGTATATTTCTCCATGGTTTTCGATGTGTAGGTATGGTTTTTGTTGTCTGGGTATATTCCTCCATGGTTTTCGTTGTCGCTGTATATTTCTCCATGGTTCTCGATGCCTAGGTATATTTCTTCATGGTTTTCGATGTCTAGGTCGACGGCTCCATGGTTTTCGTTGTCAAGGTACACGGCTCCATGGTTTTTTATGTCTAGGTATGTTTCTCCATGGTTTTTGATCGCTAGGTTCATGGCTCCATGGTTTTCGACGTCTAGGTATATTTCTCCATGGTTTTCGATGTCTAGGTATATTTATTCATGGTTTTTGCTGTCTAGGCATATTTCTCCATGGTTTTAGTTGTCTCTGTATATTTCTCCATGGTTTTCGATGTCTAGGTCCACGGCTCTATAGTTTTCGATGTCAAGGTATATTTCTCCATTGTTTCCGATGTCTAGGTATATTTCCCCATGGTTTTCGATGTCTAGGTCCACGGCTCCATGGTTTTTGATGTCTAGGTATATTTTTCCATGGTTTTCGATGTCTAGGTCCACGGCTCCATGGTTTTTGATGTCTAGGTCCATTCCTTCATGGGTTTCGGTGTCTAGGTCCACGGCTCCATGGTTTTTGATGTCATTTGTTTTTCATCTCAAAAATCAAAATCTTCTTCATTCAAATTTCGGCAACATAAAAAATATTTATCAGACTTTATGATTGAAGGGGTTGACCGGGGGTTGCCACGGAAGTTTTTGACCTTTGCACGGTAACCTTATTTTATTTAAACTTTCCGGTGACGCGGGGTCATAAATCCTCCACCTTGGGCTTATTCTTTTCGCTTTTTAATGCAGGATCACGTGAGCCTGGGGCAATTTCGCTCGGAGTCAAAAAATAAGCCAAAAATGCAATAAAACGATTAAAAAACGGGAGAACGAAGGGAGAACGGGCACGAGGGAGAAGGGTGAAGTCTCGTCAGGACTTTTTTGAGGGATTGACGAAGAGTCTTGACGGAATTTTGTAAGGCGCTCACCAGTGGTCTCGAACGTGGTTTCTTAAGAGTTAGTTAATATTTACTAAACTCAGAGTCTCGTCACTATGGTTTTAAGGGATTAACGAAGAGTCTGGACGACAATTTCGAAAGGGTTAACCAAGGCTCTTAATGGGAGTTTTTAAGGGATTAACCACGAATCTCGCCAGGACTTTTTTAAGGGATTGGTCAAGAGTCTGGACGAGAATTTTTAAGGGGTTTATCATGACCCTCGCCGATATATTTTGAAGGGATTTGCGGAAGCGGTGTCGACGGAAGTTTTTCAAGGCATTGAGTGGAAGCGTCCAGAGACTTTTTTTATGGGATTCATAAAGAATCTCGCCGCGACTTTTTCAAAAGATTCATCGAGATTCTGGTCGAGACTTGTTTCAACAGATCGACCAAGAATCGTGCCAAGACTTTTTTAAGGGATTAGTCAAGAGTCTGGATGGGATTTTTTAAAGAGTCGACAAAAAGTCTTGACGAGATTTTTGCAACAGATTAGCCAAGGGTAGACGAGCTTTTTTAAGGGATTGACTAAGGGCCTCACTGAGGTTTCATTAAGAGATTGACCACGAGTCTCTTCGTGGTTTCCTTGAGGGATTGAACAAGGTTCTCGATGAGAGTTTTTTAAGTCTTTGATCATGACTGTTGTCGAGATATTTAAAGGAATTTACCAGGGGTGTCGACAGAAGTTTTTGAAGAGATTTATTTTATTTCAAGAATAACCAACCAGAACAAATAATGCCTCTATAATTACAAAAAAATGTTGATGAATATCCCGCTTTTCAAAAAGAAGAGAAATCCGTGGAAAAATACTTTTGAAAAGTAAAAAAAGAACGCCAATTTTAAAAGATCGCAACCTCAGTAGGAAAATAATTACTCAATTTTCTTCATATCACTTTGACATAAAAAACAATTTAGATTTACAAAATGTAATGCATTTTTCCTTCCCTACGAACGATATTTTGAAATTCCCCAAAATTTTCTCAAAAACTCTCAAGCTCAATCGACAAAAAGAAATGAAATCATTGCAACATAGCCAAGAATTAAAAAAATAATGAATAGCTACATTTCACAGGGAAACATGTGCACCCTCAATACATTTTGTGTATTTAAGGGTCTGCAAAGGCTCTACGAAAAAATGCAAAAAATTGGCGTGCATGGTTAACTAAAAAAGCCCGGAAAGATAAAGAATCAATTTAAGGGAGAGGCGGACAAACTTGAACAACTGCCTAAAATAGAATTTCCGTTTTTCATCTGAAAAATCGAAATCGTTTTCATTCAAATCTCGTCAAGATAAAAAAACATTTATCAGTTTGCATGGAATGAAATTTTTTAAAAGTTTCGTTCCCCTTGGCTCTCCAGACTTTGAAAAATGATTATTAATTGTGCAAAGAGGAGAGATTTTTGTTTAATATGGAAATAGGAAATATCATCGCGGAAAGAGGAATAGGATAAACAGCGAACATTTGGAATAATATGGAATTATCATCGCGGAAAGAGAACAGAAAAAACAGCGAACATTTAGAATTTCGGAAGATGTTCCATTCCCCATTACATGACGTCATAATGCTACTTTGCGCGTGCATGCGGAAACTTCTAATAAGAACAGTGACGCAGGCCTTCGCCGAACTTTTTTAGTTAACCATGCACGCCAATTTTTTGCATTTTTTTGTAGAGCCTTTGCAGACCCTTAAATACACAAAATGTATTGAGGGTGCACATGTTTCCCTGTGAAATGTAGCTATTCATTATTTTTTTAATTCTTGGCTATGTTGCAATGATTTCATTTCTTTTTGTCGATTGAGCTTGAGAGTTTTTGAGAAAATTTTGGGGAATTTCAAAATATCGTTCGTAGGGAAGGAAAAATGCATTACATTTTGTAAATCTAAATTGTTTTTTATGTCAAGGTGATATGAAGAAAATTGAGTAATTATTTTCCTACTGAGGTTGCGATCTTTTAAAATTGGTTTTAATTACCGGAATATTTTCCTTCGCGTTTTTTATCGGAAATAATTTTCCCCTTGCTCATTCTCTCGCAATCCTATCAAGCATTTTGATGAGAACGAATCGGGAGAAATATGGTGCTTTGATCCACAACTCCTGAGATGGTCAGTTGCGAAAAAAGGCCATGAATAACGGACCCCCTGCGTCGATCTTGCCCTGGCCTCGGAAGGAGGAAACGTCGTTGAAATGATAACGGCGATTCCGATGTTCTCGAACATTCCCGAGCTTCTTTCCCGCCGTCTAGATTTCCTTCTCGCGTTGATTTACGAGAGCCAAGGGTTCGACCAATATTTCCGTCGGGATGTAGATCCTAGCCAAAAATCCCCTCCACGGGGAAAAAAGCTTGGACAAGTCCATTTGTTGGTGATCCCCGTTTCTATTTGTTTTCACAGAAAAATCTGCCCCCCCCCCCCAAAAATTGGAAACGCCAACAAAATAAGAAATTATAAAAAAACTCTGGAAAAAAGGAAAGGATATCAGCACCAAAAATTCTGATATCTATTGTTCGAAGGCGTCGCTTGATTCGAACACACGCCACAGTGTGGCGCTTTCCCACCTTTGCTTTCGCGCGACGTCGTTTAATTCGAACTACCGTCACACTGTGGCGCTTTGCCGCTTTTTCTTTCTCGCGAACGTCGTGATGCCGCGGAATCCGCGGGGTCTCCGCGCTCACGGCCTCACGCTGAGGCCTCACGAGACCCGCTGAACTTCCCGATCTCGACGCCAGGCGGCTAAACTCTTGATCGGTAGCTCGTCAGCGAAACGCTCTCGAGCGGGTATAAATACGCGACCGATCGAGCCATTAAGTGAGCAATATTCTCCACTGGACAGCCACTCCTACCATATCAAGGAATTGGAAACTTTCCGGACCACGTCCTGGTCCATCACAGCCACAGGATTAACCCGCAGCCTCCGGAACACCTCCCGTGGCGCCTCATCCCGCAGGACACTGTGCCGCAGCGGCTGACTCGGCCGCCGACCAGCACCCTCGTACCGAGGGACCCACGCCGACGTCGCTGGACGTCGCCGACTTTTGCTTCGCCACCCCCTCTACTCTCGCCGCTACCTCTCTCCCCTCTGGGGAAACCAATCAAGACGAGGACTATCGGCACCCAGACCACCGGACCGTCTCGAGTGCATCGAGGCGTCCAGACAGCGTTCAACAGCGAGAGCGAGTAGGAGACCGAACAGCCGACGACAGTCACCAGTCGAGATCAAGCGCCACGGGAGCAACCAGGGATTCCCCGAGAGAAGAAGGAGGAGAAGAGTCACTCGCCGCGACCTACGCCGACAGACGCAGTAGCATCTCCCCCCCCTCCGACGCGCTGCGAAGATTGCGCCCCCCTTCACAAAACCAGAGCACTGCCTCGAATCACTTGGCGAAAAACCAACTTATTTTGTTTTTGTAAATAGATGTAAGCAAATAAAATTGAAACTAAAGTACAAAATCTTTCTGAATCAGCCCTCTCTTCTCTGGGCTGACCAATCGTTCCTTCGCCCTACAATTGCGAACATCTATAAAAAAGGACAAGTATTCCCTGTCTGATAATCATATTGATGTCTGAAAATCAATTAACGAGAAAAAAGAAAAACTTCCACAAAAATACAAAACTAAAGTTTGCCATCGTATGTTGAGCGGATGCGCACAGAGTACTTGGCCGGCCAAAAATTTTGAATTACAGTGCTCAGCTTGATTAATCTTGACATAACGTAATTGTTTGGTCTCAGAAATCTTCTTAGAAAAGACACGCGAAAGCTTGGTGAAAACCTCGAGTTAATCAAGATTTTCTCCTAAAACGATTTATATTTCAAGCAAATAATACAAAAAAAATTGCTAGAAGTGTAATTTTTACCGACGCATTACGGGTCATTTGATCTAATATTTAGCTGCACCTTATAATTAGTAATCAGTTGTTATTTTTCTACGTATCTATACTTGTGTAAAATATTGCGCAAATGATTAATTAATTAATTGTATATCAAATTGAGAGAAAACTTTGAATTTGTACTCGTTTATTTGAATGTATGACGTTCAGTGACATTTGTGTAACGCTTATCATTTTTCTCATGAATACAACCAAATTGTTCTATCTATCTATAAATAGCGGAAGCTAATAGAAAAAATTTCGGGCCGGCCAAGTACTCTGTGCGCATCCGTTCAACATACGATGGCAAACTTTAGTTTTGTATTTTTGTGGAAGTTTTTCTTTTTTCTCGTTAATTGATTTTCAGACATCAATATGATTATCAGACAGGGAATACTTGTCCTTTTTTATAGATATCAGAATTTTTGGTGCTGATATCCTTTCCTTTTTTCCAGGGTTTTTTATAATTTTTTATTTTGTTGGCGTTTCCAATTTTTTTGGGGGGGGGGGGGTTTAGATTTTTCTGTGAAAACAAATGGAAACGGGGATCACCAACAAATGGACTTGTCCAAGCTTTTTTCCCCGTGGAGGGGATTTTTGGCTAGGATATCACTTCTTTTTTTTCGAACTCCTCCGAAACCTACATTTTTTCATGATCACATGACCCTTCGTGAATCTTTCCCCATGGCTTGAATTGGTTTAGTTTTTTCGATTTTCGACCCACTCATATAAGTGATAAAAGGAATGAAAGCAATATTATCTGCGTTATGTACTCGAATATAGGCGGGGTTGACCAAGGTTTTTATCGCGAGACATTTTTTATTGCTTTTGTGGCACGTCATCCAATACTGAATTTCTAATGAAATTAAGCTTTTAGCTAATGCTAACCTCAGAGCCCCTAATCCGGAGCTAAGGGCGAGGACGAAGCGCGTTTCTAGCTCCATATTTCAGTGTCCAATCCAGATTTGCGTTTCATATTCTATATCGAAGCTGCCACTCACTTCTTCAATTTTGACCTCAGATTTGAATTCAGCGACTCGAAAAACCCCTCAATTAGAGTTTCATCTTCATTAAATTAGTTTGAGCATTTTGGTCCGTCATATTGGATCCGCCATCTCGGATTTCCAAATTTTTAGTGCAGATTTGTAATTAGCGACCCCAGAAATCGCCGAGTACCAATTTTCGTTTCCATCGAACGATTTTTGCATTTGGGGTCCACCATATCGTAATCACCATATTGAATTTTGATATTTTGAGTGAAGATTAGTAATCAGCGCCCCCGAAAAGCCCCGCCTACCAACTTTCGCGTTAATCAAACGATTTTTGCACTTCAGTCCGCCATATCGGATCCGCCATCTTGAATTTTCAAGTTCTGAGTGCAGATTTGTGAGCAGCAATCCCGAAAATCCCCGAGTCCCAACTTTTGCGTTCATTAAAAGATTTTTGCAATCATGCTCTGCTATGTAGGATCCGCCATCTTGAATTTTAAAATTTCGAGTGCACAATTGTAATCAACGACCGTAAGAAGCCCCGAGTACCACCTTTCACGTTCATCAAACGTTTTTTGTATTTGTGGTCCACCATAACGGAGACGCCATCTTGAATTTTGGAATTTGGAGTGCAGATTTGTAATCAGCAACGCCGAAAACCCCCGTGTACCAACTTTCGCGTTCATTAAACAAGTTTTGCGGTTCTGCTCCGCCATATTGGATCTGCCATCTTGAATTTTCAAATTTTGAATTCAAATTTGTAATCAGTGGACCCGAAAACCCCTAAGTGCGAAGTTTTGAGTTGAACGCATGTGAAGATAAATGCGTGCTTCAAAGGATTGAAGCAGCAATTAATCATTTTCATTTGTATAATGACAGAATGAATTTTTGCGGCTATATCACCCTTTTTTCGTTGTCATCCGATCACTCCAAGATTCATGAAATGTTAAATATTGCGCCGAGGCTCTACCGAGTCTCAAGATAAAAAAGGGAAAACCGAAAGTAGACCAGCTAACTTCATGGCGGTCATAGAAACTCGTCGCGCTTCTGTCATCGAAGATCGACTTTCATGGAAATCGGTCGTGATGGGCATCAAGAGGCCTTTGATTGTGTCGTCTGCGCGTATATACATACATGCACACACACTGCGATTTTTGCATAATTTTGCCTGTGCAGACTTTTTTCTCGGCAATTACGGCATCAATCGTGATGATTCATGGCTCAATCGACGGAGACTAACTTAATTAGTCTCCAGTTCAATTTTGAGATCATGACATTACTCCTGGGCTTTATAATTTAAATAAATGTCAACCCCTACGACCGAATTTGCTTTGTTCAGAGATAATATACTCGGCCGGGTCTCGGGCTAGCAGACGACAGCAGAGCTGTCAAATGTACTTGTCCCGAGACTCTACCGAGTCTCTTGATGGCCTTGAAGCGACCAAAGCCAGGGAATAGTCAACGTATGAGATTTGCTCGAAATACGTTCCATCACGATGATATTTAAATGTTCCTAATCCTCGAAGTTTTCCGACATTCCCTCGCTCCGGTGTGAGACTCATGAAACAATATAAATCATCGAGACGCGAATGAATAATTATTTTTCTTTACAATCGCCTTAGGCGAAGCCCTAGAGATTGTTGCGTGGCCGGAGCATCGAGCGAGCGGACCAGACGTCTATTTATGCGATGCTCCTCGCTTTTGAAAATTAAAAAAAATAAAGCGTTTCAGTACTTATTCACGAATTGCCTACGACACAACGGATCTATTGGAATCATCGCAGCCTCGACCAATCAGAAATTTTGCCGACCGGGATTGGCTAGGATGAGCATGGAGACCCCTTTGAATGTGTTATCGGGTGCGCATATACAGACACTTCAAATCCTTCGATGTAGCGTGGTTCTGACGAAGGCTGTGATAGGACTAAGGCCGTGCAAAGTTTTTTCTCAGCAATTACTTAATCAATCATACCAAATTTGGGCTCTATCGAAAAAGTATCGCGTAGTTAGTTTCCATGTCAATTTACAGGTCGCTAGACGACTCCTGGGCTTCACGGTTAGCTGAAATGTCATCGAAATTTTTTTTCCCACCACCGCGAATTGCTATACTACGGGGAAGTATAGACTCGGCAAGCGCTCGGGACAAGCAGACGACGCACAGTTGTTTTCAAATGTACTTGTCCCGAGCTCTGCCGAGTCTCTTGATATTCACTACCGTCCATAAGTTTGGAAACGCTCGCTCCGATGTCGAGCCTCACAAAAAGTTCCATCCTTCTCTGAAAAATGATGATATCTCAATTTTTCAAGCGGCGTTTTAAAAAGGAGATATGAATCTTCATTGACCTTTTTTGGAAAACTTTTTACGATTTTTTTGAGCCCGGTACGCTCTTTCAAAGTTGATCTTTTTTTCATTTTTTTTTGGGGGTTTAAATTTTAGCGCACGACTCGTAGGAATTTTTTTTCACTTTTTGTTCGAGTGAAAACTTAAGGCAGACAGTAAAAGCTTCATTTTACTCTTTTTTAAAGTTTCATACGATTTTTTCCCGCATAAATGTTGAAATTTTTGCAAAAAATGACTATATTTATAAAATGTTGCCTAATTCGGAAACTGTTGAGTTTTCGTAAAATTACCAAGAGGGTAAAAAGATGCATACAAATATTGTGGATGCACTAAATTTTTTCCAGAATTAATAGAAGAAGAAAACAAATTTGTTTTCGGAAGACGACGAAATTTTTTTCTATTTTTAAAAATCTGTTCTCTTACCAGTCCTACACGGTTTTCTCATCGAAAAAACCGCCCCCCGGATCGCTTGGATCACAGTTTTAACCAGTCGTGGCAACCGTTCGATTGATTCATCGATGTGACTCTGCTCCAGGGTGGCCCAAGCTTCTATTAGTTTTTCCCACAAATCGCTTGAAGATGTGGGAAAAGTTTTCCGTATTTTTCGATCCAGCTCGTCCCACAAGAGCTCGATCGGATTTGAATCTGGCTATCTGTGACGTTTTTGGCTTCTTCATTATTCAGGTACCCTCGGCAGAGGTGAAAGCTATGCTTCGGATCGTCGTGGCTTCGTTATGTAGCAAAATAACGATCCGAAGCATAGCTCTCACCTCTGCCGAGGATAACTGAATAATGAAGAAGCCAAAAAATGACAAAAATGACAAAAAACATCATTGTCAACATGGTATGGCCACGCCAATCGAAAGAGCTGGATCGAAAAATACAGAAAACTTGGTCTACATCTTCAAGCGATTTTTGGGAAAAACTGGAAGAAGCTCGGGCCACCCTGGAGCAGTCACATCGATGAATCGATCGAACGGATGCCACGACTGGCTAAAGCTGTGATTCGAGCGAGGGGCGGTTTTTTCGATCAGAAAGCCGTGTAGAACTGGTAAGACAACGGATTTTTATGAATAGAAAAAAATTTCGTCGCTTTCTGAAAACAATTTTTTTCTTCTTCTATTAACTCTGAAAAAATTTAGTGCATCCACAATGGTATATGCATATTTTTACCCTCTTGGTGATTTTACGAAAACTCAACGGTTTATGAATTGGGCAACATTTTATAAATATAGTCATTTTTTGCAAAAAGTTCAACAGTTATGCTGGAAAAATTGTATGAAACTTTTTAAAAAATTAAAATGAAGCTTTTACTGTCCGCCTTAAGTTTTCACTTGAAAAAAAAGTGAAAAAAATTTCTACGAGTCGTACCCTACAATTTTAACCCCCCAAAAAAGCAAAAAAAACGACCAACTTTCGAAGTGCGTATCGGGCTAAAAAAAATCGTAAAAATTTTTCCGAAAAAAGTAAAGGAAGGAAGAAAGGAAGGAAGGAAGGAAGGAAGGAAGGAAAGAAGGAAGGAAGGAAAAGTAATAAAGGATATGTCCTCTTTAAAACGCCGCCTGAAAAATTGCGATGTCATCATTTTTCAGAGAAGGATGGAACTTTTTGTGAGGTTCGACATCGGAGCGAGTGTTTGCAAACTTATGGACGGTAGTGTATTATGACTAGTTTGCTTAGCACCTATAACGAAGAAACTACCGTTGTCTGCTCAAATCACTAACTCAAAAAAAAATATTTGTTTCAGGGACAGTATGGATTGGGCATCATGATCATTGAGGGCAAGCATGCTGAAGTTGGCCCAGGCATATTCGTATCCGATATTCAAGAAGGAAGCGCTGCAGAGCAAGTAAGCAATTTGTGATCGCAGACATACTTGAATTATAGTACGCATACGGTTCAGATAGTAATAGAATTTTATTAAACCGTTTGGGACGACCAGTGGCCAGACAATTTAACTTTTATTATTTATACATGAACATATGTTTAAATATTCTTCCAGCTGTCATTGGTACCGTAATTACAATGTTCAGTGGTCATCAATTATTTTGTAATTGTTAAAAATGAAATTTCAGTTCAAATTAGCCGAACATTGTCTTTTTTTGCGCAATAAATTTAATCAAATGCTACATCGATGTAGAATCGTTCAGTGGTCAAAAAGGGCCTAGTTGAAATGTCGAGTAGTCGATAGTTTAATGAATAATATTTAAAAAAAGACAATTTACGTCTAGACGGTAGGACTAGCCGAACACATAAATTATTATCAACTTAATTCCGCTCTTAGTAGAGCGGAACCACCGTTCGATTTTTTTCCGAATAAGATTTAGTAATCTTATTCGGAAAAAAATCGAACGGTGGTTATTAGTAGTCCAATGATAATGTTCAGTGGTCATTGATTATCTTGCTTTTGAAAAAAATAATGTATGCAATGTAATAATAAGCCGGACATTTGAATCTTCGCCACGCCTTTCCGCCAAATCTCAATAGAAAAGGTCTTAATAAGTCATTCAGATAATTTACTAACGGCAATATAAATAGAGAATCTCGGATTTTGTCGTTCATTTTTAATAAGTTCTGTACAAATCATTTGGAGTCATCTATAAACACATGAATGCGCGCGCACGTAAACATGCACACATCTACACTAGGATGGTTCAAAAAAATCGACTATTTTTATTTTTTCAAAGCCCGGGTTTCTATTGTTGCAGTAAGGTGAAAAAAGATGCCTGACAAAATTTGAGCCCTTAAAACAATTTTTTAGGGGTCGCTCATCGCAATTTTCTATTTCCCATCTAAATAACACCGGGGAGACGTTACTAGCTGCTTTTGAATTTTATTCCTCGGTAACGGGTGAGGGTCCAACAACGCTCAAGGCAGTTTCTTGTAGGGATTTGAACGCTCTATAAAAAACGTGTCTTGTCATTTTACGATCAACTTACTCCTACGGAAGTTATTCGACGTCAAAATTGGCTTTGAAGGTAATTTCGACTTCTTTTCACTTTTCCGGCAAAACTGTCGACCTCGTCACAAAAATCTGTGGAAACTTTTTCGAAAATCATGTGATATAGTATCATATTATCTTCCTGGATTATAAAAAAATTGAATAATTTAGAATTCTAATACTATACGGGTTATTCTTAGAGGAAAACTGCGATTTCCGTCGATTAATTCGTTATATTAACAAAAAATGATAATAAAACGGTTATATATACATATATTAGGGTGCTTTTTTTTGGCGACATTTTTTTTTTTCACTCCCATCTCGCATTTTTATAGGGAATACCTTAAAGAAAATTCCCTGAAAATTTGAGCCCTTAATATTAATTTTGAGTACTCGCCCAAGGCGTCCAATGATTTCCCCTTTAAAATACACGTAAAGTTCGATTTTTCTTCTTAAAAGTTCTACAGATCAGAGGCATTCAAAGGTACGATCTTGGTCGACGAACCGATTTATTCATGATTGAATGCTCTACAAAAGTGTCCATTGTGACGTAATTGTAACTCGAACTGGCGAGGTCGTACGGGTCACTAAACCCAATTTTTTCATGAAATTCTCGTTTTTTTATCTCTATCTCGTAAATGACAAGAGCTACAGGAAAAATAGGAATGACAAACTTGAAGGAAATTCAATTTCCTACAAAAAAGCATTGAAGCACTAAATCGCTAACATTGATATTTCTTGAGATATTGGGCTTTTAAGTTGAGGTAGTATGGAATTTTCGTGGATTATTGAGCTAAATTGTATAAGTTGTTAATTTATGATTCTTTATTGTCATTCAAATCATCAAATATTTATTTGTTAAGTTTCAAATGATTGAAAAGTTGAATAACTGAACGTTTTGAAACTGGAATTCGAGAAAAAAAACACATTTTCAAAGTGCCCAAAATTGTTTTTTTTACTTTTCACGAATTTTTCGATTGATTTTCCCCTGATTATTCTAATTTACTTACCAGTAATTGAATACCTATACATTTCTAGTTACAAATATGTTGTAAATTTACAAAAAATTTGTAAAATTTGTAAATTTCTAGTTGAAAATTTTTTAAATTCGAAACATATTTTCAACTAGGAATTCATAGGTATTCAATTACTGGTAAGTAAATTAGAAGAATCGGGAGAAAATCAATTGAAAAATTCGTGAAAAGTGAAAAAAATAATTTTAAGCACTTTGAAAATGTGTTTTTTTCTCGAATTTCAGTTTCAAAACGTTCAATTATTCAACTTTCCAATCATTTGCAACTTAACGAATAAATATTTGATGATTTAAATGACAATAAAGAATAATAAATTAACAACTTATACAGTTTAGCTCAATAATCTATGAAAATTCCATACTACCTCAACTTAAAAGCCCAATATTTCAAGGAACATCGATGTTAGCGATTTGGTGCTTCAATACTTTTTTGTAGAAAATTGAATTTCCTCCAAGTTTGTCATCCTTATTTTTTCTGTAGCTCTTGTCATTTACGAGATAGAGGTAAAAAAAACGACAATTTCATGAAAAAAATGGGCTTAGTGACCCGTACGACCTCGCCAGGTCGAGTTACAATCACGTCACAATGGACACTTTTGTAGAGCATTCAATTATGAATAAATCGGTTCGTCGACCAAGATCGTACCTTTAAATGCCTCTGATCTGTAGAACTTTTAAGAAGAAAAATCGAACTTTACGTGTATTTTAAAGGGGAAATCATTGGACGCCTTGGGCGAGTACTCAAAATTAATATTAAGGGCTCAAATTTTCAGGGAATTTTCTTTAAGGTATTCCCCACAAAAATGCGAGATGGGAGTGAAAAAAAAAATGTCGCCAAAAAAAAAAGCACCCTAACATATATATATACACACTATACATATTAGGGTGGCTGCAATTTAGGTCGAACTTGAATTTTCGAAGTCCCCACGTAAAAACACAATCAACATATTAAAAAAAAAATGTGTGCAAAGTTTGAAGGCGTTCAAAAAATGTTCAATGCTGCCTGTGAGCAGTTGAATTTCAGATGGGAAAACACATGTATTTTGCTGAGATATAACAAATTTATTTCTCAAACCCATAATAGTGGTGAAAAAAATCTAAAACTAGGCACACATATTGTGCATATATCAATGTTCAAAACACAATTTTTTCAGATTTTTGCAGTGATAATTTCCACAATTTTACGCTTCATGAAGACAGGCTCGATTTCATATTTTCGAACAATTTTCGTGAAATATTATTATTGATTTTGTGATGTAATTTTCAACTCAATTAGAGTCTAACTTAGACTAGACTAGACTGTACTAGACTAGGCTAGACGGTTAGAACCAAAAGTTCAGCAGAAGTTTTTTTCCTATCGATAGTAAAATATTGACTTAGAATTAAATTTAAACTTTCAATTGCTTCAAAGCCATAAATTCATTGCACTAAAATAAATCGTCATGATATCTCATATAATTATTGAATGGAAAATTGATTGAAAGAGGAATTCCATCGAAAAAAATTCGATAGAAAATGTGCGGTAAATTTTTATTAGTGGAGCTGTCGGGGCAAAGTATTTTCATTGATGTTCGGATACTTTTTGTGATATTCACGGACAATTTGGATAATATATTGTTTTTCTTCCTCGTTGTACGTCGATCTATTATTGTACTCCGTAATAAGCTTGATTTCCCTAAGCTGTGAGCGATTTGGAATCTTTCGAAAAACTTGAGCGATCGGGGGCTTGTATCACGAGCAAGCAGTTGGAACATGTAACACAAATCAGAGTGTCCAAACGCTATTAAATTCATCAATCGAACGTCGCTTCTTTGTTGGGTCAAAACATTGATTTTTTCGTAAGCCCAAATCGATCACAGCTTTCTCGATAACGACGTATATCAGAGTGGAACCTGGACAAAAATTATCAGTATGACTTGCAAATTGTCAAAAAGTTAAGCGTCGTTAATTGATGTCGCAGAAAGGGGAATCAAGCTTATTACGGAGTGCAACAATAGATTAACGTACAACAAGCAACAAAAACGATATATAATTCGAATTGTCCGTGAATATCACAATCCGAATGATACTTTAATAATACTTGATAAAAATACTTTCCTTGGACCGTCTCCACTCATAAGAAACTACCTCGTGATTTTCTATCGTTTTTTTTCGATTGAATTAGATTCTTAATCGTTTTTCATTCGATAATTGTATTAGATATCATGACAATTTATTTCAGTGCAATGAATTCATGGCTTTCAAGCAATTGAAAGTTTAATGCTAAAGTCAATATTTTACTATCGATAGGAAAAAAACTTCGGCTGAACTTTTGGTTCTAACCGTCTAGCCTAGTCTAGTACAGTCTAGTCTAGTCTAAGTTAGACTCTAATTGAGTTGAAAATTACATCACAAAATCGATAATAATATTTCACGAAAATTGTTCGAAAATATGAAATCGAGCCTGTGTTCATGAAGCGTGAAATTGTGAAAATTATTACTGCAAAAATCTGAAAAAATTACGATTTGAACATTGATATATGTAAAATATGTATGCCTAGTTTTAGATTTTTTCCACCACTATTACGGGTTTGAGAAGTAAATTTGTTATATCTCAGCAAAATACATGTGTTTTCCCATCTAAAATTCAACTGCCCACAGGCAGCATTGAACATTTTTTTAACGCTTTCAAACTTTGCACACATTTTTTTTTTTAATATGTTGATTGTGTTTTTACGTGGGGACTTCGAAAATTCAAGTTCGACCTAAATTGCAGCCACCCTAATACATTTACACAACAAAATATATTCAGTAAGGAAAACCCGATATTTATTTCAGATTTTTTTGTTTGAAAATTTTTGAAATCTGAAATAAATATCGGGTTTTCCTTACTGAATATATTTTGTTGTGTATATGTATAGTGTGTATATATATATGTATATATAACCGTTTTATTATCATTTTTTGTTAATATAACGAATTAATCGACGGAAATTGCAGTTTTCCTCTAAGAATAACCCGTATAGTAGTAGTATTCTAAATTATTCAATTTTTTTAATCCAGGAAGATGATATGATACTAAATCAAGTGATTTCCGAAGAAATTTCCACAGATTTTTGTGACGAGATCGATAGTTTTGCCGGAAAAGTGAAAACAAGTCGAAATTTCCTTCAAAGCCAATTTTGACGTCGAATAACTTCCGTAGGAGTAAGTTGATCGTAAAATGACAAGACACGTTTTTTATAGAGCGTTTAAATCCCTAGAAGAAACTGCCTTGAGCGTTGTTGGACCCTCACCCGTTACCGAGGAATAAAATTCAAAAGCAGCTAGTAACGTCTCCCCTGTGTTATTTAAATGGGAAAATAGAAAATTGCGATGAGCGACCCCTAAAAAATTTTTTTAAGGGCTCAAATTTTGTCAGGCATCTTTTTTCACCTTACTGCAACAATAGAAACCCGGGCTTTGAAAAAATAAAAATAGTCGATTTTTTTGAACCACCCTAATCTACACGCCCCTAGTGAAAAGTCGAAGATCCAAAAGAGGCACAGATACTGACTCAACGAAACTACGTCCTACCATCGCAGAACCGACATATGCGGCCATTTATGATGACTCCGAAGCGTTACAGGCATCAGAGCAGTTTTTCATTACACTGTGAAATTCGCATCTCATGTTCAAGGATCGGACCTGCTGCGGGTAAATGAAAAATCTTCCAGAACTATTTAAATATGAAAAATTCAATTGTAATCGTGGTGGACGAGCGAATTGCTTGGAAAATGTACTAGTCGGACGACGTGATCCGAAAACGACAATGGAGCGTGGCATTTTCTATACACAGTTTTTTTCTCATAATAATTTTCGTTACTAAAATTACAATGCCATATTCCTCGTGGTGATGCATGGGAGAAACAAACCGAATGACATGTACGATATTCATTAAGCCGCCTCAATAGAATATTGTCTCCGCAAAGCGCGCTGCGCGCTTGGCTACGACTCGACCTGAAAGCAGCGCGTTCGGCGTTGAATGTGCCATTTTGCCTCTTTGTTCCTTAATGTATCTCGCTGGTTCCCCGTCCCCCTCTCAGCGGCTTCCCCATGTTAAGCCCGAACGTATCGTGAGAGGGCGGAGAGGAACTCTCAAACAAATAAATAAACTAAGGATTTGGAATAGCTATCAAAGCGCTAGGCGCACCTATTATAGTCAGTTTGGATATAGATTAGTCAGGAAGAGAATTAGGGGGTTAAGGGGTCTGGCCACCCTGGCGAACCGAGAAATGCACTTTTTCATTTTTTAATTAATAAATCCGAAACTATCGGTCGGAATATTTTTATTATTTAGGTCATTATCATAAAGAGTGTCAAGAGTAACATCATAAAATTTTATTTGAAAATATTTAAAAATGACGCCGTGACGTTAGTTGCCGCGGGGGTCCTCCACACGATACGCGCGGTCCTTGTCCCACCTGGAACTCGGTCATGGTACATCTGAAAAATAGAATAAAAATTCAGGTTATTACAATGTAGTGTGACTACAATGTAGCGTAGCCGTTTTGTTTTTCGAACGTTAGAAAAATTATGGTGAGCCGCAAAACAAAAATTATCATTTTTTACCGATATTTTCCGAGCAAAAGCATTAATAAGAAAAAAACTAATAAAGTTATCGAAAAAATTCCCCGTAACATTGTAGATAATGTATCTGAGAATATTCGGTGGAAATTTGAAAGCAATCGAACGGCTAGTCTCCGAGATTTCGAAGGTACCATGTCAAAAAATATAGTTTCGAGATAATCGCAAAAGAAAGTAGGCGAGTCTTACCTTCAATCAGCGATCCCTGGACCATAGACAACTCCTTCGGCAGCTGATTGCCAGTCTTGGGCCCTTCTTTGACCGTCCCTTCGTGCTGTTCTTGCTTCCTTAGAATCGTTTTGAGCGCGAATTTGCGCTGTAGCGCAGCGCTCATCGTCTGCTGTAGTGCAGTAACTGTAGCTGCAATCTCCGACGGTTAAATTGAGTACGTTCATCATGAGCAGAATACTCTGTGTTTTTACAGTACTTCAGGTACTTTTTACAGTACTTCAGGTAACAAAGTAAACGATTCATAACATAAAAGGACACAATACGACAGCGGTATGGGCTAATACGCGCAAGTTTTGGAGAAAGGTCGCAGCGCGCGGTCGACCGCGCAGTGGGACTCAACCGCTCGCATTAGCGCAAAATCGGCCGCAGTAGCGCTAAACAGCGCTCAGTGGCAAATAACCGTCCGCAATGGTGCTCAAACTTGGAAAATGTGCCTGTAATTTTGCCAATATCGAGTGTTTCCATACGCAACAGGTCTTAAAATGTCCGTTGTAGTAAAGGATTCATAAAAAAAAATAAAAAAAAATGACAAAAAATAAAAATTCAGGGTGGCCAGACCCCTTAAATAAGATAGAAAGAAGTGATAGAGTAACACTCGGTATATTTTAGGGTTTATAAAGGTCGTACAAAGTATCGAGCCGAAACGAGTAGTATCGTAGTCTTCTTTCGTTTGGTTGACAGTTTTAATTACAATTGTAGTCGAAAATAATATAGGTTGGACTTACTTTAGTGTTCGAACGCAATTTGAGTCGTGCTGACGCAGCGCGTAGCGGGTCTCCTCGAAGACAGTGTAGTCGGCACAATCACGTACACAAATTACGCGAAACGTAGATTTTGAGATAGTGTATGAAATACGGTGAATTGATAAATCTCAATTAAATAACTTTGCAAAAGTAAAACAAAAGAACGCCAAGTATTAAAAATAAATTGAAATCATTTTTTTTAAGCCAAGAAAAATAAACCGGCGACGACAAAAACTTAGGGTGCATGGTTAAGACAATAAGCATTATAACAGGCATAGGATTATGTCTATGTTTTAAATTTTCCCGGGCTTATTCTCTTAACCAAGCACCCCAAGTTTTTGTCGTCGCCGGTTTATTTTTCTTGGCTTAAAAAAAATGATTTCAATTTATTTTTAATACTTGGCGTTCTTTTGTTTTACTTTTGCAAAGTTATTTAATTGAGATTTCATTTCTTTTTGGCAGTTGATTTTTTTTTTAATATAACGAAATAATAACGAAAATAATAACGAAATAAATAAATGAATGAATAAATATAATGTGTGGGTGGGTGTGAGGCTGTGCAAATCAATGTGATTATTTCAAAATAGTGATTCCGTCCTCGGGGGGGCTCCGCCCCCTCGACCCCCGTTGCGGGGGGCTCTGCCCCCCAACCCCCCCGCGCGGGTGCTCTGCCCCCTCGACCCCCATTGCCCCCGCTTCGCTTGCCTGATGGCCGAAATAGGTGACCCGGATTACCCCTCATTCGCGATAACGTTGGAATAGACATATATATATTTTGTGACGTCACTGTGGAATAATTTTTCGATAATGAAAACGGGCTCGGTAAAACACTGATGTCACGGTTTCAGGGACTTCTCAAGGTCACAGGTAAAAAATTCATGGACCATTGGATGCACCACCCACGACATATATATATAAACTGCCATTACATTTTTTATAAGCCGACGCGTTTTTTAATGACAACCACTTCAAGTTTGAACGTAACGGAAAAACGCCCAATCTCGAGTATATAGACACTAGGGTGGCCCTTAATATGGGTAAAAAAAAAATTGATCGTGCCGCCCCCCAAAACGGTTCCAAATAATAAAAAAAAAATCTACGCGAAGCCCCAGCTATGTCCGTCAAGAGAAAGACGTGCCTGTAAGCATGAAATTTCCGTAATTTTGAAAAAATTCCTTATTTTTCATAATCGGTGTCATTATTATTATTTTTTTATTATGTCGATGTGAAACTTGTTTTGTATCACCGCAACAACGATTCATACGTTAAAATTTGATTCACGTTACCGATTTCCTCCAATTGATGCATAATTAAATAAAAAAACAATACATTTATTAAGAATAATGTACATACTTTTTACGATTTTTCATACGTAATTTTGAATTTCGCGGTTGATCATAAAAAGCGAATGATAGCCCCGTCATAGTGACACATGCCACCAAGAGGTGGCGGCAAAGAAGAAAACAAACCATATCCACGGCGTTGTATCGTCAGCTGGGTTATTGAGACGCTATAACCTTCAAAGTTGAACGGAGACGGAAGAATGGTGTTCGTGTAATGTCTTGTGATAAATATTATCGACTACCGTACTTTGTTATTGTGTGAAGTTGAAGACATTTCAATCATGGCATCAACACGTACTCTCTGTCACGATATTTTTTTGATCGGCAACGTCGATGTACAAATTTACGGCAATAAGCTACCGTCTCGACTGCAGATGCTTAAAGTTTTGTTCTTCAACCTGCGAGAATTAAAATTAACTCTACGTGAAAGTTCAACATTGACGATAAAGGAAGCAATGATTTTCTGGGCAAAAGCTCGTTTGCCGACACAAAAGTTGGATCGGTGTGTAACAAAATTGGAAAACTTATATGAAGATTGGCGAAAGATTCAAAAAAATCATGGACAGAGTTTTAACGAAGAACGAGAAATCGATTTCACCTCGCAGTTCAATAATCTATTTGATATTGCCCACGGAGATGTGCTCGAAATGATTGATCAGAAAGGGAAAGATTTTTTAATAAATCAGAGAAAAGATGGGCGAATCGGATTCATTGGAGACATCGAAACCATCTATGATACAGAAGAAAGAGCTAAATTGCAGAGAGAGGCAATTGAAGCGCAACGATTAAAAAGAAGCATCGCTGAAAAAGAATTATTGCGTAAGTTTTCCCAAAATTATTAGTATTTCGTTCGAATAAAAATAGTGTAAATAATTACAATCCGCTCATTTTTCATTTGATTTTCAAGATCGTTTTGTGGAATTAGAGACAAGCTCGGAAAGCGTTTCTCTTCAAAGTCTCAGCCAAAGAAGCGTTGGAACTTATTCGAATATTTGCATAGAGGATGCAGATGACTTTTCTGCCATTGACGTCGAGAATGATGTTGGACCATCCATCCCAAAAAAACCACGTGGAATGATTCGTTTCATAGACGAAAAATTAGTTGCGGCATTGGACAAATGTAAATTGAGCGACAGAGATTCTGCACATCTGATTGCTGCTGTAGCTCAATCATTAGGTCATGATTTGGATTCCTTGATAATCAATAGAACATCGATTCAGCGTTATAGGCAAAAATTGCGGGAAACGAAAGCAAAAAATATTAAGACAGTATTTCAAAACATCGACTTAAATTCCGTTGTTCTACATTGGGATGGAAAAATGCTCCCTAATTTGTTGAAGCGTGAAGTATTGGATAGGCTACCGATTGTCATCACCAATGGCAATATTGATCAACTGTTAGGAATACCCGAGCTAGTTAATGGAACAGGACTAGCTCAAGCAAAAGCTATTTTTGAAGTTCTTGAAGACTAGGGGCTTTGCAACGCAATTAAAGCTTTGTGCTGTGATACGACAGCGGCCAATCTCGGTGGGGTGAAGGGCGCAGCAGTTCTTTTAGAGCAAATGTTGGAACGAGATATTTTATGGCTACCTTGCCGACACCACATATTTGAAATAATTCTTAGGAGTGTCTTCGAGGAAAAAATGCCCGGAACTTCCGGTCCGAGTGTTCCCATGTTCAAGAGGTTCCAAGACAACTGGCCTCGGCTGGATAAAAGTAAATATAAGAGCGGTATCGAGAGTGGAAATGTACAGCAAGCATTGATTGACAATGTTGAAAGTATTAATTCTTTCGTTGAAGATACTTTGACAACTTCGCAACCAAGAGACGATTATAAGGAACTTCTAGAATTGACGCAAATATTCCTAGGTGTTGTTCCATCTCGCGGTATTCGATTTAGATTTCCAGGCGCATATCATCATGCCCGATGGATGTCGAAAGCGATATATTCTTTAAAAATCTATTTATTTCGCGACGAATTCAAACTGACGAAAAAAGAAGAGAAGGCACTTTGGGACGTATGTAATTTCATCATAATAATCTACGTGAAGGCTTGGTTCACGGCTCCACTTGCACCTCAGGCTCCCAATCACGATTTGCAATTTTTAAAAAAGCTTCATAATTATAAATCAGTTGACGCGGATGTTTCTCGAGTAACACTGCTCAAGTTAAAAAATCATTTATGGTACCTTAGTCCAGAATTAGCTGCGATTGCATTTTTCGATGAAAAATTATCGGCTGTTGTGAAGCGCAAAATGTTGATCGAAATAAATTCAAGTGAAGAAACATCATATGAGAACAGCTTGAAACGATTCCAAATGAATCCGAAAAACATCGATCACTTATTAGACAAAGAGATGGACTACTTTGTAACTTCGCAATCCCTGAATTTTTTCGATCGATTCAACATCGATAGGGGGTTTTTAAAAATGGATCCGTCCTTGAGGTTTCAGGATAAAAATTTTGCAGAGGGCTTGAAAATAGTAAAAAATTTGAAAGTTGTTAACGATGTAGCAGAGAGGGCAGTTTGTTTAATCGAAAGCTATAATAATATACTGACAAGAAACGAGACTCAAAAACAATATATACTCAGCATTGTAAGCGAGTACCGAAAAAAATTTCCCGATGCAAAAAAAGAGACGGTTATGCAAAAGTTTTAGTCGGATCGATATAAACAAAATTGTTGTAATGTGCAATCTTTAACGATGTTTCTGTGGTTTAAATAAACAAATTCGTACTGGACTAACTAAGTATCGATATCTTATGTGTCCATTTTTGAAATATTAGGTTGTTTCCGACCAATTGGATGATGTGTGCAAATGAAACATTTCTTTGTTTTCAATAAAACGTACAAGCTCGCCAAGTTTAAGATTTTGTCAAGTTTTAAATTCCCCTATACATTTTTGCGAAATTAAGAAGAATCTTATTATTTGATCTGTGTATTGAATACCAATATAGAATAGCATTAGAAAGTTAAAAATCAAAGGTTGTCCGATCATGGAGAAAAATTGATATTTAAATTTAAGTTCGTTCTTACAGGCACGCCTTCCTCTTAACGGACATAGCTGAGGCTTCGCGTAGATTTTTTTTTTATTATTTGGAACCGTTTTGGGGGGCGGCACGATCAATTTTTTTTTTTACCCATATTAAGGGCCACCCTAATAGACACGCGGTGAAACTTGCCTTGTCGATTCGAACTTTTCTTTTTAATACTTGGCGTCAAGACGCTACCGCGTCTCTAAATATAAAAGTGGATTGGAAATAGGAATTGATTCTTATTGAGTTCTTATACGACTTTCAAGATGTGGTGAAAACGCTGCACCTCAGTGCCTCACTAACCCTCGGGCAGTGATGCTTGATCGCGAAGAATCGAAGACGCGTAATCGGGACTATCTTGCAAAGACCGGAATAAGGCTCGAACTCCAAGCAGCTAGTACTTGGAGGAGGTCTGCTTGAGTCGACGATGGAGGAAAGACTAATTAAACATTTTGGTTGCTTCTTTTTCGTTAATGATTCCGTTAGGGGATATTTGATGAGTCGGCAACTGTGATGGTGAAATGTCATGCAGTGCATTGGCCTGAGCGGCGAAGCAATATTCCGATTTCTGCAAGATTGTCAAGTATTAGCATTTTGAATGCTTTCTGCATTTCGCAATCTCGGTTCACCGTCCGAGAGTTCATTGGCATTGGGCGATGACCTTTGTTACTATTATTTCCTTAAGTTTCTAGTTTATAATTATTTCTAAATAAATGGCTCGGCCATAACACCCAGTAGAGGTAAACATGGATAAAGAATTCCTTCGCCGAAATAATTTTTGCAAGATTGCAAGTCTTAGCATTTTGAATGCTTTGTGCATTTCGCAATCTCGGTTCACCGTCCGAGAGTTCATTGGCATTGGGCGATGACCTTTGTTACTATTATTTCCTTAAGTTTCTAGTTTATAATTATTTTTAAATAAATGGCTCGGCCATAACAGCCAGTAGAGGTAAACATGGATAAGGAATTCCTTCGCCGAAATAATTTTTGACAACTATGCACGTCGACTTTTTGTACGATCTCTGCAGTGAATTCGTCCGCTAAGTACGTGTACATAATTTGTCTGTACATAATTTGCAACGCGTTGCAGCATCTATTCCTTGTAATCTATCTTGGCTATTCAGAAGAAGCGTAATTTAACTGCGATTTTGTAAACATAAGACATAAGACTATAGGAAAACATATTTATTTCCAAGTTATGACGAAGGCGCGAGTTTTTAATACTTGGCGTTCTTTTTTTTTACTTTTATAGTGTTTTTACAAGAGATTCCATCGTTTTTTGTAAATGATAGTTATAATAAAATATAAAGATGTGAGATTTTCTCAAGTGAACAAATGAGGTAAGTAGTTTTGATATTCATAAAGCTAAAGACCGTGACATCAAGGTACAAGTCATTACTAAAGTGGAGAAAGAACGCCAACTTTAAAAGATCGCAAGCTCAGTAGAAGAATAATGATTCAGTTTTCTTGATATCACTTTGAAATAAAAAACAATTTAGATTTACAAAATTTATTGCATTTTTTCTTCCCTACGAACGATCTTTTGAACTTCTCCAAAATTTTCTCAAAAATTCTCAAGCTCAATCGACAAAAAGAAATGGAATCATTGCAACATAGCCAAGAATTAACCATTTTGGAGAAAAAGAAGTTGGATTGGGAAAAAATGTCAAGTTCTGGAATGATAAACTTCGCCTATCGATACAACAAAATGAAAACAAAAAATTTCGTGGTATTGGACTTAGGATGTACCTAAAACGGACAATTTCTTCGAAGGTTCTGCAAAAAAAAAAAATGCAATAATTTGGCGTGCATGGTTAACTAAAAAAGTTCGGGAAGATAAAGATTCAATGTAAGGGAGAGGCGGACAAAACTAAAAAAACTGCCTAAAATAAGATTTTCATTTGTTTTTCATCTCAAAAATCAAAATCTTCTTTATTCAAATTTCGGCAACATAAAACATATTTATCAGACTTTATGATTGAAGTGTCTAGCCGTCCGGGTAGTCGGATAAATAATATTCGTCCGGGTACGCTTTATCCAATAATTTGCGCTTTACCCAACGCGTTTATACGGACAAGCAAGAGTTGCTTATTCGTCCTAACATGCTTCAGTGTACGAAATGGCCAGATGAGTAGCCGCAGCCCTTTATGAAATGAAAAATTTTGAAAGTTTCGTTTCACCTGGCTCTCCAGACTTTTAAAAATGATTATTAATTACGCAAAGAGGAGAGATTTTCGGTTAATATAGGAATGGAAAATATCATTGCAGAAAGAAAACAGAATGAACAGCGAACATTTCGAATTTCGGAGGATGGTCCATTTTCCATGACATGACGTCATAATGCTACTTTGTGCGTGTATCTGGAGACTTCTAATAATAACAATGACATAGCCCTTCGCCGAACTTTTTTAGTTAACCATGCACGCCAAATTTTTGCATTTTTTTTTGCAGAACCTTCGAAGAAATTATTCGTTTTAGGTACATCCTAAGTCCAATACCAAGAAATTTTTTGTTTTCATTTTGTTGTATCGATAGGCGACGTGTATCATTCCAGAACTTGACATTTTTGCCCAATCCAACTTCTTTTTCTTCAAAATGGTTAATTCTTGGCTATGTTGCAATGATTTCATTTCTTTTTGTCGATTGAGTTTGAGAATTTTTGAGAACATTTTGGAGAAGGTCGAAAGATCGTTCGTAGGGAAGAAAAAATGCAATAAATTTTGTAAATCTAAATTGTTTTTCATTTTGAAGTGATTTCAAGAAAAATGAATCATTATTTTTCTACTGAGGTTGCGATCTTTTAAAGTTGGCGTTCTTTTTTCACTCGATTCTCTCGATGACGAGAGAATATGCTTCATGAATGAATATGCTCCACATCTTTTGACCCTTTCCTACTCCCACCATTTTATTTATTTACAGCATGACTTATACATAATAATTCTCAGCGATATAAAAAAATCTTGTCGCTGATTCGAGCCACATAAAAATTTTGTCGCAGAGGCGCATGAAAATCTTGTCGCTGCAAGTTATGTAATAGCTCTGGATAGCTCTCAGTGACATCAAGATCTCATCGCTGAGCCACATGAAGATTAATCGCTGAGCAATAATATCTCTCAGCGAAACAAAAATCTTGTCGCTAAGACAAATGAAAATCTTTTTGCAAAGGCAAATGAAAATCTTGTCGCTGCGAGGGTTTAGTGACATGAAAATCTTCTCGCTGAGGCAAATGAAAATCTTGTCGCTGCGAAGGCTCAGTGACATAAAAATCTTGTCGCTGAGCGACATGGAAATCTTATCGCTGAGCAACATGAAAATCTTGTCGCTAAGGCAAATCAAAATCTTGTTGCTGCGAGGGCTCTGTGACATAAAAATCTTGTCGCTGCGAGGGCTCAGTGACATAAAAATCTTGTCGCTGCGAGGGCTCAGTGACATAAAAATCTTGTCGCTGCGAGGGCTCAGTGACATAAAAATCTTGTCGCTGAACGACATGAAAATCTTATCGCTGAGCAACATGGAAATCTTGTCGTTAAGGCAAAGCAAAATCTTGTTGCTGCGAGGGCTCCGTGACATGAAAATCTTGTCGCTGCGAAGGCTCAGTGACATAAAAATCTTGTCGCTGCGAGGGCTCAGTGACATAAAAATCATGTCGCTGGGCCACAAGAAAAAATTGTACATTTGTTCCTTTCTGCCAAAATTCTCATGGAGCCAAAGAAAAAAATTCTTCACTACAACTTCATGCTAAAATATTGATTTTTTCCAACTCGTGGTCAAAAGTCGAAAATTGAATTCTCGCGATATATTGAGACTTTGGCACCTGTTTCCTCTATGTTTCAGCGTATCAAACCGAGTGGCTGGGAAAAAAATTATAATTTTACCATTTTGGCTCGGAGAAGAGCGATTTTCGTTTGAAAACTGTCGAAAAATCGTCATTTTTAAGCTAAAATCATGGTAATGGGCAAAAAATCGTTTCTCGATGAAAAATTGAGATAGAGACATAATTCTGAGCTTGAATTGAGCTCCACAGGGTCTAGTTACAGGGAAAAAATCAGCATTTTTCTCTCATGGAGCCAAGAAGATAAATTCTTGGCGACAACTTCATGCTAAAATATTGATTTTTTCCAACTCGTGGTCAAAAGTCGAAAATTTTATTCTCGCGATAAATTAACACTTTGGCACGTGTTTCCTCTTTATTTCAGCGTATCCAACCGAGTGGCTGGGAAAAAAATCATAATTTATACGATTTTTACTCGGCAAAGCGCGATTTTCGTTTGAAAATTGTCGAAAAATCGTCCTTTTCAAGCTCAAATCATGGTAATGGGCAAAAAATCATTTCTAGATAAAAAATTGAGATAGAAACATAATTCTTGGCTTGAATTGAGCTCCACAGAGTCTAGTTGCAGGGAAAAAATCAGCATTTTTTTCTCATGGAGCCAAGAAGATAAATTCTTGGCGACAACTTCATGCTAAAATATTGATTTTTTCTAACTCGTGGTCAAAAGTCGAAAATTTAATTCTCGCGATAAATTGAGACTTTGGCACGTCTTCCCTCTTTGTTTCAGCGTATCAAACCGAGTGGCTGCAAAAAAAATCATAATTTTAACATTTTGGCTCGGAGAAGAGCGATTTTCGTTTGAAAATTGTCGAAAAATCGTCATTTTCAAGCTGAAATCATGGTGATGGGCAAAAAATCATTTTTCGATGAAACATTGGGATAGAGACATAATTCTGGGCTTGAATTGAGCTCCACAGAGTCTAGTTGCTGGGAAAAAATCAGCATTCTATTCTCATGGAGGCAAGAGGGAAAATTCTTCGCTAGAACTTCATGTTTAAATATTGATTTTTCCAACTCGTGGGCAAAAGTCGAAAATTTAATTCTCGCGACGAATTGAGACTTTGGCACGTGTTTCCCCTTTGTTTCAGCATATCCAATCGAGTGGATAGAAAAAAAATCATAATTTATACGATTTTTACTCGGAGAAGCGCGATTTTCGTTTGAAAATTGTCGAAAAATCGTCCTTTTCAAGAAAAAATCATGGTAATGGGCAAAAAATCATATCTCGATGAAAAATTGAGATAGAGACATACTTCTGGGCTTAAAATGAGCTCCACAGAGTACACTTCTAGGGAAAAATCAACAAATTATTCCCACCGGACTGAAAAAAATGGAGACTTTCGATCAGAAAAAATAAGTGATATCCTAGCCAAAAATCCTCTCCCGGGGAAAAAAGCTTGGACAAGTACATTTGTTGGTGATCCCCATTTCCATTTGTTTTCACAGAAAAATCTAATCCCCCCTTGAAAAAAATTGGAAACGCCAACAAAAAAAGAATTTAAGAAAACCCAAAAAAAAAATCAATAAGATTGAGAAAAATGCAAGAAATGCGAGAATGGTAGAAAAAATTTAATGGTATTCGCTCAGCATAAAAAATTCTGATAGCTATAAAAGGACAAGTATTCCCTGTCTGAAAATCATGTTGATAATCGAAAATCAATTAACGAGAAATTTTTTTTAACGAGGAATTTCGGGCCGGCCAAGTACTCTGTGCGCATACGCTCAACATATGATGGCAAACTTTAGTTTTGTATTTTTTTATGAAGTAGTTTTTCTGTCGATTCGCCATTTTGTATTTAGGGGTTCTTTTTTTTTGAGACGTGTCTTTTTGGAAGATTTTCTTTTTTCTCGTTAGTTGATTTTCGATCATCAACATGATTTTCAGACAGGGAATACTTGTCCTTTTATAGATATCAGAATTTTTTATGCTGAGCGAATACCATTAATTTTTTCTACCATTCTCGCATTTCTTGCATTTTTCTCAATCTTCTTGATTTTTTTTTTTTGGGTTTTTTTAAATTCTTTATTTTATTGGCGTTTCCAATTTTTTTCAAGGGGGGATTAGATTTTTCTGTGAAAACAAATGGAAATGGGGATCACCAACAAATGTACTTGTCCAAGGTTTTTTCCCCGGGAGGGGATTTTTGGCTAGGATATCTGTCTCTCTCGTTCAGTGGCACGCGAAGAGTGGGGATACCTCGTTCAGCGGAGCGGGTGACGTCTCAGGCCAAAAATGTCCACCAGTCTCGCAAAGGGCGTATGTCCAAGCGCCTGCGCGCACAACTTATGCCCTTCTGACTCCAAGAAACAGAAGGGATCCCAAACCTTGCGTCCAAAATCTTCAATGTTAGATTTCTCTGGATTGGCTCAATAGATTTTGTTCTACCAAGGACCATTCGAAAGATAAAAAATTATAGAAAATTCAAATCTAATATGAGATTTTTCCCTCAACCCGTTTTCCTGTGAGAACGATTTAAAGTTTCTGTGACGTCATAAAACGCCTATTTTACTGTATATAAGAGTACGGCCGGCTCGCGCGCTACGCTTTTCTTTTGATACTCGGCGTCGAGCCGCTGCCGCGTCTCTTGATTAATAATGCATTTCCTTTTATTCGTGCCTTATTTAAATCCTAACTATCTTCAATCTATAAGTAAAAATGGCGGAAGCGAATGAAGGCGAACGCAATCTTTTTTCAAACTACGATCGAGTTACTCGGGGATGGATTTCTGGTTTATACCAGGCATGCGGGTCTCGTGATCGCATTCGAGCCACCATTGGGTGTAATCGAAAAACGGTGAATCTGTGGATCAATACGTTTAGACGGGGTGGGGATACGGCTTTGACGGATCATCAGAAAAACAACCATCGGCACGTGTGTAAAGTTAGCGTCTCATATGTTAGCGTCTCAAAGTTTGAAAGAAGTTCTTATAGCGTTCAGCATAGTTCTAAAGTTCCTGATACTTTTTATCGATAGTTCCGCAGAATTAGCCACAGAAAACAGCATTTAGAAACATGAGACGCTAGCGACCGGAAGTTAGCGTCTCATCATAGTGAAAATAAAAAATCAAACAAGACTGGTTCTTCAACGAATAGTTCTAGACTTCTGGTTAGTTAGGGTTCGAAGCGATCAGTAGAGATCCTTTGTGTGAGGTTCAGCAGAGTTCTGGGCTCTATGATCGTTGAAAATGTTTTTCGCAATTAGAAAAAATGATAAATCGTTACAACAGTCAGACGCTGTCGTACAATGACGAGTTCTGGCTTCTAATAGGGTTCGAAGCGATCAGTAGAGATCCTTTGTGTGAGGTTCAGCAGAGTTCTGGCCTCTATGATCGTTGAAAATGTTTTTCGCAATTAGACAAAACGAAACATCGTTACAACAGTGAGACCCCGTCGTACTTTGACGAGTTCTGGCTTCTACGAGGATTCTAAGCGATCAGTAGAGATCTTCTGTGTGAAGTTTAACAGAGTTCTGGCCTCTATGATCGTTGAAAATGTTTTGTGCTATTAGGAAGAACGAAAAATTGCTACAACAGTGAGACGCCGTCGTACTATGACGAGTTCTGGCTTCTATGAGGGTTTTAAGCGATCAGTAGAGATCCTCTGAGTGAAGTTCAGCAGAGTTCTGGCCTCTATGAATGTTGAAAATGTTTTTCGCAATTAGAAAGAACGAAAAATCGTTACAATAGTGAGACGCTGTCGTACAATGACGAGTTCTTGCTTCTAAGAGGGTTCTAAGCGATCAGTAGAGATCCTTCGTGTGGAGTTCAGCAGAATTCTGGCCTTTCTTGCTGTTAAAAATATTTTGTGCAATTAGGAAGAACGAAAAATCGTTACAGCAGTGAGATGCTGTCGTACTATGGGGAGTTCTGGCTTCTCCAAGGGTTCTAAGAACCCTCGTAGGAGCCAGAACTCGTCATAGTACGACGGCGTCTCACTGTTGCAACGATTTGTCGTTCTTTCTAATTGCGAAAAACATATTTAACGATAAAAGAGGCCAGAACTCTGCTGAACTTCACACAGAGGATCTCTACTGATCGCTTAGAACCCTTGTAGAAGCAGTAACTCGTCGTAGTACGACAGCGTCGCACTGTCATAATGATTTTTCGTTCTTTCTAAATGCTGAAAAATTTTCTAACGGCAATAGAGGCTAGAACTCTGCTGAACTTCACACAGAGGATTTCTACTCATCGCTTAAAACCTTTCTAAAAGCAAGATTTCGTCATAGTACGAAAGCGTCTCACTGTCGTAACGATTTTTCGTTCTTCCTCATTTCTCAAAATATACTCAACGGTAATAGAGACTAGAACTTTGCGGGGGTTATTATATTAACTCGCAGTAAATAAATGTTTTAAGTCCGAAATTCCAGTTATAACAATAATAATAAAGTTCATTTATTCAGTCAAATTACAAAGTTTTATCTCGCGTAGCGCAGTCAGTTTTCTAGTAATTTATGGGTCAAGCTCCCGCTACAGCTGCGGCTCGAGTGTCTGACCCACTTTCGGAAACGGATCAGGAACGGCGTCTGGCACAGCTCGTCTCTGATTGGCCCGGAGATGGCCGCTCGCCATTGGCTGACGGATGCTGACTAGTTGGCGACACTGAGCTGCGACGACAGGCCTGCCACACTACTCCCCTCCCAGTAACCTAAATATTATAAATAATATTATATTTATATTATATTATATTATAAATAATATTATAAATAATATTATTTTAATAATAATAATAATAATAAGAATTTTTTTTTTTTTTTTTTTTTTGGAGGGGGAAAATGCTTTATGCACCGTAAGGGTCCCGTAATAATAATAATAATAATAATAATAATAATAATAATAATATAAATAATATAAATAATATAAATAAATATATTATAAATAAAACCTAAATGATATAAATAAAAAAATAAATAACCTAGGTTATTAGGGTGCTTTTTTTTGGCGACATTTTTTTTTTTTCACTCCCATCTCGCATTTTTGTGAGGAATACCTTAAAGAAAATTCCCTGAAAATTTAAGCCCTTAATATTAATTTTAAGTCCTCGCCCAAGGCGTCCAATGATTTCCCCTTTAAAATACACGTAAAGTTCGATTTTTCTTCTTAAAAGTTCTACAGATCAGAGGCATTTAAAGGTGCGATCTTGGTCGACGAACCGATTTATTCATAATTGAATGCTCTACAAAAGTGTCCATTGTGACGTGATTGTAACTCGAACTGGCGAGGTCGTACGGGTCACTAAATCCAATTTTTTCATGAAATTCTCGTTTTTTTACCTCTATCTCGTAAATGACAAAAGCTACAGGAAAAATAAGGATGACAAACTTGGAGGAAATTCAATTTTCTACAAAAAACTATTGAAGCACCAAATCGCTAACATCGATGTTTCTTGAGATATTGGGCTTTTAAGTTGAGGTAGTATGGAATTTTCATAGATTATTGAGCTAAACTGTATAAGTTGTTAATTTATTATTCTTTATTGTCATTTAAATCATCAAATATTTATTCGTTAAGTTGGAAATGATTGGAAAGTTGAATAATTGAACGTTTTGAAACTGAAATTCGAGAAAAAAACACATTTTCAAAGTGCTTAAAATTATTTTTTTCACTTTTCACGAATTTTTCAATTGATTTTCTCCCGATTCTTCTAATTTACTTACCAGCAATTGAATACCTATGAATTTCTAGTTGAAAATATGTTTTAAATTTACAAAATTTTCAACTAGAAATTTACAAATTTTACAAAATTTTTGTAAATTTACAACATATTTGTAACTAGAAATGTATAGGTATTCAATTACTGGTAAGTAAATTAGAATAATCAGGGGAAAATCAATCGAAAAATTCGTGAAAAGTAAAAAAAAACAATTTTGGGCACTTTGAAAATGTGTTTTTTTCTCGAATTCCAGTTTCAAAACGTTCAGTTATTCAACTTTTCAATCATTTGAAACTTAACAAATAAATATTTGATGATTTGAATGACAATAAAGAATCATAAATTAACAACTTATACAATTTAGCTCAATAATCCACGAAAATTCCATACTACCTCAACTTAAAAGCCCAATATCTCAAGAAATATCAATGTTAGCAATTTAGTGCTTGAATACTTTTTTGTAGGAAATTGAATTTTCTTCAAGTTTGTCATTCTTATTTTTTCTGTAGCTCTTGTCATTTACGAGATAGAGATAAAAAAACGAGAATTTCATGAAAAAATTGGGTTTAGTGACCCGTACGACCTCGCCAGTTCGAGTTACAATTACGTCACAATGGACACTTTTGTAGAGCATTCAATTATGAATAAATCGGTTCGTCGACCAAGATCGTACCTTTAAATGCCTCTGATCTGTAGAACTTTTAAGAAGAAAAATCGAACTTTACGTGTATTTTAAAGGGGAAATCATTGGACGCCTTGGGCGAGTACTTAAAATTAATATTAAGGGCTCAAATTTTCAGAGAATTTTCTTTAAGGTATTCCCTATAAAAATGCGAGATGGGAGTGAAAAAAAAATGTCGCCAAAAAAAAAGCACCCTACTAGGTTATGTTACAGTTATGTCTTTAAAAATGACTTTTTTTGGATTTTTTGGCAGGATACGTTTTTAAATTTTGATGTGAAAAAATGAATGGATCGACAGGATTAGTGGAGTCAATCGGGGCTGAAGGTGGTACGATGTTTTCTTGGTTCGTCAAATAGGCCGGCTTCAATCTCTCCGTAGTGACGTTCACTTCCTTCTGTCCGACTCGAATTGTAAAGAGTCGATCGTTGATCCTCGCCAGCACTTCGAAGGGGCCTGTATAAGGAGGTTGCAGCGACTTTCGCACCGCGTCTTCCCTTAAGAACACGTGGGTGCATTTATACAGATCGTCGTGCACGAACATGCTCCTCCGAACGTGGTGCGCCGTTGGAGTTGATTTTAAAGTCCTCATGTGTTTCCGGAACTTCTCGACAAAGAACGCTGGATTTACCGGTGGCTCTTGCTCGGTGAAAAGCTCACCCGGTACTCGCAGTGTCGTACCGTATACGAGTTCCACTGCCGATGCTTTCAGGTCTTCTTTAAAACAAGTGCGCAACCCGAGCAACAGAGTCGGCAGCAAATCGAGCCAGGGCGCCTTGCCGTGGCCATGATCGCTGCTTTGAAAGTTCGGTGCCAACGCTCGACAATCCCATTCGTCGCAGGGTGATATGCGGTGCCTCTCGTACGGCTTGCTCCGATCAAATTTGTGAGAGCTTTAAAAAGTGCTGACTCAAACTGCGAGCCTTGGTCCGTAGTTATTACCCGAGGAGAACCGAATCGTGCGACCCAGTTGATGTAGAAAGCGGTTGCTACGGTGTCTGCGGTGATGTCCTTTAGAGGAATTGCCTCTGGCCACCGAGTGAAGCGATCGATCATGGTGAGACAGTAGCGAAATTCTCTCACCGCTGGCAACGGACCGACTAGATCGAGATGAATATGCTCGAACCGATGGTCTTGAACGGCGAAGTTGTTAGGGGTGTTCTTTACGTGTCGCTGGATTTTCGAACGCTGACAAGGAATGCAAGTTCGGGCCCACAGGAGAATGTCATTCTTCATGCTGGGCCAGACGAATTTTTCTCTAATCAATTTGCAGGTGGGACGGCCACTCAGATGTGCCAAACCATGGACTGCGTCGAAAACCTTTTTGCGAAGGATGGCTGGAACGTAAGGTCGAATAACTCCTGTCGATACATCACAATATAAAGTCTCGTTGGCATCGAGAGTTAGTTTTTGAAGATTGATTGACTTTGAATCGGTGCTGCGTAGTTCCTGAAGTTCGTTGTCCTCTTCTTGTGCGTCTTGGAGCTCCTTGGTCGATACCACCACGGGCATTTCAATTGCATTTACACGCAAAAATGCGTCCGTTACAATATTTTCTGATCCACTGATGTGGGTGATCTCCGTAGTGAATTGGGAGATAAAATCGAGCTGTCGAAGCTGCCGCGGAGAAGCCTTCTCCGGTTTCTGCGAAAACGCGTGAATGATCGGCTTGTGGTCGGTTTTAATAATAAAACCACGACCTTCGACAAAATGCTTGAAATATTTTAGCGAGTCATATATGGCGAGTAATTCGCGATCATATGTGCTATACCGTTGCTCAGTGGGGCTCAATTTTTTGGAATAAAAACCCAAAGGTTTCCAAGTGTCGTTTACCTTTTGCTCCAACACGCTGCCGATGGCGACGTCTGATGCATCCGTGATGAGCGCTAGACTCGCGTTGTCTGCCGGATGGTCCAGTAATGCTGCTTGCGCCAATTTCTATTTGCAATCCAGGAAAGCGCGTTCTGCTTCAAGCGTCCACGCGATCGGGCGCTTGTCGTTCTTTTTGGAGTCACAAAGGTACTCGAGCAGAGGAGCTTGCGTCTTTGCTGCCTGTGGGACAAATTTTCTGTAAAAATTAATAATTCCCAGGAATCGACGCAGCTCTACGACAGTTTCTGGCTTTTTATAATTGATGATTGCATCGACTCTGGCGGGAAGAGGTTTTGTTCCATTTTTCGAAATCAGATAACCCAAATATTCGATGCTTGACGCGCCCCATTGACACTTGGACGCGTTGATTGTTAAACCAAAATCGCGCAAGCGTTGCAAAACGGCTCGAATGTGTTTTTCATGTTCTTCCGCGTTCGACGAAGCGATCAAGATATCGTCTATATAACAGTAAACGATATCTAACCCACGCAACACAGAGTCCATGAAGCGTTGAAAAGTCTGCGCGGCATTGCAAAGTCCAAACGGCATCACTAAAAATTCAAACGACCCGAACGGAGTGACAACGGCTGTTTTCGGTATATCCGTTTCGGCCACGGGAATCTGATGATACGCACGCACTAGATCCAACGTCGTGAAAATTTTTTTTCCAAATAATTTGCTAGAAACGTCTTGTTTATGAGCGATAGGGTAACGATCCGGCACGGTGGCAGCGTTGAGCTGACGATAATCCCCACACGGACGCCAATCGCCTAATTTTTTAGGGACTAGATGCAAAGGGCTGGCCCACGGACTATTCGAAGGACGACAATAGCCCAACTCGAGCATGTGTTGGAATTCACGCTCTGCTGCTTTGAGTTTGCTTCCTGCCAAACGACGAGGGCGAGCAACAACCGGAGGTCCGCGAGTCAAAATGACGATCGATCAGGTGCGAAACGGCTCGGCGTGACGTCGAAGGCGTAATGACGTCGATAAATTCCTCCAACACCTTGCTGTACTCGGTATTACGGTCGATAACGGAGAGACCAAATTCTGACGTCTCGAGGACTTCACCGAGTGACGTGAAACCAGTTTTCGCGTCGATGAGGCGCTTCCTGTTGAGATCGACAAGGAGATCAAAATGAGAGATAAAATCCGCACCGAGAATCGCTGAGGAGACGTCGGCGACGATAAATTCCCATTTGAAACCTCTCCGAAGGTTTAAATCCACCGGTAAAAGATGCATGCCAAACGTTTTAATTTCGGAGCGATTCGCGGCGAATAACTGTAGTGAAGATGGTTTAAAATTCGACTGACAGTTTTTCCGAGGAATAACCGAAACGTCCGAACCCGAGTCGACTAAAAAAGGGATGCCCGATTGCGCATCGACGATGTGGAGACGGCATTGCTTAAGGACACCGTCGCTGGCCGTGCAAACAGACGACGGTGCGGCTAGTTTTTCGAATTTGTATTTTGTGCGTCGCAGGAACATGGTTCGATGCACTTGTGTGCTTTTGGGCCAAATCTCTTGTGATAAAAGCACAATTTATCATCGTCCCTAGGGCGACTAGCCGAACGCTGTCTACCGCGTGAGCGAGATCTGTTGTTTTGATTTTTAATATACGTACTTCCCTTACGTACCTCGTTAATCAGAGTCTGGAGCTGTTTCTCTAATAATTTTATTCGATCCAAGAGAGCTCCCGAATCGTCTTTCTTGCTGGGAGACGTGGAATGAATCTCTGTCGCACGAACTTGCGAACGTGAAGACGCCTCGATGATTCTGTCTGCGATGTCGGCCAATTTCGTCAAATCGACTCTGTCGCTGGCCGAAAGCACACAACGCACGCTCGTCGGCATGCGCTGGATCCACAGGCTGTGTAGAAGATCGTCGGTAACTCGATCGGCAGCGAGAGTTCGCATCTCTCGGAGTAGTTGCGTTGGTTTCCTCTCTCCAAGCTGCAATTCGGTCAAAAGTCGATGGAGTTGTGTCTCTCTCGAATCTGTGAAACGCTCGATTAATTAATTGCCTTTTCAGTGCCTCATATTTTTGTTGGGCTGGGGGAGCTCTTATTAAATCGGAAACTTGTTGCAAAATTGTTGTGTCCAATGCACCAACAACTGTGTAATACTTTGAATTATCAGCAGTCATTCGGTTTGAATAAAATTGGGCTTCGATTTGCGCGAACCATAAAGCGGGGTCGCTCTGCCAAAATGGAGGCAATTTTAAACTGTGAACTTCGAACGCGTGCGGTACTTGCGGTACTTGCGGGTCCGCCATGGATGGGCCGCCGCTGCTCGTATCTCCCGATGTTTGATTTGTCGTAGACGGCATTAAATTACGTTGAAAATCGTTACCTTCTTCTTGAAATCCTGAAGAGTTGCTGTCTGAATTTACTGTCTTTTCTGGCGTTCTCACAGTGGCCATGCCGGGTGAAAAACGCGAAAATATTTACCAAAACGATTTTTGGAGTAAATATTTGACGCAATAATTACGATCTAGACGCGGATCCTTTGAATTAAGCTTCGATGCACGTAGATGCGAGTTGGCGAAAGATTCGAAGCACACGTGTCCACCTTGCGAAAACGTGGCGCTTCGCGAATCAAGAGACGCGGTAGTGGCTCGACGCCAAGTATTAGAAGAAAGCTACCGCACTCTTATATACGCGAATATACCGCAAGTGATGACGTCACAGCGCCTTTGAATCGATCTCACAGATAAACAGCTGGACCAAACAATGTCAATTGTGCTATTGAATTTTTTTCGATTTTTCTCTTCCGATTGGTCTTTGTTGCAACAAAATCGACTCGGTCCATTCTGAGAACGATGATGTTGGTGAAAAATTTTTGAGAATTTGTCTCAAAAGGGGACATTTGTCCCGCTGTGACGTCATCGCGTTTCGTCGTTCGTTTTTCAATTTCAATTATTTGAATTCGAATTTAACAAATAATGAGATATCTTAGTAATATAAAAATGAATAAATAACGTAACGATTTTTTTCGTACATATATACATATTATATACATATTATGTGTATATATATTATCCTTTTTTCATCATTTTTCACTTTTCACTTACCCTATTATGCAACCTATTTACTCCCTATATATATACATATTATAGATATATATTCATTTAAGAAAAAATTTATTCACTTTTCACCTTATGTACTTCATACATTTAACCTATTTACCTCATGTATTCCACTTTCACACGTACACATACCTTCTCATATACCCTATTATGTATATATAAAAAATAATTACTCAATTTTCTTCATATCACTTTGACATAAAAAACAATTTAGATTTACAAAATGTAATGCATTTTTCCTTCCCTACGAACGATATTTTGAAATTCCCCAAAATTTTCTCAAAAACTTTCAAGCTCAATCGACAAAAAGAAATGAAATCATTGCAACATAGCCAAGAATTAAAAAAATAATGAATAGTTACATTTCACAGGGAAACATGTGCACCCTCAATACATTTTGTGTATTTAAGGGTCTGCAAAGGCTCTACAAAAAAATGCAAAAAATTGGCGTGCATGGTTAACTAAAAAAGTTCGGCGAAGGCCTGCGTCACTGTTCTTATTAGAAGTTTCCGCATGCACGCGCAAAGTAGCATTATGACGTCATGTAATGGGGAATGCAACATCCTCCGAAATTCTAAATGTTCGCTGTTTTTTCTGTTGTCTTTCCGCGATGATAATTCCATATTATTCCAAATGTTCGCTGTTTATCCTATTCCTCTTTCCGCGATGATATTTCCTATTTCCATATTAAACAAAAATCTCTCCTCTTTGCACAATTAATAATCATTTTTCAAAGTCTGGAGAGCCAAGGGGAACGAAACTTTTAAAAAATTTCATTCCATGCAATCTGATAAATGTTTTTTTATCTTGACGAGATTTGAATGAAAACGATTTCGATTTTTCAGATGAAAAACGGAAATTCTATTTTAGGCAGTTGTTCAAGTTTGTCCGCCTCTCCCTTAAATTGATTCTTTATCTTTCCGGGCTTTTTTAGTTAACCATGCACGCCAATTTTTTGCATTTTTTTGTAGAGCCTTTGCAGACCCTTAAATACACAAAATGTATTGAGGGTGCACATGTTTCCCTGTGAAATGTAACTATTCATTATTTTTTCAATTCTTGGCTATGTTGCAATGATTTCATTTCTTTTTGTCGATTGAGCTTGAAAGTTTTTGAGAAAATTTTGGGGAATTTCAAAATATCGTTCGTAGGGAAGGAAAAATGCATTACATTTTGTAAATCTAAATTGTTTTTTATGTCAAAGTGATATGAAGAAAATTGAGTAATTATTTTTCTACTGAGGTTGCGATCTTTTAAAATTGGCGTTCTTTTTTTACTTTTCAAAAGTATTTTTCCACGGATTTCTCTTCTTTTTGAAAAGCGGGATATCCATCAACATTTTTTTGTAATTATAGAGGCATTATTTGTTCTGGTTGGTTATTCTTGAAATAAAATAAATCTCTTCAAAAACTTCTGTCGACACCCCTGGTAAATTCCTTTAAATATCTCGACAACAGTCATGATCAAAGACTTAAAAAAACTCTCATCGAGAACCTTGTTCAATCCCTCAAGAAAACCACGAAGATACTCGTGGTCAATCTCTCAATGAAACCTCAGTGAGTCCCTTAGTCAATCCCTTAAAAAAGCTCGTCTACCCTTGGATAATCTGTTGCAAAAATCTCGTCAAGACTTTTTGTCGACTCTTTAAAAAATCCCATCCAGACTCTTGACTAATCCCTTAAAAAAGTCTTGGCACGATTCTTGGTCGATCTGTTGAAACAAGTCTCGACCAGAATCTCGATGAATCTTTTGAAAAAGTCGCGGCGAGATTCTTTATGAATCCCATAAAAAAAGTCTCTGGACGCTTCCACTCAATGCCTTGAAAAACTTCCGTCGACACCGCTTCCGCAAATCCCTTCAAAATATATCGGCGAGGGTCATGATATACCCCTTAAAAATTCTCGTCCAGACTCTTGACCAATCCCTTAAAAAAGTCCTGGCGAGATTCGTGGTTAATCCCTTAAAAACTCCCATTAAGAGCCTTGGTTAACCCTTTCGAAATTGTCGTCCAGACTCTTCGTTAATCCCTTAAAACCATAGTGACGAGACTCTGAGTTTAGTGAATATTAACTAACTCTTAAGAAACCACGTTCGAGACCACTGGTGAGCGCCTTAAAAAATTCCGTCAAGACTCTTCGTCAATCCCTCAAAAAAGTCCTGACGAGACTTCACCCTTCTCCCTCGTGCCCTTTCTCCCTTCGTTCTCCCGTTTTTTAATCGTTTTATTGCATTTCTGGCTTATTTTTTGACTCCGAGCGAAATCGCCCCAGGCTCACGTGATCCTGCATTAAAAAACGAAAAGAATAAGCCCAAGGTGGATCATTTTCATTGAATTTTAGAAGAGACAGGGAGTTTTTAAAACTGGGGTGATTTATGACCCCACGTCACCGGAAAGTTTAAATAAAATAAGGTTACCGTGCAAAGGTCAAAAACTTCCGTGGCAACCCCCGGTCAACCCCTTCAATCATAAAGTCTGATAAATATTTTTTATGTTGCCGAAATTTGAATGAAGAAGATTTTGATTTTTGAGATGAAAAACAAATGACATCAAAAACCATGGAGCCGTGGACCTAGACACCGAAACCCATGAAGGAATGGACCTAGACATCAAAAACCATGGAGCCGTGGACCTAGACATCGAAAACCATGGAAAAATATACCTAGACATCAAAAACCATGAATAAATATACCTAGACATCGAAAACCATGAAGAAATATACCTAAGCATCGAAAACCATGGAAAAATATACAAAGCCGACGAAAACCATGGAGAAATATACCTAGACATCAAAAACCGTGAAGAAATATACCTAGAAATCGAAAACCATGGGGAAATATACCTAGACATCGAAAACCATGGAGCCGTGGACCTAGACACCGAAAACCATGAAGCCGTGGACCTAGACACCGAAAACCATGAAGCCATGGACCTAGACACCGAAAACCATGGAGAAATATACCTAGGCATCGAAAACCATGGGGAAATATACCTAGACAGCAAAAACCATGAAGAAATATACCTAAGCATCGAAAACCATGGAAAAATATACAAAGCCGACGAAAACCATGGAGAAATATACCTGGAAATCAAAAACCATGGGGAAATATACCTAGACATCGAAAACCATGGAGCCGTGGACCTGGACACCGAAAACCATGAAGCCGTGGACCTAGACACCGAAAACCATGAAGCCATGGACCTAGATACCGAAAACCATGGAGCCGTGGACCTAGACACCGAAAACCATGGAGCCGACGACCTAGACATCGAAAACCATGGAGAAATATACTTAGACATCGAAAACCATGGAGAAATATACAGAGACAACAAAAACCATGGAGCCGTGGACCTAGACACCGAAAACCATGGAGAAATATACCTAGGCATCGAAAACCATGGAGAAATATACCTAGACAGCAAAAACCTTGAAGAAATATACCTAGACATCGAGAACCATGAAGAAATATACCTAGGCATCGAAAACCATGGAGAAATATACCTAGACATCAAAAACCATGAAGCCGTCGACCTAGACATCGAAAACCATGGAGAAATATACCTAGACGTCGAAAACCATGAAGCCGTCGACCTAGACATCGAAAACCATGGAGCCACGAACCTAGCGATCCAAAACTATGGAGAAACATACCTAGACATAAAAAACCATGGAGCCGTGTACCTTGACAACGAAAACCATGGAGCCGTCGACCTAGACATCGAAAACCATGAAGAAATATACCTAGGCATCGAAAACCATGGAGAAATATACAGAGACAACGAAAACCATGGAGAAATATACCCAGACAACAAAAACCATACCTACACATCGAAAACCATGGAGAAATATACCTAGACATCAAAAACCATGGAGCCGTGGACCTAGACACCGAAAACCATGGAGCCGATGACCTAGACATCGAAAACTATGGAGAAACATTCCTAGGCATCGAAAACCATGGAGAAATATACTTAGACATCGAAAACCATGGAGAAATATGCAGAGACAACGAAAACCATGGAGAAATATACCTACACATCGAATACCATCGAGAAATATACCTAGACATCAGAAACCATGGAGCCGTGTACCTTGACAACGAAAACCATGGAGCCGTCGACGTAGACATCGAAAACCATGGAGAAATATACAGAGACGACAAAAACCATGGAGAAATATACCGACACATCGAAAACCATGGAGAAATATACCTAGACAACAAAAACCATGGAGCCGTGTACCTTGACAACGAAAACCATGATAGCTAGACAACGAAAACCATGGTAGCTAAACAACGAAAACCATGCGGAAAGAGAGGCTCGATATAGTCTGTCTCTCTCGCTCAGTGGCGCGCAAAGAGTGGGGATACCACGTTTAGCGGGGCGGGTGACGTCACGGGCCGAAAATGTCCACCAGGCACGTAAGGGCGTATGTCCAAGCGCCTGCGCACATAACTTACGCCTTTCTGACTCTAAGAAACAGAAGGGATCCCAAACCTCGCGTCCAAAATCTTCAATGTTAGATTTCTCTGGATTGGCTGAACGGATTTTGTTCTACCAAGGACCATTCGAAAGATAAAAAATCATAGAAAATTCAAATCGAATATGAGATTTTTCCCTCAACCCGTTCTCCTGTGAGAACGATTTAAAGTTTCTGTGACGTCATAAAATGCCTATTTTACTGTATATAAGAGTACGGCCGGCTCGCGCGCTACGCTTTTCTTTTAAACTTGGCGTCGAGCCGCTGCCGCGACTCTTGATATATATTCATCTTTTTCTATTATTTTTCATTTTCTACCTTATATATACCTTATATATATATATATAAAGTATATATATATACTTTATATACTTGATACATTTATAACCTATTTACCTCATATATTCCACTCACACATATACGTTTACTATTTTAATTACCCTATTATGTAACCTCTTTACTCCTTATATATTTATATTCTACATATTTATTAACACATACATCTTACCTAACCATAAGTTATATATGTTATATATGTACGTAATGGTGTCGTATGGAATCGTTTGGTAGTCGTATGTAATAGTATAGAATCGTTTGGTAGTCGTATGAAATTGTATGGAATCGTTCGATAGTCGTATCGAATCGAATGGAATCGTTTGTTATCGTTTGGTAGCCGCTTGTACATGTGATTTTAGCTTTCCTTACACGCAGTACGACTTGTATCCTATCCTGTTCATGTATCCTATGCATATTTTTTCTTTTTTTCATGGCTAAGCGGTCACTTAACCAAGTACTGACCGCAGTCAACGCTGCTCAACTTGTGTGATCGCCGAAACCACGCACCGACCGGGAACCTATCGCTGTCGGTATCATTCATTTACAAATAAAAATCGAATTCTCAGTAAATTTTCATTACAAATTTAATTATGTCAAAATGAAAAATTCGATTTTTATTCGAAAATAGATGATCAAAATAATTTGATTCATGAATTAAAATTTCATAGGAAAATAACACATTTTTTAAAATTGGAGAGGCAGTGGCTTAGTGGTAATGGGCCCGTTTCCCACCCAGCGAGCCCGGGTTCGATTCCCGCCACCGACACCAATCGATTTTTCTAAGTGTCTCAAGCTGTACTCTCTGTGGTTCCGAACCCACGTAAAAAATGTAGGTCCACAGTGCGCAGTGAAGAAAAACAAAAACAGTGGGAATAACAGACACAAATGGTGGAAATAAAGAAAAAATTGAGGAAATACGAAAAAGCATACCATGTAAAAACCCGACAAAGGTATGCACGTAAAACTCCACTACTACTACTACTACTACTTGCTACTACTTGTACTACTACTACATTTTTCTAAATTAAAATATAACGATTATGAAAAAGTCTGATAAATCAATGCAAATTAAATGGAAAATAATACATTTTTTGAAAACAATCAACAATTTAATCAATCGATTGAAATCCATCAAAAAACTGTTCATTTTTATGAAGAATTACTTTTAACTATTCTTTTAATTTAAAAAAATGTCTTTTTTAAATGGAATTTTTATTTATCAATCAATTTATGTCAGAATTAATTAATTTCAAATTAAAATCAAAATCTCAATAAATTTTTATTGCAAATTTAATATTTCAAAATAAAAAAATCGATTTTCATTCGAAAATGGATGATTGGAATAATTTGATTAATTTATGATCTCTTCATTGAAAATTACACATTTTAAAAATTGAAAGAATCATTATAAGTAATTCTCCATAAAAATTGATAGTTTCTCGATAAATTTAAATCGATTGAATAAATTATTCATTGATTTGGAAGAATCTCTAATTTTTCATCCAATTTCCATTCATTTATAAAATTATTTTACTTCATTCTTCATTTTTAGATGAAAATTGTATTTCCAACAAATTTTCATTTATAAATTCAATTATTTTGAAATGAAAAATTTGATTTCCGTTTGAAAATAAATAATTATGAAAAAGTCTGATATATCAATGCAAATTAAATGGAAAATGATACATTTTTTGAAAACAATCAACAATTTAATCAATCGATTTAAATTTAATAAAAAACTGTTTATTTTTATGAAGAATTACTTTTAATTATTCTTTAAATTCAAAAAGTGTCTTTTTTTAATGCATTTTTCATTTATTAATCAAATTTTGTCAGAATTAATTAGTTTCCAATTCAAATAAAATTCTCAATAAATTTTAATTGCAAATTTAATTATTTCAAAAGAAAAAAATCGATTTTCATTCGAAAATGGATGATTGGAATAATTTGATTAATTAATGAACATTTCATTAAAAATTATACATTTTTAGCAATAAAAGAATAATTATATATTTTCTTCTTTAATGATACATTTTTTCGTAAATAGATACCGTTGAAAAACTTGAAAAAGTAAAAAGAACGCGATGTATCAAAAGATCGCATCTCAAGTTACAGTTTTCCTAAAAAAATGACTAAAGCAAATTTCAAAAAGACGTGAAATCCGTGGAAAAAACTTTCAAAAAGTAAAAAGAACGCCAAGTATTAAAAGATCGCATCTTGAGTTACAATTTTTTCCTTCCAGGTATCACTTTTCAAAAATAAATCAATCGCACTTACGAAAAAAAGAAATTGAATCGGAAAAAATTTCAATCCCTACAAAGGGCCACTGCAATAATTATCCAGAGAAATTCTTACGCGTAAAGTTCAAAAATTGAACGAGCAAAAAAATTGAAATCATTGGTTTCGGTAGCAGCCAAGAATCAGACGTACCGACCATTATCGGTACTGTAACAACAGGAAGCAGTACGTTTTGGCGCTGCCGTTTTGGCGCGACCGTTTTGGCGCGGCCGTTTCGGCGCGAGATGTTTTGGCGCTGGAACGTTTTGGCGCGAGGACGTTTTGGCGCGGCCGTTTTGGCGCGAGGACGTTTTGGCGCGGGGACGTTTGGGCGCGAGGACGTTTGGGCGCGTGGACTTTTTGGCGCTAGGACGTTTCGGCGCGAGGACGTTTTGGCGCGACCGTTTCGGCGCGAGGACGTTTTGGCGCGACCGTTTCGGCGCGAGGACTGTTCCTGCTCGAAGATGCACTCGATACTTTACTTTTTTTTACGATATTTTGTTTTTTTTATATTTTTCATTGTTTTTTTTGTTTTTTTTTTTAATTTTAATTTTTTTTATTTTTTTTTATTTTTTCTTCCATTGTTAATCCATGTTTCAGGATCAGCTACTAGTCCCACCCCCTCTTTTTTCCAACCCCCCCCCCAACTTTTGCGTCTGCAGCCGACTTACACCCCGCTGTATCGCATTTGCCAAGGACGAAAGGGAAACTGCAGAAAACCTTGCCAATACAGCCGGTTCCGGGTTCGCTTCCTGGTGCTGGAGCTAGTCGCGTCTTGTCAAGGGAACGCAAACATGGACTACAGCCGCACGCGTACGGCTGGAGCTCGTCGCGCCCACATTTATTCCCCTGACAAGACTACAGCACCGGGAATCGAACCCGGGTCCTCCCAGTACTCTGGTCAGGAGGCTAGCACGCTAGCCACTAGACCAGAGTACCGGTGGATTTGTTATTACTATTATTATTACTTACTTAGCCGGATGAATAATATTTGTCCGGGCACGCTTTATCTTATGATATCCGCTTTATTTATCTGGACGAGCAAGGGTTGCTTATTCGTCCGAACATGCTTTTAGTGTAGGAATTATCCGGACGAGTAGCCACAGCCTTTCTAATTCGCTCGGAATACGAGCTTTCTTGTGTGCTTCTTAAACGGAGTTGAAAAACGATATAGACTCGATCAATCAGAAACACGGTAGGTATGTCGTCAGTTACAACCGAACGGAAACAAGTCGTACACAGAGGCAGGCTCAATTATAAATCTATGCAAACGTGCGATTAACAAATGTACTGTCCGGTAGCAAGTATACTCCTCAGAAAATGCGTTCAAATCACACTCAGTAAAATCAGGCCTCGATTAGTTTCATATGCATTGCATCGTGTCCAGTTGCTGTCGCGTCTCTTCATCATTCCAATATTGGTGAAGTACATTATAGCGTGAACCCCCTTCTTTGAAATAGTACATTATAACACTAGAACGAAAAATATTTTTCAGAAAAAGTTTTTCGTACGCGTGTTATATGAAATTTTATATTACGAGGTGCGGAAATAGGGGTTTCGTCACGCGAAGCGTACGCGAAACGTCCATTTACGTACCGCGTGATATAAATAAATTTCTTGATATTCCTTCTTGTTTCTGTTCTTTTTTTCTTCTTGGTCCGTATACTGATTTTTTATCTTTCTTGTTTCTTTTCTTCTTGTGTTCAACGTGAACAATTAGTTTCCATTGAGTTTTCTGTGAATATGGACACCGACGATATGGAAATGAACGTGGAATCCACTATCCTTTCCAAACGTGAAAAAAAAAAATATATCCATGACGGATATATGTATATTTTTGATAAAATGAGTGCGTCTGGAGAAAAAAAGTTTTGGCGGTGTTGCCGTAAGTCAGACCACTGCAAAGCCCGACTTCACACATCGGCCACTACGGAAGAGGTATGTATGATTTTGTTCTTGTTATTGTTTTTGTGAGATGTTTCGTCGATTGCACATATATACAAATTCTTCGCGTATGCTTGTGTGGGTGCTTAGGCTTAGTGCGTGTGTGTTTATGCTTGGGAGCATGCTTGGGTTGTGTACTGGGAATCGTGATTGTGTGTGTGCATGTGTTCATGCTTGGATTGTGTGCTGAGATTCGTGTTTGTGTGTGTGCATGTGTGCGTGCTTAGGTGTGCTTTCGAGTGTGCCTTGAGGTTTGTGCTTATGTGGATGCTTGAGTGTGCGCTCGGGTTTGTGTTTGGGTGTCTTCTTGAGTGGATGCTTGCGAGTGTGCTGGGTGTGTGCTCGTGCGAGTGCTTGGGTGTATGCTTGAGTGTGTGCTTGTGTGAGTGCTGTGTTTGGGTGTGTGCTTGGGTTTGTGCTCGTGCGAATTTTCGGGTGCGTGTTTGGGTGTGTTCTGGTGTGAATGTCTGAATGTGTGCTTGTGTGAATGCTGTGGTGTGTACTTGGTTGTGTGCTCGTGCGAGTAATTCGCTTTGTTCTTGTGTGGACGCTTGGTTGTGTGTTCTGATATGGGCTTGGGTGTGTGCTCGTGTGTGTGCTTGGGTTTGTGCTCGTGCGACTTTTGGGGTGCGTGTTTCGGTGTGTGCTGAGGTTTATGTCGGTGCGGTGTTTGAATGTGTGCTTGTGCGAGTGCTTGGTTGTGTGCTCGTGCGAGTAATTCGGTTTGTTTTTGTGTGGACGCTTGGTTGTGTGTTCTGATGTGGGTTTGGGTGTGTGCTTGGGTTTGTGCTCGTGCGAATTTTCGGGTGCGTGTTCGGGTGTGTGCTGAGGTTTGTGCTGGTGTGGATGTTGGAATGTGTGCTTGTGCGAGTGCTGTGGTGTGTGCTTGGTTGTGTGCTCGTGCGAGTAATTCGGTTTGATCTTGTGTGGACGCTTGGTTGTGTGTTCTGGTCTGGGCTCGTGTGTTCTGGTTTGGGCTCATGTGTGTCCTCGTGTGGATGTCTGAGTGTGTGCTCGTGCCAGTGCTTGGGTTTATGCTCGTGCAAGTGCTCGAGTCTATGCTTGTGTGTTTTCTGGGGTTTGATGTTATGCGAGTGCTTATGGGGATGCTCGGGGGCGTGTTTGGTTATGAGCTCATTCGAACGATTGGGTTTGTGTTTGTGTGGATGCTTGTGTGTGTTCTTGGTTGTGTGTTCTAGTGGTGCTTGTGCGGGTGTAGGGTTTGTGCTTGTGAGTGTGCTTAAAAGCATACTTGTGTTGTGTGCTCGGATTCGTTATTGTGTGAGTGCTTAGGTTTGTGGTTGTGTAGATGCTTGCGTGTGTGCTCGGTTGTGTGTTTGGTGTTTCCTCATTCGACCGTTCGGGTTTGTGCTTGTGTGTGTACTTTTATAGATGTTTGGGTGTCTGCTCGTGTGAGTGCTTGTGTGTGCTTCAGTGTTTCTTTGGGTATGTGTTTGGGTGAGTGTACGTGCGAATGATTAGGTTTGTGTATGTGCTCGGATTTTGGTATGTGTGCATGCTCGAGTGTGGCTTTTGATGTTTTTTGTTTAATGGCTCATAATTGTAGGTTTTGCTCGCGACGAATAATCACAATCACGGTAGTGATCCGGCAGCGATTGACGTCGAAAAAATAAAAAATAAAATGAAAAGAAGAGCTGTAGAAAGTGTCGAGACTCCACGGCAACTTCTTTCAACCGCATTGGCAGGAACATCGTCTGCGGTTCAAGGACAAATACGGCCGGATGCCATGCGCAAAATTGTTCAGCGCAAAAGAAACGTTATGCAAGCTGTACCGCCGTCTCCACTCGATTTAAAGTCACTCAGCCTGCCGGAATCTTACACCCGATATCGAGTATCTGAGGACGACACAATATTATTCTTTTTGGGCGATACCGGGAATGACGATGAAAGTCGAATTTTGTTGTTCGGTCGCGAAGATGCGCAGGAATGGAGCCATTTCATGAAAAAAATTTATGTAGACGGCACTTTTAAACTGGCCCCTCCGTTGTTTGAACAAGTTTTCGTCATTCTTGTCGAACGTGAAGGATTCGTCTTCCCTGTTCTGTACGCTCTTCTGCCAAACAAAAGACAAGGCACCTACTGCTCTCTTTTTCGTTTGATCAAAACGACTTGGCCAAATTTCGAGCCGGAAAGTGTCTCCGTAGATTATGAAATGGCCGTAATCAATGCCGTCACTGAACAGTTTCCAACTGCAGAAATTCGAGGTTGCCTGTTCCATTTAGCGCAAAATATTAAGAAAAAGTTGGGCAGAGAACACTTACTGGCGCAATATAACCAAGACGCTGACTTTGCGCTGAAAGCACGGATGATTGTTGCACTCGCGTTTGTGCCCTTGGATCGTCTTGAGGAAGTTGTCCAACAATTATACAGCCGATTACCCGAATGTCTGCAAGCTGTATTGCAGTGGTTTGAGGTATGTCATACTATGCGTTATTCATAATAAAAACTTCTGTGTGCTGGGTTGTACGCTTGCGTGGGTGCTTGTTTCCATGCTTGGGTCTGTGTTTGTGTATGTGCGTGCTCGTGTGTTTGTGTTTGAATATGTGTGTGTGTGCGTTTGCATTTGTTTGTGTTTGTGCGTGTGCGTTTGTGTTTGTGTTTGTTTGGCTTTGTGTGTGTTTGGGCTTGTGCGTGTGTGTTTGTTTGGCTTTGTGTGTGCGTGTGCCTTTGTGTTTGGGTTTGTTTGCCTTTGTGTCTGTGTGTGTGCGTTTGTTTGTGTTTGGGTTTGTTTGTGCGTGTTTGTGATGGTTTGAGTTCGTGTCTGTGTGTGTGCATTTGGGTTTGTGTTTGTGTGCGTGTGTGCGTGTGCGTGTGCGTGTGTGCGTGTGTGTGTGAGTGTGTGTGTGTGTGTGTGTGTGTGTGTGTGTGTGTGTGTGTGTGTGTGTGTGTGTGTGTTTGCGTTTGTTTGTGTTTGGGTTTGTGTTTGTGTTTGGGTTTGTTCGCGTTTGTTTGGGTTTGTGTGTGTTTGGGTTTGTTTGGGTTTGTTTGGGTATGTGTGTGTTTGGGTTTGTTTTCGTTCGTGTGTGTGTGTGTGTGTGTGTGTGTGTGCGTGCGTGCGTGCGTGTGCGTGTGCGTGTGTGCGTGTGTGTGCGTGCGTGTGTGTGTGTGTGTGTGTGTGTGTGTGTGACCGAGAGAGAGAGAGAGGCAGCATGGCGGTTTGTTCATCAAACAGTGTATTTGTGCTTTCGCGGTTGTGTTTGCATGGGGACTGTTTGCTCGAGTCCGGGTGTTTTCGCATATATCTTACTTAATACAATTCCTCATTTAGGCTAACTATATCGGTCGTATAAACCGAAATGGCATTCGGTCCAATCCTCTTTTTCCACCGATAATGTGGTCGGTGTATGAAAGGACGTTGTCGGGAGAAAACAGGACGAACAATTACGCCGAAGCAGCTCATCGAGTTCTTCAATCCGAATTGGATGTCTGTCACCCGTCCATTTTCAAATGTATCGATAGCCTCAGGGCTGTTCAAAAAACGAGAGACGCCCATTACGAGGCATTCTTGAACGGAGTCCAGCCCCCGTATAAACGGCGGAAGTATCAGGAGACGGATGCTCGATTGGCGGAGATCGTCCGCAAGTTTGAACAAAGGACGGTGTCTGAATACCTGAGTGGCATAGCCAACAATTTTTTGTTGCCGTGAAAAATAAAGACACCCTTCCTCGCTAATTCTGTTTTTATTGTTATTGTTCTCTTACTCTGCCCCATTTCTTCTTAAAATTTCTTCGAAATGAAAATAAAAAAAAAAAAATTTAAATAATAAAAAAATAATGAAAAATAAAAATTGAAAAAAAAAAATGAAAAAAAATTAAAAAAAATATATATCGTAAAAAAAAAATAAAGTATCGAGTGCATTTTCGAGCAGGAACAGTCCTCGCGCCAAAAAGGTCGCGCCAAAACGTCCTCGCGCCAAAACGTCCTCGCGCCGAAACGGTTGCGCCAAAACTACCTCGCGCCGAAACGTCCTAGCGCCAAAACGTCTTCGCGCCAAAACTACCTCGCGCCCAAACGTCCCTGCGCCAAAACGTCTCCGCGCCCAAACGGCCGCGCCAAAACATCCTCGCGCCTAAACGTCCTAGCGCCAAAACGTCCGGCGCCAAAACGGCCGCGCCGAAACGGTCGCGCCAAAACGGCCGCGCCAAAACGTAACGTACCCGTAACAACATGTTGTCAAAGGGCACTGCAAAACCAATGCGAAAACTTGGCGTGCATGGTTAAGTGCAAAAGTTCGGCGAAGGGCTGTGTCATTGTACTTTTCAAAAACTCGCTCCATGCACGCCCAAAGTAGCAGTATGACGTCATGGATTGGGAAATGAACCAATGCGAGCCCTTTTGCAGATTTGCATATTCGAGACCTCCATTCTATCCTTTCCAGCCACCTATTTATGGCTTATCCGGAATTTTCGATTTTTATTCTGGTCTTCCTCCCCGATTCGATAAACCGTGTACATCCATATGATATTTCCATATTAAATGAGAATTTCTTTTGTTTGCGTAATTCATGATAGTCTTTTCAATTGATGAAGAGCCAGGCAAAGCGGAACAGACGGGCGAAACGGGTCACCTCACCAAAAAAAAATTATGATTTTTACGAAAAGTATCGTGTTTACGAAATTTGAATTGAAAAGGTTTAGATTTTAGAGATTAATGAAAATGTAAAATAGTATATTACACACCTAGGGCAGGAAAATGAGAAAAGTCTCAGATCACACGTAATCACTGTCGGCCGAGGCAAAGCCGAGGCTGACAAACATGTGGTCTGAGGCTTTACTTTTTCCTGGCCGAGGTGTGTATAAGATTTTTCTGTCCGACGCAGCCGGAATTTCGGGCCAGAGGGCAGAAAATTTTATTTTTTAGGCCATTGTTGTGCTGTCGCTCCACCTCTCCAAGAGGCAAAGCGGAACAGACGGGCGAAACGGGTCACCCCACCAAAAAAAAAATTATGATTGTTACGGAAATCATCATTTTTACGAAATTTGAATTGAAAAGGTTTAGATTTTAGAGATTAATGAAAATATAAAAATTTCATTTTTCAGGCGATTATTGTGCTGTACCCGCCTCTCCGCGAAAACAGATTCTTTATCTTCCCGGGCTTTTTCACTTAACCATGCACGCCAAGTTTTCGCATTGGTTTTGCAGTGCCCTTTGACAACATGTTGTTACAGTACCGATAATGGTCGGTACGTCTGATTCTTGGCTGCTACCGAAACCAATGATTTCAATTTTTTTTGCTCGTTCAATTTTTGAACTTTACGCGTAAGAATTTCTCTGGATAATTATTGCAGTGGCCCTTCGTAGGGATTGAAATTTTTTCCGATTCAATTTCTTTTTTTCGTAAGTGCGATTGATTTATTTTTGAAAAGTGATACCTGGAAGGAAAAAATTGTAACTCAAGATGCGATTTTTTAATACTTGGCGTTCTTTTTACTTTTTGAAAGTTTTTTCCACGGTATAATTCCACCGGAAGTTCGCGCGGAAAAACGCGATTTTTACACGAAAAAGTCTGAAACATCGATTTACGATTAAAATCGATTCGTACACTCACGATTTCCACGATATTTTTGAAAATTTTCGATATAGACTGTGAAAAACGCACGATGCGCGAAATTTTTCCACAAGGTCACACCGTTACGAAATTGGAGTACGAGAGCACGTGTTTAACGCAACGAAATTTTTCTTTTTAAATTGTTCATATATACGGAGTCACCAATTCTGCGGGGGTTATTATATTAACTCGCAGTAAATAAATGTTTTAAGTGCGAAATTCCAGTTATAACAATAATAATAAAGTTAATTTATTCAGTCAAATTACAAAGTTTTATCTCGCGTAGCGCGGTCAGTCTTCTAGTAATTTATGGGTCAAGCTCCCGCTACAGCTGCGGCACGAGTGTCTGACCCACTTTCGGATACGGAGCAGGAACGGCGTCTGGCACAGCTCGTCTCTGATTGGCCTGGAGATGGCCACTCGCCATTGGCTGACGGATGCTGACTAGTTGGGGACACTGAGCTGCGACGACAGCCCTGCCACAACTTTGTTAAACTTCATACAGAAGATCACTATTCATCGTTCAGAACCCTCGTGTAATCGAAAACTCTTTCGAGCACGGCAACGTCCCATTATTGTTTAGTTTCATTTGTTTGCATCAGTTCTTCCGAAACTTTTCGGTCAATTTGACTGTTTTTTTCTGTAGCCGGTTTAAGGGATCTTTTACCATCCATAATATTGATTTCAGTTTGATGTAACCGACAGCTTTCGTGACCATCGTCGTTTTTCATTCTTATTCCTTTTTTTGCTAGTAAAAATCATTTCATGGGGGTTGATTCCTGAATTCAGAGAATTTCTCGATGCTAACTAACCAGAACTCTAGAACTATTGGTTGAAGAACCAGTCTTGTTTGATTTTTTAGTTCCACTATAATGAGACGCTAACTTCCGGTCGCTAGCGTCTCATTTTTCTAAATGCTGTTTTCTGTGGTTAATTCTGTGAAACTATCGATAAAAAGTATCAAGAACTCTAGAACTATGCTGGACGCTATAAGAACTTCTTCCAAATTATGAGACGCTAACATATGAGACGCTAACTTCACACGCGTGACCGGAACGCTAACCGGGGGATCCATCGCGAAAAGGGAGAAAATACGAAAATAACTTGAATAAAATTTATTTGAAAATTTTTAATCAAAAAGGGGTGTTGACTGCACTCCACGAAGCGCAATTATGGCGAAGGGAAATGAATTTAGCTCGAAAAGGGAATTAAAAACGATAAAAATGAGAAAAAGGAGCAAAATAAAAATTTAGAAAACGGAACGTAATTTATTTGGTCCGAAAACTTGATCAACCTATGCTAGGGGATGAAAAGAGCAGAAGGTTATTTAATTATCGATTGAAAACTCGAAATTTCAAGGAAAAACGAATAATTAATGACAAAACGGGAATAATTGACAAAAGGAAATTTTTAATCGTCACGGAATTGGCGAAAATTATTTTTAATCATACTGGGAGGGCGATAATATTTTTCGGGGAATTTTCACGGCGAATATTGGGCGCGGAGGGTTATTGCTGTACGGGGGGTGGGGGGAAGGGCGATATTCACGTCGAGTACCGTAATCACGCAAAACTCGACAAACACACGAAAAACTCAAAAATCGAACAAAATTATTCTTAATTATCACAGAAATATTCCACAAGTCAGCAAAATATCGAAAAACACAAGGAAAATAGGATAGGATTTCTCAAGGTCGTCAAAACAAGAGAATTAAGGCTCGGCAGCCTCGCACCGAAGCGTTGTGCGATCGTCGAACGCGCGAAAGGGGAGGGGGGTCACTGGTGAGCACTATTGTGCACGCTAAAACAATGGGACAACGAAAAAGAATTTTCTCGCACCGATTCACTTGGGCGAGATTCGAAACACGAAAAATCAGGTAAAAAAAGTCGAAAAATTGTTCAAAATGGCTGAATTTAATTAATTGGAACTTTTTTCGTTTGTTATTGAAAGGTATTATGAGAAAATGGGGAAAAGTTAATAATTAATATGTTTTTCAGGCCCCAAGTTGGGCGCCAAAAATTTGTGACGGGTTCGACACAACCGCAAGAGAAATTGTGGGAGGAAAATAAATAAACAATGGGAAAAATGAATTAAAATAATGATAACAAGTTTCGGTTTATTTAACGGGAATTTATACAATAAAAAGAGGGAATTAATATGAGAAAAATAAGGGGCGCCAGCTGGTTAAATCGGTCCAGCAACCGTTACAAGAATGGCCAAAATTTAGCGAACGAAAACAATGATAAACGATTTTAATGAACGAAATAATCACAGGGGCTGGTTCAGGGAGAGGTTAGAAAATCTTTAACTCAGAGACAGAGGGTCCCTGAAACTCAGGCGTCTTACTATACCAGTGACAAAAAGGGACGACGAGCGAGCGAGGCACGCGATCGAACGAACCGAGCGGACGCTCGAACCGGGCCGCGCCGGCGGAACCCGATTTAATGAATCGAGCGAAATCTCACTCGCGTCACACACAAAAACACGAAAAACGGGGCTGAATGAATGAAAAAGGGACACGCGGTGGGCGATCGACGATGGGAATCGAAAAATAGGCAAGAAAATATCGCGACGGGGCTCGAAAACGCGAAACACTGACTCGAAAAATCACGGGAGGGAATAACGGACAAAAAGGGGCAAAAATGGCTTCACGAATAATCAACAGGGGCAAACTCGATGGCACAACACTCGTCGCGTCGACTGGCTGACGAAATAATATCTTTCTCGAACGAAAAGTTCGAGAAAGCAAACGAAAACGAAAAATTGGGTGTTGGGGAAGAGTCAAACGACAACGGAAAAATGGCGTCGCGCGCCCGGCAAGAATCGAAGGACTCACCTGTTTTCTCGATTTTTGAGAGGAAAATCGGAGAATTCGGTGCCGACGTAATCCAAGAATGTCCGGAGAGTGGTCCTTTGTGAAGCCGGGTCGTCGTAATGATTTTAATTATTGATTTAACACAGGGAAACTCCAGAAAAAGCACTAAAAAACGGGACACGTGTTGACCGTGTCGAGTCCGAAGCGGAAGAGAGAGAACTTCAGCGTCTCCTCGAGCTCTTCGGGACGCTCTCGAAGCTTCGCGAAGTCTCGATAGCCAATCAGAACGCGGCTTTAGAGCCGGCTGATTATCGATCCGTTATTGAGCGCTGGCCTCGCGAGATCGCACACAGGTGGCGCTGACGCTGGCCTCGCGACCGGGCGCTGGCGCCACGCTGTCTGCCTCGCAAGACCGAGGCTCAAATCAAGATGGCGGCGCCCACGGCTGTCAAAACAGCCGTGGCGGAGTCGCGTTGTTATCGTCGAAAATACGTCTCGACGCCGCGGAACCCGTTGAGTTTCCTCCGACTCGACGGACAAGCCTTTGTCGGAGGAACGATGGGTGACACGGTTTCCGCGACTCGACGCTTGCCACGAAAATCGAGTGAGTGCGGGGCTAAGGGGCTGAGGGTGGAAACGAAATATCGACACGCGGGGGAGAGAGGGAAGAGTTCGTAAGTGGGTCAAAAAACGCGAATTTGGAGCGAATGTTATGTTCGCTCGATCGGTGAGTCGCTCGCCCGCGTTCGTGGAGATATTTGGGAGAATTCTTGATGTTCTCTTCGGGTTCGTCGGTCTCGTTCGGTCCTCCTCGTTCTCAGGGGGGCTGAAATCAAAATACAAAAGAAAAGGCCGGTCCCAGGCTGGGATCCGGTAGCTCTCGCGGCGGCTCGACAGCTGGCCACGGTACTCAAAAAAGTGACAACGTCACAACATATAAAACATATATAACTTATAGTTAGGTAAGTTGTACTCAGTTGAAAAATAACGACTCAATTTTTTCTTGATATTTGCAATGTAACACTTTTGATTTACCGAATTTATGTTTTTTATTTTTCCTTCACTGCAAACCATCTTCTGACCTTCATAAAAATCTTATCGAAAAGTGTCAAACTCAATTGAGACAAAAAAATGAAATGATTGTGCCATAGCCAAGAGCTCATAAATGAATGACTAAATTTCATAGACGAACGTACGCGCTTAACACATTCGGTTCCAGGGTTTCTCCATTTTGGAGGATTCCAGCATGATTATCCTGAATATTATGATGACTTCATACTAGCTAAAGATTATGCATGTACGTACAATACAATTCCACGGAAAACGAAACATAAAGTAGGGCACGTTTGCGTACAAGGGCACGCGAACACGTACACGTACTTCCCAGACGAATTCACTGCAAAGATTATACAAAAACTTGGCGTGCATGGTTTTCGAAAATAATTTCGGGAAGACAAAAGATAATCGAATGTACCAACCAGATTAATAATCATCTTATTTCCGTCTATGAAAGAAGAATTTCAATTTTTACATAGCATTTGTCAGTTTCCATTAAGGGAGGAGCAGGCTTTAGGCGCTTCAAAAAATCAATTTTCTTTGCACAAATGTCTTACCAAACTATTCAAGAAGGTGTCCCTAAAATGTCAGATGCAAATTCGAAATATTTTCGGAGTTACAGAAGAAATAGTGAGCAAACATCTAGCAGGTATACGAGCGAGATCGCTCGGAGCGCGCGCGCTCCACCCCTTGATCTATTCTACGTTTTGTGATGTATTGTATAGTTCTTTGAAGAGTCTATAGGGCAACTCTATGGACCAGAAATCGCTGATTGGCATATTAATGCGGTCAGTTGCAGAAAATACGATTTTTTATATACGAAAACTGACGCACGATTTCTCGATTATTCATTTTTACGATTTTTCCTGATTGGCGGGAAAGATAGGGAAAAAACTAAATTCGTCGCTTTCCGCAACAAGTGCGGAAAGCGACGAATTACATCGCGCGTGAAGTTGCCACATGAGCCGAAGGCTTATGATACATATTCGCACTCGTACGAGTGCGAATGTACCTCGCGCGATGTACTTCGTTGTTTTTTGCACATGTTGCGTACAATATTTTTTGTGATACTTGCCTCGAAAGTTCGATTTAAGGTTCGAAATACATCGACTGACATCTGACAGTTAAGCTATCTGGCAAATGAATGTCCGCACTAGTGCGGTAAAGTCTTCTCACCGTGCGGTAAAGTCCACATTACCGCACTAGTGCGGTAAAGTCCACATTACCGCACTAGTGCGGTAAAGTCCACATTACCGCACTAGTGCGGTAAAGTAAGACAAAAGAGCAAACGTTGAGAAGTAGGCTACTTTCGCCACGGCAAACGCGAACCGAAAATCGCACTTTCGGGGCAAGTATCACAAAAAATGAATTTTCATTTTTTTTTTCACAAAAAATGAATTTTTATTGTTATTCGCGAAAAATTGTTGAATTTTTCACATTTCCTTGAATTTTATTGGTTCAACTAGGAGCTATACTATTGAAAAAAAAAAAATTCGGGTTCTTCGTTTCAGATGGAAATTGCGACCTGCAACTTTCCCGCCGCACGATAAATGCACCCTCGAGACGCCCTCGAGGGTGCAAACTCTCCCCCATTTGAATATCGCCCGCTGAATCCCCTGCTGCGAAGTATCCCATAGGATACTTCCTCGGTGCATACACCGAGGAAGGATGGTCAACGCCGAACGCGCTGTTTTCAGTCTTCATCTCCGCCTCGCGCGTCTGTCTACGGCTCGTCCTGAAAACACCGCGTTCGGTGTTAAATTTGCCATTTTGTCTCTTAGTTAATAGATCATCCTGTTTACCGTCTATGATGAGAGAAATTTCATTTTCGCATAGTATAAGTCAGTTTGTATTGAAGACGAGCTACACGAGATTCGCGAACTCTAACCCAATTGATTATCGCTCGCTAAAGCCCCTGTTGTGAAGAATCCTATGTACCGAGAAAGGACAGTCAACGCCGAACGCGCTGTTTTCAGGACAAGTCGTAACCAAGCGCGAGCGGTGCGCGAGGTGGAGATGAGGGAAAATTCGCCATGTCGTCTCTTTGTTCCTTGATGTATCCCGTTTGTTCCCCATCCCTTCTCGGTGGCGTCGCCAGTACGAACTGGAGATGCCACTGAGAAGGGGATAAGGAATTCTCTCGTCGAAATTATTTTTAAAAACCATGCACGCCAAGTTTTTGTATAATCTTTGCAGTGAATTCGTCCGGGAAGTACGTGTACGTGTTCGCGTGCCTTTGTACGCAAACGTGCCCTTTTTATGTTTCGTTTCCCGTGGAATTGTATTGTACGTACACTACCGCTCAAAAGTTTGGATACGAGAGAATGAATTTCTTGTTCTACTCAAAGTTATATAACTCAGCTAAAAAAAAAAGATATTGCAATTTCCAAAGCGTCGTTTCGAAGAGGACAAACGAGGCTTCAATTCGCCTCATTCAAAAAAATTTTAATATTTTTTTTCGCCCCGGTACTGACTTTGGATCATGACCGTTTTTTGGTCTTTTCTTGACCGTCGTGAATCGGGCGCACAATTGAACGAAATATCGATATTTCTTTTTTACCATAAAAATCTTAGACGGGAGTGCAGAACCTCCATCTCCCTCTTTGGAAAAATTTTTTGCGATTTTTTTTTCGAAAAGTTATCTCATTTTTTGCTGGAAACGATACATTTTGACAAATTAAAAATAATTGAAGAACGATAGCGTTCAAGAAAAAATGTTATGGGTACAAAAAGTTGCAGATCTGCGTACCCAATCGTCCGGAATTTTCTCAGAATTTTTTGAGAAAATTTTGTTTTTTTGGAGTATTTTTTTTTCAAAACTTGTGAGTAAATTTTTTTTCTCTCAACAAAATGTTTTACGGTACTCATCGTGTCTACATGAGTTTTTCGTCGATTTATTTTATTGAGAGAAAAGAAAAATTTTACTCGCAAGTTAAAAAAAAAAATACTACAAAAAAACTAAATTTTCTCAAAAAATTCTGAAAAAATTCCGCACTATCGGGTACAAAGATCTGCAACTTTTTGTACCCGAAACATTTTTTCTTAAACGCTATCGTTCTTCAGTTATTTTCAATTTGTCAAAATGTATCGTTTTCAGCAAAAAATGGGATAACTTTTCGAAAAAAAATCGCAAAAAATTTTTCCAAAGAGAGAGATGGAGGTTCTCCATTCCCGTTTAAAATTTTCATGATACAAAAGAAATATACATACTTCGTTTAATTGTGCGCCCGATTCGCAACGGTCAAAAAAGTCTCAAAAACGGTCACGATCCAAAGTCAGTACCGGAGTGAAAAAAAATATTAAATTTTTCTTGAATGACCCGGATTGAAGCCTCGTTTTCCCCCTTCATAACGACGCTTTGAAAATTGCGATATCTTTTTTTTTAGCTGAGTTATACAACTTTGAGTAGAACAACAAATTCATTCTCTTGTATCCAAACTTTTGAGCGGTATCGTACTTGGCCGGGCTGCCTCCTTGTTTTTCCCAATCATAAGCATCAACTTTTTCGAGTGCTCAAGGCTTCTATAGGTATTTAGAAAACGGAGTGACTTATTCTATTGAATATGTTACTTTTGTTCCAGGCGGGCTTGCAAGTCGGAGACCTGATACTAGCCGTCAATTTTGACTGTCTGCTTGGATCGACGTACGATGAGGTAAGAGCTTGTTTTTAGAATGCATGCTTTATTTAATTTCACTTGTGATGCCCATGAAAATTGTCCGACGGGGACGCGTTGAAGGCAGGGTTGGGTAAATATTTACAATCGCAGCTTTTGCAAAAAATAGCTTTAAATTTTTTTGTGATGATTATTGCTGTAAAAAAAAGTATCCCATATTAAATTAAGGAGGGTTCAGACAGTCCCATAAAACCCCATGAAGACCCCATAAATTCCAGGGTTTTTTGGGAAATCTTTTTTCTTCAGAAACTTGTTGCTTGCATCGCTGCGAGTGATTTCATGGGGGGGGGGGGCTAACATTTCCTATAAATTATGGTGTTTTCACGTTTTCAGGAGCACTCAGAAAATCTCGGGAAGCGAGGGGGTTGCCCCCTCCCTAAACAATGACACAACTCCTATGAAAACCAACAGCCATACAGAAAACAAACGTTATGAAGTCGAACGAACGTTAACAAATATTCAGCGTTTTTGCACGTTCGTTAACGTTTGTTCGAATTGTTGACCTTTGTTTTCTGTATGGCTGTTGGTTTGCATTCGGTTTCTAATTTCTAAAGTTTCTAATTTCACCCACCAGTCACGGGCAGTACAGCCGCTTTGTAGCATGGCCCAAAGTTTCTAATTTCACCCGCTAGTCGCGGGCATTCGAGCCGCTTTGTGGCACGGCCCAAAGCTTCTCATTCCACCCACTAGTCGCGCTGCAGGAGTGAAAATGTGGCGACCGTTGGTATACAGCTTACTGCTGCACTGACGGGTCACCTCGCATGATTGTTCTCATCAGCGAGTTTCTCACCTTTACACCTTTGAACTCGCCCCATGAGCTAGGCGTAGCGACCGACCTACTGACCCACTTTTGTTAACGCTCTCGATCTAGTAGACATGCTATTAAGATTTATCCGCAATATTTCATCGACCGAAATCTCTAATAAAAATTGATTATTCAATTTGATCTCCGTCCCTCAACATTTAGTAATAGTCTATTCAATCGCTACAGTATTATTAGTGACCCTGACTTGATAATCGAGATTTTTCTCTGTAAGAATTACTCAACAACATGCTGGCTGACATATTCTTCACGCGTGACCGCGTTTTCGTTATTTTTCATATCCGCCAGTTAATAGATCTCTTCAGAGATGTAGCGTATTAGGAAAATGTGCGTCAAGGAGAGAGAGGCTCAACGTGAATCAGGCACAGGTGGGCAGTCGTGTCCCGTGCGAGCGAGCGTAATGTGTCTGGGCCTCCGGGGTGGATCCGGGCATAAACCTTTTGAACGAAGAGTTCATAATCTGTAATTGTTAAAGAAAGAACCTGCTAGCAGTGTAAAAGTGACCTTCGTCCCAGTCCCGAAAGACCTGCACAGACATTACAAGAGATATATCACTCATTTTCGTGAAGCACGTTCAGAAATAAAGCGGAGTAACAGGATATTTTCGCCACATTTGAATGTGTGTATATGCAACTTTCGATAGCTTATTTTTGAAGAGAAACTCCTATATAGACGGGGGTCTTAGGATTTTTCTGTCACGATAAAGCGTTGCCGCCGCGCGGAGGGGGTAGACGATATAGCGCGTGGTGAGAGGTGCCGGCGGTGGAGGGAGAGAAAGGCTGGCGGTGGCGGAGAAAGGGCAACAGCTGTATTAGACGGATATAATGCGCCGGCGCGCGGAGAGTGGGGATAGGTGGGAGAGCTGAGAATATGGATGTTTTTTTGGGTCCCGATTAACTTTAGTTTTTTTGTTTGATGAAATAAAATATGTTTAAATTGAAAAACCTGCGAAAAAAATGGAAATGTGTGCTGGGACACATAGTAGAAGTCAAACTTCAACGGACAAGTAGAAAAACGAATCGCAACGGAAAAGTGGAAAAACAATCGCAATGCACAAGAGGAAAAACGGAAACGCACCAAACTTTTTACTTGAAGTTTTACGGGCAGATTTTCAAATTGGACAAGTACATTAACTATAGTACTATACTGACTATGATATTGATTGTTAAATAGTACAATTTATAAATTAGACAAGTTGTTCGGGATTGAGCGTTATTTTGATCGATAACGCGAGCATTTGGGTCGGGGTTCGCGCCTTGCCGCGAATGTCGCCACAGGACGGGCGACACATGGGATCGACAGGCAACGCGAGGTCCTTTAGGCTAATTATCGCGCTCTGCCACGGGCGTCGCTACAATTCGGGCAATTATTGATTTTTCGGGGATAACGGTCATGCGCGTAATCGATATTCATCGATTACGCCATGATTGATCGCAGTCTTGGATCACCGATGGGAGCGCAAACACGTGGGTCCTTGTCGCTTCGGGTCTTTGCTTTCTCTCGCGGTACTTCGCATCATGAGGTCAATTCGAGTTTTACAACCTCAAATTGAGCTGGTTTCGGGAAATAAGACGTTCTAATTCATTACTGGGATGCGCTCTCACCACGCACGGGAATATTTTCCGTCTTTACATCGGGATTGCCAAGATAATTCGGGATTACGTTAAACGCGGGTTATGCGCACGGGATTCAAGCGCACACGGTCTTTGTCGGCCACGAGGTCGACGAAATACACGAGTCTAGCGGGTTTTCGCCTTTTTGGGTGACTCGAGACTCACGATCTCGAGTCTCGGGAATTACCTCGCATATTCGCACCGGGCGGGTTATTATAATCAGTATTACACGCATTCCGGGCGGGTTTTTTATCAACCACGGTTTACGCGCATCACGGGCGGGTATCGGGCCAAATTTCACGGCACCAAATTCCAACTTATGTATTTCATAATAAATTCACACGTTTTTATTAATCGCCCGCTCTTATTTTTACCTTACCACCAACACCAGATCCCGCAAAAAACACAAGTACATTAACAATCTGCCCGTAAAACTTCAAGTAAAAATATTGTTGCGATTCCGTTTTTCGTCTTGTCCGTTGCGATTGTTTTTCCACTTTTCCGTTGCGATTCGTTTTTCCACTTGTCCGTTGAAGTTTCACTTCTACTATGTGTCCCAGCACACATTTCCATTTTTTCTCTTTTCGGAAGACGAAGACGAACGACAAACCATGCCTGACAACGCTATCGTCAGTTCCTCTGGCGGGACAGAAAATCCGGACCAACGTCTTCTGGCAAACGATGTGACCATCTCTATAACGCGAGCATGAAAATCGCTTCTTTTCCGAACCATAACCCTGTGTTGTGGTTTGGACAAATAGAAGCAGCTCTCGCCATCTTTCAAATCATCGACGACGCAACATAGTTCAGATATGTAATAAGAAATTCAGACAACACGGTGCTTTCTATGGTATCTGATATAATTTCCTCGCCTCCGAACGACGGCACATACATGGCTATCGAGAAAAGAATTATTGAGTCCTGCAACGAATCCAGTGAGACGAAGCGGAGGGATGTTCTGTGCGGTGAGCAGTTCGTAGATGAGAAACTATCTCATTTCTTACAAAGGCTGCGAAACCTCTCTGCTGGGCAGTGCAGCGACTCAGCTCTTAGAACTATTTTCCTGGAACACTTGCCAGAGCACATAAAAAACATTTTAGCTATTAGTGAAGTAATAGATATTGCAAAATTGGCGTTGCAGGCTGACAGAATTTCTCAAATATCGAAATGCAGTATCTCCGTTGTCTCAGCACAAGAAGCAAAGGGTACTCATCGCAGTAACGAATATCCAACGCTGTCAGAACTGCGACAGCGCATTGAGAGTTTGTCTAAATTTGACGCGGGGTGCAGTTGTTCTCAGAATTCCAGAGCCAGATCGACTTCTTTAAATAATTTGCAGCGAATGGTCCTCACATCGACACTTTCGGGAAAATATTATTGCATGTCAATTTCGGACTGCGACGTTCATTACCATGGATTTCTATTGTTGCTGAAGTTTCACATCCAATCCTCGGAGCTAATTTCATTTATAATTACAGTTGCCTTGTCGACACAAAACCGAAGTCCGATCGACAACGTTACTTCCCTGTTTATTAACGCGGAAGTCGCCAGGGCAAAGATCATAACGGTTAACACCATCGATCCCAACAGCGGCTACAACAAAATGCTCAGCGAGGGAGTTCGTTGGGATATCATAGTTCCAACGAACCGCAGGAAGACACCGCCGCGCAACATCTAGCATCACATCCTCATTTCAGGCCTTTCAGTAGCCGAGCCAGCACGCGGACTCACCGGTGATCGCCTGAAAATAGCACGTTTGAGTTTATGCTAGAAGAAGGCATTTTCTGTCCTCTTAGCAGTCTGTGGGCAAGTCCTTTTCACCTTCTTCCTAAAAAGAACGGTGACAGGAGACTTTTTTTGAGATTAACGTTGCTTGAATAAGGCTGCTATAACCGATCGCACATCTTCACGATTACACACACTCACTTGACTCTTGCACAATATTTTCAACACTCGACCTCGTGCGTGCTTACCACCGAATCCCGGTGGCAGCGAAGGATCGCCCCAAAAACAGCCGTCATCACACCTCTCAGCCTTTTTGGATTTTATGCCACGGCTTCGGATTACGAAATGCTGCGCAAAGTTTTCTACGTGTAATCGACACTGTTCCTCGGGAACTCGATTTCTGTCACTGTTACATCGAAGACCTTTGCGTAGCCTCTACAAACGCCACGCAACACGAAGAACACTTGCGCCGAATATTTCAACGTTTTCGCGAGTTTGGTCTGTCGATTAACGTTTCGAAGTGCATGTTCATGTCTAGTGAGGTTAGGTATCTCGGGTATTCGATATCGGAACGCGGAGTAAAATTGTTAGAGCAACGCATTGCCGCGACAAAAGACGATCGAAACCAAAAAAAAATTACGGAATTGCGAAGTATCCTTGGAGTGATCAATTTTTATCGTCATTTTTTGCGCAGCGCGGCTATTGTGCAAGCTCCGTAACACGCGCTTCTCATTGGCCCGAAAAAACATGACAAACGCCCGATTCAATGGACTCACGAGACTGAATCGGCGTTCAAAAAGTGCAAAGGACGATTGACAGAAGCATCATTGCTTGGCCATTCGCGGGCTAATGCTCCGTTGCGTGTACAGACTGATGCCTCCGATACCGTGGTCGGAGCAGTTCTCGAACAATTGTTTAGTAATCGTTCGGAGCCGTCAGGTTTCTTTTCGAAAAAACTAAGTCTGGCCCAGACTCGTTATTCCGCGTATGATAGAAAACTTCAAGCAATATTATCTAGTCTCAAATGTTTCCTATGTTTTGTTGAAGGTCATCATGTAACCATATCAACGGACCACAAGCACCGCTTTCTCGCAGAAATCAGACAAAGCTCCTCCGAGACCGCTACGCTAACTGGACTTTATCGCTCAGTACACCACCGACTTGCAGTACATTTCCAGCGATTCAAACCCCACCGCGGATGCATGTTTTCGCCTCGAAAAAATCGCGATGCCAATTCTCGTCAGCACCGAAGAGCTTGCTGAGCACCAACGATCTGATGAACAATTGCAACAGTTAATAAACAGCCCAACGTCATCGTCACTCAATCTCCATAAGTTGAGATTTGACGATACGGAAACCATTGTTTATTGCAACGTTTTAGGTACTGAAGTCCGTCCATACGTCCCGGTTAGTTTGCGAAGGAAAATTTTTGATGCCAGGCACAATGTAGCGCATCCCAGCGGGTGTACGACAAAGAGAACGATCGCCGAACGTATCGTCTGGTCACGAATGAACAGCGAGATAATGGAATGGGCGTGAACGTATTCAGCGTGCCAACGCAGTAAGATCAGCAGACACGTTAAAAATTTGCCGCAACCCATCGCCATTCCACACAATCGATTTCATCAAATTCACCTCGACATCGTCGGACCGCTGCATCCTTCGAACGATTGCACATACACTACCGGCGAAAAGTTTCCGGACAAAAATTCAAAAGAGTGCTGAGACGGTTTTTCGTGCCATTTCGCCGGTAGTTGGCCTAGGCCAATTTAACCAACGCCGTTTTGAAGAGGAAGGTTGCACCTTCAATTTTGTTTTTTTTTTTTTAAATGTTTACGATTTTTTTTTACACTCAGCACTCAGTTTTGAAAACGACAATTTTTTGTCGTTTTTAATCACTGTTTAGAGTGGACCCCGTTTAGAGTAAAAATGTTTTTTAGGCATTTCTACGGATGAAATCATAAAGGTAGAAGTCCAAGTTTTAATTTCATTTTTTAGAAATTTTCCTCCGATTGTTTTTCTCAAAGATATTTCGTTTTTTCAGAAAAAATCGATGATTGGAAAATTGCTCCGTAGTACGAAAACGATGAGGTTCACATTAAAACCTCAAGACGCCAAAAAGTTCTATTAAATTATGTTGAGTTGACCAGAATTTTTTCAGATTTTTCTTTTGAAATTTTTTTCTCATCTATTTGAGATCGGAGCTCGATTGATCGGGAAGACCGGATCGCATTGATCTTAAGCTTTAGAAGTAACACGGGGCCTCTGGGAACGCTTTTTATCAATTCTCGATTCTGTGTGTCTCAAAAGATATCCACCGCATCTTCGACCATTGATTTTGCTATTTTCAATCGCTTCGCGATGTAGCAAATTTTGAACCCTTAATTGCGAAGTGCAAGGATTGATGCACTCTTTTTAACACTTGAATTAAGTCGCTGACCCATTTTCTTCTTCAAAATGAAATAAAATAAACTCCAATAAACTCACAAATTACAGTTTATCAACGGATAATTTAATAATCGCTCAACACAACGCGGACATTTTTTCGAAGTTTTCCAAAGAAGTACTCAATCGAAAGAGTTTTTGAATATTTGTCTGTCGTCGTAAGTAAAGAGTATGTGAACATTTTTCCCACTTTTTTTTTGTTTTTAAGGCAGACTAGGCAAAAAAAATAACAAATCGCTCTACAACAAAGCGAATCTCGCGAAAACGTAAACGAGAAACAACAACGCATAGGACTCGCGACTGTGTCGAAAAGAGTGCATCAGAGCGTGCATCAATCCTTGCATCAATCCTTACACTTCGCAATCAAGGGTTCAAAAATTGCTACATCGCGAAGCGAGTGAAAATAGCCAAATCAATGGTCGAAGATGCGATGAATAGCTTTTGAGAGACACAAAATCCAAAATTGATAGAAAGCGTTCCCGGAGGCCCCGTGTTACTTCTAAAGCTTAAGATCAATGCGATCCGGTCTTCCCGATCAATCGAGCTGAGATCTCAAATAGATGAGAAAAAAATTTCATAAGAAAAATCTGAAAAAATTCTGGTCAACTCAACATAATCTAATAGAACTTTTTGGCGTCTTGAGGTTTTAATGTAAACCTCATCTTTTTCGTACTACGGAGCAATTTCCCAATCATCGATTTTTTCTGAAAAAACGAAATATCTTTGAGAAAAACAATCGGAGGAAAATTTCTAAAAAATGAAATTGAAACTTGGACTTCTACCTTTATGATTTCATCCGTAGAAATGCCTAAAAAACATTTTTACTCTAAACGGGGTCCACTCTAAACAGTGATTAAAAACGACAAAAAATTGTCGTTTTCAAAACTGAGTGCTGAGTGTAAAAAAAATCGTAGACATTTTTTAAAAAAAACCAAATTGAAGGCGGAACCTTGCTCTTCAAAACGGCGTTGGTCAAATTAGCCTAGGCCAACTACCGGCGAAAAGACATGAAAAACCGTCCCGGCACTCTTTTAAATTTTTGTCCGGAAACTTTTCGCCGGTAGTGTACCTGGTAACGATACTCGATCGTTTTACTCGCTGGCCGGAAGTCGTTCCGATCGCCGACATCACTACAAAAACAATCGTTGAAGCTTTTTTTTCTGGTTGGATTGCGATATTCGGAGCCCCTTCCGTCTTAACGACCGACAGAGGCGCCCAATTCGAGTCTCAACTATTCCGAGCTCTGACCAACCTGACCGGAAGCCAACGCACGAAAACCACCGCTTCTCATCCAGCATCGAATGACCTAATGGACAGATGGCAACACTCGCTTAAAGCCGCGATCGAATGCCATGCAACGATAAACTGGTCCAATGTCCTTCCCGTCGTTCTGCTCGGACTTCGAATCAGCGTTAAGGAAGATCTCAGGGCCACTGCAGCGGAGATGGTGTAGGGAACGAATTTCGGATCCCTGGAGAATTCTTTATTGACGAAAAACCTTCGGTGGCCTCAAATATTTATGGAGACACTTTGGGGAGCAATCGAAACGTTCGATCAGCACCAGCGGCACATGATAACAAAACTTGAGTATTTTTCCAGAAAATGCTAAATACATTACACACGCTGTGAGTACCGTGACAAATTTTTAAAGTGCCACAAAATTTTAATCCCTCGCTCCCGTCGATTTTTATCGGAAGATGGAAAATTCCCGTGGGCCCCAGTCACAAAGCGACTCAATGGGAGGGAAGGAAAAAGATGGTTGTGCGGTTTGGCTGCAGCGGGATGGGCGGGCAAGGCTGGAAATAATTACAACCACTCATCCTTGATGTGATTAATTCGAGCGATTTTGATAACTTTCGTCGGGAAGCGACACAGAGTTTAATACAAGAACAAAAAAAAACACTTAATAACAAAGAGTTACAGAAAATCGAGAAAATATTCGGAACGCTAGCCCTCGCAACAAGAATCGGTCTTTTTCACAACGAACACGGAAAACTCGAGCACGAGGAAGAATCGGGAATTCGCACACGCCTACTCTCACACTTTCATTGTTTCGGCCGGGACCCTACAATCAATATAAATTACTTCGAGCTCGTTAGTTTCCGCCACGGGACTACTCGTGAGCTGGAAAGCCGCGTAAGAATGCTGAAGATAAAACAGAATAGCAAAGAATTATTACCGAGCTCCCGATAATCGGTGACTCAGCCGAGTTTTAAAAAAAAATTATCGCGTGACAACGTCACCGGCCCACTCACTCTCACACACACTCTCGCGCACGCCAAAACTCGCGGTCCCGAATCTTCTTCCCGAAAACACGCGATTTTACAACCCGGGGAGATTTTCACACGGCCGTGACAACCACTTTACGACTCTATTTTTCTTTTCCCTTTTTATACCGGCCCGATTCGCGAGACTTCAAACCCGGAAACGCGGAGCAAAATCTCTTGGCGTTATGCCGTACGTGGCGGAGCCGTCACCGCGACCATAGATTTACCGAAAAGAAACGGGAAGTTGGCGATCCCGATCAAAGAAAGAATCCCAATAAAATAAATAAACTATTTGGGAGAACACGAAATCACGGTGCTCGCCAGTCGGAACGAGGAAAGGTCTTGAATAAACTCACGGTATTTTTCTGGCCTGGAGGTCTACGTCAGTGCCGCTCGGTACTCTGCGAAAATCTAACCAGACCCGTTCGCGGGCCTCTCCGCTTCCCCTTCCCGCCCTTCCAGATTTTCGAATATTCCCCACCGCTTTCGATAGGCCCGTCACCGTTTTTGTTCGTGTCACGAGCCTCAGACAGGGCAATTCCCTTTTCTTTCGTTCAAATTTCCGGGAGGCGATAAGGATACATTCCTTTTCCCCTTAGCCCGCGAATCACGACCCAACTACGACCCTCGCACGGCGTTTTACGGAAAATTCTTTCCAAAAGCGATAATAACGATAATCGTTGACACGGGAGATTCGTTAGGGGAACACTGCCCTGGCTTGGCGCGGAGAGAAAAACGCGCCAGCTACTGCCATCGGGAAGCTCTCCTCCTTGTCGTCGTCAGACGATTCTCGAAGCTTCCTTCGTCCGCGATTATTCAGCGGGAAAACTCTCGGAAAAGCGACGGGATCTGACCTTGGGTAAAATCAACCATGATCAGCAACGGGCAATTGTACGAGCTCTGCTCGAAGTACAATTACAGCGCGACGTTTGTTCTCCGCACTTCTCCTTCCTTGACGCCGCATCTCGACAACGCTCCCTCCCGAATAGTTCACATGGGAAAAAAATGAAAAAACAACGCGGAATGCCATGAATTTTCTCCTACAATCCTCATTTCCCTAAGAGAGCCCTGCGATAGCGTGGCGCGGCCAGAGCATCGACCGGGAGAGACGGGAATTTTCCTCGACACCCGAGACATTTTCCATTTTAATCTTCCCAGGGACGGTGCTCAAAAAAAACACTGTCACAGTACAACGTGTCACTTGACTATCCGCTCTGCCTTTCTGCAAGGACTTTTTCTGTCGCTTCCTGCCTCCGGGCGTCTTGCATACAGATTCCGGTATGCAATTTCTTTGCCTTCTATATGGGATAATAGTTCCTGTCCAAGGAGACTCTTTTTACCTGCTTTTTTGCTTTTCGTGACGTGGTGGATCCTAACCTCTAGCAAGCTGCTCGGTGGATCCTAACCTCTGCAAGCTGCTCGCTTTTGTCGAGTGCTGCGCATGCGCTAAGCCCCCCTTTCGAACGTCTCGCCTTGTTTCGCCAACGCATGTGCTACGAACGAAAAAGGTACGCCATCTCTGTTTCTCGCATTATCAACCCTCGGACTATCGATCTGGAGCCTTGTCGATCACGCCCTCGTCTTTACCAACCGTCGGCCCACTGGAGCTCTTCCCGACCGACACTACTGCTAGTCTCTATAGGCTAACTGCAGATCTCTACCCATATCGATTGTCTCTTAGGCATGCCCAGGAACAGCGCAAAATCTTGCCTCCTCTGCCGGAGCATCGGGACCGTCCCCCCTGACATCAGCTGCACAGGGGCTTGCAATCGTCAGTTTCACGCTAGGTGTATTCATCGTAGCACTGGAGTGCCTCTGGAAGAGGTCATAGCTGATGCTGACGTGCTACGTCTGTGCTAATCTGCGCCGACCTAAGCTCTCCCCCGGAGGAGACGAGTGAGCCTTCCGCCCCCCAGGACGGGCCCAGTGGAGAATCCCTGTCTCCCTCAGCAAGAATCGCAGTTGCCCCCGCGACGGCAGTCAGCAATGCGGATATTCTTATGGAGCTGCGAGGGATGCGGTCTGAGCTGCGCTCTCTCAGATCTGACCTCGAGGCCAAGACTACGTTGCCCGACGGGTCGAAGATACCGGCTTAGCGGTCAAAAACACCATTTCGCGTGTCGATACTCTGCGCCTAAGGGGAAACTCCTTTTATCGGGATGTTTCATTGAACCCGGATCGGACACCGGCCCAGTCCGCAGACTTTGCTCGAGCTCATGCCGAAATGGCCCAACGTGTGGCACAGGGAGAGCAGGGCTTAAGAATTAGCTACGATGGCGATGGTCACCGCATTGTACACCGCGGCTTGCCTCGCACACTTGCCTCGTAGAGACCAAACGGCCCAGGGCGTGCCGCCGCAGTCGGTCGCGGTCAGCAAGCACTTTCTCCTGCCAAGGCTACCCCTAAGCCACCAAAAGGGCCCCGCTCAACGTACGCCTCGGCCGCACGCGAGCCGCAAGGGAAACGGCCACCAGCTAGACCTCTCTCGAACGCTTCGGTCTCGTCAGATCCACCCCTCGCGGACTCTACTAAAACCGAGCAAGGCTCCAAGGCGCCTAAGCCCTCGTCGGGTGCAAAGGGTCCTGCTTCTTCGGCGCGGAAGGATTGATTGGGGAGTAGCGAGAGCGACGGGTCACTAAGTGTATGCCACATCAATGTACAGTCCCTGGTCTGCCATGCGAGCCAGTTCACGGACTTCTTCTCCAAGAATCAATTCCATCTCATTGGCGTCTCCAGGACCTGGCTCAAGGACGAAATACCTGGCGCCGTTGTTGGACTGGACTCCCGTAACATCATTCGTCTTGACCGTTCGTCGCGTCGTGGTGGTGGTGTGAATCTCTACGTGCATCGCTCTGTCTGTGCCCGATTATTGTCGGTCGCCAACGCGTCCAGCCCTCAGATTGCTAGCAGGTCTCTTCTGGAATTCATCGTGATTGAGGTCTGGAGAGCAGGACAAGACAAGCTGCTTATTGTCTTGGTTTATCGCCCCCCTCACACTGGACCTCAGTCCAAGCTGGATGACCTTGAAGATTCTATCCTACATTCCTGACTACAACCATGTCATCGTTATGGGAGACTTTAACGCTGATTTGCTGGGGACCGGTTCGAGGGCCCTCTACCTAAGAAATCTTTTGCAAGGCGCTGGCCTCTCCATTATTGAACGAGCGGGCACGCACCATCTACCTGACGGCTCTTCAACCTGGCTGGACCTAATGGCGACGTTGGATCTGGACAGAGTCACCGATTTCGGTAAAGACCCCGGCCCTCATCTTTCAGCCCACCTGCTCGTCCACCTCCTCTATGACTATTCCTCGCCTCTGTTTGAGCCTCGAATTATCTGGACTCGTGACCTCTGGCGGTTGTCTGAGTCCTCACTGACCCGTGAGTTGGCCACGTTCGACTGGCGGTCATTCCAACACTCCAACGACGTCAACGCGCGGCTCCTATTCCTGAATTCGGCCGTACTCAACATCACTGCCAAACTTGCGCCTGTAAGAGCAAAGGTCATTCGCACGTCGCCTGCCCCTTGGATCACGTCTGACCTTCGGTCCCTCAGGAGTGATCGCAACCACGCTCGCCGTCGCTTCACGCGCTCCCGTGATCCGGCTGACTGGGAGTCCTATCGTATACTTCGCAACCTGGCGCAGAGGAACTTTGCTCAAGCCCGCGCCGCCGACGCGCGCAAAAGTGAGGAACTTGAGACAACGGAAATGGAGAATGAGACCGTAAAGATCGCGCATTTGATAAGGACCGACAATTGGGCGTCTTGGAAATTTCCAATTCGCGTTACGTTAAACGCAAGCGGTACGTGGAAAGTCATAAATGGCGAAGAAGCTGAGTCTATCGCAGCAGCTGGCGTGGATGTCGCAGCACGTGCGATATATCTAGAAAAATTGGTAAAATGGGAAAAAGCAGATCGCATCGGACAAAAGGTCATCGGCATAACGGTCGGCCCTCAAGTACTTCTCCACATAATAAATTGGGAAACTGCGGTTGAAATGTGGACGAAATTGCGATCGGTGTACGAACTGAAATCGGAAGCGAGTGGTACAGCGCGATCATGGGCTCTGGCGACAGCATTTCGTCACACATAGCAAGATCGAAGACATCGCTCATAAACTCGAAGTCATGGGAGAAAAAGTTTCCGAGAACATGATCATGACAAAAATCCTAATGACTTTGCCAAGCCGCTACGCACATTTCGTGAGTGCGTGAGAGTCAGCGGCGGTGTCGGAAAGAACGCTTGCAAACTTAACGTGCAGGCTCACCATTGAGGAAATGCGTCACATCGCAGAAAACTCCGAAAACAGTGCTTTACTGCGAGAAGATTTCCAACATCGTACAGAGGTAAGAGTCGTGGAAAAGGTACTCCAAGACCAGGTAAGTGTCATGCGTGCCAAAAGCCTGGTCACTGGGCTCGCGAATGCCCTGAAAAGAAAAAGGAGGAAGGAGGAAAAAAGATCGATGGGGAGTCACACAGCAAATCAAAAGGCGACGCGCTCGTCTTCGAAACTCTCGCATCCTCGACCGAGCTGCGCGAATACGAACAAATATGGTGCCTCAATTCGGGGGCAAGCGAGCACATGTCAAAGCAGCGACATTGGTTCACCAACTTCAGGGTCCTCAGGAGCAAAATACCAGTGCGTATCGGTGACGGAAAATTTATTTCAGCAATAGGAAGGGGCGACATCAATGTGCTTTTTGGGCCTGAGCCAAAATACAATTTGTTCTCAGTGGAAGCAGCACTGGATAAAGGTCTGAAACTGCAGTCAGATAAAACGACGTGCGAATTGCAAAAGAACGGGAAAACGGATTCGACAGGAAAACGACATGGAAAGCTTTTCCACATGGAATTGAGACCCATCACCGATGATAACGAAGTCACAGCCGTGTGTACACTTCGCGATTGGCACGAGCGCATGGTACACCAAAACGTGAGACATGCGAAAAGCTTCTTGAAGGCAACAAATAACGAAGTGCCAACCGAAAAGAACCTCTTCTGCGAACCATGCGCCCTCGGAAAAATGTACCGCTCGCCATTCCCAAAAAGCTCCTCCAAGGCGACGGAAGCTGGAGAAGTCGTACACGCGGATCTACGTGGCCCGATGCAAGATATCTCCGTAGACGGCTCGCGCTACTTTTTTCTCCTGAAAGACGATTACTCGCATGTAAGAACGGTTTTTTTCCTGAAACAAAAATCTGAGGTTAAGGATCACCTGCGAAACTTATTCAAATGGTGCGAGAAGATCTTGCTGTAACAAAACATCTTGGGATCAAGCACGAGAAAACTATTCCGTATACACCCGAACAAAACAGCGCGGCGGAAAGGGAAAATCGGACCGTCGTCGAGGCAGCGCGCACGCTGCTATTTGCGAGGAAACTGCCTACAAAATTATGAGCTGAAACGGTGAATGCAGCAGTCCATGTGTTGAATCAAACAGGCCCGAGCAGTGTCAAAGGAAAACGGCATATGAACTGTGGTGTGGAAAACCGCCAGACATTGGCTACTTAAGAGTTTTCGGTGAAGAAGTATTTACCTCCCGGGAAAAAAGCTTGGACAAGTATATTTGTTGGTGATCCCCATTTCTATTTGTTTTCACCGAAAAATCTAATCCCCCCTTGAAAAAAATTGGAAACGCCAACAAAGTAAAGAATTTAAGAAAACCCAAAAAAAAAAAATTCAAGAAGATTGAGAAAAATGCAAGAAATGCGAGAATGGTAGAAAAAAATTAATGGTATTCGCTCAGCATAAAAAATTCTGATATCTATAAAAGGACAAGCATTCCTTGTCTGAAAATCATGTTGATGTTCGAAAATCAATTAACGAGAAAAAAGAAAATCTTCCCAAAAAAGTCTCAAAAAAAGGAACCCCCAAATACAAAATGGCGAATCGACAGAAAAACTTCATAAAAAAATACAAAACTAAAGTTTGCCATCATATGTTGAGCGTATGCGCACAGAGTACTTGGCCGGCCCGAAATTTTTAATTAAAGTGCTCAGCTTGGTTAATCTTGGCATAACGTAATTATTTGGTTTCAGAAATCTTCTTAGAAAAGACACGCGAAAGCTTGGCGAAAATCTCGAGTCATTCAAGGTTCTCTCCTAAAACGATTTATATTTCAAGCTAGAAATACGAAAAATTGCTAGAAGGGCAATTTTTATCGACGCATTACGGGTCATTTGATATAATATTTAGCTCCACCTTAATTAGTGATCAGTTGTTATTTTTCTACGTATCCATACTTGTGTAAGATATTGCGCAAATGATTGAATTAATTAATTGTATATCAAATTGAGAGAAAACTTTGAATTTGTACTAATTCATTTGAATGTATAACGTTCAGTGACATTCGTGTAACGCTTATCATTTTTCTCATGCATACAACCGAGTTGTTCTACCTGTCTATAAATAGCGGAAGCTAATACAAAAAATTTCGGGCCGGCCAAGTACTCTGTGCGCATACGCTCAACATATGATGGCAAACTTTAGTTTTGTATTTTTTTATGAAGTTTTTCTGTCGATTCGCCATTTTGTATTTGGGGGTTCCTTTTTTTGAGACTTTTTTGGGAAGATTTTCTTTTTTCTCGTTAATTGATTTTCGAACATCAACATGATTTTCAGACAAGGAATGCTTGTCCTTTTATAGATATCAGAATTTTTTATGCTGAGCGAATACCATTAATTTTTTTCTACCATTCTCGCATTTCTTGCATTTTTCTCAATCTTCTTGAATTTTTTTTTTTTAGGTTTTCTTAAATTCTTTACTTTGTTGGCGTTTCCAATTTTTTTCAAGGGGGGATTAGATTTTTCGGTGAAAACAAATAGAAATGGGGATCACCAACAAATGTACTTGTCCAAGCTTTTTTCCCGGGAGGGGATTTTTGGCTAGGACATCACTTATTTTTTCTGATTGAAAGTCTCCAATTTTTTCAGTCCGGTAGGAATAATTTGCTGATTTTCCCCTAGAAGTGTACTCTGTGGAGCTCATTTGAAGCCAAGAATCATGTCTCTATCTTAATTTTTCACCGAGTCATCATTTTGGCCCATTTCCATGATTTTTGCTCCAAAACGACGATTTTTCATAAATTTTCAAACGAAAATCGCTCTTCTCCGAGCAACGACGGTAAAATCATGTTTTTCGTCCACATGGTTTGTCAAGCTGGAAGGAAACGTCAACGCACGCCATAATCTTAATTTTTCTTGGGAATTGTATTTTTGCATTTTCACTATCAGCTTAGAAAAAAACGACATTTTTACATGACTTGGGAGCGAAGATTTTATTTAGTTGGGTGTATGGGAATAAATTGCTGATTTTTTCCCCAAAAATATACTCTGTGGAGCTCAATTTAAGTCCAGAATCATGTCTATATCTCGATTTTCCACCGGGATATGAATTTTTGCCCTTTACCATGATTTTTGCTTGAAAAGGACGATTTTTCGACAATTTTCAAACGAAAATCGCGCTTCTCCGAGTAAAAATCGTATAAATTATGATTTTTTTTCCAGCCACTCGGTTTGATACGCTGAAACAAAGAGGAAACACGTGCCAAAGTCTCAATTTATCGCGAGAATTAAATTTTCGACTTTTGCCCACGAGTTGGAAAAATCAATATTTGAACATGAAGTTGTAGCGAAGAATTTTTCTTCTTGGCTGCATGAGAATAGTATGCTGATTTTTTCTCTGCAACTAGACTCTGTGGAGCTCAATTCAAGCCCAGAATTATGTCTCTATCTCAATTTTTCATCGAGAAATGATTTTTTGCCCATTACCATGATTTTTGCTTGAAATAGACGATTTTTCGACAATTTTCAAACGAAAATCGCTCTTCTCCGAGTAAAAATCGTATAAATTATGATTTTTTTCCAGCCACTCGGTTGGATACGCTGAAACAAAGAGGAAACACGTGCCAAAGTCTCCATTTATCGCGAGAATTCAATTTTCGACTTTTGCCCACGAGTTGGAAAAATCAATATTTGAACATGAAGTTCTAGCGAAGAATTTTCCCTCTTGGCTCCATGAGAATAGAATGCTGATTTTTTCCAAGCAACTAGACTCTGTGGAGCTCAATTCAAGCCCAGAATTATGTCTCTATCTCTATTTTTCATCGAGATATGATTTTATTCCCATCACCATGATTTTAGCTTGAAAATGACGATTTTTCGACAATTTTCAAACGAAAATCGCTCTTCTCCGAGCCGAAATGGTAATATTATGATTTTTTTTCCAGCCACTCGGTTTGATACGCTTAAACAAAGAGGAAACACGTGCCAAAGTCTCAATTTATAGCGAGAATTCAATTTTCAATTTTTGACCACGAGTTGGAAAAAATCAATATTTTGGCATAAAGTTGTAGTGGAGAATTTTTTTCCTTGGCTCCATGAGAATTTTGGCAGAAAGGAACAAATGTACAATTTTTTCTTGTGGCTCAGCGACAGGATTTTTATGTCAGTGAGCCCTCGCAGCGACAAGATTTTTATGTCACTGAGCCCTCGCAGCGACAAGATTTTTATGTCACTGAGTCCTCGCAGCGACAAGATTTTTATGTCACTGAGCCCTCGCAGCGACAAGATTTTTATGTCACTGAGGCCTTGCGGCGACAAGATTTTCATTTGCCTCAGCAACAAGATTTTCATATGGCTCAGCGACAACATTTTTATGTCACTGAAAGATATTATCGCTTAGCGATCAATCTTCATGGGTTGGGCGACAAGATTTTCATGTCACTGAGCTGACGCAGCGACAAGATTATCATTTGCCTCAGCAACAAGATTTTCATATGTATTAGCGACAAGGTTTTTGTTTTGTTGAGAGATATTATTGCTCAGCGATTAATCTTCATGTGGCTCAGCGAAAAGATCTTGATGTCACTGAGAGTTATCCGGAGCCATTAGATAACTTGCGGTGACAAGATTTTTATGTGCCGCTGCGACAAGAGTTTTATGTGGTTCGAATCAGCGACAAGATTTTTATACCGCTGAGAGTTATTATGTATAAGTCATGCTGTAAATGAATAAAATGGTGGGTGTAGGAAAGGGTCAAAAGATGTGGAGCATATTCATTCATGAAGCATATTCTCTCGTCATCGGAGCATGTCGGTAATATGCCAGCTCAAAATTCCGAATTTGTGAGGTTATGACGATCTGTCAAAGCTGTATCACAGCATTTATTCAGACTCGGTAACGAAAAACCAGCAACACATTCTTCTCGCATAACCTTGCATCCTCGAGAAAATAAGGTTAGCCAACGTTCGTTGTTTGACAAGGAACAATTGTAACAGTTACTTTCTCGAAAATGTCAAGAGCGGAAAAGAAAAATATGAACTTATTTCAGTTATCTCTCTCACACTCGCGTCAAAATGGCCCTTCGAAATATCAGCTGACATTTTTCGCTCGCTCGTCTGCACTGTCGTGTGCACGACGGATCCATTGGAATCATCGCAGCCTCGACCAATCAGGAATTTCGCAGCCCGGGATTGGCTACGATGGGCGCACTGACCCCTTTGAATGTGTTGTCGGGCGGCCATATACAGACACGTCAAATCCTTCGATGTAGCGTGGTTCTGCCGAAGGCTGAGATAGGACTAAGCCCGTGCAAAGTTTTTTCTCAGCAATTACTTGATCAATCGTACTTATTTTAGGCTCAATCAAAAGAGCATCGCGTAATTAGTCTCCATGTCAATTTTCAGGTCGCTAGACGACTCCTTGGCTTTACAGTTAGCTTAAATGTCATCGAAATTTTTTTTCCCACCACCGCGAATCGTTTTACTACGAGAAAGTATAGACTCGGCGAGCGCTCGGGACAAGCAGACGACGCACAGCTGTTTTCAAATGTACTTGTCCCGAGACTCTGCCGAGTCTCTTGATGTTATGTACAAACCCCGCAATCGTACAATGCGCCCATTGTACAGACTTTTTGTACAATACGCGCAATGTACGGGGCTGTTTGAACAATCCTGGTCCATGTGGGGTTTGTACAAGTTTTTCTGTACGGTGCGCGCAATGTACGTTTCATGCCATACACTGTGCCCATTGTACGAGAGAATTTGTACAATCCTGCACCAATTCAATTTATTACATATGTGTGTGGGCCTGCGGATAAATAATTACATTTCACATGAACGAAAGTTGATAATTAATCTTTTTATCTGCCACAAGATCAAGAGACGCGGCAGCGGCGCGGCGCCAAGTATTGAAAAGGAAGCGTAGCGCGAGAGCTGCCGTACTCTTATATACATACGTATGAAGTGATATTTTGTATCAATGTGTTTGCTTCGTTTATGGAATTCTGAGTTTTTTTATCAGTCGTAGCGCGCTCTGATTATCCACGTACAACACAGTCGTTTGTGTTGTCGGGGAAAGGTCGCGAGGCAATTTCTTTGCCCAGATCAATTTTTTGACTACATGGCAAGCCGCGACGTACTCTGCTTCGGTAGTTGACAGTGTGACAATATTTTGTCATTGCGATTTCCATGTCAATGTCGACGTGCCTAGTTTCAGGTCATAGCCTGTGGTTGATCACCCGGTCCCCGTATCTCTGGCATAGTCCGAATCGCTGAATACGGATATGGCCTTGTCACTTCCACTGGCGAAATACAGACCATAACTCGTTGTGCCCTTGAGGTACTTCAGGATTCGCTTCACGCTGTTCCCATGCGCTTTCGTCGGTTTTTCGAGAAACTGACTCACCTTGTTGACCGCGTAGGTGATGACCGGTCTCGTTGCTGTGGACAAATACATTAGACTGCCAATCGCCTGTCGATAAGGCAAATTTACAGCCTCTTTGCTGTCATCTGTTGCCTTGTCGAGTTCATGCTGCTTGTCGGCTGGGATGACCACCGAATTGGCGTCCTTTATTCTGAAACGTTCTAGAACACGATTCACGCATGCATCTTGGTACAGGAATATAGCGCCGCTCAGTTCTCGCTCGATTTGTGTTTGTTTGGGTTTGGGGTTCGAGTGTTTGCTCGAATCTGAGAAACATATCTGCGGTGTTCGTGGTTATTTTAAACTCTTTTCGGAGTTCCTGTAACAAAGAGGCGATCATTTTTTTATTCGCTGAGGCAATCAATCCGTCGTCGATGTACACAGCGAGAATAAGTCGCTCTTCGTCCTCGCCCGATGTGAAAACGCATGGATCTGCCTCCGTCGCCTGTAATCGAAATTTTCTTAACGGGTTTGTGAATTTCTTGTTCTAACAGCACGAGGCTTGTTTCAGGCCATACAAACTGCGCTTCAGTTCGCAAACTCGTTTTGATCCGTCGTCAAAGCCTGCTGGTTGTTTCATGAAGATCGTTTCCTCTAGGTCACCGTACAAAAACGCTGTTTTGACATCAAACTGCTGCAGCTTCATTTTCCAGCATGCTGCTACGGCGAGTACACTCCTTATCGAGTCAAACCTCACCACGGGGCTGAAGGTTTCCTCGTAGTGGATCCCGTACTTTTGCGTACAACCTTTCGCCACCAACCTCGCCTTGTACGTCGATTGGTTCCATCAGCGTTTTTTTTTTTATTTTGAAGGTCCATCGATTGTCGATGACCTTTCGTTCCTTCGACGGTTGAACGAGAACCCCCGTCCCGTTTTGTTTTAAGGATTTCATCTCCTCGTCCATTGCCTGCCTCCACAGAGCTGCTTCATCACAGCTTATCGCCTTTACAAAAGTACGTGGTTCTTTGTGTTGAATCGCCGAACTGACGTTCACCTGTGCTTCCCGGTATCTCGCGGGCGTTCTGAGCTCGTTTCGGTTGCGAAGGTTGTATCTCTCGTGTCACTGCACTACGATTTCTTCGAGATTTTCGTCGTCGAGGGCATCCTCAAACGCGTCGACATCGTCTTCCCGATATTGTTCTTGCTCTTCTTCTTCAATTGGATCTTCCGCGTGTATCGGGTCTTCTTCGTGTCGTGGTACAACTAACTTCCTCGCTCAGAATTTTGATCGGTGCGTATTCCTCATCTGAAGTTGGTTCCTTGATGTCTTCCTGGCCTGAGAATCTCACGTCTCTGCAGACATGAACCTCATTCTTAGCCGCGAACCAAACGCGATAACATTTGCTTTCTTCGTCGTACCCAACAAGCAACCCTCGATTGGCTTTACGTCGTTTTTCCTTCGGAACGTGTGTAAATGTTATGTACAAACCCCGCAATGGTACAATGCGCGTATTGTACAGACTTTTTGTACAATGCGCGCAATGTAAGGGGCTGTTTGTACAATCCTGTTCTATGCAGGGTTTGTACAAGTTATTCTGTACAGTGCGCGCAATGTACATTTAATGCCGTACATTGCGCACATTGCACGAGAGGATTTGTACAATCCTGCACTGAGTATATTTGTGTGTGGGCCTGCGGATAAATATTTACATGCAAACGAGTTGATAATTGAACGAAAGTTGATGAATGTTATTTTTGTCTCTACAAGATCATAATACATAAGAATGAATGTATCGAGTCTTGTACATACTATACATTTACTTATTGCAAAATGGTTTGGAATTGTGACAACGCGAGTTGCATTAATAGTCCAGGAACCGGGTATTTTTACGTGACACAGAGCCAGACCGATTCTAACCGACGGATTCGTGTAGGGCTCATGTCCCTGATAAAGGCCTGATAGTTTCCAACCACAGATTTTGGGAGGCTTTTTTTTTGCCACGCTGTCAAAGTTGGCAAAACCATATTTTTGCGAGATAGCGCGGAAACTATCCATCGGAGAAGACAAAAGTCAAAAACTATTGGTAGATATGAGAAAAACGAACAATTTGACAAGTCGCAAGTTGAAATCGGTTCATCAGTTCGCCCGCAAAAAATTAAAAACCAGCTAAAATAGCCGTTTTTATTATAACAAATTATCAGTTCAAAAATTCATGTTGAGCCTTCAAAATCTCAGAATATATGCCCCCCGGTACACTCAATAAGTGTGCCAAATTTGAGCCCGATCGGATTGATAGTTTTCGAGAAAATCCATTTGTTATTAAAAAACCGACGGTTTTCGCAAGGAATTTCTACACCGGGAGGGGGTCACAGAACAATAAAACTGAAACATAATCATTCAGAAAGAATCAAACTATCGCGTACGCTTTGGGGCAAATCGATTTTTTATAATTAAACGGGTGAAAAACGGCTCCAAAAATGGGGTACGATTTTTACTCATAAACAATTAAAATTTCATCGCGAATTTCCAAGTTACAGAGTCGGGAGTGATATCATTCGAAAGCGGTTATTTTTATACGAATTTAGAAGAAGAAAAAATTGCGTAAAGTTGATTAGGGGGAGATAAAAAAATTAGTTTTCCAATAATTATTGCAGCTGCTCATTTCAACATAGAGAGCTGAAAATTGGACAGCGTACAGGGTGTGGCTTCTGCTACCTGGAGAAAAATTGGCGAAAAAATCCCATATAAATTTATTGTTTTCGGTGAAGGCTTTGTGGGAGGCCAAATTTCACGTAGCGTTTGGCGGCAGAGTGGGGGTAGCCGTCTCCGGCTCGCGCGCGCTCGCATGAAAAGTAAATTTGCGCGTTCAAATTGCACCAACATGCAATATCTACGGAAATAATCAACTGATCGAGTTGTTTTTTTTTTTAATCTGGGCTAACTTTTCCCGCTGAGTGTGATTCCGCTATTCAAAATTCCGAAAAATCAATAATTCCTCTCCAAATTTGTTGTTAATTTTTTTTTTTTAATTTTTCAACACAGTTTTTTACACAACTTTTGGGTGAAATCAATTGCGCCTATTATCGTTGTGATGTTCCCCAACTACTGTACGGAAGGGAAAAAAATTTAATGCAGAATGTTTTTTTAGCGGAGCACGTGTCGTTCCATTGCCATAAAAAATCAACTATTCGAAGCCATTGCGACTACGAGAGATAACCACATGTTCTTAAGTATGAAGAATATTTTTTCTTTTTAATCCAAATTATTATGCATTATTTTTCAGGGTACAAGCATTTTGCAGTGTTTTTTCCCTTCCGTTCAGTAGTTGAAGAAGATCACAAGGATAACATTCTCATTTGATTTCACCCAAAAGTTGTGTAAAAAACTGTGTTAAAAAACTGAAAAAAAAATTAACAACAAATTTGGAGAGGAATTTTCGATTTTTCGGAATTTTGAATAGCGGAATCACACTCAGCGGGAAAAGTTAGCCCAGATTAAAAAAAAAAACAACTCGATCAGTTGATTATTTCCGTAGATATTGCATGTTGGTGCAATTTGAACGCGCAAATTTACTTTTCATGCGAGCGCGCGCGAGCCGGAGACGGCTACCCCCACTCTGCCGCCAAACGCTACGTGAAATTTGGCCTCCCACAAAGCCTTCACCGAAAACAATAAATTTATATGGGATTTTTTCGCCAATTTTTCTCCAGGTAGCAGAAGCCACACCCTGTACGCTGTCCAATTTTCAGCTCTCTATGTTGAAATGAGCAGCTGCAATAATTATTGGAAAACTAATTTTTTTATCTCCCCCTAATCAACTTTACGCAATTTTTTCTTCTTCTAAATTCGTATAAAAATAACCGCTTTCGAATGATATCACTCCCGACTCTGTAACTTGGAAATTCGCGATGAAATTTTAATTGTTTATGAGTAAAAATCGTACCCCATTTTTGGAGCCGTTTTTCACCCGTTTAATTATAAAAAATCGATTTGCCCCAAAGCGTACGCGATAGTTTGATTCTTTCTGAATGATTTCGTTTCGGTTTTATTGTGCTGTGACCCCCTCCCGGTGTAGAAATTCCTTGCGAAAACCGTCGGTTTTTTAATAACAAATGGATTTTCTCGAAAACTATCGATCCGATCGGGCTCAAATTTGGCACACTTATTGAGTGTACCGGGGGGCATATATTCTGAGATTTTGAAGGCTCAACATGAATTTTTGAACTGATAATTTGTTATAATAAAAACGGCTATTTTAGCTGGTTTTTAATTTTTTGCGAGCGAACTGATGAACCGATTTTAACTTGCGACCTGCCAAATTGTTCGTTTTTCTAATATCTACCAATAGTTATTGACTTTTTTCTTCTCCGATGGATAATTTCCGCGCTATCTCGCAAAAACATGGTTTTGCCAACTTTGACCGCGTGGCAAAAAAAAAGCCTCCCAAAATCTATGGTTGGAAACTATCAGGCGTTTATCAGGGACTTGAGCCCTACACGAATCCGTCGGTTAGAATCGGTCTGGCTCTGTGTCACGAAAAGGGCCTTTTTCATACCCGGTTCCTGGACTAACGAGAAATGTACGCGGCGAAGGAGTTCGAGCTGGAGTACATTCCCAGCAGCGAGCAGCAAGCAGATATATTCACGAAGCCGCTTCCTAGAGAATCATTTCAACGTCAACGCAAAATGCACTGACGACTGCCGAACGGCCATGGACAAGCGGCACGTGACGGTCGTTGTATTTTTCGATTTTTCGAAAGCCTTCGACCTCGTGCATCATGGCCTGTTTGTTGCCAAGCTCCGAGCTCTGGGCTTATCCCAGCACGTCGTTCGATGGTTTCGGTCCTACCTCGCCAACCGGCGCCAGGCTGTCTTGGGCGAGGAAGGGGCCCTGTCTACCTGGCACCCGGTGCCTTCCGGCGTCCCTCAGGGGAGTGTCCTCGGACCTCTTCTGTTCTCCCTCTTCGCTAATGACCGCCCGTCTGCCCTACAGACCAGACAGCATATGAGGCGTTCCACGCGATTTTTAACGGTCCAAAAGTTGACCACTTCCAAAAGACTTGAAATTTCGTTAAATCGTTTAATTATACTTGAAAAAGTAGTGTGAATTTTTTCAAATTTTTTGGTCAACATTTTTTCGAAATTTTAAAATATTCCAAATATTGTTATATCTCGGGAGCATACGGTTAAACAGAAAAATGTTTCAGGAAAAAAAGTTGCAGTTTTACATAAATTTTGTGGAAAAATTTTGTTTGAATTTTTTGGGTTTTAAAACGACCGTTTTCATAAAAAAATATACGAAAACAATTTTTTTCCGTCGGTATGTCACTTTCGATATGTCTCAAAAATTTCAGAAAATACTCTATAATGTGCACTAGGGTGCTTTTTTTTTTGGCGACATTTTTTTTTTTCACTCCTATCTCGCATTTTTATAGGGAATACCTTAAAGAAAATTCCCTGAAAATTTGAGCCCTTAATATTAATTTTAAGTACTCGCCCAAGGCGTCCAATGATTTCCCCTTTAAAATACACGTAAAGTTCGATTTTTCTTCTTAAAAGTTCTACAGATCAGAGGCATTTAAAGGTACGATCTTGGTCGACGAACCGATTTATTCATAATTGAATGCTCTACAAAAGTGTCCATTGTGACGTAATTGTAACTCGAACTGGCGAGGTCGTACGGGTCACTAGACCCAACTTTTTCATGAAATTCTCGTTTTTTTATCTCTATCCCGTAAATGACAAGAGCTACAGGAAAAATAGGAATGAGAAACTTGAAGGAAATTCAATTTCCTACAAAAAAGTATGCGAGCACTAAATCGCTAACATTGATATTTCTTGAGATATTGGGCTTTTAAGTTGAGGTAGTATGGAATTTTCGTGGATTATTGAGCTAAATTGTATAAGTTGTTAATTTATGATTCTTTATTGTCATTCAAATCATCAAATATTCATTTGTTAAGTTTTAAATGATTGAAAAGTTGAATAACTGAACGTTTTGAAACTGGAATTCGAGAAAAAAACACATTTTCAAAGTGCCCAAAATTGTTTTTTTTACTTTTTTTCACGAATTTTTCGATTGATTTTCCCCTGATTATTCTAATTTACTTACCAGTAATTGAATACCTATACATTTCTAGTTACAAATATGTTGTAAATTTACAAAACTTTTGTAAAATTTGTAAATTTCTAGTTGAAAATTTTGTAAATTTACAACATATTTTCAACTAGAAATTCATAGGTATTCAATTACTGGTAAGTAAATTAGAAGAATCGGGAGAAAATCAATTGAAAAATTCGTGAAAAGTGAAAAAAATAATTTTAAGGACTTTGAAAATGTGTTTTTTTCTCGAATTTCAGTTTCAAAACGTTCAATTATTCAACTTTCCAATCATTTGCAACTTAACGAATAAATATTTGATGATTTAAATGAAAATAAAGAATAATAAATTAACAACTTATACAGTTTAGCTCAATAATCCATGAAAATTCCATACTACCTCAACTTAAAAGCCCAATATCTCAAGAAACATCGATGTTAGCGATTTGGTGCTTCAATACTTTTTTGTAGAAAATTGAATTTCCTCCAAGTTTGTCATTCTTATTTTTCCTGTAGCTCTTGTCATTTACGAGATAGAGGTGAAAAAACGAGAATTTCATGAAAAAATTGGGTTTAGTGACCCGTACGACCTCGCCAGTTCGAGTTACAATCACGTCACAATGGACACTTTTGTAGAGCATTCAATTATGAATAAATCGGTTCGTCGACCAAGATCGTACCTTTAAATGCCTCTGATCTGTAGAACTTTTAAGAAGAAAAATCGAACTTTACGTGTATTTTAAAGGGAAAATCATTGGACGCCTTGGGCGAGTACTTAAAATTAATATTAAGGGCTCAAATTTTCAGGGAATTTTCTTTAAGGTATTCCCCACAAAAATGCGAGATGGGAGTGAAAAAAAAAAAATGTCGCCAAAAAAAAAAGCACCCTAATGTGCACAATAAGACCAATTTCTCAGATGGCTCGATTAGTTGTTCACAAGGTATGCTTTGTTTTATTATTTTTTTTTTTCTAGGAAAACAATACTTATCAAAAATTACTCCCTCCCAAATTATTTCTCTGAAATTTTAGATGAAAGAACATCGACAATAATAATATTAATGATCATGTTCCGGAAATTGCCCCGGAAAAATGCCGCTGAAAAGTGATCGAGAGCGGGATGGACTCGTGCGGGAGATTTTTGCTGGAAATTGAAATAATTCGACACGAGACCAAAATAGAGAGTACACAATTTGATTTATTTACCTAATTACACACTTTATGTCGAAGATAAAGGCGCGTAAGAGCGATCGCAGTGCAACAAGTTGCAGCCAACACGTGTTCGTCGCGTGGTCGAGCCGGCCGAGATCTCGCAAGTTATAATTAAAGGGGAAAATTAGAGTCAAAATGCCCAAACGAGTTGGCCCCGAATTGAGCGATCGCTTCGCGATGAAAAGCCGAACACACTTTATCACTCGCGACTTGAATTTAAAGAAAGAAATTAGAGATTTCACAAAATTTGGGAGCGCGCACGTTGTCTCGTGTCGAGAGCCGGTTGCAGAAGGACGAGAAAAATGGCTTCGCTTGAGTTGTCGCGTTCTTCATGCTGGCGGCGCCACCGACCAGCTCGGCGGCGTCCAGCCAGCGTCGTCCTGAGCGCGATAGTGGTGACGAGCGAGTTTGAGAGCGAGTTTGGGCGGGCCAATTTAAACGGCCAATTCCCAAACAGATCATATCAACAATTTGCCATAAATCTATTTGTTAGAATTTTCGTATGTTTATTAAAAAGGGCGCCAACTATTAAGAAATTGAAACCTCAGTTGCGAAATAACGTCTCAATTTCTTTCATGTTGTTTTAAAATAAAAAGTCTTTCGATTAACAAAAATCATTGCTTTTCTTTCTTTCGACCGCTATCAAAATTTTTGCTGAAAGCGTTGAACTTGACTAAATCGATTTGACAAAAGAAAAGAAAATCCTTGCAATACTGCCAAGGATTAACACTTATGAAGAAGGCGCTGTCGGATTGAGGAAACATTCCAAGTTCTTAATGAAATATGGACCATCCGAAAATTATTCCAATCAAGAGACTCGGCAGAGTCTCGGGACAAGTACATTTGAAAACAGCTGTGCGTCGTCCGCTTGTCCCGAGCGCTCGCCGAGTTAAGAGACTCGGCAGAGTTCGAGACAAGTACATTTGACAGCGTCGTCTGCTGGCCCGAGACTCACTCGAGTATATTATCTCTAAGAAAAGCGATTTCGCCGGTGGGGGTGGACACTTTCTTGAATTACGAAGCGCGGGGGTTATTTCATGATCTGAAATTTGAACTGGAGACTAATTACGTTATCCCTCCTCGATTGAGCCATAAATCAACCCGATTGATGCCGTAATTGCTGAGAAAAAACTTTGCACGGGCAAAATTATGCGCCGATCGAAGTGTGCGTGCGTGTATGTATACGACACAGAGAAAGGGCCCGTGTGGCCATCGTGTTTCTGATTGGTCGTGACTGACGACATATCCAGCTGTTCCCATTTGAGGAAAACCTGTTGGTTGCCAGTTCACGAATACGTCTTCATACATGTGTTGTTCAATTTTGCGGTGATAAATATAGAAACGTTCGAAAGTCAGCTGGTCAAAATTAGAAAATCATAACCTAAAATTCCCCTAGCAATCGTGTATATTTCCACAGCCCATATTGACGCGAGTGTGAGAGAGATAGCTGGAACAGATTGACATTTTTTGCCGACTTTGTGATGAATAATGTGCTAAGAGCTCTGACAGCTTGCCATAACCTCACTAATGCTAATTTGCAGTTGGCATTAACGACATGCTGGAGTGACAGGGAAATATGCTTCAGGAATGAATATGCTTTAGAACTATTGCCCTAATCCTAAGCCCACAATTTTATTCATTTACAGCATATTTAAAATCGCCGCTGGCATATTAGATTGATTGCGGAGCGACAATAATTCTCAGCGACCTAAAAATCTTGTCGCTGAGCCACATGAAATTCTTATCGCTGCCAGCTATCCGAAAGCTCCAGATAACTCTCAGTAGCATAAAAATCTTGTCGCTGAGCCACATGAAAATCTTGTCGCTGCGAGTTATCCGGAAGCTTTGGATAACTCTCAGCGACAAGTTGTTGCTCCGAAAGGAACCAATTATTGTGGAGCGATATGAACATATATATCTACAGCATAACTAACATCGCCGCTGGCGTTAGATTAATCGCAAAGCGACAATAACTCTCAGCGACATAAAAATCTTGTCGCTGAGAATCATAAAAATCTTGTCGCTGAGGCACATAACAATCTTGTCGCAGCCAGCTATCCAGAGGCTCCAGATAACTCTCAGTGGCATAAGAATCTTGTCGCTGAGCCACATTGAAATCTTGTCACTGCTAGTTATCCGGAAGCTCTGGATAAGACTCAGCGACAAGTTGTTGCTCTGGAAGGAACCAAATATTATGGAGCGATATACACTGCCGCTCAAAAGTTTAGATACACTACCCAATATTTCTTGCGGCACAAAAAGTTTAATAACTCTGTCAAAAAAGAAGATTTTCCAATTTTCGAAGCGGCGTTTTAAAGGGGATAAATCCAGCTTCAGTTTGCTCCGTTCAAATATTTTTTATGATTTTTTTTCGACTCAGTACAGACTTTGGTTTGTGACTGTTTTTAGGCTTTTTTTTGACCATGGCAAATCAGGCGCACAGCTTCCGGATTTTTTTGATTTTTTCTTTAATGATGACAAACTTAAAACTGCATGCAATAGCTCCATCTTTGTTTTTTAGAAAATTTTTTGCGATTTTTTTTCGAAAAGTTATCTGATTTTTTCCCAAAATCAATCAATTTTGAAAAATTCTAAATAACCCGAGAACTATAGGGTTTAAGAGAAAATGTCAAAAATGAAAAAAGTTGTGTATTTCGATCCTGAATCGCGTCGAATTTTTTTGGAATTATTCTTTGAATTTTTTTTTTTTTTAGTATTTTTTTCGAAACTTAGTTTTTTTTTAAGGCCGATAAAGTAATGATTCAACGCACTCACCACACTTAGATAAGTCAGAGAAACTTATCTGAGTCGGGTGAGTGCCTTGAATCATTACTTTATCGGCCTTAAAAAAAAATAAGTTTCGAAAAAAATGCTAAAAAAAAAAATTCAAAGAATAATTCCAAAAAAATTCGACGCGGTTCAGGGTCGAAATACACAACTTTTTTCATTTTTGACATTTTCTCTTAAACCCTATAGTTCTCGGGTTATTTAGAATTTTTCAAAATCGATTGATTTTGGGAAAAAATCAGATAACTTTTCGAAAAAAAATCGCAAAAAATTTTCTAAAAAACAAAGATGGAGCTATTGCATGCAGTTTTAAGGGAGACTTCGTCCTTGGAGTGCCATATTTCAGGTGTTTAGGTTTCATTTTTTTTTTCAAGGAAACGAGTAAAGCTTTTTGAGTGCGATTTTTTCTTGGTTTTATTCACGACAGGCAGAACCGTAAAAAATTTTTTTTCGAAAAAAAAACCAAAATGGCGGCCGTTGCAGCTCCGCGAAAACAAGTCCTCAAATTAAACGGCTGACATTCTCCTGACCGCTGTAATTAACATATCGACCTGAAATTTGGAGAGCATACTCAGAAAATATGTCTTCACGGAATGACGATCATTTTTTTGATAGATACATTTTTGCATCTACTATTGATCTTTTTATGCGAGAAAAAAACGCGAAAATCCGATTTGTTTTTTCAAATTGCCGCCATTTTTCGAAATTTGTACTTGTTACGAAAAACCCATCCGTCATTCCATGGCTGAAGGTTCACACTTTGATAATATGCTTTGAATTTGTGTTTCTGATCAACAAAGAGGGGGCAGTGATGTCAGCCGTTTGATTTGAGGACTTGTTTTCGCGGAGCTGCAACGGCCGCCATTTTGGGTTTTTTTTTCAAAAAAAAATTTTTTTCGGTTCTGTATGTCATGACTAAAACCAAGAAAAAAACCGTAGTCAAAAAGCTTCACTCGTTTCCTTGAAAAAAAAAAAAAACGTAAACACCTGAAATATGGGACTCCAAGGACGAAGTCTCCCTTAAGTTTGTCATCATTAAAGAAAAAATCATAAAAATCCGGAAGCTGTGCGCCTGATTTGCCATGGTCAAAAAAAAGCCTAAAAACAGTCACAAACCAAAGTCCGTACTGAGTCGAAAAAAAATCATAAAAAATATTTGAACGGAGCAAACTGAAGCTGGATTTATCCCCTTCAAAACGCCTTTTTGAAAATTGGAAAATCTTCTTTTTTGACAGAGTTATTAAACTTTTTGTGCCGCAAGAAATATTGGGTAGTGTATCTAAACTTTTGAGCGACAGTGTAGTTATGCAAAAATACCATTCTCGAGAAAAATTAAGATTATGGCACGCGTTCATGTTTCCTTTCAGCTCAACAAACTAAGTAGCTTGAAAAAAATCCATAATTTATACCATTTTTACTCGGAGAAGAGACAGTTTCGTTTGAAAATAGATGAAAAATCGTCATTTTCAAGCAAAAATCATGGTAATGGGCAAGAAATCATATCTCGGTGGAAAATCGAGATAGAGACATGACTCTGGTCTTAAATTGAGCTCCATAGAGTATATTTGAAGGAAAAAAATCAGCATTTCATTCGCAAGGAGCCAAGAATAAAAATTCTTCGCGACAAATTTATGTTAAAACTTTGATTTTTTCCAACTCAAGGTCGAAAATCGAAAATTGCATTCACGCCGTAAATTGAGACTTTAGCACGTGTTTTCTCTCCTTTTCAGCCTGTCAAACTGAGTGGATGGAGGAAAAGTCATAATTTATACGATTTTTACTCGGAGAAGAGCGATTTTAGTTTGAAAATTGTCGAAAAATCGTCAATTTCGAGAAAAAATCATGCTCGTGAACAAAAAATCATATCTCGATGAAAAATTGAGATAGAGACATGACTCTTGGCTTAAATTAAGCTCCACAGAGTATATTTGAAGGGAAAAAATCAGCATTCCATTTGCATGGATCCAAGAATAAAAATTCTTCGCGACTAATTCATGTTGAAACTTTCATTTTTTCCCGCTCAAGGTCGAAAATCAAAAATCGCATTCACGCGGTAAATTGCGACTTCGGCGCATGTTTTCTCTTCTTTCTATCGTATCAAACTGAGTGGCTAGAAAAAAAGTCATAATTTATACGATTTTTACTCGGAGAAGAGCGATTTTCGTTTGACAATTGTCAAAAAATCGTCATATTCAAGCAAAAATCATGGTAATGGGCAAAAAATCATATCTCGATGGAAAATTGAGATAAAGACATGACTTCGGGCTTAAATTGAGCTCCACAGAGTATATTTCTGGGAAACCAATCAGCAATTTATTCTCATAAAGCCAACTAAATAAAATCTTCACTCTCAAGTCACGTAAAAATGTCGTTTTTTTTCTAAGCTGATGGTAAAAATGCAAAAATACCATTCTCGAGAAAAATTAAGATTATGGCACGCGTTTACGTTTCCTTTTAGCTCAGCAAACCATGTGGACGAAAAAAAAACATGATTTCACCGTCTTTGCTCGGAGAAGAGCGATTTTCGTTTGAAAATTGATGAAAAATTGTCATTTTCGAGCAAAAATCATGGAAATGGGCAAAGAATGATATCCCGGTGAAAAATCGAGATAGAGACATGATTCTTGGCTTAAAATGAGCTCCACAAAGTACACTTCTAGGGAAAAAATCAGCAAATTATTCCCACCGGACTGAAAAAATTGGAGACTTTCAATCAGAAAAAAGAAGTGATATCCTAGCCAAAAATCCCCTCCCGGGGAAAAAGCCTGGACAAGTCCATTTGTTCGTGACCCCCGTTTCCAATTCTTTCCACAGACAAATCCAACCCCCTTGGTCAGAATTAAAATAAAATAAAGAATAGAAAAAAACCCTTGAAAAAAATGGCTCCAAAAAAAATGGAGTAAAACCCCCCAAAAAAATCAAAACAATTGAAAAAAATACAATGAATGTAAAAATGGTAAAAAAAAGTTGATGATTTTCGCTCAGCACTAAAAATTTCTGATATCCATAAAAGGACAAGTATTCCATTGATGGCTGAAAATCAGGTAACGAGAAAAAGGGAAAAGTTCCAGAAAAACACGGCACAAAAAAAGACACCTTTAAATACACGATGGCGAATCAACAAAAAAACTTGTACGCCGCGATGGAAAACTAAAGTTTGCCATCATATGTTGAGCAGTTGAGCGGATTGTTGCGCCCAGTGTCGCAACCAAATTCCGTAAACGAGTTCATTCGCAACAAAGCATCGTCAGCACTCAAGCAACTGGCCACAAATACAGGTCATCGTTAAGCACACCTCGCATAAAAAGTAAAACGGGGTTAAATCAAATGCTGACGATCACAGATCTCGCAATCGATCGTCCCGTTTTAATGACCTCATTGGGAAATGATCCCAAGACATCGGAATGATCGATTAACCAATAATTACCACCTCCCTTAATAATATTGTAAAACCCCAAACCCTATAAAACCAAGGACATCCTGCGATTCCAGCAGTCTGTGATCCGATACTGATCGTATCTGATCACTCATCGCACATATTGGTCTTCAGGGTCATACCCGATTGTAACAAACATCTTTAATAAACTTAGAGTTAAGACTGAAAGTATTGAGTTGGAGATTTACTCAACCTTGGCAACATCCCGATCTATTCTCGTCCCTGGCAAACTCGTCCCCACGTGACGATTTGCGGGCACAACAGGATGCGTACAGAGTACGTGTCCGGCCCAAAAGTTTTTGTATTAACTTCCGCTATTTTTAGATAGATAGAGCAACTCGGTTGTATTCGTGAGAAAAATTATGGGCGTTATACAAACATGACTGAATTTATACATTTAAATGCATTGGTACAAATTCAAAGTCTTCTCTCGATTTGATATACAATTATTTAAATAAACGCAGTGGCTAGTCGTCCGGATCGCCGGACGAATAATATTCGTCCGGACACGCTTTATCCAATGATTTCCGCTTTATCCGTACGATTAAGGGTTGCTTATTCGTCCGACTACGCTTTTCTGTGTATGAAATATCCGGAAGAATAGCCACAGCCATTAATAAATTAATTATTTGTGCAATATTTTACACGAGTATGGATACATAGAAAAATAACAACTAATGAAGAATTAAGGTGCAGCTAGTTAAATTCAATGACCCGTAATGCATCGGCAATAATTGCACTTCTAGCCATTTTTTGTATGATTTGCTTGGGATATAAATCCGGCCAAAATCCCCTCCCGGGGAAAAAAAATCTTGGACAAGTACATTGTTTGGTCCCATAGCCGGAAAAAATCCTCCATTCGTGCAGCTGTAAAATTCGGAATATCAAAAATCTGACAAGTACTAAACAGAGATCGGCTCCAGCATGTGAATCCAGCCAAAACAAATAACTGTTCACATCCAGCCTTAAACTTTCTGATATCAGTGACAGGACAAGTATTGAATTGACCACTAGGTATCAGTTAACGAGAATAACAAAAAACATAAATTGTTTCTTCGAAAGTAATGCTAGATTATTTTTTAAAAAATGGAGAACGCGTATGCGCACAGAGTACTTGGCCAGCGCATTACTTTTGACTCTTTTGATCCGCTGTCAATTCATTGAATTCGAAAGATCATACGAAGAAATTTTCTAAGACACCATGCAAAAAATTGAACTCAATTTCTGGCGATAATTATCTGGGAAGCAGCTTTGAAATTTTATTAACTGACTAGCCTCGGTGCGCCCGCTTCGCTGGGCACACAATGGTCATATAGATCCCAATGAAAATCATTTTTTTAGTGGCTTAGGCTGTCCGTTGTCTGTCAGTCAGTCAGTCATGCAAAACTTATATATATATAGATAATGAGAAAAAAAAATTTCGATAAGTTTTTTTTTGGTAGAGAACGAAGAAAATCCGTTCTTGGTGAGCGTTTATCAAGGTAGAAGGTATAGAAAATAAAAAAAAAAAAATTGAAAAAAAAAAAAAAATCTCCACAATTTTTTTTTTGATAGAGAACGAACAAAATCCGTTCTTAGTGAGCGACTACGACGCGAGAGGAGTAACCGTGACAAATTTCGCGATCCTAACTTCATTGGTTTAGGCTGTGCGTTGTCTGTCAGTCAGTCAGTCAATCAGTCAGTCAGTCAGTCAGTCAGTCAGTCAGTCACGCAACACTTGTATATATATAGATTGAGCTGAACCATATCATGAGCATGAAATAAGTTTGCAATAACAGCAGTTAGAATCAGAATTCCAATTATATTCTATTCAAATCGACCCGGAATATTGTGAATATTGTGAGATTTTCCCGCGATATGCTGGTTGCTTACTTGGTTGAATGTTTATAGTTTTAGAGTACATGCATCTGATAAGCGTAGTTCCAAATCGATTCATTCTCGGATGAGCAATTTGTACGAAAAGTAATGGGCCGGCCAAGTACTCTGTGCGCATACGCGCTCCCTATTTTTTTAAAATAAGCTAACAATACTTTCGAAGAAACAATTGATGTTTTTTTTCATTCTCGTTAACTGATACCTAGTGGTCAATTCAATACTTGTCCTGTCACTGATATCAGAAAGTTTAAGGCTAGATGTAAACAGTTATTTGTTTTGGCTAGATTCACATGTTAGAGCTGATCTCTGTTCAGTACTTGTCAGATTTTTGATATTCCAAATTTTACAGCTGCACGAATGGAGGATTTTTTTCGGCTATGGGACCAAACAATGTACTTGTCCAAGTTTTTTTTCCCCGGGAGGGGATTTTGGCCGGATATCACTCCTTTTTGTTGGTAAAACACTAAATAAATAAGTCGCACTTGGTATCATTTTTTCATTTCAACTTTTTTTTTGCAATATGTTGATTACGGTAATTACACTGATATTTATTCTAGATTTTGAAAAATTGGTAAAAAATTTTCATCACTATTTTTCATCATTATCTTTTGTAAAAATAATTTCTAGTCAGACTATCATTTTTCTATACTGCATTTATTCAATCGTTTTTTCAGTACTTTCTAGAAGTACGGGAGAATGAGTTTATTTATCTATGTTCTCAAGAAAAATTCTACCAGACATATAACGCTATGAGCACGGAAGAGTTTTTTTAAAACGAGAATTGTTTCTTTTTTCATCCGATTTCTATTGCTTATTTTTCCGCAAACGTACAAACAAAAATCCGCTTTCAATTGAAAGTTAAGGACGCGATCATTAATTGTGCATAATCAGGGTAAATTTATGTTTTCAACTTCGTTTTCAAAAAAAAGCATCAGAAGGACAATGGTTGTGTATTACAGAGAGAGAGAGAGAGAGAGAGAGAGAGCGGCAGAGCGGGTCTACTTCAGATATATCTATATACTAGCCTTGGGTACGCCCGCTTCGCTGGGCACACAATGGTCTCCAATGACACTGGGACCCCAATGAAAATGATTTTTCATTGGGGTCTATATGATCAAATTTGGAAATTTGACTGACTGACTGACTGACTGATTGACAACGAACACCCTAAACCACTGGAGATAGGATCATGGTTCCAGCCAGTCCTTCCAGTCAGCCGGTCTTTTTTTTTGTGTGTCAGTCAGTGAGTTAGTCACGCAACAGTCGGAAAAAAAAATTGCGAACATTTTTTTTTTGGATAAAGAACGAACGAAATCCTTTCTTAGTGAGCGTCTACGATGGGAGAGAAGTATCTGTGACGAATTTCATAACCGTGACAAATTTCACGATCCTATCTTAAGTGGTTTAGAGTGTGCGTTGTCTGTCAATCAATCAGTCACTCACTCAGTCAGTCAGTCAGTCACTCACGCAATAGTTATATGTATAATGATGAAAAAAAAAATTTTCCAGTAATTTTTTTTTGGGTAGAGAACGAATAAAATCTGTTCTTAGTGAGCGTCCATGATGGGAGAGAAGTATAGAAAATGGAAATGAAATTGAAAAAAAGAAAAAAAAATTTCGATAATTTTTTTTTTATATAGAGATCGAACAAAATCCGTTCTTAGTGAGCGTCTACGATGCGAGAGGAGTAACCGTGACAAATTTCGCGATCCTGACTTCATTGGTTTAGGCTGTGCGTTGTCTGTCAGTCAGTCAGTCAGTCAGTCAGTCAGTCAGTCAGTCATTCCCGCGACTCTTTTATATATATAGATGATAAAAAAATTTTTTGCAAAATTTTTTTTTTCATTTTTTTTTTGGTGGAGAACGAACAAAATCCGTTCTCGGTGAACGTTTATCGAGGTAGAAGAGTATAGAAAAAAAAATTGAAAAAAAAAAAAAATTTAAAAAAAAAAAAATTTCGATAATTTTTTTTTGGATAGAGAACGAACAAAATCCGTTCTTAGTGAGCGTCTACGATGCGAGAGGAGTAACCGTGACAAATTTCACGATCCTAACTTCATTGGTTTAGGCTGTGCGTTGTCTGTCAGTCAGTCAGTCAGTCAGTCAGTCAGTCAGTCAGTCAGTCAGTCAGTCACGCGACTCTTTTATATATATAGACTAGCCAAGGTACGCCCGCTTCGCCGGGCACACAATGGTATCGCACACAGATTGCCACATGAGCTATGTGGTACTGTGTAAAGGTATGCGTTTTCATTTTTTCACATAGGTTTTCGCACGCGACTTCGCTTGCGTTTCACAATATCAAATTTGATCTATTATTATTTTGATTGAACTCTCTACGAATCTGCCCTCAAAATGCAAAACTCAAAAATATCAAATCTGATATAGAGCGAAAAAAACTGTGGACAGTAATTTTTGTCTTTTTTTTATAGAAGGGAAATGCCAAGTTACGCACTACTGGCTCTAATTCTTTTATCAGGAACCCAGTCATCCCACTCATCCTGACTCCCATCTTCATTCGCTTGAGCTATCATCGGTATTGATAAAACGACAACATTTAAACAATTTTGTCAAGTTTTGTCGAGCCAAACATCGAATCAAAACGACACTGCAGTTCGCAACGTTGGGGTCAATGAAAAATACCCTTACCCTTTATTTTTTGTTAAATTCAAAAAAAAAAATAACCCAATTTTCGTATCAAGTTTGTTTTTGAATCCTGAAAAACGATCGTTTTATCGTCTTGATTGAATATTGAATTAAATTAATGACTTTTGCTCGAAAAAAACCCGAATTTCGTTGCAGTCCAAAGAAGCATATTTCAACATCGTCAAATCAAAATGACATTGAAATTCGTAACGTTGAGGTCCAACGCAAAATACTTTTTCCTTTAATTTTTTGTTCAACGTGAATAGAAACGCCAATTTTCGTATCAATTTTTAGTTTGAATCCTGAAAAACGATAATTTTATCGTCTCGATTAAATATCGAATGAAATTCATGAAATTTGCTCAAGAAAAAAGCGAATTTCGTTGCATTCCAACGGAGCATATTTCAACATCGTCAAATCTGCCCATGTGAAGTCCTATGTGAAGAATTGAAAACGCATCCCCTTACACAGTACAGTACCACATAGATCATGTGGAAATCTGTTGTGGATACTATTGTGTGCCCGGCGAAGTGGGCATACCTTGTATATATATATACAATTACTATGGCAGTGGTTGCTAAGGAAACGATTACCATGGCAACCGTTGCCATGGTAACCGTCGCCATGATAACCGTTGCCATGGTAACCGTTGCCATGGTAACCGTTGCCATGGTAACCGTTGCCATGATAACCGTTGCCATGGTAACCGTTGCCATGGTAACCGTTGCCATGGTAACCGTTGCCATGGTAACCGTTGCCATGGTAACCGTTGCCATGGTAAACGCTCAATTTCTCTAACGGATTTTTTTTTTAATTTGAAAAAAAAAAATTTTCTTTAGAATTTTGTTCGTCCTCTATCTAAAAAAAAATTATCTAAAAAATCTAGATAATTATCTAATAATGTATCTAAAAATTATCCGAAAGATCTAGATAATTATCTAAAAATGTATCTAAAAATTATCTAAAAAATCTAGATAATTATCTAAAAATGTATCTAAAAATTGTCTAACAAAAAAATTTGCGATAATTTTTTTTTGGATAGAGGACGAACAAAATCCGTCCTTAGTGAGCGTCTACGATGGGAGAGGAGTAACCGTGACAAATTTCACGATCCTAACTTCATTGGTTTAGGCTGTGCGTTGTCTGTCAGTCAGTCAGTCAGTCAGTCAGTCAGTCAGTCAGTCAGTCAGTCACGCGACTCTTTTATATATATAGAAGATTACTATGGCAGTGGTTGCTAAGGGAACGATTACCATGGCAACCGTTGCCATGGTAACCGTCGTCATGATAACCGTTGCCATGGTAACCGTTGCCATGGTAACCGTTGCCATGGTAACCGTTGCCATGGTAACCGTTGCCATGGTAACCGTTACCATGGTAACCGTTGCCATGGTAACCGTTGCCATGGTAAACGCTCAATTTCTCTAACGGATTTTTTTTTTAATTTGAAAAAAAAAAAATTTTCTTTAGAATTTTGTTCGTCCTCTATCTAAAAAAAAATTATCTAAAAAATCTAGATAATTATCTAAAAATGTATCTAAAAATTATCTGAAAGATCTAGATAATTATCTAAAAATGTATCTAAAAATTATCTAAAAAATCTAGATAATTATCTAAAAATGTATCTAAAAAATCTAGATAATTATCTAAAAATGTATCTAAAAATTGTCTAACAAAAAAATTTGCGATAATTTTTTTTTGGATAGAGGACGAACAAAATCCGTCCTCAGTGAGCGTCTACGATGGGAGAGGAGTAACCGTGACAAATTTCACGATCCTAACTTCATTGGTTTAGGCTGTGCGTTGTCTGTCAGTCAGTCAGTCAGTCAGTCAGTCACGCGACTCTTTTATATATATAGATGAGAAAAAAATTTTTTTGATAAATTTTTTTTTCATTTTTTTTTGGTGGAGACCGAACAAAATCCGTTCTCGGTGAACGTTTATTGAGGTAGAAGAGTATAGAAAAAAAAATTAAAAAAAAAAAAATCCTAAAAACAAAAAAAATTTCGATAATTTTTTTTTGGATAGAGAACGAACAAAATCCGTTCTTAGTGAGCGTCTACGATGCGAGAGGAGTAACCGTGACAAATTTCACGATCCTAACTTCATTGGTTTAGGCTGTGCGTTGTCTGTCAGTCAGTCAGTCAGTCAGTCAGTCAGTCAGTCACGCGACTCTTTTATATATATAGACTAGCCAAGGTACGCCCGCTTCGCCGGGCACACAATGGTATCGCACACAGATTGCCACATGACCTATATGGTACTGTGTAAAGGTATGCGTTTTCATTTTTTCACATAGGTTTTCCCACGCGACTTCGCTTGCGTTTCACAATATAAAATTTAATCTATTATTATTTTGATTGAACTCTCTACGGATCTGCCCTCAAAATGCAAAACTTGAAAATATCAAATGTGATATAGAGCGAAAAAAACTGTGGACAGTGATTATCATCTTTTTTTTTATAGAAGGGAAATGCCAAGTTACGCACTACTGGCTCTAATTCTTTTATCAGGAACCCAGTCATCCCACTCATCCTGACTCCTATCTTCATTCGCTTGAGCTATCGCTTGATTGTTGCGTGACTGACTCACTGACTGACACACAAAGAAAAAGACTGGCTGACTGACTGACGCACAAAAAAATTTCCGAATTTGATCACATAGACCCCATCCGTATTTGATCATAGACCCCAATGAAAAAATCATTTGCATTGGGGTCTACAGAAAAACTGTGACCATGATCCTATCTTCAGTGGTTTAGGGTGTTCGTTGTCAGTCAGTCAGTCAGTCAGTTAGTCAGTCAAATTTCCAAATTTGATCATATAGACCCCAATGAAAAAATCATTTTCATTGGGGTCCCAGTGTCATTGGGGACCATTGTGTGCCCAGCGGAGCGGGCGTACCCAAGGCTAGTATATATATAGATGAGAAAAAAAATTTTGATAAATTTTTTTTTTTTCATTTTTTTTTGGTGGAGAACGAACAAAATCCGTTCTTGGTGAACGTTTATTGAGGTAGAAGAGTATAGAAAAAAAAATTGAAAAAAAAAATTGATAAAAAAAAATTGAAAAAAAAAATAAAATCGATAATTTTTTTTTGGATAGAGAACGAACAAAATCCGTTCTTAGTGAGCGTCTACGATGCGAGAGGAGTAACCGTGACAAATTTCACGATCCTAACTTCATTGGTTTAGGCTGTGCGTTGTCTGTCAGTCAGTCAGTCAGTCAGTCAGTCAGTCAGTCACGCGACTCTTTTATATATATAGATAATGCCCTTTCTCTTCGTTTTTTATTTTTGAAATAAGCTGTCATGAGTTTCTGTAACGTAAGTAATTTTATTAGGTTACATAACCTCTGTGCTTACATGATACTTATAAACTAATATATAAACTAATATAATTCGAAGTGATCTTAATATTAGCTGTAACGTAAGAAACTACATTTACAGCTCGTTTCTTTGGAGATTCTTTATTCTCTTATAATTAAGATGTAACTTATCATATTTTATAATTTTGGAGTTTTGGAGTATTTTTGCACGTGTTCTACACCTCGTGCCTTTCTACCTTTCTCCTTCTCTCATTCCCGTGCGCATGTGCTCTGGACTACACGGTAGTCAAGGCTGGTTGTCATTGAGCGCTAGAATTTCAAATCTCTCCGGTGAAGATCTGCCTCTAAACAGCGAGATCTTTACATATATATCCGAATTTTGAGATGTGACGCGCCTTCGCCAATGGGGCCCTACCATAGAAGAACGAGCGGTAGTGTGAGAGAGATGGCGCGCGTCGTAGAACCCGGTAGAGGGAGAGAGATAGACCTACTCTCGCTTTAGATATAGTGTAACGGCACGGATACGCGACAGCTGACGATCCGCCCGGCGCGGCGTCCGTCGCTCGACTACGGTAGCGCCAAGCGGCCGATAGCCGAACCATCTCGCGGCTCGCGCAGCCGCGAGCGGACAAAGTGGGGGAAAGTGACCAATTTTTTACTGAGAGTGGGGATTGAGCGTGCCTCATTCGATTACGCGCCTAAGAGTGGGGATTGCGTGTGAATCATTCGACCACGCGCCCAAGAGTGGGGACGAAAAGGGACTGTGCGACCGTTATGCGCAAGCCAATGAGTGTCGGTGCAGAACAGCACTCGGCACTCATTCTCCTCCATGAATTAAAAGCAGAATCTTGGACAGTAAGCACAGAGCTCTATTCGCTCCTACAACGACAAACATAACCTTTCCGAATCTTTCCTCTGTTCATCGGTCACGGAGTAGTTCGGTTTCGTTCGACTCCCGCAACCGGTGAGCATTCCTAACCTCATTTCCTTTGTGCATCGGCCATGGAGCAGTTCGATTTCGTTCGGCTCCCGCAACCGGTGTGCATTTCCTAAACCTAATCCTTTTCTGTGTGCATCGACCACGGAGCAGTTCGGTTTCGTTCGGCTCCCGCAACCGGTGTGCATTTCCCAAAACAAATCTTTCCCCGTGTGCATCGGCCACGGAGTAGTTCGGCTCCGTTCGACTCCCGCAACGAGTGTGCATTTTCTAAAAACCTAAAGGGAATTCCGGCCACGGATTTGTTCGGCTCCGTTCAATTCTCGCAATCAGGATTTCCAATCCTTACCTTTCATTTTCTCTCCAACCGCACAATCTCTCGTTTGTAAGAGTGAAGGAGTTCAACGCAATTAAATTATCAAATAAATTTATTGGTCAGACTCCTAATTAAAAACTTGTCCAATACAATAAATCAAATTGTAAAACCGAAATAAGCGTGCGTTTTCAAATAAAAAATGTCCAAATCAATTAAAAAGCAAAATTAGGGCGTTTTATTGTTGAAATTAATTAATGCCAGTGTTGAACAAACATGCGTGCGTGCGAATCATAAAATACAAGCGTAGAAACAGATCAAAAATTAGCATCTCATCAAACAAGCATCTCTCGCATTTTTCTAAGAAAAATAAAGTTATCCGCGTTATCTAAGCGTTATTAATCGACAAAAAATCAGTCTAGATTAATGACACAACTTGAGATTGTATATGATCAACGAGTTTTACTCAAATTTCAAAGAAAATAAGAAAGAAAAGGATAAATTACCATAAATTACCACGTGAGCGGCAAAATGACCGCATAAATTTCCATCGAGATTTTTATGTCAAAAAATTCGTTTAATTTTTGCTGTTCGATTGCGATAAAGAAAATACATGCAAAATAAAAAGAACACTCATTAATGTGTAAAATAACACGTGAATTTGGAATAAATTGCTTTTATTTGTTAAAATTTGAATAAAACTCTCGTTTTTTCTTCACACCTGCTCGTTTCCATCTAAGCTCGAACCGACGCGTAACGCAAAGCGTCTTTGAGTCGATTTCATACCGTTACAATAGATATAGCGTCTCTGTGTACATCAAGAGGCCCACGCTTGTGTGGGTCTGCGCGCGTATGCAGAAGCGCCGTTTCTTCGATGTAGTAGAAGCGATATAGATATAGAGTGCCATGGGAATCAAGAGGCCTACGCGCCGTTTCTATGATGTATTAGATATGTTACGCGCCTGCGCCACTAGAGCCCTTTAGATATAGTTTGCGACGGGCTCTTCACAGTCGCTAGAGAAAATGAGGGGAGAAAATAAATAAATCACGCGAAAAATAAATTAATATAATAATAACAAGTTTCGAATTTATTTATCAAATTTTATACAATAAACAGAGGGAATTTATACGAGAAAAATAAGGGGCGCCAGCTGGTTGAATCGGTCCAGCAACCGTTACAAAAATGGCTAAAACTGAACGAACGAAAACAATAATAAATGACTGATTAATGAAATTAATTGAACTGGCTCAGGGAGAATCAAGAAAATCTTAAACTCAGGGACAGAGGGTCCCTGAAACTCAGGCGTCTTATTATACCAGTGACGTCATAAAGCGGACGACGAGCGAGCGAGGCACGCGATCGGAGGAACCACGCGGACGCTCGAACTGGGCCGCGTCGGCGAAACCCGATTGAATGAATCGAGCGAAATCTCACTCGCGTCACACACAAAAACACGAAAAACGGGGCTGAATTAATGAAAAAGGTACACGCGGTGGGCGATCGACGATGGGAATCGAAAAATGGGCAAGAAAAGGGCTCAAAAACACGAAATAATGACTCGAAAAATCACGGGAGGGAATGACGAAACAAAATGGGCAAAATGGCTTGACGGGGAATTTACGGGGAACGAACTCGATAGCACAACACTCGTCGCGTCGACTGACCGACGAAATAATATCTTTCTCGAACGAAAATTTCGAGAAAGCGAACGAAAACGAAAATTTAGGGGATTCGGGATGAGTCAAACGACAAAGGGAAAATGGCGTCGCACGCCCGGCAAGAATCGAAGGACTTACTTGCTGTCTCGGTTTTGAGAAGAAACACGAGAATGCGATGCCGAAGTAATCCAGAAAATGCTCAGAGAGTGGTCCTTCGGGAAGCCGGGTCGTCGTAAATATTGTTGATCGCAAATTGAACACAGGAAAATTGGAAAAAGGCACAAAAAACTGGAAACGTGTTGATCGTGTCGAGTCCGAAGCGGAAGAGAGAGAACTTCAGCGTCTCCTCGAGCTCCTCGGGACGCTCTCGAAGCTTCGCGAAGTCCGTGAGTCTCGATAGCCAATCAGAACGCGGCTTTAGAGCCGGCTGATTATCAATCCATTATTGAGCGCCGGCCTCGCGAGATCGCACACAGGTGGCGCTGACGCTGGCCTCGCGGCCGAGCGCTGGCGCCACGCTGTCTGCCTCGCGAGACCGAGGCTCAAGCAAGATGGCGGCGCCCACGGCTGTCAAAACAGCCGTCGCGAAATCAAAGGGATGGCGATCGGGAAATTTGCCTTGACGCCGCGGAGCTCGTTAATTCCCTCCGACTCGACGGACGACCCTTTTGTCGGAGGGACGACGCATGACACGGGCTCCGCGACTTGGCGATCAACGACGAATTCAAGGTAAGTACGGGGCTAAGGGGGGATATAAAACATGTACAAGAGGGGGAGGGAGGGAAAAATAACGTAAGTGGGTCACGAGCGCAAATTTGAAGCGAATGGAATGCTCGCTCGGTCGGTGTGTCGCTCGCTCGCGTTCGCCGAAACATTCTGGCGGAATTTTGATGATTTTTCTCCAAGTTAGTCGGTCTCGTTTGGTCCTCCCCGATCCTCGGGGGGGCTGAAATCAAATAAAAAGAAAAGGCCGGTCCCAGTCTGGGATCCGGTAGCTCTCGCCGCGGCTCGACAGCTGGCAACGGTACTAAAAAAAGTGACAACGTCACAAGTTATAGCGTCTCCATGGGCATCAAGAGGCCTATGCTTGTATGGGTCTGCGCGCGTATACAGACGCGCTGTTTCTGGTATTAGATACTAGAACGAGCATATTCCGAAACCCATGCAAAGTTTTTTCTCAGCAAATACTGCACCAATCAAGCTCAAATTAGGCTTGATCGAAAGAGTATTGCGTAACCAGAGTCCAGTTCGATTTTCAGATCGCTAGAAGCCTCCTGAGCTTTGTAAAAAGCCGAAGCGTTGCGCGATCCCTGCCCCCACCATAGAAATTTACTTCATTCCGAGATAATATACTCTGGCGAGTCTCGGGCAAGCAGACGACAGCGGAGCTGCCGCAATGTACTTGTCCCGAGACTCTACCGAGTCTCTTGATCGGTTTAAAAGAGAACCTTGATTGACTTGAGATTTTCACCGACCATTCACGTGTCTTTTCTAAAAAGCTTTCTGAGACCAAACAATTACGTCATGTCAAGTTCAACACTTATGAGCACTTTTCGTGCAAATTTTCGGGCCGGACAAGTACTCTGTGCGCATCCGCTCAACTGCTCAACATGCGATGGCGAACTTTAGTTTTCCATCGCGGCGCGCACGTTTTTCTGTCGATTCGCCATTGTGTATTTAGGGGTTTCTTTATTCTGTGCCGTGTTTTTCTGGAACTTTTCCCTTTTTCTCGTTAATTGATTTTCACCCATCAATGGAATACTTGTCCTTTTATGGATATCAAGGATTTTCGGTGCTGAGCGAAAATCATCAATTTTTTTTTTTTTTTACCATTTTTACATTCATTGTATTTTTTTCAATTGTTTTGATTTTTTTCCGGGGTCTTTTTCCATTTTTTTTGGAGCCATTTGTTCCGAGGGTTTTTTTTCTATTCTTCATTTTATTTCAATTCTTTTTTAGGGGGGTTGGATTTGTCTGTGAAAACAATTGGAAACGGGGATCACGAACAAATGGACTTGTCCTGGCTTTTTTCCCCAGGAGGGGATTTTTGGCTAGGTTTTCTATATTCGAGACTTCCATCGTATACTTTCCAGGCACCTATCTATAGCTCATTTTGAATGTTCGACATTTATTCTGTTCTGTTTCCGCCACGATATTCCCATCCTAGCCAAAAATCCCCTCCCGGGGAAAAAGCCTGGACAAGTCCATTTGTTCGTGACCCCCGTTTCCAATTGTTTTCACAGACAAATCCAACCCCCCTAAAAGAGAATTGAAATATAATGAAGAATAGAAAAAAACCCTCGGAAAAAATGGCTCCTAAGAAAATGGAGAAAAACCCCAAAAAAAATCAAAACAATTGAAAAAAATACAATGAATGTAAAAATGGTAAAAAAAAAAATTGATTATTTTCGCTCAGCACGAAAAATTCTTGATATCCATGAAAGGACAAGTATTCCATTGATGGCTGAAAATCAATTAACAAGAAAAAGGGAAAAGTTCCAAAAAAGCACGGCACAAAAAAAGAAACTCCCAAATACACAATGGCGAATCGACAGAAAAACTTGCGCGACGTGATGGAAAACTAAAGTTTGCCATCGCATGTTGAGCAGTTGAGCGGATGCGCACAGAGTACTTGTCCGGCCCGAAAATTTTTGTATTAGCTTCCGCTATTTTTAGATAGATAGAACAACTCGGTTGTATTCATGAGGAAAATGATGGGCGTTTTACAAACATCACTGAACTTTATACATTCAAATGCATTGGTACAAATTCAAAGTTTCCTCTCGATTTGATATACAATTATTTAATAAACGCAGTGGCTAGTCGTCCGGATAGCCGGACGAATAATATTCGTCCGGACACGCTTTATCCAATGATTTCCGCTTTATCCGTACGATTAAGGGTTGCTTATTCGTCCGTCCATGCTTTTTAGTGTATGAAATATCCGGACGAATAGCCACAGCCATTAATAAATTAATTATTTCTGCAATATTCTACACGAGTATGGATACTGTAACGACTTTTCACGTCGATGCAAAATATTTCGTCTCGCTCAAACCCTGGGCGCCAGCTCGAAATTAATTCGAACAAATTTTTATTGGATTTACGTGAGACGAAATGAGTGTTTCCCGGTCGTAGCTGTAATGTTTAGCCAATTTGGTAGAGGGGATGGGTCAGGACAAGATTTGCAACACATCAAGAGACGCGGCAGCGGCTCGACGCCAAGTTTAAAAGGAAAGCGTAGCGCGAGAGCTGCCGTACTCTTATATACAGTAAAATAGGCGTTTTATGACGTCACAGAAACTTTAAATCGTTTTTACAGGAAAACGGGTTGAGGGAAAAATCTGATATTAGACTCAAATTTTCTATGATTTTTTATCTTTCAATTGGTTCTTGGTTGAAGGAAATCCATTGAGCCAATCCAGAGAAATCTGATATTGAAGATTTTGGTCGCGAGGTTTGGGACGCACTCGAGTCTGGTGGACATTTTCGCCCCGTGACGTCACCCGCTGAACGCGGTACCCCCACTCTTCACGCGCCACTGAGCGAGAGAGACAGACTATATCAATTTTGAAAAATTGATATCTTGGGTAAAATTCGACGAAAAGGGTCCAACTTGGGCTCATTTTTTTCGTTTTTTAATGCACAATCACGTGAGCTTTGGGGAAAATTTTCTCGAAGGCAAAAATTTAGTCAAAAATACGATGAAACGATTAAAAATACGGAAGAACGAAAGAGCGCGAGAGAGAAGGGAGAAATCTCGTCGGGACTTTTTTGAAGGATTGGCGGAGAGTCTGGCCGCGATTTTTTAAAGGATTGACCAGTGGTCTCGACGGACCTTTTTTAAGGGATAAACTCAGAGTCCCATTAAGATTTTTTTGAGGGATTAACGAAGAGTCTTGACGGGATTTTTCTAAAAGGGTTGACCAGCGATCTTAATAAGAGTTTTTAAGGGATAAAGCAATAATCTTGCAGGGACTTTTTTAAGGGATTGGCCAATTGTCTGGACCGGATTTTTTAAGGGGTTGACCGGGCGTCTCGACGCAAGTTCGTTGACCTTGGAAAAGTAGCCTTATTTGATTCAACCCATTCCGGTAACGTGGGGTCACAAATGACCCCAATTTTAAAAAATTCATGTCTTTGGTAAAATTTAACGAAAAGGGTCCAGCTTGGACTCATTCTTTTCGTTTTTTAATGCAGAATCACGTGAGTCCGGGGCAATTTCGCTCGGAGTTAAAAATCTAGTGAAAAATGCGATGGAGCGATAAAAAAACGGGAGAACGAAAGGAAAAATCTCGCCGGGACTTTTTTGACGGATTGGTGAAGAGTCTGGACGGGATTTTTTTAAAAGGGTTAATCAACGATCTTGATGGGAGTTTTTAAGGGATTATGCAAGAATCTTGCCGGGACTTTTTTAAGGGATGGGCCAAGAGTCTGAACGGGATTTTTTAAGGGGTTGACCGGGAGTCGCGATGAAAGTTTTTGACCTTAGAACGGTAACCTCATTTTATTTAAACTTTCCGGTAACGTGGGGTCATAAATGACCCCAATTTTGAAAAATTCATGTCTCTGGTGAAATTAAACGAAAAGGATCCATCTTAGGCTCATTCTTTTCGTTTTTTAATGCAGGATCACTTGAGTCTGGGGCAATTTTGCTCGGAGTCGAAACATTAGTCGAAAATGCGATGATTCGATAAAAAAGCGGCAGAACGAAAGAAGAAAGGGCGCGAGGGAGAAGGGTGAAATCTCGCCGGGGCTTTTTTGAGGGATTGACGAAGAGTTTGGTCGGAATTTTTTAAGGGGCTGACCGGGGGTCTCGACGGAAGTTTTTTGACCTCGGAGCGGTAACCTTTTTTTATTTAACCTATTCCGGTGACGTGGGGTCATAAATGACCCCAATTTTGAAAAGTTCATGTCTCTGGTAAAATTTGACGAAAAGGGTCTAACTTCGGCTCATTCTTTTCGTTTCTTAAAGCAGGATTACGTGCGCCTGGGTCAATTTTGCTCGGAGTCAGGAATCAGCCGAAAATACCATGAAACGATAAAAAAAACGGGAGAACGAAAGGAGAAAGGGCGCCAGGGAGAAGCGTAAAATCTCGCCGGGACTTTTTTGAGGGATTGACGAAGAGTCTGGACGGCGATTTTGAAACGGTTAACCAAGGATCTTATTGGGAGTTTTTAAGGGATTAACCGCGAGTCTCGCTGGGACTTTTTCAAGGGATTGGTCAAGAGTCTGGACGGGAATTTTTAAGGGGTTGATCATGACCCTCGCCGATATATTTTGAGGGGATTGACGGAAGCGGTATCGACCGAATTTTTTTAAGGGATTGAGTGGGAGCGTTACGGAGACTCTTTTCATAAGATTCATAAAGAATCTCGCCGTGACTTTTTCAAGAAATTCATCCAGATTCTCGTCGAAGCTTGTTTAGACAGATCAACCAAGAATCGTGCCGAGACTTTTTAAGGGATTGGTCAAGAGTCTGAATGGGATTTTTTTAAATAGTCGACTTAGAGTCTCGATGAGGTTTTTTCAACAGACTGTCCAAGAGTAGACGGGATTTTTTGAGGGATTGACTAAGGGCCTCACTGAGATTTCATTGAAAGATTGACCACGAGTCTCTTCGAGGTTCCCTTAAAGGATTGAACAAGAGTCTCGACGAGAGTTTTTTAAGTGTTTGATCATGACTCTTGTCGAGATATTTAAAGAGATTTACCAGGGGTGTCGACAGAAGTTTTTGAAGAGATTTATTTTATTTCGAGAACAGGCGACCAGAAGAAATAATGCCTCCATAATTACAAAAAAAATGTTGATGAATATCCCGCTTTCCAAAAAGAAGTGAAATCCGTGGAAAAATACTTTTGAAAAGTAAAAAAATAACGCCAACTTTAAAAGATCGCAACCTCAATAGAAAAATGATGACTTGAAATTTATTGCATTTTTTCTTCCCTGCGAACGAACTTTTGACCTTCATCAAAATCTTCTCAAAAATTCTTGAACTGAATCGACAAAAAGAAATGAAATCATTGCAACATGGCCAAGAATGAACCATACTGAAGAAAAAGACGTTGGATTGGGAAAAAATGTCAAGTTCTTAAATGATACAATTCGCCTACCAATAAAACAAAAAATTAAAATCATAGTTTTCGTGGTATTGGACGTAGTATTGGATGTACCGAAAATAAACAATTTCTTCGAAGGCTCTGCAAAAAAATGCAAAAAATTGGCGTGCATGGTTAACTAAAAAAGTTCGGCGAAGAGCTGTGTCATTGTTTTTATTGTCCGCTGTTTTTTCTGTTCTCTTTTCGCGATGATGATTCCATATTATTCCGAATGCTCGCTGTTTATTCTGTTCTCTTTCCGCGATGATATTTCCTATTTCCATATTAACCAAATATCTCTCCTCTTTGCGGAATTAATAATCATTTTTTTAAGTCTGGAGAGCCAGGTAAAACGAAATTTAAAAAAAATTTGATTTAATGAAATCTGATGAATATTTTTTATCTTGATTTGAATGAACAAGATTTTCGATTTTTGACATAAATAAACGATTTTTCGGAAAACTAAGATTTTTGTAATATTCGAAAATCCATAAAATTTAAACCGTTCAACCGATCACTTCCAAATTCAATACAAACGTTCCTATTATGATACTCTATTTATAAAAAAAAAATTAATAATAGATCTTGACATTTGCGGAAACTAGAGCGATTACGACATTTTTTTTAAATTTCAAAATGCCGTAGAATCCGTAGTTTTCTATCAATTCCGACAAAATTCTCAACGAATGAAGAGCCGGAGTAGATTAACATCTGTGCAAAACGGCAGCCCTGTAGCTCAAACCGTTCTCGAGTTATAAACGTTTGAATTTTACAGAGCCATAACATACACTTCCCGGGCTTTTTTAGTTAACCATGCACGCCAATTTTTTGCATTTTTTTGCAGAGCCTTCGAAGAAATTGTTTATTTTCGGTACATCCAATACTACGTCCAATACCACGAAAACTATGATTTTAATTTTATGTTTTATTGGTAGGCGAATTGTATCATTTAAGAACTTGACATTTTTTCCCAATCCAACGTCTTTTTCTTCAGTATGGTTCATTCTTGGCCATGTTGCAATGATTTCATTTCTTTTTGTCGATTCAGTTCAAGAATTTTTGAGAAGATTTTGATGAAGGTCAAAAGTTCGTTCGCAGGGAAGAAAAATACAATTTTCATCTAAAAATGAATAACTGTAAAATAGTTTTATAAATAAATGGAAATTGAATGGAAAATTAGAGATTTTTTCAAATCAATGAAGAATTTATTCAATCGATTTATTTATTGAGAAACTATTCATTTTGATGGAGAATTACTTATAATGATTCTTTTATTTTTAAAAATTTCTAATTTCTAATGAAAAGATCATTAATTAATCAAATTATTCCAATCATCCATTTTCGAATGAAAATCGATTTTTTTATTTTGAAATATTAAATTTGCAATAAAAATTTATTGAGATTTCGATTTTAATTTGAAATTGATTAATTCTGACATAAATTGATTGATAAATAAAAATTCCATTAAAAAAAGACATTTTTTTAATTAAAAGAATAATTAAAAGTAATTCTTCATAAAAATAAACAGTTTTTTAATAAATTTCAATCGATTGATTAAATTGTTGATTGTTTTCAAAAAATGTATTATTTTCCATTTAATTTGCATTGATTTATCAGACTTTTTCATAATCGTAATATTTTAATTTAGAAAAATGTAGTAGTAGTAGTAGTAGTAGTGGAGTTTTACATGCATACCTTTGTCGGGTTTTTACATGGTATGATTTTTCGTATTTCCTCTATTTTTTCTTTATTTCCACTATTTGTGTCTGTTATTCCCACTGTTTTTGTTTTTCTCCACTGCGCACTGTGGACCTACATTTTTTACGTGGGTTCGGAACCACAGAGAGTACAGCTTGAGACACTTAGAAAAATCGATTGGTGTCGGCGGCGGGAATCGAACCCGGGCTCGCTGGGTGGGAAACGGGCCCATTACCATTAAGCCACTGCCTCTCCAATTTAAAAAAATGTGTTATTTTCCTATGAAATTTTAATTCATGAATCAAATTATTTTGATCATCTATTTTCGAATAAAAATCGAATTTTTCATTTTGACATAATTAAATTTGTAATGAAAATTTACTGAGAATTCGATTTTTATTTGTAAATGAATGATACCGACAGCGGTAGTTTCGCGGTCGGTGCGTGGTTTCGGCGATCACACAAGTTGAGCAGCGTTGACTGCGGTCAGTACTTGGTTGGGTGACAGCTTAGCCATGAAAAAAAGAAAAAATATGCATAGGATACATGAATAGGATAGGATACAAGTCGTACTGCGTGTAAGGAAAGCTAATATCACATATACAAGCGGCTACCAAACGATAACAAACGATTCCATTCGATTCGATACGACTATCGAACGATTCCATACAATTTCATACGACTACCAAACGATTCCATACCATTACATACGACTACCAAACGATTCCATACGACACCATTACATACATTTATGACATATAACTTATGGTTAGATAAGATGTATGTGTTAATTATACTTCATGTCTCGCCCTTCGAGATTACAAAGGTAGTAGTATAGCTACTTGAGGTTCACAATCCACACGTTTAGAGCAATATGATTTTTAAAATTGCCGCTTCGGCGCTCCTAGCGCCGCCGGTCGTTCGTTTTCGTCATTAGTTATTTGTGTGTCACACAGGAAACACGTACGAGCAAGCGTCCGCGTTCAAAAATCAGTTTTTACAGGGAAAAACAGAAGAATTTATAACAACAAGATGGGGAAACACAAGAAAAGAACCCACAGTGAGGACAGGGACGCCGAAAACAAAAAATTACGGAGAGAAATGCAGGATCTGAAAGCCCTCGTGCTGCGATTCCTGCCCGAACCACTCCACGACGCAACAAACATGGCGGCCGTCACGCCCGAAGCGAAAAACGACGAAGAAAGGATCATCGCAGGTAAATGGTTTTTTCTCTTACAAAAAATGGAATAAACAGGGGAGATCTTGTACGAGAGACAAGACGCATCCCCAAGCACAATGCTAAGTCTGCACGAATGGCGCACTGGTAAACACGAGATGTCACACGAGAGGTGATACAAAAAAAAAAAAAAATGACAGCTAACGGCTTATTGCGTCGCGCGACTCACGAGCGCACCTCTCTCGCCGACAGAAATTTCCAATATAGGGGCGAGGGGGAAAAATACAAAGCCCGAGCCGAATTAGAGACTTAATTGTCTGTTATTCCCGCCGTTCACAGGTGATTTGGTCCCCGGCGATGGGGCTCGGCACATTGGTCGCGAAGAAGCTGACCCAAAGCAAACCGACGAACGTGCGACTGACAACCAAGAGTCACAAGAGAGGGAAACGTCTTTGCAAGGCCAACAAGCTGAACCTCGGCCAATCGCTCCGCAGACCGATGGCCTGGACGGAGACGGCGCTGTCGGGGAACCAACCCTCGTTCTGGACGAAGACAGAATAAGAATAATCGGTGAGGAACCAGAGACGACGGAAAATTGCGTGAAAATTCACCCCAGCATCGCAAATCGATGGAATCACTGCCTGAAAACGGGCCTGAAAAAAGAAGTGAAAGAAGAACTTCTAAAGAAATACCCGCGTGCTGGAAACTGTCTCTTGGAAGCCCCGATCCTCAACCCCGAAATACTGCCCACGCTAAACGAGGCTGCATTGAAACGAGACAACTATTTCTGCGCTACGCAAAAACTGGCCGGCTCCACCGTATCAGCTCTCTGGCCCGTCGTGGCTCTCCTATTGGAAAACGAAACGGTGGACTCAAAAACGATTTTGAGTAATGTCTGGGAGGCAACCATGATCCAAACAGAGATACATCACTCGCAATCAACTGCTCGCCGAGCCTACATTTTACCCGGCCTAACAAAACAAGTAGCAGCCTCACTGGAAAAGAAAGAGATCGATACTCACCTATTTGGAGACGAGCTCGGGGAAAAAATAAAAGAAATAAAAATCATGGACAAGGCCAGCCAAGAACTTAAAATTCCGACGACGAAGAAAATGATCCCAAACAGTTCGGGAAACTGGAAGAGCCCGCCGAGACAACGGAAACCAACGACCTCGACGGGCTACAGATCCAAGTACCAGCCAAAGCCGTCCACACAGAAAAATGCAGCGAAACAACCCAGCCAATACAGATCGAACTCGACGCGGAATCAAGGCCCTCGTCACCAGCAGACCTTCAACAAACCACGTCCACGCTAGACGATACTCCGAATCAGGTTAAGCTCGCGGGGAGACTAAAATATTCTTTTAAGACCTGGGAACTGATAACATTGGACAAATTTATTCTCCAATGCGTGACGGGCTATAAGATTAAATTCAGAGAAAAACCGCATCAGAACCTTTTCAACAGGGGGAAAGTCCAGGGACATCGAGAATCTTTAGAAATTCAAAGAGAAATCGATAGACTCCTAGAGATCGGGGCGATCGAAAAATGCTCAACCGCCCCAGATCAATTTTTGTCGAGTTATTTCTTAAGAGAAAAATCAGACGGGTCGAAAAGATTCATTTTAAACCTTAAAGAGCTAAACTCATTTATCGACACGGTTCATTTTAAATTAGAAGACCTCAGATCAGCGTGTAGATTATTGGAGCAGGGAATGTTTATGGGGTCGATCGACATCAAGGAAGCCTATTTCGCGATACCCATACACAAGAACAGCAGAAAATATCTTAGATTTGAATTTCAAGACCAAACCTTCGAATTTACTTGTCTTCCGTTCGGCTTGTCTTTGAGGCCGTATATTTTTACAAAACTGATGAGACCGGTAATGGGGAAACTGAGACAAGAGGGACTTGTATCCGTGATTTACCTCGACGACATCCTGTGCTTAGCGCCTACCGAAGCAGGCTGTCACCGGAACTTACGGGAAACAATTAAATTGCTTGAGCAGCTGGGTTTTATAATCAATATAAAGAAATCCAATCTATCGCCAGACACGCGATGTCGATATCTCGGGTTTATACTAGACTCGGAAAAAATGATAGTAGAGCTCCCGCCAGAAAAGAAACACTCGCTCTCTACTCAAGTAAAATCCCTAAAAAGTAAAAGCACGTGCAAAATAAGAACGTTTGCCCAAATTGTAGGCATGCTGGTAGCCGGCTGCCCGGCAGTCGACTATGGTCTTTTACACTGCAAACTATTCGAAAAAGCAAAAATCGTAGCTCTTAACGATAACGACGAGAATTACGACAGAAACATGAGCATTCCAAATTACATAATCGACGATCTTAACTGGTGGCAAAAGAAATTACCCTTCGCGCTCAGAAAGATTAGAAATTTCAAGTTCGCGAAAGAAATCTTCTCGGATGCGTGCCTGACGGGATGGGGCGCGTTTTGCGAGGGAGAAGGGGCACATGGAGAGTGGTCCCAAAGGGAAAAATCTCGCCACATCAACCACCTAGAATTAAAAGCGGCTTACTTGGCACTAAAAACGTTCGCGAAAGATCTGACTTCAGCAGAAATACTTTTAAGAGTCGATAACACAACTACGCTGGCTTATATAAATAAAATGGGCGGAACTAAGAGCGATGGGCTACACAAACTAGCGAAAGAATTATGGGAATGGTGCGAGAACCGAGATCTATGGGTACCCGCATCTTACATTGCCTCCGAAGACAATACGGAAGCAGATTCGTTGTCGCGACTCGCGAATCACGACACGGAATGGCAACTGGCCAACTACGCGTTTGCAAAAGTCATTAGCACCTTTGGAACCCCAAACATAGACCTCTTTGCTTCCAGGAACAATAAAAAATGCGATTATTACTGCTCTTGGGATAGAGACCCACGAGCTCTAGCTTCAGACGCTTTCACAGTAGACTGGAGTCGGTGGTTTTTCTACGCGTTCCCACCGTTCGCAATAATCGCTAGAGTAATACAAAAAATCAAGACTGATGAAGCAGTTGGCATTCTCGTAGTCCCCTTATGGCACAGCCAAAATTGGTTCCCAGTCTTCAAAAATATGATAATAGGAGACTGGATTATCCTTGAACCAAACGATAATTTATTAACTTCTCTTTCCAGCCGCTCTACACACCCACTGAGGAAAAACCTTACCCTGGTGGCCGCGAGATTATCAGGCAAGCGCTGAAAAATAAAAACACACCGGAAGAATCGACCGAGATTATTCTCGCATCATTAGGAAATTCAACCATTCAGCAGTATGACTCAACGTACAGAATTTGGTGGAAGTTCAACCAAGAGACACACGGAGATCCTTTGGACATTTCAGCGACCAAATTTTTAACCTTTTTAACCAAACGGTTTCAAGATGGAGCCAGCCACGGAACGTTAAACACAGGGAGAGCGGCTCTCGCACTTATCTCGGGGGAAAAAATCGGCGATTGTAATTTAATCAGCAGATTTCTTAAAGGCGCGTACAAGATGAAACCTAGCAAGCCTAGGTACGATACGACATGGGATGTAGACCCGATTCTGGACAAGATATCGAACTGGTACCCCCTCGATTCACTAGACCTTAAGACGCTAACCAAGAAACTAGTATTACTCCTTGCCTTAGGAACGGGACATAGAATCCAAACACTCGCAGCCATTAAAATACAAAATATCGCGGAAACAACAAAGGGACTAGAAATAAAAATCCCAGATCATATTAAAACGTCAAGACCGGGAGCAGTACAACCCCTATTGAAATTACCTTTTTTCGGAGACAAACCGAGCCTTTGCATTGCCAAAACCCTAATGCACTATCTGGCTAGAACAAAAGATCTGAGAGGAAATGAAGACAAATTATTTATTTCCTTCAACAAACCGCACGCCAAAGTATCGAAAGATACGGTCGGGCGATGGATAAAAAAGAGCCTAGGCGAACTTGGGCTCGAGAAAAAATTTACAGCCCATAGCACACGCCATGCGTCCACGTCGAAAGCGGCAGAAAAAGGAGTTAGTATCGATGAGATAAAAAGAGTCGCAGGCTGGTCCCAGAAATCTAAAGTATTTGCGGACATATATCATCTCCCAATCGAAATCCGTGGGAACAAATTCGCGGAGACAGTCATACTGTCATAAAAAAAAAAAAAAAATTTTCCAAACAACTCCAAATATCTACCTTTGTAATCTCGAAGGGCGAGACATGAAGTATAATTGAACCATCAAGCGAGCCCGCCGAAGGCGGGCGAAGCTCGATGATAATTATACGAATGTCTCGCCCGAGAGATTACCCACCCAACATTACTTAATATATAAGTTACTGTAATAATCGTAAGTTCAATAAATTAGATAAAACTAACCAAGGAGTCTCTACCCAACCCAATCTCTCGGTCACGGGGGGAAAAAATTTATTTTTTCTTTTAAACTTTAAACAAAATGACGAAAACGAACGACCGGCGGCGCTAGGAGCGCCGAAGCGGCAATTTTAAAAATCATATTGCTCTAAACGTGTGGATTGTGAACCTCAAGTAGCTATACTACTACCTTTGTAATCTCTCGGGCGAGACATTCGTATAATTATCATCGAGCTTCGCCCGCCTTCGGCGGGCTCGCTTGATGGTTCAATAAATATGTAGAATATCAAGAGACGCGGTAGCGGCTCGACGCCAAGTATTAAAAGAAAGCTACCGCACTCTTATATACGCGAATATACCGGAAGTGATGACGTCACAGCGCCTTTGAATCGATCTCACAGATAAACGGCTGGACCAAACAATGTCAATTTTTCTATTGAATTTTTTTCGATTTTTCTCTTCCGATTGGTCTTTGTTGCAACAAAATCGACTCGGTCCATTCTGAGAACGATGATGTTGGTGAAAAATTTTTGAGAATTTGTCTCAAAAGGGGACATTTGTCCCGCTGTGACGTCATCGCGTTTCGTCGTTCGTTTTTCAATTTCAATTATTTAAATTCGAATTTAACAAATAATGAGATATCTTAGTAATATAAAAATAAATCCGTGGAAAAAACTTTCAAAAAGTAAAAAGAACGCCAAGTATTAAAAGATCGCATCTTGAGTTACAATTTTTCCCTTGCAGGTATCACTTTTCAAAAATGAATCAATCGCACTTACGAAAAAAAGAAATTGAATCGGAAAAAATTTCAATCCCTACAAAGGGCCACTGCAATAATTATCGAGAGAAATTCTTACGCGTAAAGTTCAAAAATTGAACGAGCAAAAAAAATTGAAATCATTGGTTTCGGTAGCAGCCAAGAATCGGACGTACCGACCATTATCGGTACTGTAACAACATGTTGTCAAAGGGCACTGCAAAACCAATGCGAAAACTTGGCGTGCATGGTTAAGTGAAAAAGCCCGGGAAGATAAAGAATCTGTTTTCGCGGAGAGGCGGGTACAGCACAATAATCGCCTAAAAAATAAAATTTTTATATTTTCATTCATCTCTATAATCTAAACCTTTTCAATTCAAATCCCGTAAAAATGATGATTTCCGTAACAATCATAATTTTTTTTTGGTGGGGTGACCCGTTTTGCCCGTCTGTTCCGCCTTGCCTGGCTCTTGGAGAGGTGGAGCGACAGCACAACAATGGCCTAAAAAAATAAAAATTTCTGCGCTCTGGCCCGAAATTCCGGCTGCGTCGGACAGAAAAATCTTATACACACCTCGGCCAGGAAAAAGTAAAGCCTCAGACCACATGTTTGTCAGCCTCGGCTTTGCCTCGGCCGACAGTGATTACGTGTGATCTGAGACTTCTCTCATTTTCCTGCCCTAGGTGTGTAATATACTATTTTACATTTTCATTAATCTCTAAAATCTAAACCTTTTCAATTCAAATTTCGTAAACATGATACTTTTCGTAAAAATCATAATTTTTTTTGGTGAGGTAACCCGTTTCGCCCGTCTGTTCCGCTTTGCCTGGCTCTTCCTCAATTGAAAAGACTATCATGAATTGCGCAAACAAAAGAAATTCTCATTTAATATGGAAATATCATATGGATGTACACGGTTTATCGAATCGGGGAAGAAGACCAGAATAAACATCGAAAATTCCGGATAAGCCATAAATAGGTGGCTGGAAAGGATAGAATGGGGGTCTCGAATATGAAAATCTGCAAAAGGGCTCACATTGGTTCATTTCCCAATCCATGACGTCATACTGCTACTTTGGGCGTGCATGGAGCGAGTTTCTGAAAAGTACAATGACACAGCCCTTCGCCGAACTTTTTCACTTAACCATGCACGCCAAGTTTTCGCATTGGTTTTGCAGTGCCCTTTGACAACATGTTGTTACAGTACCGATAATGGTCGGTACGTCCGATTCTTGGCTGCTACCGAAACCAATGATTTCAATTTTTTTTGCTCGTTCAATTTTTGAACTTTACGCGTAAGAATTTCTCTCGATCATTATTGCAGTGGCCCTTTGTAGGGATTGAAATTTTTTCCGATTCAATTTCTTTTTTTCGTAAGTGCGATTGATTCATTTTTGAAAAGTGATACCTGCAAGGGAAAAATTGTAACTCAAGATGCGATCTTTTAATACTTGGCGTTCTTTTTACTTTTTGAAAGTTTTTTCCACGGATTTAAATTACACAATTGTTTTGTGCGGGATCTGGTGTTGGTGGTAAGGTGAAGAATAAGAGCGGGCGATAAAATATAAAGTATGAATTTATTATAAAATACATAAGCTGGAAATTTTGGTGCCGTGAAATTTGGCCTGATACTCGCCCGCGATGCGTGTAGACCGTTGTTGATAGAAAACCCCCCCGGAATGCGTATAAGAATGATTATAATAACCAGCCCGGTGCGATTATGCGAAGGTAATTCCCAAGACTCAAGACCGTGAGTCTCGAGTCACCCAAAAGCGCGAATAACCCGCTAGAATCGTGTATTTCGTCGGCCTCGTGGCCGACGACGACCGTGTGCGCTTGAATCCCGTGCGCATGACCCACGTTGAACGTAATCCCGAATTATCTTGGCAATCCCGATTTAAGGACGGAAAATATTCCCGTGCGTGGTGAGAGCGCATCCCAGTAATTATTGAGAACGTGTTATTTCCCGAAACCGGATTAATTCGAGGTTGTAAGGCTCGAATTGACCTCATGGTGCGAAGTACCGCGGGAAAAGCTAAGGACTCGACGCGACAAGACCCACGTGTTTGCGCTCCCACCGGTGATCCAAGACTGAGAGATCAATCATGGCGTAATCGATGAATATCGATTACGCGCATGACCGTTATCCCCGAAAAATCAATAATTGCCCGAATTGTAGCGACGCCCGTGGCAGAGCGCGATAATTGGCCTAAAGGACCTCGCGTTGCCTGTCGATCCCATGTGTCGCCCGTCCTGTGGCGACATTCGCGGCACGGCGCGAACCCGGACCCAAATGCTCGCGTTATCGATCGGAAATAACGCTCAATCCCGAACAACAATAATTCCCGGAATCACAATTTATTTAAAAATGAAACTATTTAGGAAAGTTGGACACAAGAAAAGAAAAGTTAATTTCCGGGAAATTTTCTTCACCGAGACACAAACGTCTCGGTAATTACGCAATCACAAAATTATGAGGGCAGTTGAAATATCTCGGAACAATCGATCAACGCAGCACAAATAATTTTCCGACAAATACAATGACGAAATTCTTAATCTACGGTGAACTTACGCCTGTACGGACTTCGGGAATTCCTCTCGGCAACTCAAAATAAATAACATCGAAATATTCGCGAAAACATGGAAATCGCAAGACAAACGTAATTTAACCTTTTTCCCAGCGCACGCGTACCCGAACAATATCGCTCTTAAACTCACGACACTAATGTCGATCAAAATCCCGCATTGTCGGCAACACGAAAAAGAAACCCAAAAACCGACAATACCCAGAGCTCTGAATACGAAAAACACAAAAACGAAGCGAAACGACGGCTCACCGCTACAGTTTCAGTAGGCGAGTTCTCGGTACAAGACCTCGAGAAACTCCCTCGAATTTTCCGGGACCGCCGCTTTCTTGTCGGAACGGCCACGGCTCGGAAGAAGACGTCTGCCCTCGATGTCGTTCCAAACGTAAGTCCTCCAGAAACTCGAGATGTGCGATAATGCGAATTAGGGTCCTAGCCCCCCACCCTTTGCCTACTCGTGGATTCTAGCGCCATTAGAACTCTCTCGAAAATTCTGGAGAGTTCCAGCCGTTTAATTCGAAATTTGGATCGGAACTCCTCGCATCGCTCGCTGATTGTTGACAGCGAACGTCGATAATGAAGAGACTAGATGACCATCCGATATTCCTTGACGCATCCCGAGATACGGCAGCTCCAGGTGAGGGCTTCGAGCTAGCGACCTCGCTCGACTCAATTCACGATGATAATTCGTAAAACTCCTTCTTCCGAACGTTCGATGACTCGCTAATGACCGTCGCTTGCCCATACATGAAATAAATTATCGTAAAATTAAGAATAATGCCGGAATACGCTCGCGCTGAACCTTTTTGGATTTTTATCGAGAAGAATTCCTTCTCGAGAACAAACGTGTTCTGCCGTGCCGTGCCAAAATGAACTATATTTGTGACATGCAAAATTGCCACGTCTGAAATGCTGATTTTTTTTTTCAAATATACTCTGTGGAGCTCAATTTGAGCCAAGAGTCATGTCTCTATCTTAATTTTTCATCGAGATATGATTTTTTGTTCATGAGCATGATTTTTGCTTGAAAATGACGATTTTGCGACAATTTTCCAACGAAAATCGCTCTTCTCCGAGTGAAAATCGTATAAATCATGACTTTTTTCCATCTACTCAGTTTGATACGCTGAAAAGAAGAGAAAACACGCGCCAAAATCTCAATTTACCGCGTGAATGCAATTTTCGATTTTCGACCTTGAGTTGGAAAAAATCAAAGTTTTAACATGAATTTGTCGCGAAGAATTTTTATTCTTGGCTCCTTGCGAATGAAATGCTGATTTTTTTCCTTCAAATATACTCTATGGAGCTCAATTTAAGACCAGAGTCATGTCTCTATCTCGATTTTCCACCGAGATATGATTTCTTGCCCATTACCATGATTTTTGCTTGCAAATGACGATTTTTCATCAATTTTCAAACGCAAATGTCTCTTCTCCAAGTAAAAATGGTATAAAGTATCGTTTTTTTTCAAGCTACATAGTGGGGCGGGGTTGGATTCCCGAACTTTGAAAATCGGAACGTTCAAAATTCCGAATTCAATAATTTAGAACACAATGATCCTCGAAAATTACAATTTCGAAATTTTGTGAACGGAAATGCTGTAAAACAGAAATTAATCGTCCATAACGAAATGGAATAAGAATAGTCATGGATCAAACCAATAAAGAACCAGCGTAGTAATAAGCACACTTGAAATTTGTATCAACTTTTCATAATCAGAAAGTCCATAGTTCCGAAATAATGTAGAGCCAGATATTCAAAACGTGAATGGCTAATGTCTAAACAGAAAAAGGTTCCGAAAATGGAATATTCGATAGGGGTATACATCCTCAAATTAAATGTTTAGAATAAAACTAGAAAGATGGTCAATACTCAGATAGAAATGTACCCGGAAAGATCAAAACTCCGAAAGTATAGTTTTCAGAAAGATCGAAACTCCGAAAAAGTTTTTCCCGAAGGCCAAAACTCCGAAAGTCTGAAAACCGTCGAAACAATCAGCTGCGGAAGTTTCAGACTCGTACGAGTGTCATTACAGCACTCGCCTTCCGCTCATGCAGCAACTCCACGCGGGATACAATTCGTCTCTTTTCTTACTGGCTGCGTAAATATACAAGATCTTCATTCTCTGGGAATTTTGTCGAAATTGCCAAAAAATACGAATCATATAACTTTCCGAGATAAAAAAAAGGCTGTCGACGCTTCAGCTTCAGCGAATTTTCAACTTTATTTGCTAATTTTCTTTGTTTTAATAACGTAGTAGAATAGGAAGGTCAGTATTGAATTTGGGAAATAGCGGTTGAACGGTTTAAATTTTACGATTTTTCGAAATTTACGAAAATCTGAGTTTTTCGAAAATTTGTCTAAACGCCTCAATTTTTGCAAATTTCCTATAATATTGTTGTTAAGTGTGTTATTCCTCTATACTTTCCAGCAAAGTCGTTGAAATTATATTATGTAAATCAAAATACAAATAACGCTGCAAATTGGAATTTGCAAATAGCTTCCTCAAAATGTTCAAGATGATCGACGCTCGAAACTTATTTTATGAGGGAGCCAACATTAGAAATATAGTTCCTCACAGAAGAAGATTTGAGTATCGTGCATCTTTACAAATCGAATATTTCGTTCCTGTATTAAACAACGGAAAACAAAAAAAGAACTGGTTTTTTTCTAACCAGGAAGGAAGGTTTAAGGAATCAATCGATCAAAATTCTATTGAAATATATTTATTATAAATTATATTTAAAAACACAACAGTTTTTTGCCTCTCTCTACGCAGGTTCATTGAAAATGGCAATGAACTGTGTAAAAGTGGTCCGACATTTCGGACACCTTCTTCGCCATTCTCCATCCAGACGCGTTGCGCAGGTAACACAACAACAATTATGTCCACATGGAATAAATCCATGTGTGACGACGTTGTCCAAACATACTGTGCACTTCGGAGCTGTAAAAGAAAAAAAATCATTAGCGTAAGTCATAACTAGTTTGTGAATCTAATTTTAAGTCCTTGTCTTTCTATTTCGGAAATTTTTTTTTTTTGCGCATTTCCTGAATAAGAAATATTCGCGATTCAGAGTGAGACCCATTTTTAAGGCTTGATTAATATACTTTTCCGCTCAAAAGTTTGAATTGGCCGATTGATATTTTCAGCCGCGGTTAAAACTGGACGGCGCAGTCAGAAAACATAACACTCGAGTTCAGCAAACGTCACTTCGAGGGAGACAAATTAAGCTCCATTTTAGCTTCGATAATCATTACATTTTTCGCTATTGAAGACAATTTATAGCATCTCCTGGATTGCCGCGAATTTTTCCATGACATTTCCTCGAATTTTGTGTACCATATTCCCCATATAATTTACGTTGAATAGTTTATTGTTAATTTATTACATGAATACTTTTTTTTCTGTTGCCCGCCTTTAAAATTTTCTCATATTGGAAAAGTATGATGGCCAGTGATATTTTCAACCACTTAATATTTTTTATAATAACTCCCTTATCTTCTTATTCGTTTCATCACAAATCACCACGTGATCGTTTGTTTGTTTCTTAACTCTACAATTGTTTGTTGTTTCTTTCCACGCTCCGATGTTGCATCTGGTATCCGTGCATCCTCTGCCTTCTTTTTTACCCCGATTTGTCGCATCTCATTTTGACTCGCCTTTGTTGATCCCCCCACCCTTTTCCGCACATTTACGGTTTGCATTTTCCCCTCAAAATCTACGTTACACAGTTTTTTTTCTTTCATTGCATTTCCTCCGCCCCCTCCCCTCCTTGCGTTTTTCCATACATTTACGGTTTGCATTTTCCCCTTGAAATCTACGTGACATAGTTTTGTCTTCTATTATTACATATATATGCATTTAGTCTGTACTTGTGTTCCTTTTGTAGTGGCCCCTCTATCTGTTTTTTTTTTTCGTTGCCCGCCTTTAAAATGTTCTCATATTGGAAAAGTATGATGGCCAGTGATATTTTCAACCACTTAATATTTTTTATAATAACTCCCTTATCTTCTTATTCGTTTCATCACAAATCACCACGTGATCGTTTGTTTCTTTCTTAATTGTACGATTGTTTGTTGTTTCTTTCCACGCTCCGATGTTGCATTTGATATCCGTGCATCCTCTGCCTTCTTTTTTACCCCGATATTCTCGCATCTCATTTTGACTCGCTTTTGTTGATCCCCCCACCCTTTTCCGGACATTTACGGTTTGCATTTTCCCCTTGAAATCTACGTGACATAGGTTTCTCTTCTTTTATTACATATATATGCATTTGGTCTGTACTTGTGTTCCTTTTGTAGTGGCCTCTCTATCTGTTTTTTTTTCGTTGCCCGTCTTGAAAATGTTGCCACATTGAAAGAGGATGATGGCCAGTGATATTTCCAACCACGTAATATTTTTTATAATAACTCCCTTATCTTCTTATTCGTTTTATCACAAATCACCACGTGATCGTTTGTTTCTTTCTTAATTCTACGATTGTTTGTTGTTTCTTTCCACGCTCCGATGTTGCATTTGATATCCGTACATCCTCTGCCTTCTTTTTTACCCCGATATTGTCGCATCTCATTTTGACTCGCTTTTGTTGACCCCCCCTCCCCACCCTTTTCCGCACATTAACGGTTTGCATTTTCCCCTTAAAATCTACGTTACACAGTTGTTTTCTTTCATTGCATTCCCCCCCCCCTCCTCCCGTGTTTCCGTATATTTACGGTTTCCATTTTCTCTTAAAATCTACGTGACTGACAAATCAAATTTCTATTGCGTCTGAAAATTTCAATCGGTGCATCTACACTTTTGAGCGGCAAAGTACTTCTATTATTACTGGTGATTCGAATTGACTGTCAAATATACATTTCTGAATTCTCGTGTACTAGGCCCACTATCGTGTCTTGCAGCAAGAATTTTTGTACTTCAGATCAAGACCTAATTGTTGAGTAATGTCGTCCGCATCCACACTCCGAGAAGCGTGGGCAAAAGCACACAATTCACAAGGCTAGAAGCTTAGCAAACACGTGCTCTCGGCTGCATTACTGCATGCATACGATATACTCAACATTGTGCTTGATCAAAAGGCTCTGTATCGATATGTGGACCTACATTCAACTATATTTATTTGCGAATTGTAGCCTAATATCGTATCTTGCAGCAAGAATATTTGTACTTCAGATCAATACCTAATTATTGAGTAATGTCGTCCACATCCACGCTCCGAGAAGCGCGGGCAAAAGCCCACAATTCACTAAGCTAGAAGCTCAGCGAACGCGTGCTCTCGGCTGCATTACTGCATGCGTACGACAGACTCAACATTGTGGCTGATCAGAAGTCTCTGTATCGATATATGGACCTACATTCAACTATATTTTATTTCCGAATCCTAGTCAATATCGTATCTTGTAACAAAAAATTTTCATATTCAGATTAAAACCGTATTATCGAGTCATGTCGTCCACATCCACGCTCCGAGAAGCGCGGGCAAAAGCCCACAATTCACAAAGCTAGAAGCTCAGTGAACGCGTGCTCTCGGCTGCATTACTGCATGCGTACGACAGACTCAACATTGTGGCTGATCAGAAGTCTCTGTATCGATATATGGACCTACATTCAACTATATTTTATTTCCGAATCCTAGTCAATATCGTATCTTGTAACAAAAAAATTTCATATTCAGATTAAAACCCTATTATCGAGTCATGTCGTCCACATCCACGCTCCGAGAAGCGCGGGCAAAAGCCCACAATTCACAAAGCTAGAAGCTCAGCGAACGCGTGCTCTCGGCTGCATTACTGCATGCGTACGACAGACTCAACATTGTGGCTGATCAGAAGTCTCTGTATCGATATATGGACCTACATTCAACTATATTTTATTTCCGAATCCTAGTCAATATCGTATCTTGTAACCAAAAATTTTCATATTCAGATTAAAACCCTATTATCGAGTCATGTCGTCCACATCCACGCTCCGAGAAGCGCGGGCAAAAGCCCACAATTCACAAAGCTAGAAGCTCAGCGAACGCGTGCTCTCGGCTGCATTACTGCATGCGTACGACAGACTCAAAATTGGGTTTTTTACACAAAATTTTGTTTTTCTATATCACCACGATCAGAATGAAACTTAATATATTGATTGAAAAATTTCCATGCAAATGGAGCAACCGGTTTTATAATGTTGAGGCGATTTTAGTTTTTTTTATAGGACAATTAATTTAAGAATTTCCAAACTTCGAAAAGATCTAGCAACTTACACATCGGTTAATATTTTCTCCATCTTGGAAAATTATACCATGACTTCAAAAAACAGCCTGTCTGCTCAAAAGAACTTTAAACTGCTGATTCCAGCATTTCACTGCAATGTTACTTGTTGCTAATTTGACTTATTCTCGTTTCTTTGTTGACGGTTTACCGATTTCTCCTTATATTTTGATAAATTTACGCTGACGATGAAGTTTGCATAATTGAAAAGTATTTTTTGTTGGAACCCAACGTTGTGAACTTCAATGTAATTCTGAGCTATTCTAATATTTCGACATTTTTTTTATTTGTCGTGACGACGCTCACTAAATTTTCATTCATTATCCTATTCAATTTTTATTAATGCAGCCCGTTTTTTTAGGTAAAAGCGAAAAATATATTACGTATCACGTCATCTATTTACGACATACGCCTTGTAACATTACGGAAGATGCAAAATAGATTCATAGTATTTGTTTGTTTGTTAAAACGAACCAGAGTTCAACTGGTTTCTACTGTTGCTTATTAAACTCAAAAAATTAAACGTTTGTGAATTCCGTAGTTTTGAAACGAAAAAGACCGTTGAAAGTTTGACTACTGATTAATGAAAGGTTGAGGCAAATTACTATGAGAATCTATTTTGCACCTTTGCTCAACATGTAATGTTACCTTGTAAGTTGGTCTTCCTCCTCTTTGATCGTCTTTTGTGTCCGAGTGGTGCCGGTCTCTGCATCTCTCGTTTCAGCTGGCGTCTTCTCTTTTTCCGGAGATTCTTTTTCCGACTTTTTGATACTAAAAATTACACTCAGCTATTTTACTCAGATACATAGACGAGCCGCTGCGAGATCTCTCGATTTTCCCAATATAAAAATTCATTAGTTCTTAAACTCAAAGTTAATTTAGTAATTATTACCGTTATTCATTCCGGCCGAAGGTCCTGGTTCGTTGACGAGAGGAACGGTTGGCTGTGGCATTTCATGCAACATATCCCTCGCAGCTTGGGGAGCTTGTGGGAGGATTATTTCGATATCATCTGTAGAGTTTGATAAAAAGTTAAAAAATCGATTTGCAACAATGATTTGAATATCATATGAAATCAATTACACATTTTTTTAAATTTTGGTCGTGAGCGTTTACTTCTTCACGATAATACTATAGCCAAAAATCCCCTCCCGGGGAAAAAAGCTTGGACAAGTACATTTGTTGGTGATCCCCATTTCCATTTGTTTTCACAGAAAAATCTAATCCCCCCTTGAAAAAAATTGGAAACGCCAACAAAATAAAGAATTTAAGAAAACCCCCAAAAAAAAAAATTCAAGAAGATTGAGAAAAATGCAAGAAATGCGAGAATGGTAGAAAAAAATTAATGGTATTCGCTCAGCATAGAAAATTCTGATATCTATAAAAGGACAAGTATTCCCTCTCTGAAAATCATGTTGATGTTCGAAAATCAATTAACGAGAAAAAAGAAAATCTTCCAAAAAGACACGTCTCAAAAAAAGGAACCCCTAAATACAAAATGGCGAATCGACAGAAAAACTTCATAAAAAAATACAAAACTAAAGTTTGCCATCATATGTTGAGCGTATGCGCACAGAGTACTTGGCCGGCCCGAAATTTTTTGTATCAGCTTCCGCTATTTATAGATGGGTAGAACAACTCGGTTGTATTCATGAGAAAAATGATAAGCGTTACACAAATGTCACTGAACGTTATACATTCAAATGAATTAGTACAAATTCAAAGTTTTCTCTCAATTTGATATACAATTAATTAATTAAATCATTTGCGCAATATCTTACACAAGTATGGATACCTAGAAAAATAACAACTGATCACTAATTAAGGTTGTTGTGCCCGTGCAAACCGTCACGTGGGGACGAGTTTGGTTGGGACTGATTTGTTGGGGATGTTGCCAAGGTTGAGTTAAACTCCAACTCAATACTGTCAGTTTTAACTCTAAGTTTATTGTGAAGGGTTTATTACAATCGGGCTAATTGCCTCGAGACCAATGACGTTATAATATCTGATCGCAGAGTGCTCGGATCGCAGACTCTGGATTGCAAACTGGATAGCAGACTGTTGGAGACTTGTTCGCAGACTGGTTGATTTGGGCGTTGCTTTCCCTTTTTATGAAGTTAGGGGTTTTACAATTATTTGTGGAGGTGGTATTAATTGGAGGTGGTAATTAATGGTGGTGGGCAGTCGATCGTCCGATGCCTTGGGGTTATTGTACAGGTGCATCGCGACGGTCGATGCTGAGTTTGATCGTCAGCGTTTTGATATGGCCTCGAAGTTGGAGCGAAGTCCACTCAACTTGCTGAGGGATGCGTTTTTGAAACGGCGCGTGCACGACAGGTCGCTAAACTGTGCTGACGATAAATGTACTGTTGTACATTTATTTTTAAGGAATTTGGTTGCGCTCGGGGCACAACAATCCTCCCCCCTTAGGAAGACGAAACTTCGTTTCGACTCTTTATGTGTAGCAACTAAATTCTTTTAAATTTTTTGTGTCTCAAGGCTTACAATTTTTGCTTGTTTACAGTGTTTTTGGGTTTTTTTTTTTTTTTCTGATTAATAAATTTCTTCTTCGATAAACAATTTACAGTGTGTCGGTGTTAATCGATTTTTCGTTGTTTGTTATCGTTTTGTTTGGAGTACCGTATGTTAATTTTACGATTAGTATTCCAACTTTAAAATTTGAGTTGTGTGCTGGAAAAACATTATTATTTTCATTTGAATATTTTCAACTTATATGGTTAATTGCTAATCGGCAGTAGTGACGGAACATTTCCCGTCCAAAACCAGTATTCTTTGTATCGATGATTGTTGTAAACGCGATTTTGTCGTTTTTTTTTTTACATTTTATAGTGGGCGTTTCACTTGTTTGTACTACGTAAAGTCATTTATCAATTTTTTCTAGGGTTAATGATACTTTTTTTTTTATAATTTTCACTTTGTGAACATTTGTATTTCCTGGTTTTCTGCCTAAATAAGGATAGTTTGCAAGGGACGGTTTCTCCTAAACTTGCATTGCATATTTCGATACTCGATTTCTATCGTTTTTCATTCTTTAATTTTATCTTTCTACAAATTTTAACGATTTTCGTTTGACAAAAGACAATTTTTGTTTTCTTTGTTCATTGAAAGTATTTTTTTCCGTTGCTTTTAGTAACTGGAATCTGTTTCTATTCATTCTTGTGGATAACGAGTAGACTTTATTTGTTGCGAATTTCGTATTTTCGGCTAATGGGACTTTTTTCTTTTTTTTTTTACTACGATAATTATTTTTCTTTTGACTTCGATATGAGCCTAGTACGGTTGATTTGAGCTTGTCTCTATCTTTTTTATGGTTTTGTCAGGGTGCTCATGTCTGGATTAGTTTATTTTTTAGCGTAGGTTAACTGTTGATTCGAAAATTTGTTACGTTCTCTTTTCGTACCTTTTTTGTTCAAGAATATTTTTCTTTATTATTTTTATTTATTTCGTTTTCAATTTCTTCTATATTGCCTAATTTTTTAACGTGTGGGTGCTCGCTGCGAGGAGCGTCGTGGTAATTAAAAGTTGCATTTTTCGCTGATGATTTTTTGTTGTTCTGTCCTTTTTTTTCATCGGAGCTTCTTGTGAGGCGGGGTCTATTGCGGGTAATGCCTGCGTTGTCGTAGCCTTGAGTGGCCTTTTCCGTCCTCGTTGATGGGTCGAGTTGACATTCTCGGCCTGATTCAGCATTATTGTATGCAGAATATTTCACTTCGTCCGACTGATCTGATATTTCAGAAATATTGGACAGTGGATGTGAGTTTCCTTCCATGGCTTTGTTGAATTTTCGGAAATCCTTTTTTCGAATTGTTATTTCTTTATTGTCGCCCTTTTTTGGACCGTTTTGTAATGGGGGCTTCCATGGACTTGGACGTTTAATTTCGTCCTTGAGCATTTGTTTTGCTCGACTCGGCATTTTTGTTTTGCGAGTCTTTGGCAATTGACGTTGCCTAACATTTGATGATGTGGCGCCTTCCTCCGTGTGTATACGGTGATTCATGAAGTGCTCGGATCGGTGTATTTTTTCCTCGAGATGGGATATGTCGGATTTTTCTTTGATGGATTCCTGGAGAAATCCTTTTTTCTTTTCAAGGAATGGTGCTTGACTTAGAAGCACTTTCCAATGTTGTGCCCGTTTGCTTGTAGCGTTAATTTTTGGGGCATTTTCCTCTTGTGTTGAAGCTGTATTTGGCCTTTTTCCAAACTTTTCGATTTTCACGGTCGGTCTTTTTTCGTTGACTCCTTGTTTCCGTGCGCTGTCGATTACGACTGGACGTGTGTGTCCTTGTGAGGCGATGATTTCACCTATCGTCATTATTGGCGATTTTTCTTTGGCAGCTACGCGGCCTACGTTCATTTTCTTGGGTCTAGCGTAGTGTAAGCTTTCGGAATGGGGTGGCAATTTCAGTTTTCCCCTTCCGTTGATCAGTGGTTGAGTGTGTCCGTAAATCTTGATGTGACGGCCACCTAGTATGTCCACGTTGTGCCTTTTGATGAAGTCCATGCCCAGAACTCCGTCGGTGTTGATTCCGATCGCGTCGTCGATGACGTAGAATCCGTGGCGGACGTTGATTGCTGGCGTTTCCAACACCAGTTCCACTTTGCATAATGCGTGGAAAATTTTTCCTCCAATCCCTTTCAGCTCGATCGTCTCGTCGATGGCTTCTGTGTCGGGGTGGATGGCACTTTTCTTTATCAGGCAGCATTGTGCTCCTGTATCAATTTTTAATGTGAGAACTTTCTCTTTTGCCTGCGAAGATGCGATGTAGAAATCGCTTGCCGAATTTTCGGGCTTTACTGCGTGTATTTGTACGCTTGCATGGGTGACGTTTGACCCATCAGTTTTGAGCTGACCTGTAGCTCGCTGCTCGGAAATACTGCTGACGGTGAAGTTTTGGTCAGCCTCGATGGAGTTGACCGTGAATGACCCTACTGTTGGCTTCTGGTCGTTTGCATTTTTTTCTTCACCTGTCGAAGCGCTGGAACCCTTGTTGCTGTTGTTACGGTTGTTGTTGCCTTCGAAATTTCCTTGGTTTTGTCCGGAAAATCGTCGGTCGTGATCCTGACGTTGTCCCGAATCGTGTTGATTACGATTTTGTTGCCTCAGCCTACTGTGGCAATCTTTCCAGAGATGGTCGGAATTCTTGCTATGATTGCAGGTTATTGAACCGATCCTACCTGTGGGAACGGGTAAATGATATCGTCTGTCTGACGAATTTGAGCTTTGACATCCTGTTGTCGAATGGTCAAGTTTTTTGCACGTTTCGCGAAATTCGTGACGCCTCTCGGAGTGCGTCCGTTTTGCTACTGACTCGTAGCCTTGCAGGATTATTTCTTCGTTTTGGGCTCCTTTTATTGCTGCATTTAAGTTTGGATACCCTTTTGCTTTTACGAGAATTTGGTACTCTTTTTTGAGTCCTCTTTCAAAATTATATAACGCCATTTTCTTTACGTAGCGTTCTACCGCGAGTTTATCTTCTAATGACGGTTCGTTTTCTATGCTCGCTTCTATTAATTCCATTGTAAGAATGTGCAGTCTTTTGCCAAAATCGGCTATGCTTTCATTGAATTTTTGTTTGCACGTATGCATTTCTACTTGTAGAGCTTCTACCGTTCTTTTTACCCCGTATCGTTCCGTTATGTGTTGTCTGAATGCTTCGTATGATTCTATCGTTTTGTATCGAACGTCTTCCCGTGCGTCGTCTGTCAGTTTTGTTGCCAGTACAATTTTTAATAGAATTGATTTGTCGCTGTCGTCTACTAGGCTATGGGCTAGTTCGTACGCGTCTAGCAAGCTTTTCGCTCGTCTAGGATTTTCGCCATCAAATGTGGGAATGATTGCTCGAGCCTCACTGAGGGACATGCCTCTGGACCTTCTTAGAGGCGTGAGAGGAGCATCGTTTGTGCCGCCCGTGACACTATTGTGTGTATCGTCTATGATTAGGGTTTCCGGCATCGTAACGTTATGATTTTAAATAATAAACAAAAATAGATCTGGCAAATTTGTATTATGGAAGCTATTGGTTTCTTCCGCGTCTCGAAAAGATTTTTCCGACTCGTGAGTGCGTGAGTCTTGTTTAAGGTATCTTTGCTTCGATTACGTTGAATCTTTTTGACTGACTGGGGATTTTCTTTCTCGGGGGAACGTGTAAAAGAGATTTCGCTTGAGGAATGAGTCTAGGGATCGAGATAATGAGTGTACGCCTGGTAATTTCAAACGGTTTACAAACTCGTATATAGTTCGTTCGCTATTTTCGCGACTGGTTTTGGCGGGTTACAAGAGAAATTGTTCCGTCACTTACAGTACGATGATCTGGTTGATCTGCATGCTGCTGATCCTGTTGATCCGCTAGCTAGGTTCCTCTCGAATCTGGTGAATCTGCTGGGTCGATTGGTCCGCTCTTCCGGGACGGTTGTCGTTTTCCGGGTGTCGAATTGAACTGCTCTTGGGCTGTTGTCCTTGTTCGGCTGGTCCTCGGATACTTGAATGATGTCGTCCTTCTTTTGGCGTTGTGTGAAATTTCCTTTTCACCTCAGAGTCGTAGTCGAGTTCTTGAGTTGTGGCAATCCCACCAGAGATGGTCGGATTTCTTGGCAATCCCACCGCTGCCACCAATGTTGTGCCCGTGCAAACCGTCACGTGGGGACGAGTTTGGTTGGGACTGATTTGTTGGGGATGTTGCCAAGGTTGAGTTAAACTCCAACTCAATACTGTCAGTTTTAACTCTAAGTTTATTGTGAAGGGTTTATTACAATCGGGCTAATTGCCTCGAGACCAATGACGTTATAATATCTGATCGCAGAGTGCTCGGATCGCAGACTCTGGATTGCAAACTGGATAGCAGACTGTTGGAGACTTGTTCGCAGACTGGTTGATTTGGGCGTTGCTTTCCCTTTTTATGAAGTTAGGGGTTTTACAATTATTTGTGGAGGTGGTATTAATTGGAGGTGGTAATTAATGGTGGTGGGCAGTCGATCGTCCGATGCCTTGGGGTTATTGTACAGGTGCATCGCGACGGTCGATGCTGAGTTTGATCGTCAGCGTTTTGATATGGCCTCGAAGTTGGAGCGAAGTCCACTCAACTTGCTGAGGGATGCGTTTTTGAAACGGCGCGTGCACGACAGGTCGCTAAACTGTGCTGACGATAAATGTACTGTTGTACATTTATTTTTAAGGAATTTGGTTGCGCTCGGGGCACAACAAGGTGGAGCTAAATATTATATCAAATGACCCGTAATGCGTCGATAAAAATTGCACTTCTAGCAATTTTTTGTATTACTAGCTTGGAATATAAATCGTTTTAGGAGAGAACCTTGATTGACTCGAGATTTTCGCCAAGCTTTCGCGTGTCTTTTCTAAGAAGATTTCTGAAACCAAATAATTACGTTACGCCAAGATTAACCAAGCTGAGCACTATAATTCAAAATTTCGGGCCGGCCAAGTACTCTGTGCGCATACGCTCAACATATGATGGCAAACTTTAGTTTTGTATTTTTTTATGAAGTTTTCCTGTCGATTCGCCATTTTGTATTTAGGGGTTCCTTTTTTTGAGACGTGTCTTTTTGGAAGATTTTCTTTTTTCTCGTTAATTGATTTTCGAACATCAACATGATTTTCAGAGAGGGAATACTTGTCCTTTTATAGATATCAGAATTTTCTATGCTGAGCGAATACCATTAATTTTTTTCTACCATTCTCGCATTTCTTGCATTTTTCTCAATCTTCTTGAATTTTTTTTTTTGGGGGTTTTCTTAAATTCTTTATTTTGTTGGCGTTTCCAATTTTTTTCAAGGGGGGATTAGATTTTTCTGTGAAAACAAATGGAAATGGGGATCACCAACAAATGTACTTGTCCAAGCTTTTTTCCCCGGGAGGGGATTTTTGGCTAGGATATCACTTATTTTTTCTGATTGAAAGTCTCCAATTTTTTCAGTCCGGTAGGAATAATTTGCTGATTTTTCCCTAGAAGTGTACTCTGTGCAGCTCATTTGAAGCCAAAAATCATGTCTGTATCTTAATTTTTCACCGAGATATGATTTTGGCCCAATTCCATGATTTTTGCTCGAAAACGACGATTTTTCATAAATTTTCAAACGAAAATCGCTCTTCTCCGAGCAACGACGGTAAAATCATGTTTTTTGTCCACGTGATTCGTTAAGCTGGAAGGAAACGTCAATGCACGCCATAATCTCAATTTTTCTTGGGAATTGTATTTTTGCATTTTCATTATCAGCTTAGAAGAAAACGACATTTTTACATGACTTGGGAGCGAAGATTTTATTTAGTTGGGTTTATGGGAATGAATTGCTGATTTTTTCCCCAAAAATATACTCTGTGGAGCTCAATTTAAGCCCAGAATCATGTCTCTATCTCGATTTTCCACCGAGATATGAATTTTTGCCCATTACCATGATTTTTGCTTGAAAATGACGATTTTTCATCAATTTTCAAACGAAAATCGCTCTTCTCCGAGTGAAAATAGTATAAATTTTGATTTTTTTTCAAGCCACATGATTTGTTGAGCTGAAAGAAAACGTGAACACTAGGGTGCTTTTTTATTTGGCGACATTTTTTTTTTTTCACTCCCATCTCGCATTTTTGTGGGGAATACCTTAAAGAAAATTCCCTGAAAATTTGAGCCCTTAATATTAATTTTAAGTACTCGCCCAAGGCGTCCAATGATTTCCCCTTTAAAATACACGTAAAGTTCGATTTTTCTTCTTAAAAGTTCTACAGATCAGAGGCATTTAAAGGTACGATCTTGGTCGACGAACGGATTTATTCATAATTGAATGCTCTACAAAAGTGTCCATTGTGACGTAATTGTAACTCGAACTGGCGAGGTCGTACGGGTCACTAAACCCAATTTTTTCATGAAATTCTCGTTTTTTTATCTCTATCTCGTAAATGACAAGAGCTACAGGAAAAATAGGGATGACAAACTTGAAGGAAATTCAATTTCCTACAAAAAAGTATCCGAGCACTAAATCGCTAACATTGATATTTCTTGAGATATTGGGCTTTTAAGTTGAGGTAGTATGGAATTTTCGTGGATTATTGAGCTAAATTGTATAAGTTGTTAATTTATGATTCTTTATTGTCATTCAAATCATCAAATATTCATTTTTTAAGTTTTAAATGATTGAAAAGTTGAATAACTGAACGTTTTGAAACTGGAATTCGAGAAAAAAACACATTTTCAAAGTGCCCAAAATTGTTTTTTTTACTTTTCACGAATTTTTCGATTGATTTTCCCCTGATTATTCCAATTTACTTACCAGTAATTGAATACCTATACATTTCTAGTTACAAATATGTTGTAAATTTACAAAAATTTTGTAAAATTTGTAAATTTCTAGTTGAAAATTTTGTAAATTTACAACATTCTTTCAACTAGAAATTCATAGGTATTCAATTACTGGTAAGTAAATTAGAAGAATCGGGAGAAAATCAATTGAAAAATTCGTGAAAAGTGAAAAAAATAATTTTAAGGACTTTGAAAATGTGTTTTTTTCTCGAATTTCAGTTTCAAAACGTTCAATTATTCAACTTTCCAATCATTTGCAACTTAACGAATAAATATTTGATGATTTAAATGACAATAAAGAATAATAAATTAACAACTTATACAGTTTAGCTCAATAATCCATGAAAATTCCATACTACCTCAACTTAAAAGCCCAATATCTCAAGAAACATCGATGTTAGCGATTTGGTGCTTCAATACTTTTTTGTAGAAAATTGAATTTCCTCCAAGTTTGTCATTCTTATTTTTCCTGTAGCTCTTGTCATTTACGAGATAGAGGTGAAAAAACGAGAATTTTATGAAAAAATTGGGTTTAGTGACCCGTACGACCTCGCCAGTTCGAGTTACAATCACGTCACAAGGGACACTTTTGTAGAGCATTCAATTATGAATAAATCGGTTCGTCGACCAAGATCGTACCTTTAAATGCCTCTGATCTGTAGAACTTTTAAGAAGAAAAATCGAACTTTACGTGTATTTTAAAGGGGAAATCATTGGACGCCTTGGGCGAGTACTTAAAATTAATATTAAGGGCTCAAATTTTCAGGAAATTTTCTTTAAGGTATTCCCCACAAAAATGCGAGATGGGAGTGAAAAAAAAAAAATGTCGCCAAAAAAAAAAAGCACCCTAGTGAACACGTGCCATAATCGTGATTTTGCTCGAGAATGGTATTTTTGCCTTTTCACTATCAGCTTGCAAAAAAACGACATTTTTACATCACTTAGGAGCGAAGAATCTATTTGTTTGGCTTCGTGAACATGAAATGCTGATTTTTCCCCTAGAAGGACACTATATGGATCTCAATCCAAGCCCAGAATTATGTCTCTATCTTAATTTTTGATCGAGATAGGATTTTTTGCCCATTACCATGATTTTTGCTTGAAAAGGACAATTTTTCGACAATTTTCAAACGAAAATCGCTCTTCTCCGAGCCAAAATGGTAAAATTATGATTTTTTTTCCAGCCACTTGGTTTGATACGCTGAAACAAAAAGGAAACACGTGCCAAAAGTCTCAATTTATCGCGAGAATTCAATTTTCAATTTTTGACTACGAGTTGAAAAAAATCAATATTTTAGCATGAAGTTGTAGTGAAGAATTTTTTTCTTTGGCTCCATGAGAATTTTGGCAGAAAGGAACAAATGTACAATTTTTTCTTGTGGCTCAGCGACATGATTTTTATGTCACTGAGCCCTCGCAGCGACAAGATTTTTTTGTCACTGAGCCCTCGCAGCGACAAGATTTTTATGTCACTGAGCCCTCGCAGCGACAAGATTTTTATGTCACTGAGGCCTTGCGGCGACAAGATTTTCATTTGCCTCAGCAAAAAGATGTTTATTTGTCTTAGCGACAAGATTTTTGTTTCGCTGAGAGATATTATTGCTCAGCGATTAATCTTCATGTGGCTCAGCGACAAGGTCTTGATGTCACTGAGAGTTATCCGGAGCCATTAGATAACTTGCAGCGACAAGATTTTTATGTGCCGCTGCGACAAGAATTTTATGTGGTTCGATTCAGCGACAAGATTTTTATACCGCTCAGAGTTATTATGTATAAGTCATGCTGTAAAAGAATAAAATGGTGGGTGTAGGAAAAGGTCAAAAGATGTGGAGCATATTCATTCATGAAGCATATTCTCTCGTCATCGGAGCATGTCGATCGGTAATATGCCAGCTCAAAATTCCGAATTTGTGAGGTTATGACGATCTGTCAAAGCTGTATCACAGCATTCGTTCATACTCGGTAACGAAAAACCAGCAACACATTCTTCTCGCATAACCTTGCATCCTCAAGAAAATAAACGGTTAGCCAACGTTCGTTGTTTGACAAGGAACAATTGTAACAGTTATTTTCTCGAAAATGTCAAGAGCGCAAAAGAAAAATATGAAGTTATTTCAGTTATCTCTCTCACACTCGCATCAAATCGGCCCTTCGAAATATCAGCTGACATTTTTCGTTCGCTCGTCTGCACTGTCGTGTGCACGATGGATCCATTGGAATCATCGCAGCCTCGACCAATCAGGAATTTCGCAGCCCGGGATTGGCTACGATGGGCGCACAGACCCCTTTGAATGTGTTGTCGGGCGGCCATATACAGACACGTCAAATCCTTCGATGTAGCGTGGTTCTGACAAAGGCTGAGATAGGACTAAGCCCGTGCAAAGTTTTTTCTCAGCAATCACTTGATCAATCGTACTTATTTTAGGCTCAATCGAAAGAGCATCGCGTAATTAGTCTCCATGCCAATTTTCAGGTCGCTAGACGACTGCTGGGCTTTACAGTCAGCTGAAATGTCATCGAAATTTTTTTTCCCACCACCGCGAATCGTTTTACTACGAGAAAGTATAGACTCGGCGAGCGCTCGGGACAAGCAGACGAAGCACAGCTGTTTTCAAATGTACTTGTCCCGAGGCTCTGCCGAGTCTCTTGATGAAATATTTTACCATCGGTGTGTTCATCATCCATTTCGGGCTCAGAAGAAGACGAAGGTTGAAAGTATAAAATATCGTGATTCCTAGACACAAAGTTCATATAGTGATGATTACCGTTATGCATTTCGGCCAAAGGCGCCTCTTCAATTATGAGGGGGAAGGCTGGCGCTGGCAGTTCCTCCAAAATATCATCCCCTGCAGGTTGAGGAGCTTCCGGCTCTACATCTGAATCACCTGCACAGTTGAATGAAAAATTGTTGTAACCAAACTTCTTTACAATGAACCTTTTAACAATAAATATAGATCAAAATGTTGTTGAAAAAAACTTGAAACCATACACGCCTGAATTGATATATTTTCGTTTCATTTTTCGCCTTTTCGGCCTACAGTGTCTCATGAATTTTTTTGGCAATTTTGCGAGATTTCATAGGAAGCTGAGCGTTGTAAAAAAAAGGGAGACAAAGTGTCCACTCAGGCATTAATGGGTTCATCATGAGAATTGATTCCTAGATCACTATATTACGAAATATTTTACCGTTATTCAATTCGTCGTCCATTTCCAATTCGATAGCAAGTAACGGATCTGCCTGATCGACGTCGGCTTCTGCAAAGAAATATGGATCTTTAAGACATATTATGAAATTTCATACCCTAAAACCGGTGATAGCTTGTAAAATTTTGAACCAATTTTTCTAAGGGGGTTATAAAAAAAGGAAGACAAAGTGTCCACTCAGGCATTAATGAGAATTGATTCCTAGATCACTATAGAACGAAATATTTTACCGTTATTCAATTCGTCGTCCATTTCCAATTCGATAGCAGGTAACGGATCTGCCTGATCGGGGTCGGCTTCTGCAAAAAAATGTGTATTTTTAAGAGATATTTTGGAATTTCATACCCTAAAACCGGTGATAGCTTGTAATATTTTGAACCGATTTTTCTAAGAGGGTCTATTCAAACCGACAAATTTTTTTCTCACGTTCCAATTCCAACAAGTTGACTTTATGACAAATAATTCGACAAAGTGGAATGGCCAAAGTATTTTGATTTTCTGATATTCAAGGGGACTTTATATTCAATCAACAATTTCATTCACGGAAAAAAAGATTTTTTTTAGTAGATGCTTGTTTGTATTTGTATTTACCGATATTGATTGCCGGCTCTGCCTCATTGTCCATCGGTCCACCGATATCGATCGCATCGTAATCTGGATCAGCTTCTGAAATAATTCGATAAATATAAAAGACTGAAGATTGTGAAAAAGGGCTGGAGAGAAAGTGACCGTAATCATACACATCGACATTACAGGGTCTCTCGTTGTGACTTTTGATTTTTTCGCAAGTTAATCGCAATCGTAGGTCTAGCGGTAAATATTTACTTCATCTTCCGGAGAGATAAGTTAAAATTTAAATTCCATACAGAATGATTTGTATCTGTTTGGAACGAGTTAGAGCCACTATCAAAATTCGAATAAACTGCTTTTTATTTGTCAACTGCGAATAGTAATGCTTTCTTACCTGGTGCAATAATAGCGGGGCCATCTTCCACTTGAATTTCATCCTCAGAATGGTCTTCGGGAAGTCGCATGAGTGCTTGGCTAATATGGCCTTTAAGCACTGCGGTCAGATCAAGGAATTCAGCAGCCGATATCTCGTTCGAACTGAGTCTGGTCCAAGCTGATGGAAAAATCGAATTAATATCAGGCAGCACTGTATTTTAGATTTTGCATGAAAATACGAGATGCATTCAAATTTTGAAAAAAAACGGTAACGACCGTTTCCTATGTTTTCAAATGTGCTTTTTCGAATGGTATGAATAAATGGGTAAAATTATAGCCGACAAAACTATATTATAGAATAATCGAAACGACACCAAAATGACGTGATTTTTCGCTGACATTTCTTATTGGATGTCTTTGTTTTCTGTCGGTTTTTTTTCTGCCTGCCACCAATTAATATCGCGACCACGATGTCCGAACGAAAAATACATGGGGTAATTCAAATTGTTTTCACGTTTTCATTAGCTAAAATAGCGACCAGAGTAAGGATTTTTTTCTCGAAACTTGATGATTTTTTTTTTCGGAAACTATAGAATTGAGCAAACGTTGGTTAAGAGCGGGAATGTCTTGTAATTGAACAATTTTTACTCAAGGCCATAGTTTTCGAGGAAAAAAGCATCAAGTTTCGGTATAAAAAATGCGACAGCTCTCGCGCTAGCTCCCTTTTCAAAACGCGGTGCCGAGCCGCTGCCGCATCTGATCTCATTCTGGCCCCCATTTTGGCCAACTGAAGCGTCAAAAAACAGAAATTAATCATGTATTTTTGAGTGTGTCATCGAGGTCGCCACATCAAGAGACTCGGCAGAGTCTCGGGACAAGTACATTTGACAGCGTCGTCTGCTGGCCCGAGACTCACCCGAGTGTATTATTTCTAAGAAAAGCGATTTCGCCGGTGGGGGCAGACACTTTCTTGAATTACGAAGCTCAGGGGTAATTTCATGATCTGAAATTTGAACTGGAGACTAATTACGTTATCCCCCCTCGATTGAGCCATAAATCAACCCGATTGATACCGTAATTGCTGAGAAAAAACTTTGCACGGGCAAAATTATGCGCTGATCGAAGTGTGCGTGCGTGTATGTATACGACACAGAGAAAGGGCCCGTGTGGCCATCGTGTTTCTGATTGGTCGTGACTGACGACATATCCAGCTGTTCCCATCCGAGGAACACCTGTTGGTTGCCAGTTCACGAATACATCTTTATACATGTGTCGTTCGATTTCACGGTGATAAATATAGATATAGAAACATTCGAAAGTCAGATTGTCAAAATTAGAAAATCATAACCTAAAATTCCGCTAGCAATCGTGTATATTTTGACGGCCGATATTGACGCGCGTGTGAGAGAGATAGCTGGAACGGGTTGACATTTTTTGCCGACTTTGTGATGAATAATGTGCTAAAAGCTCTGACAGCTCGCCATAACCTCACTAATGCCAATTTTCAGGTAGCATTAACGACATGCTCCAGTGACAGGAGAATATGCTTCAGGAATGAATATGCTTCACAACCATTGCCCTATTCCTAAGCCCACCATTTTATTCATTTACAGCATATCTGGAATCGCCGCTGGCATATTATATTGATTGCGGAGCGACAATAACTCTCAGCGACATGAAAAACTTGTCGCTGAGCCACATGAACATCTTTCCGCTGAGCCACGTGTAATACTTATCGCTGCCAGCTATCCGAAAGCTCCAGATATAACTCTCAGTGGCATAAAAATCTTGTCGCTGAGCCACATGAAAATTTTGTCGCTGCGAGTTATCCGGAAGCTTTGGATATCTCGCAGCGACAAGTTTTGCTTCGAAAAGAACCAATAATTGTGGAGCATAACTAACATCGCCGCTGGCATATTATATTGATTGCAGAGCGACAATAACTCTCAGCGACAAAAAAATCTTGTCGCTGAGCCACATGAAAATTTTGTCGCTGCGAGTTATCCGGAAGCTTTGGATATCTCTCAGCGTGTTGTGCCCGTGCAAACCGTCACGTGGGGGCGAGTTTGCTTGGGACTGATTTATTCGGGATATTGCCAAGGTTGAGTTAAACTCCAACCCAATACTTTCAGTTTTAACGTCTAAGGTTTATTGTGGATAAGTTCGTTACAATTGAGTGTAAAATGCCTCAAGACCAATCGGTGTTATTAATGATTTGATAATTTCGGTATCTGATCGCAGAGTGCCTGATTTGGGCGTTGCGTTCCCTTTTTATGAACTAGGGGTTTTCGAATGATTGTGGAGGTGGTATTAATTGGAGGTGGTAATTAATGGTGGTGGGCAGTCGATCGTTCGATGCCTTGGGGTTATTGTACAGGTGCATCGCGACGGTCGAGTGCTGAGTTTAATTGTCAGCGTTTTTGGTTTGGCCTCGAAGTTGGAGCAAAGTCCACGAGACTTGCTGAGGGATGCGTTTTTGAACGGCACGTGCACGACTTCCTGTCGCTGATTATAATATGATGATTTTATGGAATTGGTTGCTATGCGGGTGCAACAATTCTCCCCCCTTGGGAAGACGAAACTTCGTTTCGACTCTTTATGTGTAGCAACTAAATTCCGTAAAAATTGGTCTTTTGGCTTACAATTTGCGTTTACATGTTTTTTTTGTGTAATTGTTATAGGTTTGTTTTTTGTTTTGTGTCCTTTTTTTTCGTGTTTTACAGAGAATCTGTATTAATTCGTCGTTGTGTTGGTGTATGTATTACTTTTAGATCTGTAGCTTGAATTTCATTTTTAGCTCGCGTCCACGAAATTGTCGTCGGGCGCTCGATGTCGGAAATTGTCCGAGCGCATCGGGCTTTACAGAATTTTCGAATGACAATGATTATTGCAGAAATTATTAGTACTGTAATTGTTATGCCATGAAGGGAATAATTTCCCAAAATGTGGAGGTATGGATCTGACCAAATGTCAGGTTCTTCGTTTAATTTATCTTGTAAGTTTTCAATTCTTTCGCCAAGTTTGTTGACTTCGAGCGAATTTGTAATGGTTTTGTTCGGAGTATTGAGATTCAATTTTAAATGTTTAACGAGTGGCTCTCCGATTTCGAAGGTTAGATTGTGCGGTGGTATAAAAGTTACTGTTTCTTTTTGTGTATTTTCTATGATAGTTGTTAGTTTAAGATCGGCGGCAGTGACGGAACATTTCCCGTCCAAAACCAGTATTCCAGTGTCGATGATCGTTGTGTACGCAGTTTTTTCGTTTTTACATTTTATTATGAGGGATTCTGGGTTCGGGGCTACGTAGAGCCATTTTCCGGGTTGTTCTAGTGTTATTAACATGATTTCCTCTAGTTTTACTATTCGTGGCGTACAGTTACTTTTTTCTAGTTTACTGCCTAGGAATACGGATACTTCGCAAGGGATTGATTTTCCTATTACTTGCGTTGCCTCTTTTGGTTGGCAATAATATTGTTTTTCCAATTTTTTGCATTCTTTTTCTTGTGACAATGAGAGATAGTTTCTGTTGTCTGTGTCTACCGTAATTATTTTTTCTTCCGTTTCTAGGAATTGAAACGTGTTTAATTTTGTTCTAACGGGTAACGGATAGACTTTGTTTATTGTGAATACGGTGTTTTCTATTAATGGTAGTTTTATTATGATCACTACTCGTGATTCGATGCTGTAAGATCCTAAATCGCATGTTTTCAATATATCTTGAATTTTTTCCGGTGTTATTTCAACTGGGAAGCTTAATCCAGGCGGGATACTTCCGCGTGCTTTTATTAAATAATCTACTAGTTGTCTAGGTGAAATTATAGTGGGGTCTACTATTCCTTTTTGGATTCCTACTAGGAAATTTGAAATTCGTCGTACGTCGTTTAATAATGGTGTAATTACGAAACCTATTGCGTCTATGTTTTCGTCCAGGTTTTCTCTTTGTCGTACTAGGTCTGTCTGTTCGTTAAAGGCTTTTTCTATATTTTTTGTTGCTTTGTCTAGGGCTTTTATTTCTGCATTAACTTGTGCTAAATTGTGTTGAAAAAGATTTGTCGATGATTTTAAAATTTGTAAATTCTCTTTCAATATGTTTTCGTCTGTTATTTGTCTGTTATTTATTTGTTGTATTTTCTCTTCGATTTTTTGGGCGTCGTCTGCGTCCAAATTTCCTGTTATCGATTTTATTATTGATCCTAATCCGTTTATTAGGCCTCTTTTTTGTCTTGGTTTATTTTTTCCGACGAGGTCGTGGATAGTTTGTAGTTCATTTTTTATTGATTCGATCATTGGGTCCATTGTGGTGGATAGTGTCGAACATAGGGTGTCCTGTTGCGTGTTGTTGCATATTTGTTTTAATTTTTCCATGGTTATTTCCAACGTCGACTCTCGGAGTTGGATCAGTGATAGGTTCAATGGGATTGCCAATTTCCAAACTTCTTTGATGGTATGTAGGGTTCCTATTTCTTCGTAATAGATTCCAGGGGCGGTTCGTAATTTTTCCACGTGGAATTGGTCCATTGCTGTTGTCAAGGACAGCGAGATCGCATACCTGTAATGGTGTGCTCTATTAGCTTTCTTGAATATTTCGTGGGAAAGTTCTTATCATTTTGTATTTCGCTGTTGCCTAGTGGTGGATTTTGCTGACGCTATATCCGCCTAAGGTGCACTTGCACTGGGCTGCGAGTTTGACTCGTGAATTCGTCTGTCTTTTTCTGGATCACGGTCGGAGTCTGGGGTGTCTTTTTCTAAGATCTGTCCTCTCTGTCTGCTAATCTTTTTTTCTATAAAATCTCGCGGAGTGGTCTGTCGCTTCATTACCACTCTGTTCATCGTTGCTGTCACGTCGTCACGTCGATCAAAACGGTGAGTTTTTTCGACAGAAATTTTTATTTACTATTTTAGTTTCTGTTTTAATTTATGTTATGAAATTTTTTTTTTCTTTCTTGAAATTTCCCTTTATTATTTTATTATTTTATTTTATTTTATTTTATTTTTTTAACACTTCGTCTGTAAACGTTTTTCCCGCACCGCCCGTCTGTAAACGTGGGTCTTTCGAGTCCGCTCATTATTTCACCCCCTTAACGTACTGGAAAAATTCTGAAAAAATTCATGCTACAATTTGAAAGTCTCGTTTTGAAGTCCCAGTTGTAAAATTTTCGAAAATTTTATTTTTTCATAAATTTTCTGTCAAATAAATGAATAAATTCGGATTTTTTTTTTTTTTACCAAAAAAATTGTAACTCAGAGAAAAAAAATGATAGCGTAGTTTTTCAAATTGGAAATCAAAGTTTAATAATGTAGCTTTGAGAAAAAAATTATTTCGTTCCGTTCGTTCGAAGTTAAATGCTTAAGTTTTGGGCATGAAAACAGACAATAAATTGCATTGCATTGCATTGCTATTTACATATTTTATTAGCAAAAAACGTATGTTTTTTTCCTTTTTCAACAATGATAAGTATCTGGGTGTATTACCGGGTGTATCGTGTTTTAGTTTTCACGCGACGCATTGGGCACAACATATGACGCGATGGTTTTCACAAACTGGTTTTTTGCATTTTGCACAGCAGTATGCGGTTTTTCGCTCGTTCGGAAGTCGACTCAGCCGATCGTTGCTCCATTTTTTAAAAAAACTTGAATAAAATTCAAAAATTTGTTCAAAAAAATTCGAAAATTTTTTCGAAAAAATTTCAAATTTTTTGTTAGGCATACTGCTACCAAATGAATGCCAAAAACACGATAAAACGTTTTCAAAAAAATTCCCTCACTTACCGGTTTAATACACGCCGTCTGTAAACCTGGGTCTTTCGTGTCCTTTACAATGTTCGCGCGCTTGTCGCGACTGCCCGGGAGCTACTAAAAATGTGCAACTTGGGCTATTGTTCCCCCTCCTACCTAACTTTTTTTAGCGACTGGAAGGAGCGTCCGTACATTCCTCATTTTCGAGAAACATACTAAAGTTGTTTTCGCTCGGACACGAAAGACCCACGTTTGCAGACGAAGTGTTAAAAATTTTTTTTTTTTTTTTATATATAATTTGTTTCTTTTATTTGATTCTTCCCTTTTTTCATTTTTTTTTGTATTATATTATTTTTCTTCCTTTTTATATGTAGCGTCCATGTGTGCCTTCCTTTTTGTTATTTGTTGATTATTTTTCCGTTTATTTATTTCCCTTAATTTTTTATTTTGTATTTTGTTTTTTATTTTATTTTATTTTTTATTTTTTTTTTTCAGAAAAATCATGTCTTTTCTGGGAAAGCGAAACCGCACGGTGTCGTATGGCGCAATAGCTGCCGTCCCTCCATTGCTGGAGGGACGGCAAGTTTTGGTGGATGGTGAGTGTCGTATTTTTTATTATTATTATTATATGTAACATTTTTCGTTTCTTTTTCATTTATAATAATTTGTTTGTTTTTTTTTTTTTTCTAGAAGGTTCCCAGATCGGAATACAACGGACCGGTTGGGCATCTCTGGCTGGCGCCGTTTGTGGCGGCGGCCAAGGTCGTTCGGGCGAGGCGGGTGGAGGCCGCCCTGATGTTGGCGCGCCTCTGGCGCGAAGACCCGTGGTCGTGCGAGGTTGACGAGTGGAACCCGGACGACGTTCCCGGCGACATTTTGGGGTTGCGTCGGCTTTTTTCGATGCCGGCGTTTCCGGGCCCCGTGATGGGCCCATGCGATGAGGAGCTGTGGGCGCTGTTCGGCCCCGACCGCTATCATCGAGGTTGCCGTCGTCGTGTCTGAGAGTTATGCCCGTGCAAATTAAATTACGAGCAAAAATTTTTTTTTTTTTGAAAATTTAATGTTTTTTTTTTGTTTTTTAACGTTGATTGAATGTAACAATATACTTTGAAAATTTAATTCTTCGTTTTACAATTTTATTTTTTCTATCCTATTCCCTTTTTTCCTGCCTTTCTTCATTATTTTTCATTATTTTGTTGTTTAATTCGTGTTATTGTTCGTTATTTTGTTGTTTTCATTTTCATAATTTTTTTTTTTTTTTTTTTAATTTAAAAAAAAATTTTTTTTTGTATTTTAGTTTACTATTTGTTTTATTTTCTTTGTTATCATTTTTATTTTGAATTTTCTTTTGTTTTATTCTTTTATTCTCTCTTTAGTAAGTTGGCTTAGTTATTTTCACTATCTCTTACTTCGTTTTTTTTTTTCATTATTATTTTATTTTACTCAATTTTATTATTATTTCCTTTAAATTTATTTTATTATTATTTTATTTGATATTTGTATTTCTTGCGAGTTTTATGTGTACGGACATCGCGAGTCCGTGTGCGAGCGTCAGCGTTTTTATATATAAATTTTTTTTTTTTTTTTTTGCTATTTCGTTGCGCTAAAGACTCGCGCGTGGTAATGGGTCAGGTGTCGGCGGCCATATTGTCGGCGGCCATGTTGTCGGTCAATGGGCGACGTACGGCTTAATGCGGTCGACGTGTACTCGCATCGTACGTCGTCCGCGGTTGATAATATAGTTCACGGCCGACTCTTTGCTCTTTATCGTGTAGGGCCCCGTCCACTTGGGGGTCAGCTTGGCTGATCTGCCTCGGCGCACGGTGGGATCGTGCAGGAGGACTTTGTCGCTAACGCGGTACTCTGGGTTACCGGCGGCTTTGTCCTTGCACTCTTTTACCTTTTCCTTTCCCGTAATTAATTGCTCTCGTGCAATTTGCCAAATCGCGCGCAACCGTTCCCTCAATTCGGCGACGTAATCGTCGTACGTGTATGTGGTACGAGAGGGTTGCTTGAGTGCGGTCGGTAAGTCTGCTCGTTTACCGAAAACGAGTTCGTAGGGGGAATATTTGGTCGCGGTGTGGGGGGTGGTGTTGTACGTAAACATAGCGTACGGTAGCCACTCATCCCAATCCGCTTGATCTTCTTGTATGAAATTTTTTAAATATTCCGCCAAAGTGCGATGAGATCTTTCGAGGGCTCCGTTTGATTGCGGGTGATAAGCCGTCGTTTGTATTTTTTTTATTTGCAGGAGCTTGCACATTTCTTTGAACAGGTCGCTGAGAAAGTTAGTCCCTAGATCCGATAAAATTGTTCGCGGGGTCCCGAATTTACAAATGATTTCGGTAATTAGACCCTTCGCGACTTCCTTTGCCTCCTGATTTTTTAAAGGTACGGCGGCGCTGTATTTTGTGAGCGCGTCTTGGAAAGTAAGGATGTATTTATTTCCTCTCTCTGTTTCGGGTAAAGGTCCTAGAATATCTACCGCACATTTTTCAAACGCTTGATCAGGGGTGTCGGTAATTATCATGGGTGCATCTTTTGTTCGCGTTAATTTATTTCGCTGACACTTATCGCATGCAGATACGTAGTCTTGGATCTCTTTTACCATTCCAGACCACGTGTATTTCTCTCTTATTCTTTCTGTCATTCTTTTTATGCCTGGGTGTCCGCCGAGTGGAGTGTCGTGGTATTCTTTTAATATTATTTTTCTTTCCATCTCGCTCGGGCACGCTCGTTCGTGGCTGGAGTCAGATGACTCGTCTTCGCTCTCGCTCTCTCCTTCGTCTGCCTCCGGAGATGCATTTTCTGCTGACAGCTGTTTCTTCTGTTTGTTTTCGCTCTGTCCTTCTTTGCGATCGCTCTGTTCTTTCGTGACGTATTGGGGGGCGGAGCCTGTAGCGCATGATGGCCGCCGTTCCGCGACCTTGCGCGGCTTTCCCCGTCCTCGCTTCTCGGTCGAGTCGCGTTGCTCGGCGTGAGTCAGCATTATTTGATAGATTCTGCTGAGTGCATCCGCATTTGTATTCTTTTTTCCAGCTTTATACTGGATTTCGTACGTATATTCCTCCAGTTTGATTCTCCATCGCATTAGCCTTGAACCTGGGTCTTTTACGTTAAAAAGCCAGGTGAGGGGTTTGTGATCGGTGACGATGATAAATTTCGTACCGTAAATATATGGGCGAAATTGTATGACTGCCCAAACGATGGCTAACATTTCCCTTTCTGTGGTGGAATAATTCCTTTCCGCTTTATTTAGGGTTCGGCTGGCATAGCAAATAGGTAAATCTTCTCCTATCTTCCCTTGCGACAAAATTGCTCCGATTGCTTTATCCGAGGCGTCCGTGGTAATTACGAACGGCTTGGTGAAGTCTGGATATTGGAGAATCGGTGCTGTGCTCAGCGTTTCTTGGAGTCGTTCGAATGCTTGGTGTGCGCTCTCTGTCCACTCGAATTTTTTCTCCTTTTTTATGAGTTCCGTGAGTGGTTTGGCTAATTTTGAGAAATCTTGAATGAATTTTCGATAGTAGCCTGCAAGGCCCAAAAAGGATTGTACTTCCTTTACGTTTTTGGGGACTGGAAATGATTTTACAGCCTTTATTTTTTCAGGATCGAGTTTCACTCCCACTTCGGTGATGACGTGACCCAAATATTGTGTTTCTTTTCGCAGGAAATGGCATTTTTTCGGCTGAACTTTTAGGTTGGCCTCTCGTAGCCGGTCGGTTACTTCTCGTAGTCGATCGTTGTGTTCTTCGAAGGATGATCCGTGGATAACGATGTCGTCGAGGTAAACGTAGCATTTTAATCCTTGTAGTCCGGTCAGGACCCCGTCCATCAGTCGTTGGAACGTCGGTGGGGCATTTTTGAGTCCGAAAGGCATGCGGTTGTATTCGTAGTGTCCCATGGGTGTCGAGAAGGTTGTTTTTTGTTTATCCTCCTCGGCCATCTGAATTTGGTGAAAACCAGAGGCGAGGTCGAGCGTGGTGAAATATTTTGCCCGACCCAATTGGTCTAAAATTTCGGAAATGTTGGGGAGGGGGTATGAATCTCCCTCTGTGACTTCGTTTAATTTCCGAAAATCCACTACGACCCGTTTGCGAATGTTGCTTTCGGCGTCGGCCTTTTTTGGAACGACCAGTAACGGCGCATTCCAGGGACTTTTGCTCGGACGTATGATTCCGTCTTTGAGCATTTCTTTTGCTTGTCTCATCACTTCTGCCTTGTGCGTTTCTGGCAACCGATATGGCCGTATATTTACCGGCACGGTGCCTTCCCGTGTGTGTATACGGTGTTTCACAAGATCCGTTGTTCCTAGTATTTCTCCCTCGAGATGAAATACGTCGGAATATTAGCTGCTAAATTCCCTTAGGAATTTTTCTTCCTCCGGATTGATGTACTTGATTTCCCTATTCTTTCCAGAGTTTTTCCTGTCTTTCCTGTCTGCTTAATGCGTTGATTTCAGGAGTTTTTTCTTCCGGTTTGGTTTCCGGTGTGGACTTGTTTGAGAACTCTTCGATTTCCACTGTGGGCCGGTTTATTTCGACCTCTTCTTCCAGGGAGTTCCTCAGGACAATAGGGCATGCGAGTCCTGTTGTGACGGTATTTCCGCCCATAGTGATGCCTGGAGCTATTTTCGTGGCAATTACGCAACCTACTCTTGATTGCTTGTTTTTAGCGTAGTGCACGCTTTCGGAACGGGGTGGTAATTTCAGTTTCCCGTCTCCGTAGATTAATGGTTCGGTGTGCCCGTACATCTTAATTGAACGGCCACCTAAGATGTCCACGTTGTGCTTCCTGATGAAATCCATTCCTAGGATTCCGTCGGTGCCGATTCCGATCGAGTCGTCGATGACAAAAAATATATGGCGGATATTTACTGCTGGTGTTTCCAACACCAGGTCTACTTTGCATATGGCGTAGAATTTGTTTCCCCCGACCCCTTTCAGCTCAATCGTCTCGTTGTACGCCTTGGTGTCCGGGTGGATGGCACTTTTTTTTATTAAATAACACTGTGCCCCTGTATCTCCTTTGAGGGTGAGAACCTTCTCCCTAGCCTGGAGTGATGCGATGTAGAAATCGCTCCCGAATCCTCGGGATTTATGGCTAGAATTTGGATACCTGCGTGGGTTACGTTCGACCCATTAATTTTGAGCTGACCTGTAGCTCGTTGCTCGGCAATGGTGCTGACGGTGAATTCTTGCCCGGCCTCGATGGAGCTGACCGTGAATGACCCTACTGTCGGTTTCTGGTCGTTCGACGTTTCACCTGTCGCGTTGCGGGAACCGTTGTTGTTTCCGCTGTTGTTTCGGTTGTTGTTACGGTTGTTGTTGTAGCGGTTGTTGCTGTTACGGTTGTTGTAGTTGTTTCCGGCTCGTCCGTGGAAATTTCCACGATTTCTTCCGGAATTCCCTTGCTGACAATTGTTTTGGCTTTGTCCAGAACCGTTTTGGCTCTGGTTTCGTTGCCTAAGCCTATTGCGACAATCTTTCCAGTGGTGTCCCGGTTTTTTGCAATAGGTGCAGGTTATTAGTCCTATGTTACCTGTGGGAACGGGTAAATTGTTTCGTCCGTTCGACGGGTGCGAGCTTCGGCAGCCTTTGGCCGAATGCCCGCGTTTTTTGCACCTTTGGCAAAATTCTTGACGCCTCTCGGGGTGCGTCTGTTTCGATACAGATTCGTAGCCTTTTAGGACCGTTTCTTCATTCTGGGCCCCTTTTATTGCCGCGGTTAAATCTGGGTACCCTTTAGCTTTAACGAGAATTTGATACTCCTTCTTGAGTCCTTGTTCGAAATTGGATAACGCTAGTTTTCTCACGTAGCGTTCTACCGCGAGTTTGTCTCCTAGAGAAGATTCGGATTCTATGCTTGCTTCTACTAATTCCATTGTAAGAATTTGCAATCTTTTTCCGAAATCGGCTATGCTTTCGTTGTGGTTTTGTCTGCACGTATGCATCTCTACTTGTAGAGCTTCTACGGTTCGTTTTGTCCCATATCGTTCCGTTAAGTGTTGTCGGAATTTTTCGAATGTGTCTATTGTTTTATAACGGACGTCTTCCCGTGCGTCGTCTGTCAGTTTTGTCGCAAGTACGAGTTGTAAAAGGATTGGTTTGTCACATTCGTCTAGTAAGTTATGAGCTATTTCGTACGCGTCGAGCAAACTTTTTGCGCGTCTAGGGTTTTCTCCGTCGAAAACGGGAATTAAAGCTCGTGCCTCGTTTAAAGACATGCCTCTTAATCTCCTCGGGGGAGGGGGCTCGCGAGCGGGATCGTTATTTGAGGCACCAGCACCACCTGCGGGTGGGTCGATTTCGAGTACAGATTGGTCCGGCATATCGTCGTTATGATGTGGGATAATGGACAAAGAGAGATCTGGCAAATCGGTTCTATTGAAACTTTCGGTTTCTTCCGCGTCTCGAAAAGATTCTTCTGAATCAAGAGATTTGTCTAGTGACTCTGTGCTTCGACTGCGCTTGATATTTTTGACTGACTGGGAATATTCTACTTTTGGGGGACGCGTAAAAATGAGATTACGATTGAAAAACGAGTCTAGGGATCGAGATATTGTACGTACGCCCGGTAATCTTAGACGATTTACGAGCTCGTCGTTGGACATGCGTAGGTGTTTGGTTCGCTATTTTCGCGACTGGTTTTGGCGGGTTACAAAAGAAATTGTTCCGTCACTTACAGTAAGATGGTCTGGTAGATCTGCATGCTGCTGCTGTTGGTTGATCCGCTAGCTCTCGAGTTTGGTGAATCTGCTTGGCTGATTGGTCCGCTCTTCGGGTTGACGGTTGTCGTTCTCCGGTTGTCGAGTTTGAACAGCTTTGGGCGCCCGTTGTCCTTGTCGACTTTTTCCGGATACTTGGCTGATGTCGTCCTTCTTTTGGCGTTGTGTGAAACTTCCTTTTCACCTCAGAGTTGTAGTCGAGTTCTTGAGTTGTGGCAATCCCACCGCTGCCACCAATGTTGTGCCCGTGCAAACCGTCACGTGGGGGCGAGTTTTCTTGGGACTGATTTATTCGGGATATTGCCAAGGTTGAGTTAAACTCCAACCCAATACTTTCAGTTTTAACGTCTAAGGTTTATTGCGGATAAGTTCGTTACAATTGAGTGTAAAATGCGTCAAGACCAATCGGTGTTATTAATGATTTGATAATTTCGGTATCTGATCGCAGAGTGCCTGATTTGGGCGTTGCGTTCCCTTTTTATGAACTAGGGGTTTTCGAATGATTGTGGAGGTGGTATTAATTGGAGGTGGTAATTAATGGTGGTGGGCAGTCGATCGTTCGATGCCTTGGGGTTATTGTACAGGTGCATCGCGACGGTCGAGTGCTGAGTTTAATTGTCAGCGTTTTTGGTTTGGCCTCGAAGTTGGAGCAAAGTCCACGAGACTTGCTGAGGGATGCGTTTTTGAACGGCACGTGTACGACTTCCTGTCGCTGATTATAATATGATGGTTTTATGGAATTGGTTGCTATGCGGGCGCAACACTGCACTCCAAATTAAAAAATTCAAGATGGCGTATCCGTTATGGTGGATCGCGAATACAAAAATCGTTTCATGAACGTGAAAGTTGGTACTCGGGGCTTCTTCGGGTCGTTGATTAAAATTCTGCACTCCAAACTTGCACATTGAAAATAGCGGATTCAATAGGGCAGAGCATGAATACAAAAATCCTTAAATGAACGCAAAAGTTGACACTCGGGCCTTATCAAGAGACTCGGCAGAGTCTCGGGACAAGTACATTTGAAAACAGCTGTGCGTCGTCTGCTTGTCCCGAGCGCTCGCCGAGTTTATAACTTTCTCGTAGTAAAACGATTCGCGGCGGTAGGAAAAAAAATTTCGATAACATTTCAGCTAACTGCAAAGCCCAGGAGTCGTCTAGCGGCCTGAAAATTGACATGGAGACGAATTACGCGATGCTCTTTCGATTGAGCTTAAAATAATTACGATTGATCAAGTAATTGCTGAGAAAAAACTTTGCACGGGCTTAGTCCTATCTCAGCCTTCGTCAGAACCACGCTACATCGAAGGATTTGACGTGTCTGTATGTGGCCGCCCGACAACACATTCAAAGGGGTCTGTGCGCCCATCGTAGCCAATCCCGGGCTGCAAAATTCCTGATTGGTCGAGGCTGCGATGATTCCAATGGATCCGTCGTGCACACGACAGTGCAGACGAGTGAGCGAAAAATGTCAACTGATATTTCGAAGGGCCATTTAGACGCTAGTGTGAGAGAGATAACTGAAATAAGTTCATATTTTTCTTTTCCGCTCTTGACATTTTCGAGAAAATAACTGTTACAATTGTTCCTTGTCAAACAACGAACGTTGGCTAACCATTTATTTTCTTGAGGATGCAAGGTTATGCGAGAAGAATGTGTTGCTGGTTTTTCGTTACCGAGTCTGAACAAATGCTGTGATACAGCTTTGACAGATCGTCATAACCTCACAAATTCGGAATTTTGACCTGGCATATTACCGACATGCTCCGATGACGAGAGAGAATGCTTCATTAATGAATATGATCCACATCTTTTGACCCTTTCTACACCCACCATTTTATTTATTTATAGCATGACTTATACATAATAACTCTCAGCGGTATAAAAATCTTGTCGTTGATTCGAACCACATAAAATTCTTGTCGCAGCGGCACATAAAAATCTTGTCGCCGCAAGTTATCTAATGGCTCCGGATAACTCTCAGTAACATCAAGATCTTTTCGCTAAGTCACATGAAGATTAATCGTTGAGCAATAATATCTCTCAGCAAAACAAAAACCTTGTCGCTAATACACATGAAAATCTTGTTGCTGAGGCAAATGAAAATCTTGTCGCCGCAAGGCCTCAGTGACATAAAAATCATGTCGCTGAGCCACAAGAAAAAATTGTACATTTGTTCCTTTCTGCCAAAATTCTCATGGAGCCAAGGAAAAAAATTCTTCACTACAACAGCATGCTAAAATATTGATTTTTTCCAACTCTTAGACAAAAATTGAAAATTGAATTCTTGCGATAAATTGAGACTTTGGCACGTGTTTTCTCTTTGTTTCAGAGTATCAAACCGAGTGGCTGGAAAAAAAATCATAATATTACCATTTTGGCTCGAAGAAGAGCGATTTTCGTTTGAAAATTGTCGAACAATCGTCATTTTCAAGCTAAAATCATGGTAATGGGCAAAAAATCATTTCTCGATGAAAAATTGAGATAGAGACATAATTCTGGGCTTGAATTGAGCTCCACAGAGTCTAGTTACAGGGAAAAATCAGCATTTTTTTCTCATGGAGCCAGCAAAATAAATTCTTGACGACAACTTCATGCTAAAATGTTGATTTTTTCCAACTCGTGGTCAAAAGTCGAAAATTTAATTCCCGCGATAAATTGAGACTTTGGCACGTGTTCCCTCTTTGTTTCAGCGTATCAAACCGAGTGGCTGGAAAAAAAATTATAATTTTACCATTTTGGCTCGGAGAAGAGCGATTTTCGTTTGAAAATTGTCGAAAAATCGTCTTTTTCAAGCAAAAATCATGGTAATGGGCAAAACATCATTTTTCGATGAAAAATTGAGATAGGGACATAACTCCGGGCTTGAATTGAGCTCCAAAGAGTCTTGTTGCTGGGAAAAAATCAGCATTTCATTCTCATCGAGCCAAGAAGAAAAATTCTTCGCTAGAACTTCATGTTCAAATATTGATTTTTCCAACTCGTGGGCAAAAGTCGAAAATTCAATTCTCGCGATAAATTAAGACTTTGGCACGTGTTTCCTCTTTGTTTCAGCGTATCCAACCGAGTGGCTGGAAAAAAAGTCATAATTTATACGATTTTTACTCGGAGAAGCGCGATTTTCGTTTGAAAATTGTCGAAAAATGGTCCTTTTCAAGCAAAAATCATGATAATGGGCTAAAAATCATATCTCGATAAAAAATTGAGATAGAGACATAATTCTGGGCTTGAATTAGGGTCCAAATAGTGCCCTTTTAGGGGAAAAATTAGCATTTTATGTTCATGAAGCCAAACAAATAGATTCTTCGCTCCTAAGTGATGTAAAAATGTGGTTTTTTTGTAAGCTGATAGTGAAAAGGCAAAAATATCATTCTCGAGCAAAATCAAGATTATGGCACGCGTTCACGTTTCCTTTCAGCTCAACAAATTATGTGGCTTGAAAAAAAAATGAAAATTTATACTATTTTCACTGGGAGAAGAGCGATTTTCGTTTTAAAATTGATGAAAAATCGTCATTTTCGAGCAGAAATCGTGGTAATGGGCAAAAATTCATATCTCGGTGGGAAATCGGGATATAGAAATGATTCTGGGCTTAAATTGAGCTCCACAGAGTATATTTTTGGGGAAAAAATCAGCAATTCATTCCCATAAACCCAACCAAATAAAATCTTCGCTCCCAAGTCATGTAAAAATGTGGTTTTTTCTAAGCTGATGGTGAAAATGCAAAAATACAATTCCCAAGAAAAATTAAGATTATGGCGTGCGTTGACGTTTCCTTCCAGCTTAACAAACCATGTGGACAAAAAACATGATTTTACCGTCGTTGCTCGGAGAAGAGCGATTTTCGTTTGAAAATTTATGAAAAATCGTCGTTTTCGAGAAAAAATCATGGAAATGGGCCAAAATCATATCTCGGTGAAAAATTACGATAGAGACATAATTCTTGGCTTCGAATGAGCTCCACAGAGTACACTTCTAGGGAAAAATCAGCAAATTATTCCTACCGGACCGAAAAAGTTGGAGACTTTCAATCAGAAAAAATAAGTGATATCCTAGCCAAAAATCCCCTCCCGGGGAAAAAAGCTTGGACAAGTACATTTGTTGGTGATCCCCATTTCCATTTGTTTCCACAGAAAAATCTAATCCCCCCTTGAATAAAATTGGAAACGCCAACAAAATACAGAATGTAAGAAAACCAAAAAAAAAAAGTTCAAGAAGATTGAGAAAAATGCAAGAAATGCGAGAATGGTAGAAAAAAATTAATGGTATTCGCTCAGCATAAAAAATTCTGATATCTATAAAAGAACAAGTATTCCCTGTCGGAAAATCATGTTGATGTTCGAAAATCAATTAACGAGAAAAAAGAAAATCTTCCAAAAAGACACGTCTCAAAAAAAGGAACCCCTAAATACAAAATGGCGAATCGACAGAAAAACTTCATAAAAAAATACAAAACTAAAGTTTGCCATCAGATGTTGAGCGTATGTAGAACCATCATGTCAAGCGAAAACTCAAACGACGAAGCTCGTCCCTCTAACCGAAATAAATATAGTACACCATGTCAATTTCTCCCGTAAACTAGCTTTAAACAAAACCAAAATGATCAAAAACTCTGTAGACACAATAGAAATCCTAAACATTACAGAAATTTTAGTTAAAACCGAACTGCCATCTGATCCGTCCAGTTTGGGCAACGTCCGTAATGATTTAACAAGGAAGGAAGTGGCATTAAAATCAGTAATAGCAAAACACAAGAAATAATTAGAACACAACGCATTCACGGTAGACTATCGACAATTGAATCAACATTGAAATTCGGTGGAATCTCATTAGGGTTAATTCACGTACTAGCAACAATGGGCTGAAGATTTTCAATGTATGGAAAAATATCATCCCTACTAAAATTCTTATCTTGCATTACAAAAAAGAATAAAAAAGCAATACAAAACGCGGACATAGAGATGCAACCGATGCAACTTTACAGCCCTCAGGTACAAATGATAAACCCACCACGCGAAATAGCGCTGTCATCGGAAAACCTCATAGAGCGAGAACGAAGTACACCGAGAGCAATTACGTATTATAGAGAAATTATACCTTAAGATTTATGCTAATCACCTACTGAAAAAGAGAACCAACGGAATCCTAATTTCATACCTTCTTTCGCTTAAGCCTCAAAACAACTACACCGCATGGAAGAAACATAACAAACGCAATTAAAACCTTCATGTCTTATGCACCATCCCTAACAGATATAAAAAAGAGAAACACAGACAGACAAAACACACACACAGGAAAAGAAGAACGTGAAATAAAAAAAAAATTCAAAAATGGAATCGCAACTACTCCAAATGGTTCCGTGCCCCATCTGCCCGACCAAAATTCACCACCGGCGCCTAGCCACGCACGTGGCCGAATGCAAAAAGCGATTGGCAAAAGGTTACATCGCCAAGCCGACAGCGGACAGAGGATGCTGTCTGTGCAAGGGAGCTTTCCCCGCACACCGGATGCTGGCCCATATGGACCTCTGCACCCTGTACTGGGTACGTAGAGGGATCTTCCCGTGGACATTTACGGAGGACGACATCGTAGAAAAGCATCGACGAGGTAGAAGACAACGACAACAATGAAGATACCGAAGATGACGACGACGACACTAGCGACAGTAATACGGAAGACAAAAAACCCACCCCGTTCCCCGCTCCCGTACTGAACATCATAAAAAAAGAGGACTCTGACGACAGTGACCTCACAATCGTAACGAACATGAAAAAGAGACCCCCGACAGAATCAAAATCGACGACAGTGACAACGACAGTAACGACAGCAGAGAAACGTACGTCCCCAAAAGACGGACCGTCACAAAAGAAAAAATCAACGAACTTTTATCTACACTCAGACCAAAAACACCACCCATTGACAACATCCCAAACTTACCAGGACCAAGCAACCGACAGAAAATCACTATTACAATGGACGCACGACAAATTATAAAAGCGAAAGCGGAACAGAAGACAACCCAATCAACAAAAAGACTGATGACTGATATTCCTACCAAACCCGAGCTCCCAAAAAGACAGAAAATAAGTTTCGCATCAGACGAGATAACAATCCCAACACTCAGCCCCGACGTACAGACGGAACTCGACAGTATAAAAGACTGGATTGACACAATTAGCGCGAAAAAACTTCCGACGGTCCGCACAATGATTTTAAAAACATTCGACGAGAAAACAGCAAAATTCGAGAGACGAAAACGACTTCGAGAGAGATCTGAAAATCTCTTCTCTTGGGTAATTAATAATCCTAGCCAAAAATCTCCTCCACGGGGAAAAAAGCTTGGACGAATCCATTTGTTGGTGATGCCCGTTTCCATTTGTTTTCACAATAGAATCTAACCCCCCCCCCCCCCCCCCTAAAAAAAATTGAAAACTCCAACAAAATAAAGAATGATAAAAAACCCTGGAAAAAAGGAAAGGAATTCAGCCTCAAAAACTCCGATATCTATAAAAAGGACAAGTATTCCCTGTCTGAAAATCAATTCACGAGAAAAAAAAAAATCTTCCACAAAAATACAAAAGTAAAGTTTGCTATCGCATGGTGAGCGGATGCGCACAGAGTACTTGGCCGGCCCGAAATTTTGAATTGAAGTGCTCAGCTTAATTAATCTTGACATAACGTAATTGTTTGGTCTCAGAAATCTTCTTAAAAAAGACACGCGAAAGCTTAGTAAAAATCTCGAGTCAATGAAGATTCTCTCGCAGAACGATTTATATTTCAAGCAAATAATACAAAAAAAAATGGCAAGAAGTGTAATTTTTTCCGACGCATTACGGGTCATTTGATTTAATATTTAGGTGCACCTTATAATTAGTGATCAGTTGTTATTTTTCTACGTATCCATACTTGTGTAAAATATTGCGCCAATGATTAATTAATTAAATTGTATGTAAACAGTTATTTGTTTTCGGCTGGATTCACATGTTAGAGCCGATCTCTGTTCGGTACTTGTCAGATTTTTGATATTCCAAATTTTACAGCTGTACGAATGGAGGATTTTTTTTGGGCTATGGGACCAAACAATGTACTTGTCCAAGTTTTTTTCCCCGGGAGGGGATTTTGGCCGGATATCACTCCTTTTTGTTGGTAAAATGCTAAATAAATAAGTCGCACTTGGTATCACTTTTTCGTTACAACTTTTTTTTTTGCAATGTTGGTTACGGTAATTACACTGATATTTATTTTACATTTTGAAAAATTGGTAAAAAATTTTGATCACTATTTTTTGTCATTATCTTTTGTGAAAATAATTTCTAGTCAATCATTTTTCTATACTGCATTTATTCAAGCGTTTTTTCAGTACTTTCTAGGAGTACGGGAGAATGAGTTATTAATCTATGTTTTCAAGAAAAATTCTACCAGATATATAACGTTACGAGCACGGGAGAGTTTTTTGAAACGAGAATTGTATCTTTTTCCACCCATTTTCTATTGCTTATTTTTCCGAAAACGTACACAAAAATCCGCTATCAATTGAAAGTTAAGGACGCAATCATTAGTTGTGTATAATGAGGGTAAATTTATGTTTTCAACTTCGTTTTCAAAAAGAGTATCAGAAGGACAATGGTTGAGTATTACGGAGCTTGGAATGCCCTTATGAATTCATTTATTTCAATCGTTCTCCCTCGTGTGTTATCGTTTTATTGTAAAGGTAATTAAATTATTAGTATTTTGTGGACAAAAGTTGGGAGATTTTTGAGAACTGTTGGTCGCAGAACACCTATTGGAATTAGCATTTGAAAATGTTGCGCGCGAGCGCCTATACAGTACGAGCGGTAGAGTGAGAGAGATGGTGTAGGGCGCAGAAAAAGTAGAGAGAGAGAGCGGCAGAGCGGGTCTACTTCAGATATATCTAAGAGTGGCCCTTAATATGGGTAAAAAAAAAAATTGATCGTGCTGCCCTCCAGAATGGTTCCGAATGATGAAAAAAAAATGTACGTGAAGCCTCAGCTATGTCCGTTACGAGCAAGGCGTGCCCGTAAGAACGAACTTAAATTTAAATATCAATTTTTCTCCATGATCGGACAACCTTTGATTTTTAACTTTCTAATGCTATTCGATATTGGTACTCAATACACAGATCAAGTAATAAGATTCTTCTTAATTTCGCAAAAATGTATAGGGGAATTTAAAACTTGACAAAATCTTAAACTTGGCGAGATTGTTCGTTTTATTGAAAACAAAGAAATGTTTCATTTGCACACATCATCCAATTGGTCGGAAAAAACTTGATATTTCAAAAATTGACACATAAGATATCGATACTTAGTTAGTCCAGTACGAATTTGTTTATTTAAACCACAGAAACATCGTTGAGAGTTTAGAGAAACAATGTGCGCGATCGCGAATAGAAATAAAAACAACGACTTGAGAACGAGATGCTTTGCGAATGTTCGTAGATTCGAGTTGTAATTCACGTTGCCTTGATCGATAATCGTCCGAGATTGAGATCACTCGGGAGATAATCGATGTGGAGTTACCGACTGTCACTTTCACATGGCCGGGCGCTTCACTTACCGCTAGAGCCGTTCCGAGCATTGATTATCGATCGGAGAATTTCGGCGGCCACAGCGCACTCGAGATCCAAGACTGCCGCCTTGTAGCGCAGGCGCGCGGTCTCGGTCCAGCTCACACACTCACCACACGTGCTACTGGGCCTCGAGGTCAACCTTGTTTTGAATTCGCGCACAAGAGAACACGAGGCACTTGATCGAAAAACTGTATACCGAGATTTGGCCGTGACAGAATTTCACGACAAATCTTCCCGAGGAAGATGGAGAATTCACGGAGCAGTCACTTGAGATTGTTCACTGAGAATTCACTTGTGGGAGTGCAATCAAAACTTTCGCGAAATGTTCACAAAACGCGAGATTTTCCCTGAGAACGCAAGATGTTCACAGACCGCGACATTTTCACTGAAAACACGATCTTTTGAGAATGTCACAGAGTTCGCCACAGAGTTCGCCATCGCGAAAGCATCCGAAGCTTTAGGCGATCGACATAGAACTGTCCAGGAGACCGTTTCACACACAAAAATTCCGCGCACAAGTCCTCGATCCGGCTCAAAGAACCCAATGTTCGAGCCGGATTTCCACTGAGAGCTTGATTACTCCCGAATTCTCCCACATTAGCTCTCGATCCGACTCGACCGACCAAATGTTCGAGCCGGATTTCCATTGAGAGCTTGATCTCACCCAAAATTTTCCAACATTAGCCCTTGATCCGGCTCGAAGGACCAAATGTTCGAGCCGGATCTTCCTTGAGAGCCTGATTGAACCCAAGACTCTCCGACACTAGCCCTCGATCCGGCTTGAAGGACCAAATGTTCCGGAAACTGACCCGGATTTTGCCGCTATTTTTATGATTGAGGGCGGGATGTTATGCAGGAGAGTTTTGAGTTTGAGAAAAAGAGAGACTGACACGAGGCTTTTGAGAGTACTCTTTTGTTTAGTTTATTGCTCATTTACATAGAGCAAAAGTCCAGATAAGAGCGATCACTCGCATAAAGATGCGTAACACCGACACGTGTCCGCCGCGTGGTAAGAGAAAACCGGAGATCACCACGAGTTTATATAAATAAATGTCCCGGAGAATACACTTGATTAAAATACTAAAGGAGCAGTCGCTTCGCCGCGAAAATGCGGACACTTTAACACAACGATTGGGAGTTAAACCGAGCACGGCTGAGCGGTCCTTGTCGGAGATGGTCGCGATGCCTCGTGTCGCGAGGTTCTAGAAAGCGAGAGCTCACACGTCTTCTCGGTTACGAGTCCGAAGAAGAAGAGAATATTTAATATGGACGCGGGTCAAGTTGTCACGATATCCCTTGTGGCAGCGACACCCGACAACTTGACAGCCGCCTGTTATCCATATTTGCGACTTTTATGCCACGCTGAGAGCGCGAGTCACGGCGCGGGAATTTGAGAATGCTCATTCCCGAACAATGATCAACCGCGAAATTCAAAATTACATATGAAAAATCGTAAAAAGTATGTAGATCATTCTTAATAAATGTATTGTTTTTTTTATTTAATTATGCATCAATTGGAGGAAATCGGTGACGGGAATCAAATTTCAACGTATGAATCGTTGTTGCGGTGATGCAAAACAAGTTTCACATCGACATAATAAAAAAATAATAATAATGACACCGATTATGAAAAATAAGGAATTTTATTAAAATTACGGAAATTTCATGCTTACAGGCACGTCTTTCTCTTGTCACGTCCGAATGGCGTGAAAGAAAAGTCGGATATTTAAGTGTCGAGCGGTAAACACTATGTTCCATAGGCTTTTCTGTCCAGATGTCTATACGCTACGCGTGTATATAGATATACTCCTAAGAGTATGGTGGGCGCACGCCGAAAGACCTCGAGAAGTCTTGCCCTTCTGAATGGTTGCGACTAGGAGAGGGATTCGGGGTATTTATGAGAAAAGAGATTTAGAGTTTCTTTATGCACTTTTAATGAAAACAAGGTATTAGTAAAATATAAAGAGTGAAATACAAACTTGATATGATATGATAGAATTATATTACCGGAGAGGTGTCCTTTGGTAGTCTTACTTGTTCTATTCGTTGGCGTAAAGAGTTAAAATATTCTTTGACTTTAACGAGGTAACTTGTACGTTTGAGATTCGGTGGTTGAAGAGAGTTTCTTCACAATGACAGACTGAACTACGGCTAACCGTATAGACGCGACGCAAGGTGCGAACAGAATGCCCTGATTGTGGAGAGACATGGCCTTTTTATAGGGCCAAAATATGGAAAAATAGTAGGGGCTTATGGGTTTTCCTGGAAATAAGATCGTAGTGACCTAATTGGATGAGCGGAAGCGTCGTATAGTCCATAGTGCAGTCCGGAAGTATAGCGGAAGCTAGATCCGTCTTTACCCGTTTAGTTACAAGTGTTTCGGTTACAAATTTAGCCCTAAACTCTGAAGCTTGTGTCGCGTGTCATAATTTATGGCCGAACACTTAAGTGTTGTTCGAAGAATTCTCGGAAAGGAAAACTTGTAGATCTATTCTATATATTAATAGAAAAATTTAAGCGTGGGTTGTGACACCTCCCCACTTAAGATTAGGCACCGTCCTCGGTGTCTACCAATTTATGCATATTGAAAGTGAAACTGCAAATATGCTTAAATGGTACAAAAATAAAATGGTTTTAAATTTTTCTTTTAGTATGGGTCGTCGTAAAATCGTATCTGTTGATGGGGGAAGTATGAAAGGGTTATATTTGGGTTTCGTGAGCGGTGTAAAGTTGTGATTGACCGTAATTTTATTTTCCTCCTATTGGCGTTAGACGGCAAAGTGCGATGATGTGATTACATCATGAGATCAATTCTATTGCTTGTTATCGAAGTAAATTTTTTTTTTTTTTTTCAGAGAAAAACGTAAACAAGCGAATAGATGACGTATGATCTTTCCTCATCCATTTTGTATGTCGATTGTTTTGCTATGATTTGATGTTAATCGAATTGATATTAAATTGCCTGTGCCATTGCGACGAGGAGGTATAGTCAACGATGAAAAATGATTTCGGTCAAGTTTTAGATTTTGATGAGAGGTTGTGAGAGGAAAAGGAATAGATACTGACTTCGGTGATTTCCCAAGATAAAAGAAAATTGTATTCTATGATTTTAGATTGATCCGATATGCATAAATTCTTATCCTAGGGTTAGTTTGTAAAAGTGCATGTTTAGGGTATGTATGTATGTGTCGTGTCAGTGTTTTCTATTATGGCACCGATTTCTTGGGTTCGGCTTGAGTTGAAACGTCATGGTAGAATACTGGCCGTGGAGTGGCGAGAGGGACGTCGTAAATTTTTTCGGGTCTCGGTGTCGGTTGAGGTTGTTCTACTCCCACGTAGCTAGGATGGTCCTCGTCTTCATCAGTCGATGGTTTACGGCAACACATGTTGAGAAAAAGACACGCGATGTAAACCAGGTGTCCTCTGAGCATGTATGTGAGTAGTATGATGGCTAGGATGATTTCCCCGTATATAGTTGTTGTAGTGTAGTCGGTCTGTTTTTGTTGATCTTCTTCTTGAATTGCAGCTGTAAGTAGTTTTTCTTCTATTTCTCTCAGCGAGGTGTCAAACTGCAGGCTTCCTTTCGTTGTTTGTGTTACGACAGTAGCGGCGAAATCGTGATTTCGGGCATCTACCAGAGGCTTGTAATTCGTGAGGTTGGGCATGAGTTGATTCACGTCCAGATGAGTTTCAGCGATGTAAATGTCCTTGATGGTGTTCTCGAGCGTTTGAGTTCCGGCTAATGTTGCGTAGTAAGTCTTTGCAATGCAGCCAGGCCTGAGGTTTAATATACCTGTGCCGTTTACTTCCGTTGCAATGGCCGTTTCATTGTCACATAATATTTGTACTCTTTCTGGCTGTGGTACTGAGAATAGCCATCCTGACATGGAGTCCAATTGTTTCCAATAGGGTGTCTGTTTCTTTATAATTTTTATATCACAGTCTCGGTATGATTCATGTCCTCCATCTGTTAACAGTGTTAATTCGCAGTTCAGATGTGCAGTTGTTTCGAAGATGGGATAATTGGGAGCACAAATTTCGTATTTTTCCAAATGTTGACATCGAGGGAAGTCGTTTTCCTGGACAAAAGCATATTTATCCATGTCCCTTGAGATGATGATATGTGATGCTCTTGGCTGAACGTATGCTGCTCCTTGAGTGTTGTTTCCGATGACTTGTGGTATTGGGAGGGGATGGAGTTTATGTATAATGAATTTGGTTGGTTCCAGAAGAGGGATGTGCATGACGATTATTATTTTTTTGTCATGATAAGCGGTGGCTAGACGGGATATTTTAGGTAAGGCTCCGGAGTGTATTTCGTCCAATGAGATAGGGAATAGGTATTGCTGGTGAGATTCGATGAAGCTTTTCACTATGAGTTCCATTGTTGTGGGATTGAGTAGTTCCGGATGAAGAAGACCGATTTTAATAAAATGAATGGCGTCTACTATTGCGCGTAGGCTTGAAAGATATGTGTCCGCGATGTTGTCCATGCTGTTTTTCCATTGCATTAGTTTCTGGATGTGTAATATTGGAGTTACCGCCTTTTCCCAAGCTTTTGATACATTTTTCCAGTTTGCTCTGTGTCTTTTTTCCAGTTCGTCTAGTCGGTCTGTCATATCATGTAATTCTGATCGTACAATGTGAGTTTGGTCTCTTACAAGAATAGCCATTTTCTTCTCGCTCTGATGGAGTTGATTGATGTGGTGATTAAAATAAGCGGCATCGTCAGTATTGAGAGTTCCAAAAAGGGTTTTGCTGATAGTTCCAATGAAGCCAAATGGAGCGCTTCTTTTGGCAATTCGTTCGATACCTTGTTGTTTTCGGATATATGTGAGGTATTTTTTTATGAGAGTGTGTTTGGATTTGAAACTGTCCTTGTCAAGAAATATTTTGCAGCGATCCTGCATGTATTGTTGACAACCGTGTTCCATCTGATCCACTTCAGAAAAGGTAGGTTCTTGCTCTTCAAATCGTCTCAAGTCTATGTAAGTTGTTAGGCGCCATTCCGTCCGTGTAAAATGAACCTCATGTAAGGGTTCGTAATATAATCCGGCGCGGTTGGTGATCTGTCGAATGTTATGTGTGGGGGGTGTTGTCCAGACTGATCCACAGGTAAGTGTGAAAATAATTATAGTGACCCTAGAGGTACACATTATAAGTCTAAAAACATATAAAAGAAAAATATATATAAGTAAAACTTTAGATAGTAATACAATATTGTTATTTTTGTTATTTATTAGGGTGTTTAGTATGGAAAAGTTTTATTTTATTTTATGTTACGGGTGAAGAGTGCGACTTATGTATATGTCCACATGTGTAAGTATGTATATAAGCATGTGCAACTTGCACCACTCCATTTTTTTTTTTTTTTTTTTTTTTTGTGACCATGTGTGTCTGGGACTATGTCCTTTCGGTCTGTGGTGGGGGTCTGTTCCAGATTTTCTTGCCTGAGGGGCCTCGTCACTTTTCGTCGGGATTTCCTCGAGAGAGCATCGCAACGAAGAGTTTCCACTGCGTTGAATCAAAGAGAAAATTAAAAAAAAATGGCCAAAAGACAACATTTTTCCTGGTGTCATGTGAGTATTGTCATGTCCCTTTTAGTGTTATGTATATTTTGACCTATCTATATTATTTATTAATTGTTGCCTGTGATTTGTTTATGTTTTATAGCGTGGGGACGTCATTCGTATCTCCCACATGAAGCGGCGGCGCCTGGAACGGCGTGAGATCCAAAAAGGAAACGAATGGATGGAGACGGCTCGAGGTTTCGATGCCTTCGGAATTCGGTGGATGTTGGAGGGCCGGTGGGGTCAGGTTCACCCTGACCATGACTGGGATCATCCCGCCTGGGCAACGCCGGACCCTGAGTTTGGTGCTTATGACCAGGACTGATCGCCAAACTATTCATTGTGTTTTTCTCTTATATATATATATTATGAATTTGAGAGCGAATGTACGGTGGCTTGTGCTTCTTCCGTGAGGAAAGAAGCGAATAAAAAAAAAAAAATGTTCAAATCTTGAGAAGAAGAGAAAAAAAAACAAATGTTTAAATACTTTTTACCTACCCATCCCCCCTTTTGTTTATTGTTAAATTCAAAATTTATTTAATTTATTTTCAAATACTTTTGTTGCCAAAAAAAAATTCTCATTAATATTAATATATTTTTTCTTATTATTTCTGTTCGGGATTCCGCCTTGCCTTACAAGCGGGCGAGCTTCCCGAGCAGCTCACAGCGCGGCAGCACCTCGTGGACGCTCTCGCTTCGCCTCAGCGCGCATGCGCGGCCCGACTCACGCCGGCCGGCGACCGAGAGCGGCCATGATTAATCGCTCTCTCGCTTCTTGACCGCGCTACAAGTAACATCGTTGTATCGCGTCCAAGTCTCCGTTAACCCTTTGTTCACCCGCACCCGCAATTACCTTTAATGTCCCGCTAATTTGTGCCTTCTGCACTCATTAATCCCGCTCGATTGGCGCATTAGGCGCAATCGACTCCTCAAGTCTACACCGCAAAATTATCCTTTCCTTTCTCACTGCGTGGCGGGCCGAGCCACGTGTGTCACCAACGTTCCACTGGCCCCGCAACCAAGTCGCGATTCTTGCCTCATTATCGATAGATTCTGTGCGCGAAATCCGATCCTTGTACACCGCTACGTACAAGCTACGCCGCTATCATTTGTATCATCATTTTGTGTCAATTTTAACTGTAAATAAATCACTCGACAAGCGGATCTTCCGCGCTCACACTTCGCGTCTTCAAACACGTTTATTCTCCATCGTCGGCACGATCCTCAACACCCGGCATCCTTAAAACAACTCAAATCCTGAACAATTTCCATTATCATTTTTATTATTATTATTATTATTATTATATTTTTTTTTCTTTCTATTTATCTATTTATTATTCATTTATTTATTCATTTATTTTCTCATTTTACTATCTATTATATATATATTATTATTATTATTATTTTTATTTTTTTTTTTTTTCTTTTTTAGATCCTTATATGAGGTTCATTTTTATGATTATTATATTTTCTACTGCAAGATCCGATACGGTAAATATGAAAATTTGATGAACTTTTTAGATAAACTTTTCTTAAATATATAAATCAGTTGAGTCGCCCTTTTTATCGCTACTTCCGCGATTCACCCTTATTTTGGTGTTTCGTTTGACACTACGATATTACTATTATTATTATTATTATTATTATTATTATTATTATTATTATTATTATTATTATTATTAACCAAGGAGACGTGATTAGTTTTCTCTCTTCCTTTTCTTGATGGGTCATTTTGAATTGCAATGACTATATATATATATTTTTTTTTCCCTTTTTTTTCAAAAGAAGGGCAGTGTGTTTCGTATATATTTTTGTTATAGTTGGCGTCAGATATAATGCGTGGCCATGCGTGGGGGAAGGAGGATTTCAATGTGGTTGGGAGGGATGTCTGTGAGTAATCTATCTTCCACGGATCCATCTTGAGTCAAACCCCGTGTGATTAAAATTCGTTTGATGTCTAACCCTGTCGGCTTGTCGCGTAATTTTACTCCAAGCGACATGGAATCACCATGTCCACGACAGTAGATTCCCTTCATTTTTAGAGGTCGTTTTGCTAAAATATCGTTAAGGAAATATGATTCGCTATCTGGCCACGGTCCTTCGGTTTTGGGTTCTGTATTTTCCAAATGAACTCTTATTGCTAACCCTTGGCCCTTCTTTATTCGTGGAGGTAGAGGCCTTAAATCGTAATTGTTCACTACTAAAATACCTCCAAGGTCTACAAAACTGATTGTTGCAAACCCGTTTGCTGTTTGTAAAATGTTCGCTCTTAACCATGTTTCAGTTATTTTAATGGCGCAGCTCCCGATATCCAATGGCTCTAATAATCCCATTTCGAAAATAGGAAATTCTTTAAGATATTGTTCGATGATGCCACTGTATTTTTCTATTCGTTTCAGATATTTTTTCTTTATGACGTAAAAGTGAGATGGAGTATATACTGTCCCTGTGTATACCACGTAGCTTTTTCCCAGTCGGTGGAGTGGAGATTTGGTTGGAATTAGTGAGTTCATGGCGAGCTGTGGGAATTTTTCTAATGAGTAATCTGTGTCCGTATGGTCTTATGTAGGTTCATGCGAGAGGAAAAGAGAAGCGAGAGAGAAAACGATATGTGTTATATCTAGGAGTTCTTAAGGGCGAAAAGAAGAAGACGGAGAGAGAAAAAGAAAATGATCGTAAAGTTAGAATTCTGTTGCCCCAAAGAGCTTTTCTACGAGGGCGTCCCATAGTTCGTCCTTTTCTTCCCGTGGTAAGGGAGGCAGACCGAAAAGAGTCCGCAGGTCAAAGATGTCCCCGTTTGTCGGTAGGCTTTTACTACGCGCGTCCTCTCCCCAAACGAGCTCGAGATTTTCTTTCAGGCGCCGTCGTACACGGCGTATTCCGACAGCATGGGCAATAAATTGTTTCAAGTATTTTCCTCGTCGGGGTGTTGTTTTCCTCGGCGCGGTTTGTATGCTGATTATTATATTTTGAGTCAGGTCTTCGAAAATCGCGTGGTCCCCATATGAATAAAAAGTCATGGTGGATGATGTCTGGATAAAAATGAATATTTCCCTGTTAGCACAATTTATCTTCCCATTCTATAGTTACTGCCTGTCCTAATTCGATTATTTCCCGATGGAGTAGCCATGCTAATTTGCAGTCGTTGCATTTGTACGGGGACCTTCGTTCAAAAACTTGGGTATTACAGGAGAAACAATGAGTCGCGCGGTTAACGCCCGGACATAATTGGTGTTTACCCTTCATTTCAAATGTCATAACGTCTTCGTTTTTGACCAATCTATCATTGCAAGTGACGCAGTAAAGTTTATCGAAAGCTTCATTTACCCAAGGGAGCGCTTTTGTAACTACTTCAAGGCATCTTGAAGTAATTAAATGTTTATAGAATTTATTTTTGTCGCCTGCTATTTTAAATCCGGGTATATCAAATATGAGTTCCCATTTCTCTTTTGCTTGCATTTCTCTTAGTACGTCTGAGGGAATCTTCATGCTTATTAGATGAAAGAAATTAGAGGAAGAGAAAAAAAAAATTTGTGTTAGTGTTTGTAAAAGTTCGGGGTTTTACCTTGAATTGAGTGGTTAAAACGATGATAAGTTGGTTCACTATGATTTTAGCAAATTTCGCGGAGAAATCAGAGCACTGGAATCTTGTGATCGAAATAAATTGGAGAATTATTTCAAGAGAAAAATTTCGTTCGGCGTTTCAAAAATTTTGACGAGACTGTTTGTCTAATTGGTTTTACATCAGCTTATATAGTTCTTGTTTGACTGTTTTGGTGGGGATTCATAGACTAGATGAATTTTGAGGACGATTTCTTCTCCTTGTCGAACTTTTAGGGAAAGTGAACCAGTTGCTCTTCTTTCCTCGTTTCTTTATTTTTGTGCACGTGCCGTAATGCGTGCACTAGGAGCGCGTGATTGGAGTAAACCGTATCTTTATAGCCTTTTTTTTCTATTCACCCCTTTGGATTTGGTCGCCGCGTGGGGTTTTCCGTTTTTAAAATTTTTATTGCTTAAGTGCAATGGTTTTTCTCAGAAGAGTTCCCTTTTTTTTTCTCAACGGAGCGAGGCTTCGTTACTCCGAGCCTTATATGGTTTGAGCTTGTCTAAGTGTTTTAATATTCGCTTTCCGTTGGTTGTTTCTAATATGACGTTGTGTTTGTCTAGTATCTCGGAAATTTGGTATGGTCCAACATAGCAACTGTCAAATTTACCCTTTTTAGGTTCCTTGATTGCGTATACCATGTCACCTGGTTTAAAGTCTTCAGAATGTACCTTTTTATCATAATAACGTTTCGAGCGGTATTTGGATTCTATTAATGATTTTGAAGCGAGTTGTCTCATCTCGTCGAGTCGGGAAGTGAGTTCGCATAAGTAGTCGCCATATGTTATGGTTTCTTTAGGGGGAGGAAACGAACTGGGAGTCCGAGCCGGTCTTCCATATACTAATTCAAAGGGCGTGAACTTTGTAGATTCGTGAACTGAAGTGTTATAGGAAAACATAGCGAAAGAGACGAGTTTGTCCCAATCTTCATATTTATTTACGTAATGTTTTATGAATTCTGCTAAAACAATATGACTTCGTTCAAGCGATCCGTTCGTCTGGGGATGATAACTCGAGGTTGCTAAGTGTTTGATTTTGAATATTTTTGCAAGATTGTTAAATATTTTTCCAACAAATGATCTTCCTTGATCACTTAGTATGATTCGCGGGCTGCCGAATTGATTAATTACATTTCGAGCTAGTGCGTCGGCAATTGTTTCAGCTTTTGTGTCAGGGATCGGAACGGCTATGCAATATTTCGTTAGATTGTCTTGGATGGTCAGAATATGTTTGTTTCCGTTTGGAGTCGTAGGTAGTGGCCCTACGGTATCTATTGAAATTTTGTCAAAAGGTTCTGAGGGCGTATCGGTGATTATCATCGGTTCGCGAGTTTTGATTCGAGTTAATTTGTGTAATTGACATTCCGGGCAGGTTCTTACATATTCTGTAACATCATCTTTTAGATTCGGCCAATAAAATCGTTCTCGAATGCGTTTATACGTTTTCGTTATTCCCTTGTGTCCACCCATTAAACTTTCGTGATATTCCGAAATTATTTCCTGTCGTACCGTCTCGTCGGGTATCGTTACGTTTCCGCGGCAAATAGTGATAGAACAATTACATTCACTTAAGCATTCTTCGAGCAGTTCGGTAATGAATGATTGACTAAAATTTTCAAGCATATCTCCGGGTTTTGATATTCTGAGTGAGTCTATCTGATAATTAATTATTGTGTCTTTTATTGTTTGAAAAACTTCCTTGATTTCTTGGACTGAAAACGTATCGTAATGTTTGTTTGTTAAGACTGCGCTCAGGATTTTATTATTTCCCTTCTTGGTGACCAAGACTTGATTACGTTTAGGTTTCTTGAATTTTAAATCTTGTGGAGAAATCATGTCTGTTTCGATAAGCAATCGTGATATGACAGTAGTGAATTCACAATCGGCTGAAATAAAATGTAGATAGTTTTCTCTGTGGTAGGTTAAATTTTCATTCGTGGAATTTATCTGGGGAAGTCTGTCTTCGTTTTCCATATTGGGATAATAGGTTCCTGGTGGTATAGTTTGAGAATTTTTCCTTATGTTTTTAGTTGGTATCTCTTCAATTATTTCGGGGCCACTTTCATCTGAAATTTCTTCTGGCTCGTTGAGATCTAGCAGTAATTTATTTTGAGGCTGTTGACGAGGTTCTTCATCGCTGCTTATATCTTCATCTACACGTGTGGTGGCAGGTGTCGATCTACATATAGGGTGTCGGAAAGTAATCATTGACTCTCGGGTTTTTCCTACTTCATTATCAGCATCTTCCGATTCTGTATATTCGTCTGTTTGAGTTCCGCAATTTTTGCTAGTATTGTGCGCGTTGTCCCACCAAAACTTGTCTCTTGTTGGAGTTTGATCGATTTCTATTATGTTTCTGTTATCCTTCGGTGTCTCTACGTTTGATGTTTCTGTTCCACTGCTTTCCAGTGATTCGTCTATTCCGAAGGCGAATTTTAAAACGTCTTTGAATCTTTTCGGTGGCGAGGGTTGAGAGGGGGGTTTTACCTTTTGAGGGGCTACTCTTTTTTCGGCTAGGCTTGGAAAAGCGCTGTTTCGAGCCTGGGCGGCTGGAGGTCGTTGCTCCGTGTCAGATGACTCGGATGCGACCTTAAGTGGTGGGGCCTTTGCATTTGTTCTAGGCATTCGTACTGGTACCACTGGAGGGGGTCGGGTAGTGACTTTACGATTTCTTACCCTCTCTGCGATTGTGGCACCGGGCAAATTTGATTCTTCAAGTACTGTAGGTAAAGGTTTGTTTTTGCTACCTAGTGGTCGTCCACGTTTTGCTACGGGGTTCAGAGCAGTAGCTCTGCGGGGAACTACGGCTGTAGTAGTTTTCTTTGCAGCGGATGATATAGGTAGTATCGTAACGTTAGGCGTTACAGGATTTCTGGAGAGGGCGTCGGCATTGGAGTTCAATCGCCCTGGTTTGTAAACGAACGTATATTCGTATTCGCGCAATCTTATTCTCCATCGAATTAATCTCTGAACGGGTAATTTGACCGAATCGATCCATTTTAAAGGCTCGTGGTCGCTTACGAGCGTAAAATGTCGTCCGTATAAGTAAGGTCTAAAATGCAATATTGCATATACTACCGCGAGGCATTCTTTTTCGGTCGTGCTATAATTTTTTTCTGCTGAGTTCAAGAGTCTTGAGAGATAAGCTACGGGTCTATCCTCCCCAACTTTTCCTTGACTTAGCACCGCACCAATTGCGTAAATTGAGGCGTCGGTGGTTAGAATAAATGGTTCTTCGAAATTTGGATATTGCAATACCGGTGTCGTGCAGAGGGCTTTTTTCAAATAATCAAAACTTCTTTGTTGGTCGGATCCCCATTTAAATTCGACATTCTTCTTCAATAAATCGCTTAGTGGTTTTGCTTCTTCCGAAAATTTTTTGATAAATCTTCTATAATAACCGGCTAGACCGAGGAATTGACGTACATTCGTTACGGTCTTTGGAACAGGAAATTTGTCGACGGCTTCTGTTTTCTTTGGGTCGGGACGAACGCCTTCGTCACTGATTATGTGACCGAGATATATTACTTCAGTATTCAAAAATTCACACTTGTCTGGTTGGAGGGATAGTTTGGCGTTATCGAGCCTATCAAAAAGTCTTCTAACTTTTATTCCATGTTCTTCTAGTGAGCTTGCAAAAAGAACAATGTCGTCAAGATATACGAATAGTTCGCTATCTTGTAGTCCTAAAAGAACTCTATCCATTAAGCGTTGGAACGTAGCGGGAGCATTTTTGAGACCGAATGGCATTCTTGCATATTCGTAATGTCCATTGGGAGTGCTGAAAGCAGTTTTCTGTCTATCTCTAGGGTCCATTTCGATTTGGTGAAATCCACTAGCTAAATCGAATGTTGAAAAATATTTGGCTCCGCCGAGTCTGTCAAGAATCTCGGTAATGTTCGGAAGAGGGTATGCATCGCTCACGGTTTTTGAATTTAATTCGCGAAAATCGATTACCATTCGCCATCTTTTATTTCCTTTCGAATCAGGTTTCTTAGGTACAACCCACAAGGGTGAATTATATGGGGACGCTGAATTTACGATGACGTTGTTTTCTAATAGTTTATTTATTTGCGTATTAATTTCCTCTTTATGAGCAGGCGGGAAACGGTATTGCCTTATGGTTACGGGTATATCGTCCGTGGTTGGTATGGTATGTTTAATCTCTATTGTCGCGGGTAATTTGTCGCCTGGTAAGTGGAACAGATGAGAGTATTCTTTTATGAGGTCGAGCACGTGCTCCCTCTCTTCGGAGTTCAAGTGGTCTAAGCGGAGACTTTCACGAATTTTCTGATCTCTGTTTGACGGGGTTTTTGTTTCACTTTCTTCACTTTCGGGTTCAAAGAAATCTTCTGAACTATCTGAGTATTTGAATGGAATTAGTTCTTGTGGGGGTACATTTATTTCGGCGTCATCTTCGTAAGCATTAATTGCGAAAATATAGCAAGTTCCATTATCGTTTGTAACTAACGCATTTCCCATAAAAATATTTTCCGGCGTTTGAATTCGCGGGAGGAATCCGGTTGTTAATTCTGTATTAGATAATTTAATGGGGACTTTCATGCGAGTCCGTGCCTTGAGTATGAAGGTGGTACCTGGGTCGTCGCGTATTGTGTTATACGTGTTATCCACATTTTCCGTGAAATGTTCGGAGCTGTCTTCGAACGGAATGGGATTTATTGGTTTTGAATCAGTGACTAGTGTGTTATGGTGAAAAGATAATTCTGCTTTTTCATTCTGCAAAAATTCGATGCCTATTATTCCGTCTGCTGGAATGGCGTCATTTTCATTTAACACTTGGAATTTAGCTGGTTTATCGAATAATGTTAAATCGGTAGAACCTAGCGTATGAATTCTTTCGGGAGTTATTCCGGATAGTGAAAGAAAATCGTGAGTTGCGATAACGCATCTGCGTTTTAATGCTGGTAATTTAATAAGGTTAATATCGGCTCCTGTGTCTATTAGGAAACGTCCGTAGCCCTTTTCGAGTTCCGGGGCTCGTAAAGTGATTATTGGGGAGCGTCCTTGTCCACTTGTCCATCTGACAAATCTCCTGCTGTGAGGAACTTCACAGTCGGGGGACGCTGGTTTTGAGAATCGCTCGTCGGTGCGTCCGCGCGACGGGCGTCTTGGGAGTTTAAATGATCCGAAGTGTTGTTTGGTCGGGGAGAGATCGGTCTCATATTTTGAAACGAGTCCTCGCGTTTATAGAGAGGATTTTGGTACATCGGGTACATTCCTTGGTAAAATTGATTATACTCATTGTACGGAGGGTACATGGGCGGGCCGTAAGGCATAGGTGGATAAAATGGTGACTCGCGAAATTGATTCGGGGGGTAGTTGTAAAAGTTTCTGCGGGGTGGATTTCTATTTGGAAATCGTTGCGGTGAAAAACTGTCGCGTCTTGGTCGTTGATCGCGAGGAGGGGTCGTATCGCGACGAAATAGTTTATTGAAATTCGAATTTTTATTATCGAAATTTGTTTCTCGATCTTGGAAAGATACTCGACGGGGTTCGTTATTTCCGAACCGGGGCTGATTATTCTGTTCGACTTGAGTGTATCTCAATGAATTTGAATTCCGAGCGTTTGCTCCTTGCATGTCTCTTTCAATGCGTTGGACGACTTTGAGTGCGTCCTCTAAAGTTTGAGGATCCTGAACGCTAATAGCGTATAATAAATCATCAGATAAACCTCTTTTGAATGATTCTAGGGCTACCCCATCGAGCATGGGTAGCATGTGAGTTGCTTCTTCTTCAGTAAATTTTTCTTTTAAAGCGGCTATCGCGCTTGTACGTAATCTTTTAATTCTTGTGTAATAATCTAAAACACTCTCGTCTCGTCTCAATCGGACGGCTTGAATTTCGGCACAATAGTAAGGATATGATTTCTTCGGTGAGAAATATTCTTTCAATGCTTTTGATAAATCTTCAATTGAATCCATTTCTTTATCAGCGATCGCGTCGCGAACTGTTTCTCTGAGTTTCGAACAAACTCCTTTGAAAAATGAAGCTTTTAGGCCTTCGGGTACAAATGTAAAACCGTTTTCTACATCTTCGATGAATGATTTGAGTGACATATTTTTGCCATTGAAATTTGGTACGTGTATCAATGCTTGTTGTAACGCCATACATTCGCCCATGCTTGTGAGCATAGCGTCTGTAATATTTTGGTGATGTGTAATGTTTTCAAGATCTGGATTAACCATTTTGATTGAGTTAATTAGTCTGTTAGGGTAATAATTGTGTTAAGGAATATTATCTTCCAGTGGCAACCAAAGGGTTAGGCACTCAGCGTACTCAATCCCACCGCTGTCACCAAATTTTTATCTGTCACGTCCGGAAGGCGTGAAAGAAAAGTCGGATATTTAAGTGTCGAGCGGTAAACACTATGTTCCATAGGCTTTTCTGTCCAGATGTCTATACGCTACGCGTGTATATAGATATACTCCTAAGAGTATGGTGGGCGCACGCCGAAAGACCTCGAGAAGTCTTGCCCTTCTGAATGGTTGCGACTAGGAGAGGGATTCGGGGTATTTATGAGAAAAGAGATTTAGAGTTTCTTTATGCACTTTTAATGAAAACAAGGTATTAGTAAAATATAAAGAGTGAAATACAAACTTGATATGATATGATAGAATTATATTACCGGAGAGGTGTCCTTTGGTAGTCTTACTTGTTCTATTCGTTGGCGTAAAGAGTTAAAATATTCTTTGACTTTAACGAGGTAACTTGTACGTTTGAGATTCGGTGGTTGAAGAGAGTTTCTTCACAATGACAGACTGAACTACGGCTAACCGTATAGACGCGACGCTAGGTGCGAACAGAATGCCCTGATTGTGGAGAGACATGGCCTTTTTATAGGGCCAAAATATGGAAAAATAGTAGGGGTTTATGGGTTTTCCTGGAAATAAGATCGTAGTGACCTAATTGGATGAGCGGAAGCGTCGTATAGTCCATAGTGCAGTCCGGAAGTATAGCGGAAGCTAGATCCGTCTTTACCCGTTTAGTTACAAGTGTTTCGGTTACAAATTTAGCCCTAAACTCTGAAGCTTGTGTCGCGTGTCATAATTTATGGCCGAACACTTAAGTGTTGTTCGAAGAATTCTCGGAAAGGAAAACTTGTAGATCTATTTTATATATTAATAGAAAAATTTAAGCGTGGGTTGTGACACTCTTAACGGACATAGCTGGGGCTTCGCGTAGATTTTTTTTTATTATTTGGAACCGTTTTGGAGGGCGGCACGGTCAATTTTTTTTTTCACCCACATTAAGGGCCACCCTAATCTATATATCCGAATTTTGAGATGTATCGCGCCTTCGCCACTAGGGCCCCACCATAGAAGAACGAGCGGTAGTGTGAGAGAGATGGCGCGCGTCGTAGAACCCGGTAGAGATTGATTGATTGATATATTTGATATGCCTTGGATTAAAATCCTTTAGGCAATTTTACATAAAGAAATTTACAAAATACATTTTTGCTCAAGAAGAACATGGAAAAAAGAGAGAGGATATAGATTATTAATAATATAATAGTAGAAGTACAGATAGAACAAATAACGGAATGAAACGAAGCCATAATACAACAGAAAATACAATTAAGGCCGTTGACATATTTACAAAACGAGATTGCCTTCCTGCGTAAATAAATAATCGAATAGTTTGATCTTGAAGGAGGATAACGACTCCAGTGACGTTATGACCGCAGGTAAAGAGTGCCAAAAATAAACCGATGCAAGATGAAACGAGTTACGAAGAGTAGCTGTTCTATGCAAAGGAATATGGAAAACAGGGACAGATTGCGTATGACGAACAGGGCGTTGAGACAAAAGAGCACGTGGGAAAAATTCAAGAAGGTACGAAGGAGCGTTCATGTGCAAGATTTTGTGGGTTTGAATCCCCAAAAAATATTGACGCCTAGCAGATACCGACAGCCAACCGAGTCGCCGACGATAGGGTGTAATATGCTCGTCCCTTTTGAGTAAAAAAATGAATCTAACGCAGGCATTCATTAATCGCTGTAGCTTGAGGTTCTGCTCATCGGTCAAATCAATGTAAACGAGACAGCAATAATCTATGGTAGGAAAAATGACCGATCTAACAAGCAGAGCCCTCAGCTCCCAGGATAACGACCTAGCGTGATATTTCAATTTGTAGAGAGCAAAATTACCTTCTTGCAGAACCGCAATGACCTGTTTGTGCCACGACAAATTCGAAGACATAACTATTCCCAAGTTTTTCACTTCGGTCACATAGGGAACAACTGTGTTAGCAACCACTATGGGCATTAGAGAATTAAGATCCAATTGGCCAACGTAGGCACTACTGCCTTGGATGAGAATTTTAGTTTTTTGTAAATTCAACTTGAGGCCATTGCAATCAGCATATCGGGCAATTACTTCTACATCATGGGAAATTTTTAAGAGACCAGCATTCAGTTCAGACGGTGGACAACTCAAATAGATCTGCATATCGTCTGCAAAGATCATGTGTTTCGAGTAAAGAAGATCATTTCCGATATCATTAATAAACAGGGAAAAGAGCAATGGTCCAAGCACAGAGCCCTGTGGGACTCCGGAAGTGGTTGTAAGCCAACAGGAGCAATTTCCATCAGAGTCGACTACGGCCTGAGAACGGTTCGTTAAGTAAGAAAAAATCCACTTAAGAGCACCGATCCCAAAGCCGAGCTTGCGTAGTTTTTTGAGAAGGATGATATGAGAGACAGTGTCGACGCCTTACTGAAATCAAACAATACTAGGATCGTCAATTCTCTGTTGTCCACCGCCTGACGAATATCTTGATTGATTTTCAACAGCGCTGTTTGAGTACTAAAGCCCTTTCGATAACCCGATTGCCACCGACTCAGTATGCTGCGGTTAGAGATAACATTAACCATTTGTTTGTGAGCCACACGCTCAAGAATTTTGGACAATCCACAAAGATTGGCTACCGGTCGGCAATCAGACTCAGATCTCGGTGGGTTGAGCTTCAGCAGAGGTCGAATAAATGCTCGCTTCCAAGAGTCAGGCAAGTGAGAGATCGCTAGGCTAGTGTTAAAAAGTTGAGTAAGGATAGGGGTTAGAACTGGAAGAGACATGTGAATTGCATAGGAAGATAATCCATCTGGACCCTCACCTAACCCCGATTTCGTTTGTCTAATAAGTAATTCAATCACATCCGGAGTTATCGGAGAAAAATAAAATTCATCTTGCATTGGTTCAATACGTTCCTTTTCGAAAATAAAAAATGAGTAAGTGCATGGGGGTAAAATATTAGATATACTGGCAAAATAAGCATTAAGATGGTTTCCTGTGAAATAAGTAAACGGCGATAAATCGTTAGATTTTGTAAGGCCATGTCTCAACAATTCTTTCCATAGCGACAACGCATCTGGACACGAGGAGAAAGCGCGCAGCAGATAATTATTTTTCGCCATCCTCAAATCAATAGTTAGTTTGTTCCTAAAATTCTTGTAAATATTAAAGTCATTAGCAATTCCAGAACGCTTGGCACGCTTAAACAGTAAATTTCTATTTTTGATCATCGCCTTTAACGAGTCAGAAAGCCAAGGGGATGCAGGTCTGTGTACCCTAAAGGAGCGATATGGCGCAAGAGAGTCAAAAACGGGCGACACCGCGTCGCGAAGTAACTCCAAAGATTCATCGATGTCGGCAGGTGCCAAAAGATTAGTGAATTTCGCAGAATAGCGAGCAACAACATTAGAATTAAGTAATTGGTGGAACTGAGATTTATTAAATTTGTTTATCAATCTCCGCATAATAGTACGCTCCAGAATCGGTGGAGATGAGAACGCATAAGATAGCTGAATATAGTCGTGACCGGCAATGAACGGCTCGTCCGATTTTTCAACGAGGGTGACTTTGTCTTTAGAATCAACTAAATAAACATCGAGCAGAGACTCTGATGTTGACGAGTGATGCGTTGCATCCGTTTCGATGATGTGCAAAGATAGAGACGCGGCTAACTCCTTCAAAAATGTCGCCTCAAAATTCGTACAGAGTAAATTGCAATTAAGATCTCCACAAATAATTATATTGCGATACGCAAAAGAAAAACGATTGAATGCTTCGGTAAACTCATTAAACATGAGGCCTTTTGGGCGACGATACATAACAGTGAATAGTAGGGATTCATTACAAGACGAACGAAGCTCGAGGATCATAAATTCCGGCGCGTTAAGAACTAGCCCACAAGAGTTGTATAAAACTTTAAATTTCAGTGAATTATGAACATTACAAGCTACGCCCCCTCCTCGTGTGATTAGCCTATCATGTCTTATAATCGAATAATTCTCAAGATTTACAACGTCATCAGAAACTTGTGGGTGTAGCCAGGTTTCGGAAATGGCAATAATGTGGAAGAATTTGGCTGTCACACGCTCACGCAACAAATCAATGTGTCCCAGCAGAGAGTTGGCGTTGAATAGGAAAACATCGAGAGAATTTGGAGAAGTGGTGGAAGAAGAGTTGGATGGTCCAGCAGTTGACGTAGTTGGCGTAGTAGAGACCGACTCGAGTTATTCGATCTTATTTAAATCACTCTCAGAGCTGATAAGGATGGGAGTAGATCCATTTGATTTTCGCACCCAGATATTGCCCGCTGCGGACCAAACGTAACTAAATTTACGTTGCTTGGCTCGATCTTTGGCCATCTTCTTCAGTCTGTACACGTCCGGCGGCAAATGCTCGTTAAGGAAAATTCGGCCAGGCAGATCGAGGCCGAGAACGTCTTTTATTTGGAGCACACGTTTCTCTCGTCTTTTCGAAATGGCAAAGTCTTTTACTCCCGATGATTTTAGCTGGACAATACCCAGATAGAACAAAACGTCCAATGGACGTACTTTTTTGATCCATTGAGCCCGAAAACGTCCAAGACCATACGGGACATTAAATGAATGTACATTATACGTCTAATCATAGTTCATATAACTGCCAAGTGCGAGACACAATTAGTACGTTCATTGGACGTCCATCTTTCGGCTACATTAAAACGTTATTTCGTGTACATTAACTGGACGTATAATGTATGTCTATGTACGGACGAATAATATACGTCCATGGGACCCATACATTGGACGTCCATCTTTCGGCTACGTTAAAGCGTTATTTGTGTACGTTAACTGGACGTATATTGTATGTCTATGTGCGGACAAATAATATACGTCTATGGGACCCATACATCGGACGTCCATTTTTCAGCTACATTAAAACGTTATTTCGTGTACATTAACTAGACGTATATTATATGTCTATGTACGGACGAATAATATTCGTCCATGGGACCCATACATTGGACATCCACCTTTCGGCTACGTTAACACGTTATTTGTGTACGTTACCTGGACGTACATTGTATGTCTATGTACGGACGAATAATATACGTCTATGGGACCCATACATCGGACGTCCATCTTTCGGCTACGTTAAAACGTTATTTCGTGTACATTAACACGACGTTATTTCGTGTACATTAACAAGACGTTATTTGTGTACGTTAACTGGACGTATATTGTATGTCTATGTACGGACGAATAATATTCGTCCATGGGACCCATACATTGGACGTCCATCTTTCGGCTACACATATAACATACGTTCATGGGATCCATCCATTCGACGTCGATTTTTTGGCTACGTCAACACCTTATTACGATTACATGGATTGGAAATTCTTCGCATGTCATACGGACATATCCGCACTTTTGGCGTGTCACTCTTGTGGGTGTGTATAAGTGTGCACAGTGCACACTCTACGAAATTCAGAACCGCACTAAAAGTTCGATAGTTTGGTGCAAAAAAGAGATATTCGAATTTTGAAAGCGGTGTTCTAAAAAAGATGCATCAGGCTTCATTTTGTTTTTTGTTTTTTAAAAACGCTATTTGAAACATTTAATTCATTTATCTTTAACGACTTTCGATATTTTGACCAATCATCTCATTCTACCACAGCGCCATTAGTGTTCCGTGAAATAAAGTCGAACAATTCCGCCATATTGAATTTTCTCATTGTACCGAAAGCCGTACCACTGTTGTGTCGTATCTCATTGTACCGAAAGCCGTACCACTGTCGGTTTCGTGTGACGTGTAAAATTGTGTATCAAGGTGAGTTTTTCATTTTATTTTATTTTACCGTGCTACATATGCAACTTCGTATTCAATGTTCCTTTTTCAAAAGATTTTATCAATTTGAAGCAACATTTAATGATCTAGTAACCGAGTCTTGTTCAACGTTGAGGTTATGTAGCCACGTGTTGTTTGTGCCGGGTTTTTTTTCGAAAGAAATCTAAAGAAATGTTTTTCTTTCATAGATTTTTTCTTCACTATTGACCACCTTGGCCGTCGCTCGTGTTCGTCTTCCGTGATCGCGGTGATCGCTCGGCTTCGCTTTCGATCGGTCGTTTCGTCGATCGAATATCTTGGTAAGTTTCACATCTTATCTCATGTATAAAAGATCGACTTTCGAATATTTCTTGTATCCCAGAGTCCCTCGGAGGCTTTCGTAGTGTTTTCGAAGAATTGCTTTTGATCTATTTCCTGGAACTCTTAAAAATAGTCGTCGCAGTTCCTTTTTCGTGCCGTTGCAAATATTTATTAGTGCCTGCGAAGTTCCTTCCAGTGCTTCTGGAAATATTTCTAGTGCTTGCAAAGAGTTGCTTCCGCAGTGTATTTCTAGTGTCTTTGAAGAATTGTTTGGTAAATATTCGATATCGCGGCACCAGCGATTTTCGGGCTGATTTTTTTTTATGAGTTTTTTATCACCTGTGAATGATATAAAAAGGTTTTTTATGATGGCGCATGACCTTTTTTGCAAAAAAAAAAAAAAATTGGGTAAGTACGCGGTTTGCGGACTTGTTCACGTTTGTCTTCTGTGGGTGATGGTTTGTTTGGGTTTGGGTCTTGGTGAGTGGGGGGGGGGCTGCGCCCCCCCCCCCTTTTTTGATTTTTTTAAATTTTTTTTTGATTTTTTTTTTTTTTGCAAAAAAAAGTCATGCGCCATCATAACAATACTAGTTATGATGTTTACAGATCATAACGCGACTGTAAAAAAAAAATCAGCCCGAAAATCGCTGGTGCCGCGATATCGAATATTTACCTTCTAGTGCCTGCGGAGAGTAACTTTCGCAGTGTACTCTTGGCGTGCTAGAAGAATCGTTTTTAGTCAACTTCCTGCGTCTTTTACAAATTGTCTTCGCAGTCCTTTCTCAGTGGCTCTGGAAATATTTCTAGTGCCTGCGGAGAGTAACTTTCGCAGCGTAGTCTTGGCGTGCTAGAAGAATCGTTTTTAGTCAACTTCCTGCGTCTTTTACAAATTGTCTTCGCAGTCCCTTCTCGGTGCCTCTCGAAATATTTCTAGTGCCTGCGGAGAGTAACTTTCGCAGCGTACTCCTGACGTTTTCGAAGAATCGTTTTTAGTCAACTTCCTGCGTCTTTTACAAATTGTCTTCGCAGTTCCTTCTCGGTGCCTCTGGAAATATTTCTAGTGCTTGCAAAGAGTTGCTTCCGCAGTGTATTTCTAGTGTCTTTGGAGAATTGTTTTTTGTCTACTTCCTGCGTCTTTTACAAATTGTCTTCGCAATCTCTTGTCAGTGCCTCCGGAAATATTTCTAGTGCCTGCGGAGAGTAACTTTCGCAGCGTACTCCTGGCGTCTTCGAAGAATTTTTTTAGTCAACTTCCTGCATTTTTCAAAAATTGTCTTTGCAGTTCTTTGTCAGGGATTTTGGAAAATTGCCGTATGATTTATTTTCATCGTTCTTAAAGAAATACTATTGCCATTTTCAATGTCTTTGGATAATTTCCTTCGCATCCTCAAACAAAAGTAGTTTTTTTTTTTACGGAAAATATTAGGATGATTATGGCTCGAAAAAATTCAGTTTTTTTCCCGAAGATTTTGGAACCATTCCCAGATTATCAAGAAAATCACTTTTTCGAATACCGAGAGATTATCTAGAGATTTCAAAGACAGATCATGGGGAAATTTTCAAATACTCTTCTAAATGAAGATCGTACGAATTGTACAATCGTATTGTACGAATTTCGAATGAGTTTTTCACATATTTTTTCACTACCGTTGGAGGAAATATTTTTATCGTAGAAAAAAAAAGAAAGTGGAAACTTCTACAAAGTAGTTCGGCTTGTTTCTCTCGTTAATTGTTATTGCGTACAATTTTATTCGCGTCTTGCCTTATGCAAACTTTAAATGTTTTGACAGCAATTTAAGTATTATTTTTCTTATGTTTAAAATCAGTACTTCTGCGAATTTTGTCACACAATTGAATTTCAAATCTTTCCCTTTCATTTTCAACATTGCAGGTTTAATTATGGCTTCGTCGAATAAAAAACGGAAAGAATTTTGTGAGATGTCCGACAGATACTTCCGACAAATTAAAAAAAAAAATTGTGTCCGAGCAGTTCCCACTCAGAGACCCAAAAATATTGTTGATATTTCCATTCCGACGACTACGATGAGGGGCAGTGATCAGCAGCTTAGTGAGGTTCTCGTTCAAAATCCTGGTCCTTCGACTTCTTCTAACCACGATCCTGTTGCGTTTCCATCAGCTGTCTCAAATACATCGAAACAGGATTTAACCATAGAAGATGTGGGATCCCAAAAAAAACAATTTTCACCGCAAACTTTAGCTGAATGGGCTGTCGCAAATAATATAAGCCATCGAGCTACAGATCATCTGCTCAATCTGTTAAGACTCCATGAGTGTTTTCAAAATTTTCCGAAGTCGTCCAAAACATTATTATCGACACCAAGACGCGTCAACACTGTCCCTATGGACCCAGGCTATTATTGTCATTTTGGTTTACGTTCTGGGCTGATCCAGTTCTTACAATCAAATTGCAACTTTTCACCAGAAACCTTTTTCTGACAAATTGGCATCGATGGCCTCCCAATCTCAAAATCGAGCTCACTCCAACTATGGCCCATTTTATGTCGAGTTTACGGTACTCGATATGTATTTTGCATTGGTTGTTATGCTGGAAATAGCAAGCCTCAATCCGCCAATGAATTTCTGGGGTTATTTCAGGAAGAAATTAGTAGTCTTATGCTCACAGGACTGTCACATCGCGATCAAGAGTCGCGGCAGCGGCTCGACGCCAAGTTTAAAAGAAAAGCGTAGCGCGCGAGCCGGCCGTACTCTTATATACAGTAAAATAGGCATTTTATGACGTCACAGAAACTTTAAATCGATCTCACAGGAGAACGGGTTGAGGGAAAAATCTCATATTAGATTTGAATTTTCTATGATTTTTTATCTTTCGAATGGTCCTTGGTAGAACAAAATCCGTTCAGCCAATCCAGAGAAATCTAACATTGAAGATTTTGGACGCGAGGTTTGGGATCCCTTCTGTTTCTTAGAGTCAGAAAGGCGTAAGTTATGTGCGCAGGCGCTTGGACATACGCCCTTACGTGCCTGGTGGACATTTTCGGCCCGTGACGTCACCCGCCCCGCTAAACGTGGTATCCCTACTCTTTGCGCGCCACTGAGCGAGAGAGACAGACTATATCGGGCCTCTCTTTCCGTATGGTTTTCGTTGTTTAGCTACCATGGTTTTCGTTGTCTAGCTATCATGGTTTTTGTTGTCAAGGTACACGGCTCCATGGTTTTTGTTGTCTAGGTATATTTCTCCATGGTTTTCGATGGGTAGGTATATTTCTCCATGGTTTTTGTTGTCTCTGTATATTTCTCCATGGTTTTTGTTGTCTCTGTATATTTCTCCATGGTTTTCGATGTCTAGGTCGACGGCTTCATGGTTTTCGTTGTCAAGGTACACGGCTCCATGGTTTCTGATGTCTAGGTATATTTCTCGATGGTTTTCGATGTGTAGGTATATTTCTCCATGGTTTTCGTTGTCTCTGTATATTTCTCCATGGTTTTCGATGTCTAAGTATATTTCTCCATGGTTTTCGATGGCTAGGAATGTTTCTCCATAGTTTTCGATGTCTAGGTCGTCGGCTCCATGGTTTTCGGTGTCTAGGTCCACGGCTTCATGGTTTTTGATGTCTAGGTATATTTCTCCATGGTTTTCGATGTCTAGGTCGTCGGCTCCATGGTTTTCGGTGTCTAGGTCCACGGCTCCATGGTTTTTGTTGTCTAGGTATATTTCTCCATGGTTTTCGATGTGTAGGTATGGTTTTTGTTGTCTGGGTATATTTCTCCATGGTTTTCGTTGTCTCTGTATATTTCTCCATGGTTTTCGATGCCTAGGTATATTTCTTCATGGTTTTCGATGTCTAGGTCGACGGCTCCATGGTTTTCGTTGTCAAGGTACACGGCTCCATGGTTTTTTATGTCTAGGTATGTTTCTCCATGGTTTTTGATCGCTAGGTTCATGGCTCCATGGTTTTCGATGTCTAGGTCGACGGCTTCATGGTTTTCGACGTCTAGGTATATTTCTCCATGGTTTTCGATGTCTAGGTCGACGGCTTCATGGTTTTCGATGTTTAGGTATATTTCTCCATGGTTTTCGATGCCTAGGTATATTTCTTCGTGGTTTTCGATGTCTAGGTATATTTCTTCAAGGTTTTTGCTGTCTAGGTATATTTCTCCATGGTTTTCGATGCCTAGGTATATTTCTCCATGGTTTTCGGTGTCTAGGTCCACGGCTCCATGGTTTTTGTTGTCTCTGTATATTTCTCCATGGTTTTCGATGCCTAGGTATATTTTTCATGGTTTTCGATGTCTAAGTATATTTCTTCATGGTTTTCGATGTCTAAGTATATTTCTCCATGGTTTTCGATGTCTAGGTCGTCGGCTCCATGGTTTTCGGTGTCTAGGTCCACGGCTCCATGGTTTTCGGTGTCTAGGTCCATGGCTTCATGGTTTTCGGTGTCTAGGTCCACGGCTTCATGGTTTTTGGTGTCTAGGTCCACGGCTCCATGGTTTTCGATGTCTAGGTATATTTCCCCATGGTTTTCGATTTCTAGGTATATTTCTTCACGGTTTTTGATGTCTAGGTATATTTCTCCATGGTTTTCGTCGGCTTTGTATATTTTTCCATGGTTTTCGATGCTTAGGTATATTTCTTCATGGTTTTCGATGTCTAGGTATATTTATTCATGGTTTTTGCTGTCTAGGCATATTTCTCCATGGTTTTAGTTGTCTCTGTATATTTCTCCATGGTTTTCGATGTCTAGGTCCACGGCTCTATAGTTTTCGATGTCAAGGTATATTTCTCCATTGTTTCCGATGTCTAGGTATATTTCCCCATGGTTTTCGATGTCTAGGTCCACGGCTCCATGGTTTTTGATGTCTAGGTATATTTTTCCATGGTTTTCGATGTCTAGGTCCACGGTTCCATGGTTTTTGATGTCTAGGTCCATTCTTTCATGGGTTTCGGTGTCTAGGTCCACGGCTCCATGGTTTTTGATGTCATTTGTTTTTCATCTCAAAAATCAAAATCTTCTTCATTCAAATTTCGGCAACATAAAAAATATTTATCAGACTTTATGATTGAAGGGGTTGACCGGGGGTTGCCACGGAAGTTTTTGACCTTTGCACGGTAACCTTATTTTATTAAAACTTTCCGGTGACGTGGGGTCATAAATCACCCCAGTTTTAAAAACTCCCTGTCTCTTCTAAAATTCAATGAAAATGATCCACCTTGGGCTTATTCTTTTCGTTTTTCAATGCAGGATCACGTGAGCCTGGGGCAATTTCGCTCGGAGTCAAAAAATAAGCCAAAAATGCAATAAAACGATTAAAAAACGGGAGAACGACGGGAGAAAGGGCACGAGGGAAAAGGGTGAAGTCTCGTCAGGACTTTTTTGAGGGATTGACGAAGAGTCTTGACGGAATTTTTTAAGGCGCTCACCAGTGGTCTCGAACGTGGTTTCTTAAGAGTTAGTTAATATTTACTAAACTCAGAGTCTCGTCACTATGGTTTTAAGGGATTAACGCAGAGTCTGGACGACAATTTCGAAAGGGTTAACCAAGGCTCTTAATGGGAGTTTTTAAGGGATTAACCACGAATCTCGCCAGGACTTTTTTAAGGGATTGGTCAAGAGTCTGGACTAGAATTTTGAAGGGGTTTATCATGACCCTCGCCGATATATTTTGAAGGGATTTGCGGAAGCGGTGTCGACGGAAGTTTTTCAAGGCATTGAGTGGAAGCGTCCAGAGACTTTTTTTATGGGATTCATAAAGAATCTCGCCGCGACTTTTTCAAAAGATTCATCGAGATTCTGGTCGAGACTTGTTTCAACAGATCGACCAAGAATCGTGCCAAGACTTTTTTAAGGGATTAGTCAAGAGTCTGGATGGGATTTTTTAAAGAGTCGACAAAAAGTCTTGACGAGATTTTTGCAACAGACTAGCCAAGGGTAGACGAGCTTTTTTAAGGGATTGACTAAGGGCCTCACTGAGGTTTCATTGAGAGATTGACCACGAGTCTCTTCGTGGTTTCCTTGAGGGATTGAACAAGGTTCTCGATGAGAGTTTTTTAAGTCTTTGATCATGACTGTTGTCGAGATATTTAAAGGAATTTACCAGGGGTGTCGACAGAAGTTTTTGAAGAGATTTATTTTATTTCAAGAATAACCAACCAGAACAAATAATGCCTCTATAATTACAAAAAAATGTTGATGAATATCCCGCTTTTCAAAAAGAAGAGAAATCCGTGGAAAAATACTTTTGAAAAGTAAAAAAAGAACGCCAATTTTAAAAGATCGCAACCTCAGTAGAAAAATAATTACTCAATTTTCTTCATATCACTTTGACATAAAAAACAATTTAGATTTACAAAATGTAATGCATTTTTCCTTCCCTACGAACGATATTTTGAAATTCCCCAAAATTTTCTCAAAAACTCTCAAGCTCAATCGACAAAAAGAAATGAAATCATTGCAACATAGCCAATAATTTAAAAAATAATGAATAGCTACATTTCACAGGGAAACATGTGCACCCTCAATACATTTTGTGTATTTAAGGGTCTGCAAAGGCTCTACAAAAAAATGCAAAAAATTGGCGTGCATGGTTAACTAAAAAAGCCCGGAAAGATAAAGAATCAATTTTAGGGAGAGGCGGACAAACTTGAACAACTGCCTAAAATAGAATTTCCGTTTTTCATCTGAAAAATCGAAATCGTTTTCATTCAAATCTCGTCAAGATAAAAAAACATTTATCAGATTGCATGGAATGAAATTTTTTAAAAGTTTCGTTCCCCTTGGCTCTCCAGACTTTGAAAAATGATTATTAATTGTGCAAAGAGGAGAGATTTTTGTTTAATATGGAAATAGGAAATATCACCATAATAGGAAATAGGAAATAGGAAATTTGGAATAATATGGAATTATCATCGCGGAAAGAGAACAGAAAAAACAGCGAACATTTAGAATTTCGGAGGATGTTTCATTCCCCATTACATGACGTCATAATGCTACTTTGCGCGTGCATGCGGAAACTTCTAATAAGAACAGTGACGCAGACCTTCGCCGAACTTTTTTAGTTAACCATGCACGCCAATTTTTTGCATTTTTTTGTAGAGCCTTTGCAGACCCTTGAATACACAAAATGTATTGAGGGTGCACATGTTTCCCTGTGAAATGTAGCTATTCATTATTTTTTTAATTCTTGGCTATGTTGCAATGATTTCATTTCTTTTTGTCGATTGAGCTTGAGAGTTTTTGAGAAAATTTTGGGGAATTTCAAAATATCGTTCGTAGGGAAGGAAAAATGCATTACATTTTGTAAATCTAAATTGTTTTTTATGTCAAAGTGATATGAAGAAAATTGAGTAATTATTTTTCTACTGAGGTTGCGATCTTTTAAAATTGGCGTTCTTTTTTTACTTTTACTATTTACTCGGTAAAATTGCATTGTTTTATTGCTGATGCACCAGCTAAATCATTTATTTGCCTTACAAAAGGTCATACCGGGTACAGTAGCTGTACAAAATGTATAACTGAAGGATCTTACGTGTGTGGTCGTATAACATTCCCAGAAATCAATGCACCAAAACGAACGGATGCAACATTTAAAATGCAATCGGATGAAAATTACCATACGGGGGTCAGTATACTACAGGACATTCCGCATTTTGGATTCGTTACCCAAATTCCCTTCGATTACATGCATTTGTGCTGTCTTGGCGTCGTAAAGAAATTGATTAAGCTTTGGATATCCGGACCAATCAAAAAAAAAAGTTCGATTACCGACTCACGAAGTTTTAAAAATCTCTGAACAGCTCGAAGAGATGAGGTAATATAAACCCATCGAATTTTCTCGCAAGCCTCGAAGACTAACCGAGGTAGCATTCTGGAAAGCTACGGAATTCAGAATGTTTCTGTTATATATTGGACCAATCGTTCTCGAAAAACATTTACCCACGAATTTGTTTTTACATTTTAAAAAACTTCACGTAGCAATCCGTTTACTAATAAGGGTGTGACCTGACGATATTGACTTAGCGGAATCACTCTTGAAAGGATTCGTAAAATCTTTCGGTCTTTTATACGGAAAAGAACTTATTTTGCACAATGTCCATGGGCTCATTCACGTTTCCGATGATGTACGCCGTTTGGGTTCCCTTGATAATTATAGCGCTTTTGCATTCGAAAACCACCTTCAGAAAATGAAAAATTTAATAAGAAAAGGGAACCAAACATTGGAACAATTGAGTAAGCGATACAGTGAACAATTTGCTTTCTTAACGAATTTAAAAAACGAAAACTGTAACAACGAAATAATTTTGAAAGGATTACATGTTAATGGTCCCACTGTTGCATCTAACGATGGATTGCAATACAAAAAAGCGATTCTCGAAAAATTTACTGTCGGGACAAAAATACCGGACAATTGTTTCGATCTAAAAAACAATGGCGATATTGTTCTCATTGAAAACATTATTAAAAGCGAACAGCAAATTTACGTGGTTGGCCGAAAATTCAAAAGAATTTCAAATTCGTATGACAAGCCCTGTGTATCTTCAAAAATTTCTTTTTTCGAAGTTCAAGAATTATCTTCTCTAAAAATCTGGCTTGTTTCCGAACTAAAAACGAAATATTTTATAATACCACGTGAAAATTCTTATTTAGTTACAGCAATGATTCACACCGACTTGTAATAAGATTAATTAAAATTGGTATTTAATCCCACAACGTGTCGATCTTTTTCGTTGACTTTTTATCCCATTCCAAACTTTTTTTGTATGCGATACACGTTCTGATTTATATTTTACATGTTTTGATATATTTAGAGACGCGGTAGCGTCTTGACGCCAAGTATTAAAAAGAAAAGTTCGAATCGACAAGGCAAGTTGCACCGCGTGTCTATATACTCGAGATTGGGCGTTTTTCCGTTACGTTCAAACTTAAAGTGGTTGTCATTAAAAAACGCGTCGGTTTATAAAAAATGTAATGGCAGTTTATGTATATATGTCGTGGGTGGTGCATCCAATGGTCCATGAATTTTTTACCTGTGACCTTGAGAAGTCCCTGAAACCGTGACATCAGTGTTTTACTGAGCCCGTTTTCATTATCGAAAAATTATTCCACAGTGACCTCACAAAATATATATATGTCTATTCCAACGTTATCGCGAATGAGGGGTAATCCGGGTCACCTATTTCGGCCATCAGGCAAGCGAAGCGGGGGCAATGGGGGTCGAGGGGGCGCAACCCCCGCGCGGGGGCGGAGCCAGAGCACCCGCGCGGGGGGGTTGGGGGGCAGAGGCCCCCGCAACGGGGGTCGAGGGGGCGGAGCCCCCCCGAGGACGGAATCACTATTTTGAAATAATCACATTGATTTGCACAGCCTCACACCCACCCACACATTATATTTATTCATTTATTTATTTATTTCGTTATTATTTTCGTTATTATTTCGTTATATTAAAAAAAAAAATCAACTGCCAAAAAGAAATGAAATCTCGATTAAATAACTTTGCAAAAGTAAAAAAAAAGAACGCCAAGTATTAAAAATAAATTGAAATCATTTTTTTTTAAGCCAAGAAAAATAAACCGGCGACGACAAAAACTTGGGGTGCTTGGTTAAGAGAATAAGCCCGGGAAAATTTAAAACATAGACATGATCCTATGCCTGTTATAATGCTTATTGTCTTAACCATGCACCCTAAGTTTTTGTCGTCGCCGGTTTATTTTTCTTGGCTTAAAAAAAATGATTTCAATTTATTTTTAATACTTGGCGTTCTTTTTTTTTTACTTTTGCAAAGTTATTTAATCGAGATGTCATTATTTACTTTTTACGCGTTTCAGTTACAGATTTTCGTAAAAAAAATTTGTCATGCCTGCGACCAAATTTTTGCTAGTTCAATTCAAAGATGGTATTCAGCTGGTGTCTGAATCCTGGCTGGTGGAAAAAGGTTTATGCTGGTTTCCGAGATACCCTCGAGATTTACCAGTGTCGTACAATGAAGCTGTGCGAACCCATCTCAAACCGACTTCGAAATGGGCGAAATACAAAGTAATGCGCACCTTTGGAACATATGGAAAGTTTCAACCAACATTGATATTATTAAATTATCTTCATTCAATTATATTTATTTAAAAAAAAAGAATTCTGGTGTTCATTACGGTTCTAAAATGTATTTCCATCATTTCTAATTCGCAGACGATTCGGAAAGAGCGAAAATAAAGCTTAACAAAGCTATCATAACATCGGATATCGACACTGACGATGGTGAATCGCTCAGACATGGTGATGCCGGAGCTTCCTCGGATGACAGCACCGGCGACTTGACTACACACCAAACGACTGCACAACATGACCTACCAACGATTGGAGACGAAACCATATTGAATAATTTGCCGGAAGATTTCAACACCGGTAAATAAGAGCTATTATTTACCATCAATACAATTTTTCGCTTAGGATTTTGGATCCGCTACACGTATTTTGGATTAAACGTGGTTGTATAAGAAATTCCTTTTAAGTTTTTTTTTCAAAATTTTCAAGGACATATCGGAACATTTTAAACGTTTCAGGAGACTTAGTCTGATAGAAATCGGAATATTCATAATTTAAAATCGCAGAATTGCAAATTTTTTACATTTTTTACACAAGAAAAAATCTTGAGGATCTAAGCAAACTTTCCTTTCAAAATTTGGTGTCAAATATATTGTCAAATTTTATTATTGTAAAGTAAATACTTTACACGATTTTTTTTATTACTACTTTTAGAAACGATTCGAGAAATCAAGGAGGCTGTCAAGAGCAATACAATGATTCTTGACCGGTGCATCGGATTTCTACAAAAAATTGATGAACGTTTAAACAATTTAAACTTGGCATCAGCAACGAATGGAAATAATCTGAACGATCCGAGCGAGTGGCGTCGCATATTGCCCGCAAAAAACGCTGCGGATGTCAATGAAGTGGAGGAACTTCTAAAGGATATAGAGTCGAAGAAGCAGTTGGTAAGATTTTCAGTTTTCTTTTAGTCTGCTGTACTATTGTTGCTTCTCCAAAATTGAATTTCAATACTCGTTAGTCCGTCGCTTTTTTTTTTTTTACTATGTCCATACTTGTCTTACTCTGCTTTCTTTGTTTGTCTTTTGCTTGATGGATTTTTTCTACCCCGACGTTTATTTTATTTATTTCGTTGGTATAATATTTAACGTTAAATGAAAATTTGCGAGAAAATTTTAGCATCTTGACTATTCAAAAATTGAGATATTAACCGTCGAAAATCGTAGCCTTTGATTATTTTAAAATATCATGTATAACGATTTCTTCACAGGTTCATCTACTCACTAAATGTGGTGGTACAAGTGTCGACGACTCCATTCGGCGCGTTTTGAAAGAGATCTTCAGCAATGAACTCGCTTGCGAGTATTCGTGGAAAGGTAGAAAAGGAAAAAAAGATCTGTCGTCCATGGCGATCGTAGGGGTTATGTATGGTATGTCTATCTTTTTCTAACTCTCCTTATCCTTTCTTTATCCTTCTTAATCACTTACAAACCTTACTCATTTAGCTGCCATTAAAAATGTTCCCTCAATGACGAAAGGAAAATTTGAGACGAGACTCAAAGAGTGGTTCAGACATGCTCCAGCTCGTGTTGCCAACGCGCAAAAGCAGCGCCAAAATCCACTCCCTACATAATTTTACTTAATTTCACAAGCTCACTTCACTTCTTTTTCCACCATTTGCGGTAAATGAGGTTCCTACATACCAAAAATGTAACCAAAAATATAAAAAAAACTTAACTTCTAAAAAACGAAAAGGCTAATCGTAATTTTAACGGTACTACCTAAAAGATTATTTACATTCAAAGATACGGAATGAAAGTGTAAGTAAAAATGTAATAAAAGTGTAATAAAAGGAAGAAAAATTATAGTAACAATAAACATTGTTTATGTGAAAATCTTTTCCATGTATTTTTTTTACCCCTTGTGGATATTCAGACAGCGTTCGATGGACATCCCTTGGACGATGAAGAAACGTACGCTATGACGATCAATGGACGTACTCTATACGTCCCTTGAACGTACTCTATACGTCCCTTGGACGTACACTGCAAGGATAAATGGATGTACACTATACATCCATTGGACGTACTCTAACTATCGATGGACGCACACCAAGCATCCCTTCGACGTACACTGTAACAGTCAATGGACGTACACTGAACATCCCTTAGACGTACACTGTAACTGACAATGGACGTACACTGAACATCCCTTGGATGTACATTATAACGGTCAGTGGACGTTCATAGGACGCATAATTGCAACACATTCGCACCTTATATGGTCGATTTATATACGCCCATAGATGTCCGTTGGATATTCGAATGTCCAAAAAAATACGGCTATTGGACGTCTATTGAACGTTTTGTTCTATCTGGGTATAAGTAGCACGTTTCTCGTCATCAGGATTTTGCGAATCGCCCGTCGAAGCGCGGGAACGATTTGAATTATAGAGAATTTTACGGACGTCAAGAACGTCATCCATCAGCATTGGAATCTCGAGAGCCTCAAAAACTTTACGCGTGACAGATCTTGGTGAGTCGGAAATTGATGGTGGAGCGCCAGTTATTGTTAATTCCCTTGCATATTTAGACTCCGACCCGGCATTTTGAAGATTGCGTATTTGCTGAGCTTGGGCAACATTCTCAGTCCTCAAAGCAGAAATCTCAGCTTCGAGCACCAAAACTTTAGATCCCAAGGCTTCTTGTGCAGCAGTAAGCTGACGAACCTTGGATAGCAGAGCGACAACATTGTCAGAGACCTTGTTGATCGATCCTTGAACTGATGAGAGTTGTGAATTTGTTGATGCTGTTGACAGTTTAATTTGCTGCATGACATCCGCAAGTGAGAAATCACTCCCGTTAGCGTCAGACTGTTTACGAACACAGAGGTTGCAGCAAAACGCATCACGACCCTGTAAATCCTGATCAAATTCGACAGATGCACAATTCCGATGAAAAAGGCTATTGCAAGCACCAGTGCATCTCAGGGTGTCAGCACGGCTGACCGCCCGCTTGCATAAATTGCACTTGTTAGACATAGTTTAAAGTCAGACACTCTAACACAGAAGCACCGAAAGGCACATGTAAGATCACAGAATTAGCGAGATAATCATGTACAGCCCCCTCTCCTGGGTCTGCTAATACAGTGTAGACGATACGGTAAAGTAGATAGTAGACAAGGATCACACTATGCTTCCAGAGAGGGCAATAACACTATGAATGTATGGTTAAATCTCACACCAGGGTGATCATAGAGTTTGTGTATAAATTGAAATTAAAATAAGAGTCCAGAACAGTTGAGAGCGTGTCAGCAAGTCAAAAGTCCGAGACTGCTTCAAGGCCACCGTAGCATGAAAACAATAACTCACACCATCAGCGAGTTTAAAAGTCGGAGACAATGTCAAGACCACCGCAGCATTGAGACCATAATACGAACGAACAGATATTGTATATTATTATCGTCTAGTAAACAGCTGGTAGGCACTTGGTACGACGGTTGAACTGTCATAACTCTCACGTAGAACGAGTAAAAGATTTTTCGCGGGGTAAAGACACCACTATGCACATGCGCAACCATTCAAATCGGTTATCGTTTATGTCAAAAATGTTCGTACGAAAACTCGAAAAAATGACGTCAAGATAACGTAGAAAAGAGAGGTAAGAAGATGATTATTTGTGCTATATGTCACGGTAGACTGTCCGATGGTAGTAGTGGTAAGAATAATACGTGTTTTGTCGTCGTGTACTCTTCAATGAAGAAGAGGCCACGTATTTTTTTTTGTTTAAAGATTAATTCAGTTCAGATATAATTAATTAACATAGGGGAGGGTAAGGATTGAGAAATAAATCACACTGATTGAGCCACAATAAATAATTGATTTATTTTTTGGCTCAGAGAGGAAAATTCTCTGAGATCGAAATCTCAGAGAAAAAAAACCCCTCGCAAATTTAATTTACATTTCACAATTCAAAAGATATAAGTTAAATTGAGGTGAAATCTTCCGATTAATATATATTTGATGTAATAAAATAATGGCGAGATTTAAGACGAGAGGTTCGTCATCGAAATTTGTCAGCTGGTGACGGATATTTGAAAACAGAATCCGACTGGCGGATGTAGTACGAAATTTTAGCTAGACCGACGTGTGGGTCGATAGTTGGAACCAAGATTTGGTTTTTTGGTTGATCAATCAAATCGACTCAGTTAGATTTTCTCCATAACCTTCACGCGACTTGAGTGAGGGTTATGGATACAATTGTGCCTTGAAAGAGCGAAAATCAAGATTAAACTTACCATGTAATCGATTTTGCTATCAATTGTATGTCAAGAGTAAAATTTGAACCATTCAAACTTCTCTCCCTTGTGGGTTTTTTATTTTCCTTTTCCTTTTCTTTTCCTTTTCTGAACGTGTCGTTCCAAAGCTCTCCCTTTTCTCTATTACTCTCTTTTTTATTTTATTTATCTCCTAGGCAACGACAAACAAATTTTTGGACGATACGAAAGAAAGGCTCGATCCCTGAAGTGGGTCGATGATATTCATACATATATATTCAAATGAATACATTAATTGTTCGACGGAACAATACGTTATACACACGACGAACAATGATGTGCACGCATTCACGAAGATCCCGAACGAGAAGAAAATGTCAACGTTCGATTGCCATGAGCTAAAATTCGTTACACTTCAACTCGCGTAAAAACCGAGAAATAATGCGAAAACGATACAAAGACCGGCACACACTTGTAGGAAAACACACGATGCATTTAACTGTGTAAAACAAAACTCAGATAATGAACAATATCCCAAAGAAAAAGTAAAAATTTGCGGAGCACAACTGAGGCACGTCTATCCACTCCGAGAGAGAGAGATTGATTGATTTGATTGATTATTTATTTCCGCCCAAGCAAGCTAAAGGGCGCTAGAACTGAAAGAGGAGTAGCTGTGCAAGACAGCTAAGTACAATTAGGGATACAATGGTAAAAAATAAAAATAACAATGGTAAAAAATAAAAATAATTAAATAAAAATAAGCAAGAAATAAAAAGAGTAGAATATAGATGAAATATGATAATAAAACATAAGGATAGCGTAAGAGAGAGCGAAAAAACGAGCGCAGTGGAAGAGATAAAAGCTAATGAGTACAATCGAGAGCGCAATTTGTAACCTGGCGATCAAGGCAACGGTGCCGCTGCAGGAGAGAGGAGCCGGTGATGAGTGGGGTTAGCGGGGCTGGCTAGACAACTCGCTGTCGAGAAGATAGCGACGAAATTTGGTCTTGAAGATGGAAAGCGAGGGAGAGGCCTTAAGCTCAGGTGACAGGGAGTGCCAGGCGGCGGAGAGACGGAAGGAGTTGTGATAGGCGCTAGTGCGATGTAAAGGAATCAGGAAGGTGACAGAGGAGAGGTTGTTGGAACGTTCCGATCGCCGAGCAGTGGAGGGGTCGTGAGGCAGTAGGTCAAGGAGATAGGCAGGTGCATCATTGCGAGAGATGCGATAGGCTGCAATGCCAAGGAAATAGATCCGACGATTTGCTGTCGACAGCCAATTAAGACTCAGGCGGTACGGAGTGATAGAAGTGTCGCGGCGTAGATTGAAAATGAATCGGACGCAGGAGTTTACGAGTCGTTGCAATTTAGTGTTGAGTTCACCCGTGATATCGTTAAAGACAAGACAACAGTAATCAATATGGGAGAGAACAAGTGTTTGCATTAAGGTAACCCTAGCTGCAACAGGAATGACGTTAATGTTAAATTTGAGTTTATGAAGAGCCGAATGGACTTTTTGAGAAAGAAGGTTGATGTGCCTGTTCCAAGAAAGGTCGGAGGTGATAATCACGCCGAGATTGCGGGGGTAAGAGACATACGGCAGAGAGGCACTAACGCCAAGACGGATTGGGGGAATGCTGGTGAGGTCGAGAGAACGGATGAAGGCATTACTCCCCAAAATGAGGGCTCTTATTTTGAGGGCATTGAGCTTGAGGCCATTGGAGGCGGCGAAGTCGTTGATAATGTTTACATCAAAGGTGATCTGCGCAATACCGGTGTTTAGTTCGGAGGGGAGACAGTGTAGGTAGATCTGTGTATCATCGGCGAAGATCATCCGATTGGCGTAGCGCAGGTCGGAGCCAATGTTATTGATGTAGAGGAGAAAGAGAAGAGGGCCTAATACCGAACCCTGCGGTACGCCACGAGTGACGTTACACCAAGTAGACAGACCACCCACATCGTCGACAACAGATTGTTGCCTCCCAACAAGATACGAAAAGATGAGAAGTAATGCTGAATCCACGAAGCCGAGAAGTTTAAGTTTAGCAAGCAATTGCATGTGCGGTATTGTATCAAAGGCTTTGCTGAAGTCGAATAAGACGAGGATAGTAAGTTTGCGTTGGTCAATAGCAAGGCGGATATCATCAGTAACCCGTAAGAGGGCAGATTGAGTGCTGAAATTTTTGCGGAAGCCAGACTGTCGTGGATCCAGCAGATTGTTCGTTACAGAGAAATCATAGATTTGTTTGAATAACGCACGCTCAAAGAGTTTGGAGAACACAGGTAGGTTCGCTATCGGCCGCGTGTCCGAGGGATGATGAGGCGAATTAGACTCTGATAGAGGCCTGATAAGCGCCCGTTTCCATAGTGACGGAAAGTGAGAGAGAGATATCGACTGGTTGAAAATGAACGTAAGGATCGCAGAAATGGAGTCTAGAGAGTTAAAGGCAGAGAAGGCAGAAATTTCATCAAAGCCTTGGGTGAGTGAGGAGGGTGAGAGTTGAGACAAGAGTTTGTTGACTTCGTCGAGAGAGATGGGAAGAAAGGAGAAGGAGGGATCGGGGCGAGCGATAGAGGCGAGTGCAGAGGTGGCGGTTGGGAGGTCAAGCATTGGGTCAGTACCCACAATGGTAGCGTAGTAGGAGTTTAATTGGTCAGCAGAAAAGAAATGAAGAGGCGATGAAAACCGAGATTTGACAAGACCAAGATTAGCTAGTTCTTTCCAAGTGTGGGCGATATCTCTCATTACAGACAATTTCCCCAGTAGATATGTCTCTCTCGAGCTCCTGATGAGCTTGGTGACACGATCTCTGAACTGGCGGTAGACGTTAAAAGCGAGTAGGTTGCGGGTGCGTTTAGCGCGCTTGTAAAGGGCATTGCGTTCTCTGATCATGTTTTTAAGCTCTGAGGTGATCCAGGGCGTCGGAGGTTTGGTGGCAGAAAAGGAGTAGAGCGGAGCATGTCTGTTGAAAGTGGTGACAATGGTTATGGTGAAGTTGGAGAGAAAGCGCTCAAGGTCGCCAGGTGACAATGTGGAGGATGTGGAGAACGAGCGCAGAGCAGCAGTGAGGTCGCGATTATACGCAGCAGAATTAAAGTTTTTGATATTTCGTCGCTTCAGAATGCGTGGGGTGAACGCTGCTGTAGATAAATTTAAGACGATCTCAAGGGCATCATGTCCGGCAATGAAGGGCGCATCAGATTTTGTGAAATCAAGTAATTTATCAGCACTGTCTTTAGACAATAATATAAACATCGAGCCACGAATCACAGTAGGAAGTGTGATAGGTTGCTTCGGAGGGAACCAGAAAAAGTGAGTGTGTGAAGATGAATTCCCGGAGAAAAGGAGCCTCAAAATTGTCGGAGAGCAAGTTGCAATTGAGATCGCCAGAAATAACGATATTTTTGTAATGGTGAGCAAAACGATCGAAAGCTGCAAAGAGATCGCTGAATAATTTGGCTTTTGGCCTCCTATATACAGTAATGTAGAGAAAGCGGCTCGCTATTCTGTGGGCGAATTTCTAGCATGAGGTACTCCGGAGAGTTAGAGAAGGCAGAGGGCGATGAGTCAAGGATGCTCACGCGGAGAGAATTGTGAATGTAAACAGCAAACGCCACCCCCTGATTTACCCACACGATCGTTCCTAATTAAGAAAAAGTCAGAGAGATGGACTACAGAGTCCTCAATACCCGCGTGAAGCCAAGTTTCAGAGATCGCGATAATATGGAAGGGACGCGTGCTGAGATGAAGTTTCAGAAGATCCAGATGTGCAGGAAGAGAATTAGCGTTGAATTGCAGACAGCGAAGATGCGAGTTGGTGGAGGCTGAGCGAGAAGAGCGATGGTCGCAGGGGGAAGTCGATCGGTCCGTCGAAGGCGATGTAGCAATGGTGTTAGGAGATTGTTGATCCCCGAGTTCAGCGACCGAAAGTGAGACGAGTCAAGCTACTTTTTCAAGGTCTTCGAGACAGTTGATTTCGTATTTCAGGTGTCCAGCGCTTTTCCTCGCATAGATTGTGGAATTACGCGTCCAGACTCGCGCAATGCCGAGGGTTTTGGCCTTGCTACGGATATTGTGTAGAAGAGTGAAGGTTTCGTGCGGCAAATATTCGTTGACATAGATCTTTCCAGCCCCGGTAGAACCGAAGACTTCACTCAGCAGAAGATCGCGTTTTTGCCTTTTAGCGTCAATAATGGCGTCGCAGATAGCTGATGAAGAGACGGTAACGAGTAGGGACAGAAAGGTCGGGGAATCGTTGGAGGATGTATTGGCATCGGCGTTGGCATTGGCGGGCACGGATCGTTTTTTAAGGAAGGGGCGAACACTTGCTATGTGGGGCGCAAAGTAAGAGACACCGAGAGAGTCGAGAATTTTGAGCACGAGGTCACGTGGAGAATCAGGTAGCCCAGGAGGAAGTCCTTTGAAGATCAGTAGGTTGTCTTGGTGCCGATGCTGGTTCGATTTTGCCTTAGTGTCGCTGTTCTCGCGTTTGGAATCCTCATTAGCCATGAGTAGAGCCTTGAGGTCGATGATTTCGCGCTTGAGCTCCTCGTTAGCTAATTCCAACGATGCAATACGCGCAGTATTGGAGGCAACGGCTTCACTTATTTTGGGAATTTCACGTACCGCACTGTTGATGTCAGCGTTCGCCTGCCGTTGCTCGTCCACAAAGGAAGAGAATTTAGCTTCGGATGAGCGGAGCAAAGCCATAATGGAGTCAAGCGAGGTGGGCGAGGATGACGATGCCATAGTCGAAGGGGGGGGTCGCAGAGTAGGCGTTGTGGGAACACTGAATTGTTGGCGACAGCAAGACCGAGAAGACGAGAGGCGTGTGTAAGGTACAGCACAGCCGGGATGGAACGAGTGTTTACATGTGAGACACGAGACAGAGGCCGTTTCAATGGGTCTATTACACTTGGCACACTCAACAGGCATGGAGAGAAAATGCCTTAGCGGCTGATAGATCGATGAAAGTGACAAATAAATATAAGCCGAGCGATAGTCGGAGACCGACGCGAGGTAAACAAAAGCAAGCACGGTAGAGCCTGCGGCAGCTGTAGGCGAGCTGGCGAGGCAGAGATAATAATTGTGACGTATAGCTGACAGCGCGGGGCCAAGCACACGAGCTACGCAAGCGTGACGTCAACAAGAGCGCGCGAGACCAACGGTCGGATAGAGAGAGAGAGAGATACACCTACTCTCGCTTTAGATATAGATATAGCGTCTCTGTGGGCATCAAGAGGCCCATGCTTGTGTGGGTCTGCGCCCGTATGCAGACGCGCCGTTTCTTCGATGTAGTAGAAGCAATATAGATATAAAGCGCCACGGGCATCAAGAGGCCTATGCTTGTGTGGGTCTGCGTGCGTATACAGACGCGCCGTTTTTGTGATGTATTAGATATGTTACGCGCCTGCGCCACTAGTACCCTACCATAGAAGAAGGAGCGGTGGAGTGAGAGAGATGGCGCGCGGCGTAGAAACTGGTAGAGGGAGAAAGACACACCCACTCTCGCTTTAGACATAGTTATAGCGTCTCCGTGGGCATCAAGAGGCCCATGCTTGTGTGGGTCTGCGCGCGTATACAGACGCGCCGTCTCTTCGATGTAATAGATGCGATATAGATATAGAGCGCCATGGGCATCAAGAGGCCTATGCTTGTGTGGGTCTACGCGCGTATACAGACGCGCCGTTTCTTCGATGTATTAGATACTAGAACGAGCATATTCCGAAACCCATGCAAAGTTTTTTCTCAGCAAATACTGCACCAATCGAGCTCAAATTAGGCTCAATGGAAAGAGTATTGCGTAACTAGAGTCCAGTTCAATTTTCAGATCGCTAGAAGCCTCTTGAGCTTTGTTAAACGCCGAAGCGTTGCGCGATCCCTGCCCCCACCATAGAAATTTACTTTATTCCGAGATATAATATATTATCTCGGAATAAAGTAAATTTCTATGGTGGGGGCAGGGAAATTTCTCTGGCGAGTCTCGGGCAAGCAGACGACAGCAGAGCTGCCGCAATGTACTTGTCCCGAGACTCTACCGAGTCTCTTGATACAATTTGTATGTGGTCGATTTAGTAATGGGATTTTCATTATGAATATCAATTTTTCATTGTCTTGAAATACAATGAGTTTCGGAATTGCTATTAGTTGTGGTATGTGTTCCGCTTCTAATGGAGTTGGAAATTCCAGATTGGATGTCAATTTGCTTATGTTTTCTGCGCTACGCAGCCATGTTTTTGATGATATCAGACAAGGGTGTATTTGTCCACTTTCTGCAAAAAGTATAGCGTCGGTTTCTAATTCCGTAAGGTCTTCTTTGATTAGGGCCATGAATTTCATTCCATTTTGATTGCACTTAATTGTGTATATTTCTTTTCGCATGTTAACTAATGCTAGGTTAACTTGTAGTGTAAGGTTTCCTATTTCGCGTGTTATTGATTTTATGTGTTTCTGTACTATATCAAATCCCGCTTTTATTATTTGAGTTTGGTTATATACTAAACTTTGCAAAAGTAAAAAAAAAAGAACGCCAAGTATTAAAAAAGGATTGAAATCATTCATTTTAAGCCAAGAAAAATAAACCGGCGACAACAAAAACTTCGGGTGCTTGGTTAAGAAAATAAGCCCGGGAAGATTAAACAAATGCTTATTTTCTCAACCATGCACCCGAAGTTTTTGTTGTCGCCGGTTTATTTTTCTTGGCTTAAAATGAATGATTTCAATGCTTTTTTAATACTTGGCGTTTTTTTTTTACGTTTGCAAAGTTATTTTATTCAGATTTCATTTCTTTTTGGAATAAAAATTATTTTTTTTTAAATTACAATAATAACAAAAAAAACGGCAAGGGACAGCGCGGGCAGCGGAAGCGGTAGAGGGAGAGAGACAGCGCTATAGGCGCGCCGGCGGTAAAGGGAAAGAGAGGCCCGATATATCTGTCTCTCTCGCTCAGTGGCACGCGAAGAGTGGGGATACCTCGTTCAGCGGAGCGGGTGACGTCACAGGCCGAAAATGTCCACCAGTCTCGCAAAGGGCGTATGTCAAAGCGCCTGCGCGCACAACTTACGCCTTTCTGACTCCAAGAAACAGAAGGGATCCCAAACCTTGCGTCCAAAATCTTCAATGTTGGATTTCTCTGGATTGGCTCAACGGATTTTGTTCTACCAAGGACCATTCGAAAGATAAAAAATCATAGAAAATTCAAATCTAATATGAGATTTTTCCTTCAACCCGTTCTCCTGTAAAAACGCTCCGAACTTTCTGTGACGTCATAAAACGCTTATTTTACTGTATATAAGAGTACGGCCGGCTCGCGCGCTACGCTTTTCTTTCAATACTTGGCGTCGAGCCGCTGCCGCGTCTCTTGATTTCTGATAGATCGATCGAATTATTTGCGAGTTGTTCGATTTGGGATGCGATTCTTTTCGCATCGTTGTTGTCCATTGTTCCGTAAACAAATTTAAATGCTTTTCCGATGAAGTTAAATAAACCTCGTTTTTTGCGTTGTTGTGTGAGGTCTGTTGACGGTGGTAATCGTTCCCTAAGAGTCGATTCTGCGTTTTCGATGGTGTTTAGGCGATTGTAAATCGTTTTTAGTTGCGTCCTCATCAGGCATGATGGTCCCAGTGTGTTGCAATAAGTGTACATACTTTGAAGGTTTTCTTGTATTTGTCGTTTCCTGAGTAATAGTCCATGTGTGTTGATGTATGTTACTAGGTTCCAGGTCGTGTGGTATGATTGAAGTTTTCCAAGTTGCTGGGAATAAAGTCCAGGATTTTCCGAAAATGGTGATACTTTTACGGGGTCATCGCCGTTTGTGGCAAAGGCGTGGCATCTGTAACATATGCCGATTTTATTTTGTCTACGTGTACTATTTTTGTTTTTTTTTGTTCTCCATGAGCAATTTAACGTTGTTATTATCTCTAATTTCCGGGATTTCGAATGGTCCTGTGTAGTGAAACGTTTTAACTTGTGCGAGGGGACGATTTCCGTCTCCTTCGCTGGGAAACGGGTTAGAGACTCGAGGTTGATCCCTCTGGGAGAATTATCAAGAATTGGGGAGTTAATAATTGTGATTTGACAGATGCAGCGGCTCTCGCTTCGTAGCGCGAGACTCTGTGGAGAGTTTTGCGATGCCTCAGGGTGACGTGTGTACGTTGTCAAAAATGACAAGTTCGACCCTTCATCATCGGCATTCTACGAATGGTAAAGAGATCGCTGCTGAAATAATAAAAACAAGAGTTAAATTAAATAGATCTGAGCAAATTTAAGGTGAAAGCGGGTGAAGCCCTGTGCGGTGTTAGATAGAATGTTATTGGTGTGAAAAGAATTTTATTAGTGGCCAATTAGGCGTTCGTTAAGGCGGTGAGGAGATCTGGAGTAATAGGAGCGCACGAGGGAGACGGAGCTACTCTCGAGCGAGACAGTGTTTCTCACGCACACACGCTGGAGGCGATGTGTCGTTACCGGGCTTGCGATAGTTCGCTTAATCTTAGTCGTGACGAGAAGCGTCGGAATATTTTTGTTTGATTTAAATCGAATCCTCGTGGCGAGCGAGGGCAGGGCCGAGCAAAATAAATCGCGACCATGAATAGTTTGAGTTTACGGATCGATCGGTGAAACAAAGGAAATCGAATTCAAGATGTTTTAGGTCTTGCGACGTGAAGCGCCAGAGAGGCTGGCGGACAAGGCGAATCGTGTAATTTTTGTGGATTGCACGATTCTTGCGGCGGGAGCTGATGCTTTTTCTTTACAGCTGGTCGCATGCGTGCCAAGAGCAAGCGAACAAAGCGTCAGTGAAGCTGACGTAGGAAATTTCAAAACGATTCTAGCCGAATTTCAGAGGATCGGTTTGAGTCTCAGGGCGGGCGCGAGAATTTTATAATTTTAAGAATTGTTCTCGCTGGACGTGTGCTTGCCGAGGGCACACATACGATACATCAGAGAAGCTGATGGGGAATTTAATTACGTCGACTCTCGGGTCATGGTTCGGGAGTGTAGAGTGTGTCGATGGTGATTTTAGCGCCGGTGCAACGCGACAAGTCCCGAGACTTGTATAATCGAAGTTAATCGCGGACAAACCTGCCTAAGATCACCAGAAAAAAAACTTGCTAATCCAGAGGTCGGAAAACCAGCGCAATGCAGGTACCTTGCCCAGGATTAGTTCCTAGCCACGAACTCAGGATGAACGGTGAAGTTCGACTTGTATAATTTATAAGTCCATTAATTGAGTTGGTTACTCACGACGAGTGGAGATTTGGAAATTTGTTGTCGAATAATGATCTCGAGCTCTCGTTACACGCGTTTATATAGAAAATCGGGACGAGAGGAGAAGCTTCCCTTCCACGGTACTTGGTGTGGTGACCGGTGGGAAATTGGTCGGGTGGGATTACCACCGAGTTCAAGAGGACAACTTATCGGATTCTCACCCTCCGGGTGCGATTGTTGTTGTAATTATCGTTTTTGGTGAAGGTAGTGGGATCGACGTGGGTATCCGGAGTCGAGGACGTACGAGGAAGTATTTCATCAACTTATGACAGGCGTGACAATCGAGGCGTGTCGTTGGGCCGTCTCACTCGTGTCTACCCGCTGTGACGTCATAAGGAGGTGTAACGAGGACTCGCGTAATGAGGAGTGTCTTAGGCTTAGCCGGATGGCGCCGCTTACCTCACCGCTCGCGTGTGGGAAACGAGGACTCTCGTTGCCGATATGGGTCCTTCCGTTACAGTAGTTACTGTCTAGGTTTCTTTTTTTAGGTTCCTTAATTAAAAATACTAATTGTCCTATTTGATACTTGGGTGTTTTCATTCGGCTGTCGTAGTAACGTTTCGTTCGTTCTTCAATTTTTTGTTGTTTTCTGAATGCCATTTCTTAAATGTTTTTCATGTGGTTATTTAATGTCACTATGTAATCGTTGAATGTGACGACTTTTTCGGGTGGCGGGAATTCTGATAGCAAGGTTACCGGGTAACCGAAAACTAGTTCGTATGGGGTGAATCCTGTTCCTTCGTGAATGCTTATGTTGTGTGATAATGTTGCGAATGAGATAAGTTCTTCCCAATCGCGATCATTGTTTCTGTAGTGCTTGATGTACTCTATTAAACTGTGATGGCTTCTTTCGAGTGCGCCATTTGATTGTGGATGGTATGCTGACGTTCTATAATGTCGGATTTGGAAGAGTTCGGCAAATGATTGGCAGACTTCAAACATGAAGTTTGTACCTTGGTCTGAAAGGATTGCGCAAGGTGCGCCGAATGTCGTTATACAATTTTGGCAGAGTGCCTTAGCAACATCTACTGACGTTGTTCGTTTTAAGGGTACTGCGATACTGAATCTACTAAATAAATCCATGATTGTTAGGAGTATTCGTATCCTTTGCTTGTTTTTGGTAAGGGTGCGACTATGTCGATGGCAACTTTATCGAATGCTTTCGTTGGTGTGTGAGTAATAATCATGGGGGCTCGGCCTTTAACGCGTACTAATTTGTTCTTTTGGCAATCGTAGCAAAATTTGATGAACTTTTCGATGTCTTCTTTCATGTTTTTCCAGTAATATTGCGATGCTCCTCGTTGGTACGTTTTCGTGATTCCTTTATGACCTCCTACGGTCGATCCGTGGAGTTCTGTTATTATTGCTTCCCTGTTTTCTGGTGGTGGTGCTGAAATGAGTCCTTCGCATAGGGTGATTGAGAGTTTTGTTCCTTTTACCATTGGTTGTAGATATGATTTGATGTTTGACCACGTGAGTGGGTCGATGATTTCAGGGTCTTCGATATGGTGCAAGATGTTTAATTTTCCATGTGTAATTAATCGTCAAAATCATCGTCAAAATGTGACTGGTTCTTGGTTCATGCTGTAGAAATTGTTCCTGATTGATTTTTCCTTTTTCGAGAAGTGCTTTGGAAACCATTGTGTTGACGGTGCAATCGGCTGCTAGGAAATGTGCTATGTTGTCTCCTTTCGATAGGAAATTTTTTTTGAGTGATCGGTACGTTTTCTTTGGCGTGTGTTACTTGTGGGACAGGAACTCCTTTAGTTTTTGAAGGGGTTTGATTGTGTGGTGGTTCGTCCTGTTCGGTCGATGCGATTCTTCGCGTTGTTGGTGGAATTTCATTCTGACGTTTTGGTTGATTTTCGGTTCCTTCTGGTTGCGGTGCTATTTTTTCGTTGTGGATTTCTTGGTCTTCCTATTGGTGTTCATTCCTGATGTCGTTATCTGTGTCGTCGGTTGCTGAATGTACTTCTGTTGTTGATTCGTATTTTTTCGTATTGCTTCTCGTTGCTTTTTTGATTCTGGTAGTGTAAATTTTTTCCTAAGGTATTGGGATAATCCGAATGGTAGTTCGATATCTTTAGAATTTTGCTTTCGTAGTTTTCCTGGTCCTCGTTTTGCCGTAGGAGGTGGAAGTTGTATGACGGGATTTTTCCCAGGTCTCCTTTCCACGGGTGAAGTTAATTGTTCGGTAATAGGATGTTTTCTAGGTCTGCCAGGTTTCCTTTTGACTATTACTTTGGATTGTGGACTGATTGGGTTTTTCCTTGGTCTTCCACGTCCACGTTTCGGTGCTGGTGTTGTAACTTCCGTTGGTAATCGGAAGTTGGGTTCCGTTACTTCGTCCGAATCTTCCTGTTCTTCTTCTTCTTCTGTACCTGAATCATCCTCCAAGTAGTGAACTGGAGGTGACCTGAAGGTCGCGTTTACCGGGTACTTTGCATGGTTCGAGTTTTTCAACACTTGTTCTTCTATTAGCCTTCTAAATTGTTGCGCGTTTGGATGTTCGTTGCTTAATTTTTTATTTTCTTCAACGGTGGATTGAGTGCTTGCATCTTCCGTATTCTATTGGCCACTTGAATGATTGGCGGGATTGAGAGCTTTTAACGTTGTCAGGACAGGGTCCGCTTCTTTGGCTTATGCAGCGCGGAGCTTACATTTTTTAAATTCATTTCATTTATATTTGATTCATTTTCATTGTGTCGCGTTGAGCTCTGTTCCGCTTTCTCGTAAGTCGTGGCTTCCCTTTGTATTTTCGTTTCGTTTTTCGTCGTTGAGTTTTTATGCAGATTTCCTTCCTCACTTGTTGAATCTGCTGTTTCTTCGTTTTCGCTCGTTTGCGTAAAATTTCTTTCTTCATTCCTTTCTTGAGTCGTTTTATTTTTGCGCACTTTTTTTTCGTTTTGCGTGTTGAATTTGCATAATTTTCTTCGTTTCGTTGCATTTCTTCACTTTCGTTAGCTGTTTGTGGCGTTTTTTGCACTTTTTAATTTTCTTCAACTTCATTTGTTAATTTCCGTAGCATTGAGCTCTTGTTGGCTCCTTCATTATTCTTTTCAGAGTTCATCGTTGCTTGTTTATTATTTTTATCACTTTGTATTATTTTATTTTCGTATAACATTTCTTCTCTTCGTTGTATAGTATTTTTATTTATTACTTCTTCCATCGTAACTTCTGTTTTGTCTCGTAGAATCGTTTTTTCTCGATTTCCTGTTTCGTTTTCCATATCGTCGTCCGATGTGGTGCGGTTTCTTTTGCGATCCACATCGTTTCAAGAGACGCGGCAGCGGCTCGACGTCAAGTATTAAAAGAAAAGCGTAGCGCGCGAGCCGACCGTACTCTTATATACAGTAAAATAGGCGGTTTATGACGTCACAGAAACTTTCGAGCGTTTTTACAGGAGAACGGGTTGAGGGAAAAATTTCATATTAGATTTGAATTTTCTATGATTTTTTATCTTTCGAATGGTCCTTGGTAGAACAAAATCCGTTCAGCCAATCCAGAGAAATCTAACATTGGAGATTTTGGACGCGAGGTTTGGGATCCCTTCTGTTTCTTGGAGTCAGAAAGGTGTAAGTTGTGCGCGCAAGCGCTTGGACATACTCCCTTTGCGAGACTGGTGGACATTTTCGGCCTGTGACGTCACCCGCTCCGCTGAACGCGGTATCCCCACTCTTCGCGCGCCACTGAGCCAGAGAGACAGATATATCGGGCCTCTCTTTCCGTATGGTTTTCGTTGTCTAGCTACCATGGTTTTCGTTGTCAAGGTACACGGCTTCATGGTTTTTGTTGTCTAGGTGTATTTCTCCAGCGTTTTCGATGTGTAGGTATATTTCTCCAGGGTTTTCGATGTGTAGGTATATTTCTCCATGATTGTCGTTGCCCCTGTATATTTCTCCATGGTTTTCGATGCCTAGGTATATTTCTCCATGGTTTTCGGTGTCTAGGTCCACGGCTCCATGGTTTTTCATGTCTCTGTATATTTCTCCATGGTTTTCGGTGTCTAGGTCCACGGCTCTCTGGTTTTCGGTGTCTAGGTCCACGGCTCTATGGTTTTTGATCTCTAGGTATATTTCTTCATGGTTTTTGATGTCTAGGTACATTTCTCCATGGTTTTCGATGTCTAGGTCCACGGCTCCATAGTTTTCGGTGTCTAGGTCCACGGCTCCATGGTTTTTGATGCCTAGGTCCACGGCTCCATGATTTTTGATGTCTAGGTATATTTCCCCACGGTTTTCGATGCCTACGTCCACGGCTCCATGATTTTTAATGTCTAGGTATATTTCTCCATGGTTTTCGATGTGTAGTTCGACGGCTCCATGTTTTTCGGTGTCTAGGTCGACGGCTCAAATGGTTTGCAATGTCTTCTTTCAGGGCTCGACCAGGGTTCCCAACGGAAGTTCTTAAAGGGATTGATTCAGAGTGTTCTCGAGAGGTTTCCAAACCGCCCTAAAAAAAAAGCCCTATCTCGACGGGGCTCTTTTTTAAAGCGTTGAAAATAGGATCTCAATTGAAGTTTTTATGGGATTAATCAAGAATGTCGCCGGGCCCTTGATGGACGAGATTTCCAAGGAGTCGCGACGGAATTTTTTCAAG